>JARYHS010009186.1:169218348-169438545 GCA_031002005.1 Vandiemenella viatica | reverse complement strand
AAAACCACCGCTTACCAAGAAGGGATTCCAGTGGCGTTAGTACACGAAAAACAAAAACACGAACACGCAAAGAATAAAATTTTCGAGCATGGCTCTTCCTCAGTAGAAGTGTGAGATGGCTGCACGCAAGCACTGCCGGCAGCCAAGCTGCGTGAGCCACATTTCGGGGGCTCATGAATTGGGAGAAATACATCATGGCAGGAGAAGTGAGGGAGGGGGGTAGAAGAGTACAGGCTGGAAAACGGTGATGAATGGCAAGTATAAAGCAAAACTGTACATGGTCCTGAACGCGAAGGGTAGTATACCTCAGTTAATCAAGTAATAAACACAAGTGGGGAAAAAATAATAATAATAATAATTTTTTTTCTTTTTTTTAGTTGAAACTAAAACTAAAATTTGAAATCACAATCTATAAAGATAGGCTCTGGTGAGCGGTGGTTCTGTGAGGGAAGGTGGAAGTGAGGGTAATGGGTGGGAGGAAAATTGGTGCTATCTTAAATTTAGACCTGGAGATTGTCTGGTCCCCAGTTGGTACTGATAGGCCAGTTTCCCACCTTCTAAGTTCTTAATACTGCTTTTATCTGGGAGGACTCTGATGGCGCGGACCGAGAAACAGGTATTAAAATCGTTGGTGCCATGTATAGTGGCAGATGAGATACAGGTGGTCAGGTTCTTGGTATGTACCGATTGCCGGTGTCCATTCATTCTGATGTCTAGTGGATTGGTTGTGTCCGATGTAGGAGGCTGGGCAATGGTTACAAGTGAGTTGGTAATATGAGGGGGAGGATGTACAAGTGGCAAATCCTGTGATGGGAAAGCTTTCCCCAGTTACGGGGTTGGTAAGGTGGTGGAAGGCGGTGCATACTGCATAATTTGCAACGGATCTGTTGCATGGAAATGAACCTTGAGGCTGTCTTGCAGGCTGGGGACCCCGTGCTTATGGACCAAGAGTTGGTTGAGGTTTGGAGGTCTGCTGAAGCAGGCTCTGGGTGGGTGAGGGAGGATTTTAGGAAGGAGGTTTCTCATCTCAGGGCAGGCTCGAAGGAAGTCGTAACCTTGTCTCAAGACTCGGTTAACGGATTCCAAGCCTGGGAAGTAACGGGTGATCAAAACAGGGTTATGGTGGGTTTTAGAGGATTGTGGATTGTTGATAGGTTGTGATGTGGCACGAGAAACCTGTTTGTGAACTAAAATTGGCGGGTAATTGCGGGAAATCAGGGCTTCAGAGATATTGCTGGCAATTGTTGAAGGGCTTCATTACCCGCCAATTTTAGTTCACAAACAGGTTTCTCGTGCCACATCACAACCTATCAACAATCCACATCCTCTAAACCCACCATAACCCTGTTTTGATCACCCGTTACTTCCCAGGCTTGGAATCCGTTAACCGAGTCTTGAGACAAGGTTACGACTTCCTTCGAGCCTGCCCTGAGATGAGAAACCTCCTTCCTAAAATCCTCCCTCACCACCCAGAGCCTGCTTCAGCAGACCTCCAACCTCAACCAACTCTTGGTCCATAAGCACGGGTCCCCCAGCCTGCAAGACAGCCTCAAGGTTCATTTCCATGCAACAGATCCCGTTGCAAATTATGCAGTATGCACCCGCCTTCCACCACCTTTACCAACCCCGTAACTGGGGAAAGCTTTCCCATCACAGGATTTGCCACTTGTACATCCTCCCACCTCATATACCAACTCACTTGTAACCATTGCCCAGCCTCCTACATCGGACTCACAACCAATCCACTAGACATCAGAATGAATGGACACCGGCAATCGGTACATACCAAGAACCCTGACCACCCTGTATCTCATCATGCCACTATACATGGCACCAACGATTTTAATACCTGTTTCTCGGTCCGCGCCATCAGAGTCCTCCCAGATAAAAGCAGTATTTAAGAACTTAGAAAGGTGGGAACTGCCTATCATTACCAACTGGGGACCAGACAATCTCCAGGTCTAAATTTAAGATAGCACCAATTTTCCTCCACCCATTACCCTCACTTCCACCTTCCCTCACAGAACCACCGCTCACCAGAGCCTATCTTTATAGATTGTGATTTCAAATTTAGTTTTAGTTTCAACTAAAAAAAAGAAAAAAAAATTATTATTATTATTATTTTTTCCCCACTTGTGTTCATTACTTGATTAACTGAGGTATACTACCCTTCCGCGTCAGGACCATGTACAGTTTTGCTTTATACTTGCCATTCATCACCGTTTTCCAGCCTGTACTCTTCTACCCCCTCCCTCACTTCCTGCCATGATGTATTTCCCCCACCATGAGCCACCGAAATTGTGGCTCACGCAGTTGGCTGCCGGCAGTGCTTGCGTGCAGCCATCTCACACTTCTACTGAGGAAGAGCCATGCTCGAAAATTTTATTCTTTGTGTGTTCGTGTTTTTTTTTTCGTGTACTAACGCCGCTGGAATCCCCTTCTTTGGTAAGCGGTGGTTTTTTATCCATCCAATGTTCAATATATCCGCTTTTAGCGCCTTTGTTTCCTAACAATCTATATATATATATATAGTAACCAGGAAATAATAGGAACCAAGTAGTGAAATGATTTACCCCCAAAAACAAGGATAGCGAAATGAACCACCACTTACCTTCGATGATAGTTTCATGGTGTCAACACATAAATAAATCACAAGTACAGGAAAAAACAATGAATATTTCGGGTCCTGGCTCTTTGTCAATGGGAGAACATTATGGAGGGAGGGCGACTCACAGAATGACTGTTAGTCCGGAACATGGTGGGGGTAAATTCGAAAAGAGGACAGGGGAGGGGGACAGTGAATTGGAGCTAGTACCCGAGCAATGCAAAATGTTGCAAAAAGAGCAGAATAATACATTAAAATTTTCATACCATAAATCCGAGTAAGCAAAAGTAAATAAGTAACCAAAATAAAATTGTAAAATAAATAATAATAATAAAATAATATATATATGGCTTGAAACACAGATCAATAAAATATGAATAATTTTCTTGCTGACATATAACTTAAATCATCATGCCACAGTCTTTGATGAAGGCTGACAGTATACTGTAAATTATTTTGTTATAAAATAGAAATAATACATGGTGACTGGTGTATTAATTTCACTAAGGCATATGGAAAACTCTGTCAATGTGTCTGAAATTTTTTACATTGAAAAACATGTTGATTTAGATCTCCTACTGTTGATTTATTGCAGTCACCCAGTGGGGATGTTAACCACATCCATCCTACGCAGATGTGCTGTAACTGAAACATACCAAAATTGCATCTGTCTTATGCTACTGATGTAGGCTACTTCCTGCTCATTACTACTCCTCTGAACCATTATTTGGCAGAAATACTGTTCTGAATTATGGCATATCTTCTCCCTCACTGTTGCATGGATGTTCTTTTAACCAACAAGAAAAATCCTGGTAGTGGTAGCAACAATTTGTCCAAAATTATTGATTATATTGCATTTATTAAGAGAGCATCTGCCAATTTATTTCCTGCTCTTACAATGTGTCCACCTACTTAACCAAAGTTTATTTTAAATCCTCCTTGTTCACTCTTCTGTATCTTTATCCACAAAGTGGAAAATCATATTGTGTATTTCTTTGTTGAGCTTTTTTTTTTTTTCTGAACCAGAAAAATATAGTAGATTTAAAAATTAAGATAAGTACTTAGTATAAGAGTTTTTTTTCATTTTTTTTTTCCCCAAGTCAGAAAAAAACTACACTAGCACCAATAATCCTTGGGATTACTGGAGAAAGTGATTATGCAAGGAATTTGCATCATAATACTGTAATAGTCAAACTCAAGACACTTCTAGAAATATTTTCCGAAGTACATTTAGCGGTGTCCTGCTTATTCAGAGTGTATTACAACCGCATTTCTGCTTGGAAATAAGGGTCCTGGCTGTATTACAATGAAATTACTGCTTGAAATTAATACATCTTGCAATTGACTAAAGCAGTATTATGATGTCATTAGTGAATGTTGCTGTAGCGGAATTGGAATCTCCAGTAGACCCGAATCTTTTATCCTTTACTCCAGCAACCTGACTCGAGCACTAATACACCATAATTATCCTCCAGAATTGGCCCACGAACAGATATCTTGAATCAAAAACTGTCCATCACACAAACAAACACAATCCAAAACCAACCAGAACTCTCCTTTCACACTCAGTTGTCTCCTGGCTTGGAATAGCTAAACCAGATTTTTTGTCGTGACTAAGACTTACTAAGATCCTTTCCTGAAATGCACTGAATTCTCCCCACTATCCTTCCCACCACACCCCATGTATACTTCAGCAGGACATCTAATCTGCAATATATACTTGTGCACAAATACCAATTCTCTAGTGCTCCTAAACCACCATTTATATCCTTCCCTTGTAACAAGCCTTATTGCATCCACCTACAACGACCTGTTGTAACCCTACTAGTGGTGAAACCCACCCTATCATAAGCCATGCCACCTGTACCACATCCCATCTCATATTTCAGTTCACCTTCATCCACTGCCAAATAACTTACATGGTCCTCACCTCAAATGTGTTATCCATCAGCACGAATGGTCACAGACAAACAGTTTACTCCCAAAATCTAGACCTCCTTCAATAACTGCTTCACAATCAGAGCCATTAGAGTACTTCCCAATCTGATCTCTATAGGTAGGAATGGCCAACCTGCACAGTCTGGGTATCAGACCTCTTTGGGCCTCAATCTCAGATAAAACCTGCCTTCCTCACTCTGTTATACCTAGTGTTGCAAACTGAAAAAAAACAAAATGTTTTTTTTTCAGCATTGTGAAAAAAAACATGAAAAAAAACCTAGCACCCGTGTTTTTTTTCTAAATTTTGTTTTTTTTTCAGAAAACAATATATTTGATAAATTATAGTTTTATTTAAGAAACTTCCATTTTACAAGTGTGTTTTAAGTCTTACTGAATCATATAATGTCTCACATAATGATTCATAAGTGTATCTATATAGGTAACATAATTTTATTCATCCTCTGTCAGTACCACATTCACTAGTATCAGCACTACCAACACTAGTTCGGTCGGTGTCGGAATTTCCTGTCTCTTCTTCTGTCTCCTCTAGATCCATAACTTCAGAAATAGTTTAAATTTTCTTTTACTGGTTGTTCTTGTATTGTACGCACAAGATTTTGAGATTGCAATTTTAAAATGTGAGCAAAGTACACACTGCGCATAAAGACTGCGCCAATAGTTCTGTATTACGGTATTTTAAGTATGAATTAAAATCTATTATCATACAAAACAGGAGCTTTACTTCTTTTCAATCGTTTGTTTACACCAACGATTGCAAGGAAACGAGTCATAATTAGGGACCGTGCACAAACTACGTGGCTCGGTCCAGAGGGAGGAGGGGTTAGCTGGAAGGCTACGCTGGGCTATGTGGGGAGAGGGGGGGGGGTTCCGAGCCAGGCCATGTAACTTTCCTTTCGTAACATTTTTCACAGTTAAAATGAGGAACTGAACTCACAACAGCATGTGAGTATTTATTTCCCTCAGTTAATTATATCCGTATGTAATTTACAATAGTCTGACAAGAGAAAACAGTACAAAATGTCTTCTGGAATCAAAACGAAAGAAAGCTACGTGCTTCGTGAGCGGGGAGAGGGGGGGAGGCAAAAGACACGTAGAGCTACGTGGGAGTTCACAGGAGGCCAAAATGGAGCTATGTGGTTTATGCCCGCTCCCTTACTGACAATTCAATGAGTCAGTACCACTATACTCTGAGAGTTAACAAGTATACGAATATAAGGAAAGCCCAATAAGGCAAAAAACCGTGGATAAATTTTAAATTCCTAATTTTTTTAAAAGATCTGTAGGTAATTTTGTAGGGCTGGCAACACTATTTCAAATAGCAAGTATCAATCCAAACAATGGGGAATGGGGATTCCTTCTCGCGCAACCTAGTCTCTTCGGGAAATCCCCGTTCATAAAGAAAATTTCAGTAAATTTTGCCAATATTTTCGTAATTTTTTTTCCAACTGAACCAGAAAAATATAGTAGATTTTAAACTAAGATAAGTACTTAGAATAAACTCTAAAACAGTCATTTTAAACGATAACTGCCTTACAAATTTGAGATTTAGTAGCTGTGAAAAAAAACGTGTTCCAGAAAAAAAACATGTTTTTTTTCAAAGTTTTTTTTTCATGTTTTTTTTTCAAGCCAGAAAAAAAACTGTTTTTTTACAACACTAGTTATACCTATCACTGGCCATTGTAATTAACTATATACGTATACCTCGTTTCAAAATTATTATTACTCCTCTTTTAATGCCTCCTTTTTTATTTTGGTATTTTCTTGCAGTTAATATTTCCAATTATATTATCCCTCCATCATCTCACACGATCAATTCCATTCTTCATATGCCTCTCGTTGCTTGCACGAGCTCAACCATATATTTCTATGTTCTTGAAAAAGGGCTTTGCCTCAGTTTCTTTTCTCTTTTTTTTGCTGCTTATCTGCTCCCTTCAACTTTGTTGGGTGTAATTATATTTCCTTTTCGTATATCTCATCAATGTACCCAGTTGCAATATGTAATGTCAGTTGTGTTTGTTTGATACAAGAATAGATAAGACTTTTTGCCAAAGTGATAATATATTCTGTCTTGAGAATAAAACATAGTGATCAGCGGCATATAATGTGTACCCGGCGGTGGTGAAATTCTTGTGTTGAACAACATTGTTCAAAAATGAAATATATAATCAGTTGCCTATCCAATTTTAAATATATTTTCACTCCTTTATCTACAGGCTGCAAAACCATTATTTGTGAAAATGACAGAACAGGTGAAAAGATCTCATGATGAAACTGCTGAGAGTTCAGAAGATGAAGAGTGGGTAGGACCCCTGCCTTCAGAAGCTACAGAACCCCCGAAGCCAAAGAAGATTAAAGGTATGTCTTTTAGTTAATACACAGTGTTCTCAGTGGCCTCAACTTACACTAAATGTATCACTTTTATTTTATTTTTTGTGTTCCACGTATGATATATATATTAATTTGCCGTGTATCTCTTACATTTCAAAGGACTAATAATCCATCGCCACAACCAGCCTAACATAACCTTTCTGTTCTGGCCATTTTTATTGCTCGGCTTGTTGTTAACACCGAAACTATTTTCAGTGTTTGCCATTTTCACTTCTCTGCCTCTAACGTAGTTGTTTTAATGACATATTTGATTCTTTTGTCTGCCTGTGACAATTATTCAGCCAAACCGTGGTACATTTTTCCGTGGTGATTTACCACGCTACATTGGTCCTTTATTTGTTTACTCAGTTTCTTATTACACTCGCAATATATATATATTTGTTCGCCTCTTATCCCTTATATTTCAAGGAACTAGTAATCCACTTTTTATTTACTTCCCTCCTCCCCACTTTCCTGCTGCTATGACCGCCCCATACTCTGCTATTGTTTGTTTACATTTTCGTTACCATTTTTTCCTTCTTGTTTCAGCTCCTCCATATCATGCCACAAACACTGTGCACACCTGGCCGTGTTTTGAACCATCGGCATCTACCTGTACCAGCACCATGCTACCAATCTTGATAAACTGAGGTCTTACATCCTATTCCTCCAGACCCTCCTTTCATTTAACATACTCCTAAATGAGCTTAAACTTCCTATTTCTGGATGTCACCCACAACTTCATCCTACACTCAAACTCATGTGCTTCCAACAATCTTTATCACTGACCCGCCTAGTTCTTCAACAGTACACCCGCAAAGCCCAACAACACTAATCCCACCGAGCGTGGTGGGTGAACGGTTAACTTTCTGGCCTCGCATTCGGGAGGACGCGGGTTCGAATCCAGATTTGGGTTTTCCATGGTTTCCCCAAATCACACCAGATGAATGCCGGGATGCTTCCTTCAAAAAGGCCATGGCCAAATTCCCTCCCGTTCCTTGTTCCCAGTCCAATCCCGCCTCTAATGACCTTAGCCGTCGACGAGGTGTAAAGCAGTAATTAAAAAAAAACACTAATCCCACCTCATTTCCTCACACAAAATCCTTCTCATTACATTTCCTGGCTGCAGCCATTATTTTCATAACATCCTTTATCACTACAACCATGTATTAACCACACAAGTGCGAAAACATCTTCTGAAGGTCTCTTTCCTCTGCATGAGCTTCTTTGTTTTGGACCTACATCTCCACAACCCACATAACAGGCAACATATTACCTCTCCACCACTTGTTGCCACTACTCCATGTACTTTCTCAACTTTCCCCACCCATCACCTCTTTCACCCACTCCCATCACCTACCCTGCCTACTCCACACCCCTGGAGAAATCCAAAATTCCAATTATGAATATTTCGTCCATCCCCCCCCCCTCTCTCTCTCTCTCTGAATCTCAACTATCTGGCCTTTCAAAGGGTCTTACTTTCTCTCCCACCCCTGAATTTGACTGGGTAACTCTTAAGGACTCCTTTCATTCTGCCACACCCTCATCTGGCAGTATTATTTCAGTACTACAGCAGGAGTGAGAACTGAGGTGATAACCTGGTATCCAGCATCCAACAATTCCTACCTTCATTCCAATTAGTTCCACCTCCCCTCCCCCCAAAACCATCCTTTTCTCTTATTTCAGGAATTTCTCATGTCAACCCTCTCATTGTCTTCCTTCCTAAATTCAATCCTCCATTTCAATAATCACACTCGTACTGAATTGTGAACTCTCAAAAAATAAAAACATTGTAATTCTCCCAGCTGATAAGGGCTCAACCTCTGTGGTCTTGGGTCAGAGTGGTTATGTGGCTGAAGCCCTCTTACAGCTCTCTGACACCTCCACTTACCTACCTCATACCACTGACCCCCTAATTCGATCTGCACAGAAATCCAATCCTTCCTCAATCTCCAAGCCCCTTTACTGGGTCTTTCACACCATTTCATTTGTCTTCTGACCCCGCCATGTATCTTTTGACCAAGATACATAAGGCAGGCAATCCTGAATGCCCAATAGTTGCTGTCTTTGGGTCTCCCACAGAAAGCATTTCCACATTCATTGACCAGCACTTACAATCTTTTGTCCAGGCCCTTCCATCCTATGTTAGAGACACTCCCCACTTTTTTAGAGCATCTGCCATCAGTTCCTACACCCCTATCAGAAGGTTGCTTCCTGGTCACCATCAAAATAATGTCACTCAACACCAACATCCCCCACAGCCAGGGCCTCAGTGGCCTAGAACATTACCTTGACAGTCACCCCCACAAACCTTCCCTACCACTCATTTCCTCACTCCATTTGCTCAGTTCACCCTTACCAAAAATTTCTTTTCCTTCCAGTCTCAGATTTACCATCAGATACGAGGCACTGCTATGGACACGCACATGGCACCTTCCAATGCCAACCTTTTCCTGCGCAGACTAGAGGAATGTTTTCTTCAAAAGATTATCCTACAGCCCACTGTGTGACTCAGGTATATAGATGACATCTTTATGATCTGGACCCACTGTGAAAATCTCCTTCTTGACTTCTTGAACTCACTGAATAACATCCCCTCCCTAAACTTCATCTTGTCCTACTCTCAGACTGACATCACTTTCCTGGATGTGGACATCTTAGTACATAATGGTCATTAACACACTTCTGTTCGCATCAAACCCCCTAACTTACAACAATACCTCCATTTTGATAGCTGCTATCCATATCACACAAAACATTCCATCCCATACAGCCTAGCCATCAAGGCAAACGCATTTGCTCTTACCAAGAATCCTTTAGTCTTTACTCCACGGGCACTCATAAACTGCAATTATCCTCCACAGTTAGTCCAAAAAACAGATATCAAGAGTCAAGAACTATCCACCGCACTGACACACAACCCAAAACTAACGAGAAACCTGTTTTCCTCTCCCAGGTTTTTCTTAGCTTGGAATTGCTAAACAAAATTCTTCATTTTAGCTACGACTTCCTCAGATCCTTTCCTGAAATGCAACACATTCTTCCCACTCACCTTCCCACCACATCATGTGTAGGGTCCGACCGAAGGTTCGGCTTCGGCCACCTTCGGCCAAAAAAAGCACATTCGGCTTCGGTCAAATTCAGCCGAATGTTTGGCCTAAGCCGAAGTTTTACATCCAGTCCCTGAAAATGAACTCCTTTTACGAATACTGTCAACGTAGCGCACCAACAGACGATAGCAAAGATAGAGAACCATTTGGAAAAAATCATAAAAATCAGTGGGAAGTATATTGTGAAGCCAGTTTTAAATACCAAAGCTTGATTATTATTATTTTTTTAAATCAAAGATCTTGTATGCGCCCAAAGATTTTACAAAAGAAGTTTAACAGTCTACTTTACGCGATATCGTAGAAAAAAAGTAGCGCCACCATGGCACGATAATCATCCGATTTCTTTGCGGATTAATGTATTACGTATGGATCTGGTCATTGTAAACATGTTTCCGTACAACCTCGTTGAAGGAGAAGGACTTCGCAGACTTAATTTTACTGATCCTTAAACTCGACCCTAGTACAGACAAAAGTGAGAGAAATATTTTAGTTAGTCTTTAATGCCAGCTACGTACGAAAAAGTAAACAGTAAAGTTGCATTGATTTTAGAAAAAGGCTGAATGGATCAGTTTTACCACGAAGATATGAAGCGATCAAGCAAACACATTTTTTAGTGTCACAGCACATAGCATTTCCAAAGGTACCAAAATAAAAAATAAAAATTAAATTGGCTGTTAGTGTGTTGGAAGATCATACAAGGCATTATATTGCACAAAAAAATCACTGAAACTGTTACCAAATACAATTCAAAAGAAAATATCCATACGGGTATACGTAATAATACTTCAAATATGAATGCAACCATCCGCTATGGAAACTTCTGTTTTATTGGTTGTGTTGCTCACACTCTACAGCTCATGATTCACAAAGTAATTTTTAAAGATATTGCTATAATAGAAATAGTGAAAAAGTGTTGTAAAACGTAAGAAGAGTGAACAAGCCACTCGATATCTTAATTAATAGAACAGAAAAATACAGTAAATCTGTATATGTTAGAACGTGGTGGAATAGAAATTCCAACTGCAGAAGATACAAATGAACAATTTTATAACTGTGCTGAAGTGTATTTAGGAAGCAACAACTAATATTTTTAGCGATTTATCAACAGTATCTTTAATTATATCAATCATTGACATCTTAAACTCAAAACTTGCTCAGAAGGATGAAGGCTGATCTTATAATACTGCTCAAAAGCCGCTTGTGTGGGTTTGTTAACAGGAGATCTGCTTTCGCAAGAAAAACCTTACGGTTGTTGATTGCCACTCTAATCGATCCACGGTTTAAAATTAAGTATTTGACTAGCGACGAAATTGTAAATACGAAGACTGATATTTTGTCATTTCTACGTCAAAACTGTGCACTGACAATAACAAATAAAACGGGTCATTTGGAGCAATTAAATCTTATTTTATTAGCGCCTATGTACTTTTTGTTTTGGTTATATTTAGTACATTTTTAATTAATCTGTATACGTGAAACTACTTTAAAAATATTGGTATTGATTCGGTTTTAACTGAAAATTTAATATGTGATACTAATTTAGACAGCAGAATATTGTATTTTAAAAGCTAGAATAATTAATGCTAGGTAAGAAGGTCGAAATTTATTTTTATTGTTGTTAAAAAACGATGGCATTACTATACATTAGCTAACATGTATTTGATTTACCAAAGCTAAAACTCCAAAACTTATTAATTTAATGCACGGGACAAATTATTCTGATTTGATTCGGGCTGTTACTGTTAAATTTTATCGTTTCTTTTTATTATTGCTAAATAAAAATAACTGCATTTATTTTTGCTAAATTGTATTGCTCAAAACCTCGTTTGGTACCATTTTATTTTATTCTAATAAATAAATATTAAAAACTTTGTTTACAATTATTGGAAAGGTGCAATTTATATAAAAAAAATACCACATATAAAACAAAATAGCAGTCTATTTTTTGCATTTCATATATACTTCATGTTAGTGTTCTAAGATATATAATTATTTTTGAACCTTCGGCTTCGGCCAAAGGTTATCCCAAGAGCCGAACATTCGGCTTCGGCCGAAAAATGACCTTCGGTGGGACACTAATCATGTGTCACATTGAGCAGACCACCTAACCTTAAAAATATACTTGTACACAAATATCAACCCTCTGATGCCCTAAACCACCTTTTGCATCCTTTCCCAATTCAAAACATGCAGTATGAAACCTATTGCAAACCTACTACTGGTGAAACCTACCCTATCATAGGCCATGCTACTTCTATCACAACCCATCTGATATACCAGCTCACCTGACTCCACTGCCAAAGTTCCTGCATCGGCCTTACCTTGAACTCATTATCCATCAGAATGAATGGTCACAGACAAACAATTTATTTCAAAAACCTAGACCTCCCTGTTGCTCGCCATGCTAGCACTCACAATACCCGCGACCTCAATAACTGCTTCACAATCAGAGTCATTAAAGTACTTCCACATACCGATTCCCAATCTGAACTCTGCAAGTAGGAACTGGCCTACCAACACATCATGCATACCAGACGCATCCCCCCCCCCCCAACCAGGCCTTAATTTCTGATAATATCTTTCATCCTCAATCCGTTATACCCATCACTGGCCCGTACAATACATTATTTCAAAATTTATTTTCGATTATTTTTACTATCATTTTTATTATTACTTCTCCTTTTAAATGTCCCATTTTTCATTCTTGTTGCTCCCCCCACTACCTCCGACATTCAAGTTCATTCTGCATGCAAGCTCAGCCACATGTTTCTTTCCATTTGACAAAGGGTTAACCCCCAAAGTATTGTGTTTGTATATTCATGTTGCTGCTGCCCTCCTCCCATCATCTTTGGTGAGCATTAGGTATAATTTATCTTTCATTTCCACATAAACCTATCATTGTGATTTTACAATCTGTTTTCATATATATTTTTCAACATATGTATATATTTTTAGTATATTTTTATATCTATCCCGTTTTATTTATTTGCTTATTTACTCTCATTTACCTTGACTGACTGTCACAAAGATTATTTTGTTTCACAATTATCGCTGGTCATCTTTCTCTTCCCACCACCAGTTCAAACCATACCCTCCCACATGTTTTGCCTTTGTTCATATGGCAGGTTGGAATGTGTGTACATCTTTTCCCATCATATGTCTCACCTTGTATATGACTAAGGTCATCAACCGAAATATTGTGAATTTTGTTTGCATTTTTTACATGTTTGTCTCCCTCCATATGTGGTAAGTGATGGGTTATTTTTCATATTCTATCTTATGATCTTCATCTTTGCAATGCTTGCTATGTATATTTGAAGAATACAATGAGCATTTTGTAGTGGACAATGCTCTATAGGTGAAAGAGAAGCAGAATGCACAGCAACTTGAAACTGTCATCCTGTCATTAAGACCATACAAATTTACTCTTCAGTTATAATATATTTTTTTAAATTTGTGGCAATAAAAAATTTCCTATTACATGTTCCTGCTATTGTTTAAGCAACCAGTAATATGTTACTGGCTTCTGTATATATTTCTGTTGCTAGCTGCTAGTATTTACAAGAAGTAACGAAGAATTGAGTCTTCTTGTTATAAAATTAATTTCCAGCATCTTCCAACAAACATTTTTGCTTGATTGAGTTTTATGTCTGGGGAGCTTGAGGATCTTTTTAATATATTTGAATAGTCAACATGATAGATGTGGAACTCAATGACGAACACTAATGCTTGGTGTCAAATTGAAGCATCTGTATGATATTGTTTGCACAAAGTACAATGTGCTGTAATATATTTCTGCTTTCATTATATGAAGTCAAGCAATGCAGAATCATAACCAACCATCCTTTATAATCCCATCTTTAATTATATACTGAGGTGAAATCTGTTTTCGTCAACAAAAAACTCGCTCAGTGCGAGGCTGACATGGTGATACATGATCAATTAAAAGCTTGTGAACAGTACCCAGCATGCTTTCTTCCAAAGCTTTCAGGTACAGCTTATCGAATAATTATGATAGAAAAGATTCCATTGCAAATCAGTTATGGACAATGAAACTTAAGACTGGAGACAGTAGAAGGTAATTGTCTATAAACAGCAAAACCAAAACACTGAAGGGCTCACAAACTACATCCGGGAAACTGGAAATGGTCCCTAATGATGATGAAGATTCCATTGCTACCTAGTTCATCTGTTCATAGAACCTGGACATTAGGAAGCATTCAAGGAGATTCACAATCACAAGTTAAACAGGTGACATACCTAAACTTGGTTCATGGTGTCACTTTGATTGCTTATATATAAAACAAAGAGAAATTCAGCAGTTACAAATACACCACTTATATTAATTTTGATTTTTTTATCATTTCTGGGATTTAAGACCAATGTAATAAAAATCTTTTCAATATACAATGTGCATAAACGTCACTTTTTCCCACTATGACATTAATGTGATAATTATAGCAGAAATATAACCAAAGCTATGATTAAAAGCAAGGATAGGGAAAATAATTCATCACTTACCACAAATGAGGGCAAGAGGACCAGGATGAACAAGAAAACATGAACACGCATTGCAGTATTTCGGTAAAAAAAATAGAAAAAAAAAACCCTTTTCGTGGCACGGGGAGAGATCTGTTAAGATCCAGATGTACCACGACTGAGCATGGGATGAACCATTTGTTAGGGGCAGGGATGGGGTGAATGATAATTGTAGGAAAGTATTATATCTGCAACAAGCAGTCAAATTAAAATGTGATGATCAAATTTTGTACAAACAATAGATGTTGAATCTGTTTAAAAATAATAAAAATAAATACAAAATTATTAAAATGTATTGTGATGTGATATTATTAATTCTGGCATTATCAATTCTAAATATGTTCTATTTTTTGCAGTGTTAAGATATGAAAGCCTTTACTTAGAAAATTTACCATGTGCTGAATCTTATGAAAGAAGTTACATGCACCGTGATGTGATTACACACCTGGTTGTGACCAAGTATGTATTAAATGTAATTGAAAGCAAATAAGTATTTTCTTCATGTTTTATCATGATCACTGCTTTAAACAGTATGTAAATATGTTTTGAATGATGAAATATTTATTTGGTTCTTAATATGAGCATGTATTTTTGGTTGTTTTATTTTCCCTACAAAACCAACAATATGTATGCAATATTAAAATTTATATTTATAATACATTTATTTTACAATTTTATCATAGCCATATGTTTTTCTTCATCATTAAGCCTATACAACTTTAGCTGTGAGAGCTTTATAAATTCAGTGTTTAACTTTCTACATTGAAATTGCATGATTCCTGTGGTGTACGTTTCTTACGTATTTAGCTTATGTATCACATGATTCACAGTAAAAACGTTTTATTTACCATTGACTCTTCTGTGAGTGCTGGGTCTCTTTTGGTATAGCAGATAGTCTTGTAATAATGTAATGACTCCTGAGAGACACTTTTTAACTGACTTCAAAAAAAGAGGAGGTTACCAATTCATCAGTTTTTTTTGTCTGTATGTTCAGCGATATCTTCGCCAATTTTGAACGGATTTTAATTAAATTTTTTTAGTGGATGGTGTATACCTTCAAATTGGCCCCATAAAAATTTCATTAAGACCTACCTCCTCTACCCCTTTACACCCTTTAATTTTTATACAAACCTATAGTTTTTATCTGATTTTGATGGATCTTTGGACATATATATTTTTTAAAAAATAGAAAAATACTGTCAAGTTTTGGTTTGCAGAAACCCAACCCCTCTTCTCCTTTCCACCCCTTATTTTTTGTCAATGTTCTTTATAGAAAGTTACAGTCAACACCGCTTGACCAATCGCCATGAAAGTTCACACTTATATGTATTTTTTCATGAATAAGGTTTGTGAGGAAAAAAAAATCTAAAAATCATCCCCTCTCCAACATTACACTCCTTAATTTTTATAAAAACCCTCATTTTTTATCCTGTTTCGTTGGAAGTTTATTCACTTTTACTATATATATATATAAAAAAAGAGAACAATGATGTCAACTTTTGGTTTGCAAAAACTCAACCCTTCTTCCCATTTCCAACCCCTTAATTTTTGTCAGTGTTCTTTTTAAAAAGCTACAGTCAACACCATTTAACCGATCT
This sequence comes from Vandiemenella viatica, assembly GCA_031002005.1. Taxonomy (NCBI): domain Eukaryota; kingdom Metazoa; phylum Arthropoda; class Insecta; order Orthoptera; family Morabidae; genus Vandiemenella; species Vandiemenella viatica. The sequence continues at coordinate 169,422,367 of JARYHS010009186.1, read as the reverse complement.
TCGTGAAAGTTGGCACATATATAAATTTTTCATGAAGAAGATTTGTGACCAAAAAATCCAAAAACCACCGTCTCTCCCCCTTTTCACCCCTTAATTTGTATACAACCCCACAGTTTTTATCTGATTAGGATGGAACCTTACACATGTACATTTTAAAATAAAGAGAAAAATACTGTCAACATTTGTTTGAAAAAACCCAGCAACTCTTCCCATTCTCTTAATTTTTGTCAATATTGTTTATAAGAAGCTATAGTCCACACCATTTGATAAAATACCATGAAAGTTGGCACTTAAATGTATTTTTTCAAGAGGAAGATTTCTGACCAAAAAATCTAAAAGCACATTAATTTTTATAAAAACCCACAGTTTTTATCTGGTTTCGATGGAACTTTGTACACTTTTACTTTAAAACAAAGGGAAAAATACCGTCAACTTTTAGTTTGCAAAAACTGAACCCTTCTCACCCTTTCCACCCCCCCCCCTCCCTTAATTTTTGTCAACGTTCTTTATACAAAGCTACAGCAACACTATTCAACCAATCTCTCTGAAAGTTGGCATATACATGTATTCCTTTGCGAAGAAGGTTTCTGACCAAAAAATTTAAAAACCACTTCCCCTCCCACATTAGATCCCTTTATTTTTATAAAAACCCCAGTTTTTATGTGGTTTTGATGAAAACATGCACACTTTTAATTTAAAACAAAGACAAAAATAGTGTCAACTTTTTGTTTGCAAAAACTGAACCCCTCTCCTCCTTTCCATCCCCTTAATTTTTGCTAATGTTCTTTTTAAAAAGTTACAGTCGACACCATTTAATTGATCTACATGAAAGTTGGCACACATATGTATTTTTTCATGGAGAAGATTTGTGATCAAAAAATAAAAAAAACACCCTCTCTCCCCTTTTGAACCCCTTAATTTTTATACAAACCCACTTTTTTATGCAAATAGGATGGAACCTTGCACTTATATACTTCAAAGTAAAGAGAAAAATACTGTCAACTTTTGTTTGAAAAAACCCAACCCCTCTTCCCATTTCCACCCTCTTAATTTTTGTCAATGTTGTTTGTAAGAAGCTACAGTCTACACCATTCGATCAATCACAATAAAAGGTGGTACATATACATATTTTTTCATGGAGAAGGTTTCTGACCAAAAAATAAAACAAAACCAACTTCTCTCCTGCTTCATACCCCTTATTTTTTTTTATACAAACCCACATTTTAATACTATTTCGATGAAACTTTGCATATATATATACCTTAAAACATAGAGAAAAATACTGTCCACATTAGTTTTACAAAAACCCAATCCCTCTCCCCATTTCAATCCCCTTAATTAGTGTCAATGTTCTTTATACATAGCCACAGTTTCTATCCGATTTTGAGGAAAGTATGCACACGTATACTTTAAAGCAAACTGAAAAATACTGTCTACATTTGGCTTAGAGAAAATAAACCTCTCTCATCATTTCCATCCCCTTAATTTTTGTTAGTGTTGTGTTTACAAAGCTACAGTTTATATCCGATCCTGAAGGAATTTTTCACATGTATATTTTAAGACATACAGAACAATTTTGTTTAAATTTGGTCTGCAGAAGCCAAACCCCTCTACTCTTCTGCCTCCTTCCCACTTAATATCCAGTGTGCTTTATAGAAACCTACAGTTTTTATCAGATTTGGATGGACCACTGCACACACATACTTAAAAAGAATGAAAAATATATTGTCTATATCCTATTTACAAAACCCAGCCCTTTAACTTTTACAAATATTCTTCATAGAAAGCTACAGCTCTTATCCAGTTCCGAAGGAACTTTGCACATGCATACTTTAAAACAAAGAGAAAATCCCTGTCCTCATTAGTCAAACTACTCTTTTCATCTAAATGCCCATAATTGTTTTTTTATACACACATGCAGTTTTTGTCCAACATCAGTGGAAATGTCTCAACATGTACGTCAGATACTAACTTGGACCCCAAGCTTCTATGTTGTGAAAATCCATTAAAAATCTATATATTCTGTGAGATGCCGGGACAAACAGATATATTCCAGAGACAGATTTATGTATGTGGTATGTATTAAAACCTGGATGGTAGGTGTTTCGATTATCGATCAGCAGCTCTTTAACAGATGTCGTGATTAGGTTCAACAACAGCCTAGGTTAGAATCCAAACTGACGTTCCTTATCACAGCAATCAATTCACCCACCTCTGGGAATTGTTGGGATATATTGAGCCAGAATTTTTTGTAAGACAGCGTCTTAACCACTGAGCTACCAGGAAGTTCGCAAAATGTGAACTGCTGTGACATATTTAAAATACAGAAGAAACTATAATACCACTAAAAATTTCATTATAAAATAATTGTTTCAAACAATAAAAACAGCCTTAAAAAAAACAAACTAAAAATTTTAAAATAGCTTTATACCTTGCTTAGAAGAAAATAAATCTAAGTGGTCAATATTTTATATTACTATTATTGAAATTTTTACATTAATCAGTTATGTTTGGAGTTGGTGCCAGCCAAAGCAAGAAAACAAAAAGGAATGTATAACAATAAGGAATTGCAATAATACATTAAAAATCATATTACTACTTACCTATGATTAATGTAAAAATTTCAATAATAGTAATGCAAAATATTGTCGACTGAGATTTATTTTCTTCTAAACAAGGTATAAAGTTCTTTTAAATTTTTGGTGTGTGTGTGTTTTTTAATTATTTTATCTAGCAATGAAATTAGACTCTATTTGGCTTTCCAGTAGAAAAACATTTTAAAGCATAAAAATTCCTTATTGTGAATTTGAGTCATTAGGTAACGTTGGTTGTATACACACGTACCGAGCCTAATGGCCCGTTTTTACTAGTGAACAAGGCAGATGCCGAAATATTGTGTAGTTGTTTGTCAGCATAAGTGTTCCCTCTCATTGCAGCCGTCAACTTTGGTATGTGGTGGGTTAATTTCCCTTTCTTTTGTTATTTATATCGCCTAGAAACGACTCCCATTTTCCTTAATTTCATCATTATTGTGAATTTAAAATTTTACAGTCACATCCTTTGGGGTCCAGAGTTTTTACAAATGTATTTCATACAAAGCTGTTGAATTAATTTGTAAAATTTTTGTCAAATGGTTGTGTTACATCTGATATGTATTTTTTCTTTGTGGTGAGATAATAAATGTTTGCCATTGTTAAGCTTGGCTAATCACAATGGAAAAACTTTTATTTTCTTGCTTTTATATAACACATGTTAAGAAATTCATAATAAATGTCTGTGTGACCTGCTTGCCACTTTTATCAGCATTGTACCATACTGTAATAACAGCCAACTCTCCTGGGATACTTCTGCCTATTGCTTTTAGAATGTTTTTCCATAATTACCTGTGTTAATACAGGATTGATTCTCCAGTTTTTGTCTCAATAATGTTATGATTTTTGTGTTCTTGTGTGCATTTTAATCTATTACAAGCTATCTAAAAGTAAAATTTTACGTAGCTAAACAATATGTCACGCTAAGTGTTATCACAACTCACATATCTATAACAACTGCTCAAGTGGGAACTGGCATACCTGAATGTCCTTGGCATTCTCTGCTTGGATCTGTTGTTCATGTAGTCCTCTGCTACTTTGTTCTGCATTTCTGTGCCGTCCTATGTAGCACCGTCTTGCTCCAACTTTTTATAATGTATCACTGTTCTATGAATTGTCTTTAGTCTTCTAGTGGTAGTGTATCTTAGCACTGTGTTCCTTCCTCTCTCTGCACTGCCTCTTCATTCCTGATGGTTGCGTATCCTGAGTTCACTTAATGTATTTTTTTTTATTTATTTTTTGCTATTTGGCAACAAGTATGCTATCTTTCGTTTAACTGTGCCACTTCTGTTGTTGCCTGCATTGATAAACATTTCTAATTTTTCACTATTACTCATTTGGAATTATTGTGAGCTTGAAAGTTTTTTCATCTTTCCTGATGTTATTTCGGAAATGTGATGTAAAACAATTTGATATACATTCCTGTACATAATGTTGATATCTTACCTTTTTATACCTAACTTTGAATAAACATCAAGACTGTGTAATTTATTTAATTTGGTAGCTTGAAAAAGGTTTAATCTGTTTGTATTAAGAGATTTTGTGTTTCAAATATACAGTCATAGGATCTAATATACTAAAAAAGACTTGAGAAGGGATAAAATGTACAAATTTTTATCATCATTGTTATTATTATACAATTTACTTCTGGCCACCAGTCTGCAAAAATGTAATTTATTATACATTGATGTAGTTGAAATAGTATTCTGAAATTTGCAGACTCTTAAAAGTGAGAATAATTAATGTGTCCGCACAGTCGTATATTTATTAGCACTCTTCAACAATCACTAATTACACAGTCCCTCATTGGTTATCTATGATTCCATAGTGTACTTACCACATAAATTGGTACAAAAAACATGTAAATATTTGATTGGCCAACGAACTCAGTGGTGCTGTATATGACAGTTATCCACCGGCTGCTATAGATTAAAAGTGTGTGGCCTGTTAAAAGATCCCATTTTCATAGCTCTAGTGACACTGCTGCTTAGGAACAGATGATACCAAATTATTGTGAATGGCAAGAAGAGCAGGTGGAGATGTTAGAATAAAGACCAACTCATGCATATAAGTAAAAATGTGACACCATTTAGCGCTGGATACAATTAGTGGCCCTTTCCTTAGAATTGTAGATACCACTAAATACCTAGGGGTAACAATTTGTTGTGGAATAAACTTATTGAGAAGATAATTGGGAAAGGAAATCATATGCTCCAATTTCTAGATTGTAATTTAAAATTGTGTACAGAAGTTAAATTGATTGCATACAAATCACTAGTGTGTCCTTTTTTAACTGTGTATTTTGATGTTTTTGACACGAGAATAAAAAACTAGTGTGTCCTCACCTAGAATATTGTTGTTCTGTATGAAACCTCCATCAAAAGGGATTGGAGAAGGTCCAAACAAGAGCCGCCTGATTCATGACAGGTATATATAGCTGAAGGGAAACCGTACTTGCGATGTTGGTGGAGTTAGGTTGGGAAAACCTGGAACACTGAAGGCGTTGCTCTCAGCAGAGGATAATTGAAAAAAAATCACGATTGACCTATTTCAGGATGACAGCAAACATGTATTACTACCAGCAGCATTGATGTCTAGGAATGACTGAGATAATAAGATAAGAGAAATCAGGGCCAGAACTGATTCATTTCTATACTCATTTTTTCCACGAGCAGTTTGAAATGGAATAGGAAGGAGTTATTGAGAGAGAAAACTTGGAATCCGATAGTAGTAGGTTTTGATAAACTGCTCTGGGCATCCTTATCTGGTTTTTCCAGGTCACTCCATGTGAATGGTTCCTCAAAATAGTCAATGGGAGCCCCCTGCCATATCTTGTATATCCCTTCCTATTATAACCCATTTTCTTTTCAACCTCACCAGGAAAGCCAGGTTATAACCTGCCGATGATGCCTTTTATTTGTTTTGGCAGGTTGTGCATATTAATGTAAGGCATTTAGTGGAATATGATGTTTAATAAACAAGTAAAACCACACATATACACCATCAAAATGAAATGTTTATTCAAAACCAAGATAATAATAACCTCTCGCTATCTTAATACAGTCCGTGCTATCTTTGTTTCTCAGCGATCACACACATCTCTCTCTTACAATATATAATTTTCTTTGGCCGCGCCCGTTGACCAAAGATTATTGTCACTTAAAATTAATACTTAAAAACTAGTCTTAGCATATATGTTACACCTGCCCCCAATTCGAGGCAGATTAATGAATTTAGCACAATTTTTAATTTGCCGAGAAGTTATTGAAATACATAATGGATAACACCATTTTCTCCTTGAATACAATGTCCAACAGTTCTTCTCAAATTTACTTTGCAATGGCCTTACTTTTTCCACACTATGCTAATAATTTTGATTAAAAATCCATTTTCACAGTCTATATCAGTTCACTATTTACATTTTTGCTTGCCACTAAATCTGGCATCATAGGCACTGTATAGCGTGCAATTCTATTATTGTTCATTCGCACTGACACGTACACTCAGTTCAGATTAAACATGCTCAAATTTCAGTCTTAACCATTACATTTATCATTCTACTTTTTCATCACAACAAGGCGTTAACAATAAAATTACATATTACTATGAACCATTGTATTGCTTTTCATGTTTCTTTTATGATACTATTCTGTTTTAAGATCAATACAATATTATTTTGTCAATTACTTAACATTTTATCTTTTTAGTCCTTTGTTCTATACAATATTAAATCGACCACATTTCTTAATCCTAGTATTTTATTAGATTTGGGATAAGCAAGCAAATAGGCACTCGAATTTAGCTTATCAACAATCTTAAAAGGTCCGTGATAGATTTTAAAGAATAGGTGCTCGAATTTATCTTATCAACAATCTTAAAAGGTCCGTGATAGATTTTAAAGAATTTTTTAATCTCTGAATTTATTTCGCAAGACTTTTGTCTAGTTTTTACCAAAAACATATCTCCCAAACCGAATCGATAATGGAAATACTTGCCCCCTATAAGTTTCTTGCATACACGTAGTTCTACCGTAGGTTTTTCTTCCGCCTCTTCCAATTCCTTTCTGCTGCTTTTTCATATTCTTACAGTCCTTCATGTAATTTCTTTCTTGTTTTCCAGTTCACCTTTTTATAAGACCATTTAACTACACCTCTTGTACTTATATCAGGTGGGTACTCTTTTCTCAAATAATTTGAAGCAATTTGGTGTCAGCCGTCATCGATTGTGTCCTGCAACAATACTTCCATTGCTCCCCTTTCATCTTTCCCGTCAAAAGAAACATATTTAGCGGCATCTGTATTACCGTGCCGGAAAAATACATTCGTTCTTTTATAGCTACCTGGACCTGGTACATTATTATTTTCTTCAGTTCCCATCTGTGATACATTTTCATCATCTTCCTCGTCATAACTCCTTATGAAAAACATTCTTATTCCACTTTCATCATTTTCTTCATATTCATTCTCACTACTTCTGCATTCGTACTCTTCCCCATCGCTGCTAGGAACATTTTCACTTTCTTCACTTTCGTTAATACTTAAAGGTAGCTCGCTATCATTATCTGCTAATTCTTCTTCCTCGAATGTATCTTTTAACGACTCATTTCGATCTTCCGCTCCACTCATTTTTTCCAGTTCTTTTTCTGTCTCCTTCTCCACCTTCAAAATTCTTCCAGACACACTTACTATCATTTCTTCTGTCCTTTTAATATTCTGATTAATACTTTCCGTAATCCTTTTCTCAGATTCTTGACTCCTTTGTAAACTTGCATGAGTTTTTCATTAATTATTCCAATGTCTTGTCTGTTTTTATCTTGGCTTTGTTCAAATCCTCAGATGTCTTGTCTGGTTTGCGTTATGGCCTTTAATATCAATTCAAGATCCGTATTCATTTCTTGAATATCGTTCGGTCGATCTGGCTTTGGTGAAACTGCACTCTCTATCAAATTTTGCCCCCCATTAACATTATTCTCTTCATTAATTAATTCATTATTTTCAGTATTATTATGAAGTTTACTATTTGTAACATAACCAGAAAGTTTAACTTTACTCCCGCTAATAATAGAACTATCAAAGGATTCGTTTTGAATAAAATTGTTGTCGTTGTAATCTTGGTTGTCCGGGTTGAACCGCGTCAATTTGTTGAAACCTAACGTTTCGGCCATCATTTTGTGGCCTTCTTCAGAGTACTGTGGCCTTCTTCAGAGTACTGTACTCTGAAGAAGGACACAAAATGATGGCCGAAACGTTAGGTTTCAACAAATTGACGCGGTTCAACCCGGACAACCAAGATTACATTGACAACGACCGCGGAAGTCTGCGCACCCACAAGATTGTTGTCGCTAAAGACTCCCATTAAATTTACATAGCTGTCATCAAAACTTACTATTTCTGAACTTCCCATCTATCTTTCAGAAACACTATCTTCAAATTCTCCCAAATTACCTTCAGCACTCATTCTAGCTAGTGTCGTACAGTTATTATATATAATACATATATTACAAGCAACAAAAAAAGTGTTACTACTCAAGAGAGCCAAGCCCCACAGCAAAAATCACTGCTCCATATTTAACTTCTTTACTATACACTACTCACTACTTATCAAAAAATAACTAATTTACTACTGAAGAAAGACAGTCTCAACAACAATCACTGCTTCAGTTTCAAGTTCTTTACTGTACGTTATTTACTCAGTGTCCAAATTTTAATTACTTTTCTTTTCTTTTTTCTTTATATGACTGATGATTACTGCCACCTCAGAACTTATAAATGGAATATTCTCTACTTGCCGCGCTGCGTAGAATGAAAATCTGGAACTTGCTGCTGCCACTGCGTCATCAGAAGTCCAGTCGTTTAGGGTGCTATGCTCATCAGTAGTAATTAACACCTGTAAACTCTGGTACTGGGTAGCCAAATATAACCCGGCTATATTCATTTCAACCTCACCAGGAAAGCCAGATTATAACCTGCCGATGATGCCTTTTATTTGTTTTGGCAGTTGTGCATATTAATGTAAGGCATTTAGTTGAATATGATGTTTAATAAGAAGAAAAAACCACACATATACACCATCAACATGAAACGTTTATTCAAAACCAAGATAATAATCACCTCTCGCAATCTTAATACAGTCCGTGCTCTTTTTGTTTTCTCAGAGATCACACACCTCTCTCTCTTACTATAGAATTTTCTTTGGCCGCGCCCGTGGACCAAAGATTATTGTCACTCAAAAGTTAATACTTACAAACTAGTCTTAGCGTATATGCTATACTATGCACAAATGGTTACGAATTAGGATAGGTGCAATGCATCCTCTGCCACCCACTTTTAGTGAACCATGGAGTAATAGTAATAAAGACCTTGACCATTGTAACAGCATGTCATGCATAATACATAAAACATTGTCAACCACTGGGGAAAGAAACCAGACATTCAGATGAATTCACTGTCATAGTTTGAGCAAATTCCTTGGTGGAAATAGAATGAATATACTGTCCAAGTATTACTCAAGAAATAATCTTAAACTAAACTCATGGAAATCACAGCCCTGTTTCTTACACCTAAAATGTAGGGATTTAAGAATGAAGATTAATATAACCTGGTAGGGCCCGCCTACCTTACACACTAAACACCCCTTGATTTTACACTCACTTTCAGGAAACATTGCAAAATTACTAGAATAAAATTGGGACCTGCAGTAATTTACTTAAAAAACTGATATCCAAGTACACTCAAAGCATCTAGATTTAACTCTCTGCTCGTGAGCCATGGAGCATACCTGCTCTGTGTGAAGGAATTATGTAAGTAAAATCAAAGTCTATTCAAGACTGAATGAGGTGTGTTGAATAATTACTTGCTATATGAAATCAGCACCAAATTCTTAACTGTTCCAACTGTGTGGTAATGCCTCACCGAGTATCCAAATCAGGGCCAAGGTAAAGTCTGGGCAACATCATGAAGGTAACTGTTAGCTGAATGCATGTTCTGAAAAACTAAAGCAATGGTCAGAGAAAAGCATTTGAGCTTCTCAGAACTAGTAAAATGTTAGGAAAACGGTTCCAAAGGAAAGCCCTTCCATAGGAACATATAAAAATCCTAATTATAATAGTAGCAAGAGTGATCCATAGCAAAATAAACCTTACAGAATGGCACCTTAGAAATGACCCATTAGGTGAATGCAATGAAATTGTGAACAAACATTTATATTTTTTAGTAATTTTGCTGTAACTCCTTTAAAATCACTGCAGAAGTTTTATTGTTCATAGACATCTGGCAAGAAAATAGACCTTGATTGAATGAATTTTAGTTTAAGAAGATAAATATTACCCTGCAGAATAATTTGAAAAGTTCAAGACTTTATTTGTGTTAACAACAAAATAACTGAAAGTGTGCGGGTGACCATTAAAAATGGTTTTAAGTTAACACAAAAATATCACATGTTGGGTGCAATGAATTTTTATGTAAATTAGAATGCTAAAATTTCTGGATAATTTTTCTGGAAATAATTTTTATTCCACATTCTCATATGTTGACACCACTATACTCAAGTTTGAATTGACATGTAATTGGGAAATGGTTCTAGTGTAAGTGAATATCCTTTTTCTGTACAGGCATGGTTCTAATGATCATCTTTTGGACTGATAAAGTTATTGTTTATATCAAACTTTTGTCTAGGTGATAAACTGTTGATGTTATATTCTATTATGAATTTTTGGGCAGGTATAGAGAGGTTAATCAATCCAGAAGACACAAGATTCTGACTCACAGCATCTTGTTACTTCAAACGAAGGTACAAAAATGAAGTAACAAGCTTGGATGTGGTTTAGAGCCATAATTTCATACAAATGCAAGTAAAGATACCATTAAGTACTCAGGGCCGGCGTTAGGGAGGGGTAAGCGGGACAAAAGTACCCCGGGTCCGAGCATCCGAAGGGGGCCCTCCGTCCGGGGTGACTAACTAAATACAAATAAACCATGACATTCGGGAGGACACAGGATCGGATCCTTGTCCTGCCATCCAGATTTTGGTTTTCAATGAATGCTGGGATCATTCTTTCAAAAGGCCATGGCTGAATTCATTCCTGATTCCCATTATTTCCACCTATAATGACCCAGTGTTGGTGAGGCATAAAGGAATAAGCAAAAACAAAAAAACAGTAATAGTCTTTAACTATATGAACCGTGTGAAATTTAGCGAATATAATGAATAGTAAGTTTGGGAGTTTGTAATAGGACCTTTAAGGATCGAATTCCGAAAAATAAAATATGATTTTACCAAGAAACTGACAAATCCAATTTAATATTATAAGAAATTAATTGAACTATAAATTTGATTGAAGTATCATATTGAATAATCTTCTTGCTCTCCCTTTATGCTTTAAGAATGTTGCAGAAATACAGTGAAGAGCCAAAGAAACTGGTACACCTGCCTAATATCGTGTAGGGCCCCTGTAAACACGCACAAGTGGCGCAACACGACATGACATGGACTCGACTAATGTCTAAAGTAGTGCTGGAGGAAATTGACACCTTGCATCCTGCAGAGCTGTCCATAAATCCATATGAGTACAAGGGGGTGGAGATCTCTTCTGAATGGCATGTAGCAATGCATCCCAGATATGCTCAATAATGCTCATGTTTGGGGAGTTTGGTGGCCAACGGAGATGTTTAAACTCAGAAGAATGTTCCTGGAGCCACTCTGTCGCAATTCTAGTCGTGTGGGGTGTCCTGCTGTAATTGCCCAAGTCCATTGGAATGCACAATTGACATAAATAGATGCAGGTGATCAGCCAGGATGCGTATGTATGTGTCACCTGTTAGAGTCGTATCTAGACGTATCAAGGGTCCCAAGCCACTCAAACTGCACAAGCCCCACACCATTACAGAGCCTCCACCAGCTTGAACAGTCCCCTGCTGACATGCAGGGTCCATGAATTGATGAGGTTTTTTATCCATACCCTTACACATCTATCCTCTCAATACAATTTGAAATGAGACTCGTCAGATCTGGCAACATGTTTCCAATCATTAACAGTCCAATGTTGGTGTTGATGGGCCCAGGCGAGGCATTAAGTTTTGTGTCATGCACTCAGCAAGGGTACACGAGTGGACCTTCAGCTCCGAAAACCCATATCGATGATGTTTCGTTGAATGGATTGCACACTGACACTTGTTGATGGCCCAGCATTGAAATCCACAGCAATTTGCGGAAGGGTTGCACTTCTGTCACGTTGAATGATTCTCTTCAGTTGTCGCTGCAGAATCTTTTTCCAGCCACAGCGATGTTGGAGATTTTAAGTTTTACCGGGTTCCTGATATTCACGGTGCACTCGTGAAATGGTGGTACGAGAAAATGCCCACCTCATCACTACCTCGGAGATGCTGTGTACCCTCTCTCATGCGCCGACTATAACACCATGATCAAACTCACTTAAATTGTGATAACCTACCATTGTAGCAGCAATAACTGATCTAACGCCTGCACCAGACACCTGTTGTCTTATATAGGCGTTGCTGACCGCAGCGTCGTACTCTGAGTGTTTACACATCTCTGTGTTTGCATATACCACTGGTATATGAAAATGTTCATGTGATGATTGTATTGTAGATTACTGTTAACTTTCTATTACTTTCAGCGATCCATCCATTAATTCAGCACTTCTCAACTACTTTTTAACCCGGGTACCAGTAAAATGTCAAAAATAATTCTGTGGACCACTAACTAATATAGGCCTACCTTTCTACTTATGTGTATATTATTAACACTTGGAACACATTGTATTGTACCATCATAACACAGTAAAGCTAAAAGCATGTTTTGAATTCCTATAGAAACACAGTTATGAAATTACAAGTTAACTATTAAACATGAATTACATCTTGATCAACTAGTAATATTTATTAACCAATAATAATAATAATAATTGTATCTGTACAGTACTCTCCTGCATGAAAAAATGTTTTAAAAAATCAATTTTATAACTGTTATATGATACTTTCTACAGGACAGATTTTATAATTACTGGAAGTTGTGATGGTCACATAAAATTCTGGAAGAAAGTTGAAGAACTGATAGAATTTGTCAAACATTTCCGGAGTCATTTGGGGTCCATTCAGGACTTGGCTGCTAACTGTAGTGGCAGTTTCTTGTGTTCAATTTCGTCTGATAAGTCACTGAAAGTTTTTGATGTAGTGAACTTTGGTGAGATATTTTTCTATCCTTGCTTTATTATTATTATTGTTCTTTTGATTAAACAATATGTTTTCTTTATGATTTTAATTAGAACTGAGTTTAAAAAATGTTAATGAATTTTTGTTTTGAAAAAGTTCCATTTAGAGTTTTACTTAATTATTTATTAAACTTGTGTACTTTTTTATGAGTGTCCACAAAATATGTTGTTTGAATGTGCCCTAAACATCTCTCTCTGAATTTCTATATCTATGAGGGTAATATTTAAATTAATGAGCAATAGTTTTAAACAAATATGAATTTGTTAGTGTAGATAATTGAATGCTTGATCTTAATCTGGATACCTAATTTCCCTTGTTGTAGAACAATCATATTTTAGCTGCTCATGGACACTGATCTAATGCATTTGGTTACATTAACTTCTTATCTCTTTTTTTTTACAAAACTAAAAAATTTGAGGTCAGCAGGTGCCTTGTTGGACCTGTAAGTCAGATGTTTTAAGACCTGTCGTATCAATTGCAGTATGCAGGTGTTCAACATAATATGGACCAATTGTAACATACTAAGACGCTTTTCCTTCTATAAAGATTATTTTGAATAGCTATTTTCATCTACAATTTGTTAACAATATATGTTTTAATTCAGTTTGCTGCCCACACATTGATTTTTTTGTGATTTGATTATAGCTGGGAAGGATTCTGTTCTTAATTTAAATATTTTCTCTATAATTTTAGGTCTATTTGCCAATAACATTGTTAATATTTTACAGGCCAATATTAATGGGAACATGCAAGGCTCTTGAATGTTTGATTGCAAGACTAATATGATTTTCCAATTCTTATTTGTGTTTTACACTGGTTGGTTGAAGGTTTCTTTGGGCCTCCAAATCCTTCTGTACTGGAAGCTGTTATGTGCACAACAGAGAATGAGCTCAGAACGTTTGCCAATTTTACTCGTGGAACCGGTGTTATTCACTGAGATGTCTCAATTAATTTGTTTCAGCTCATCTGCAGATTCAGCATTATGGTCAGTTGCTTTAAAGCAAACTGAAAAGGTTTCTTCTTTTTGACTTCATGTGGGCTTTAAGAAACAACATCTATCCTTATTTTCTTTTGCTTCTAATATTTCTTTATTCTTTCATTGTGTTTTTATCCTCCTTTCCAATAGGTTTTTCTTTGTTTCTGTACTTTCTCCTGGAAACCCTCAAACTCTTGAGATCTTTTTCAACATACAATCCTGACCAAGAGTTCTTCTTTCTTAACCCTTTGACTGCTGTAGACGCGTTAACGCGCGTGGCTACTACTGCGCCCAGGTGCTCCAGACGTGTATACACGCGCCGCCTTGCCGCTCTGTCTCTGCTCCAGACGTGTATACACGCGCCGCCTCGCCGCCCTGTCTGTACTCCAGACGTGTTAACACGCTAGCCTCTTAGCGGCCTGGCTATGAAGCCATATTTCCACCCAGGGTGGTTAGTTGTTTTCCTCATTTGGCCCTTGAGCATTGGCAGCTGCGATCTAATTTGTGTTGCTCTTTTCCTTTTAGTTTTCGCTGAGAAAATGGCATACAGTCATTATTTTTTTTAACTGCTTAACGTCTCTTAACAGCGAGGACTTTAGAGATGGTAAAGATTGGGGGGCAAGGAATGGGAAGGAATTCGGCTATGGCCTTTTGAAGGAAACATTCCGGCATTCACCTGGAGTGATTTGGGGAAACCATGGAAAACCCAAATCTGGATGCCTGGACGGGGATTCGAAGCATCGTCCTCCCGAATACGCCGTCGTGTTTGTACCGCGGAAGAAATCATGGAGATTCTTACTAGAAGCGACAGTGAATATGATCACTTTGATATGGATGACAGTGATAACCCTTTGACAGGATCTCGATGTAATTTTCCTATGCTGTGTACATCAGCTAGTGGAAAATGACCATTTTTCAGAGTTTGAAGCTACAGATTGTGCGAGCGAAATGTGTTGAAAAAGAGAATGCTTTAGTGACGCGTTTGACAGTATGTGCTTGTCGATTAAGCTGCAGGACACAAGTGTGGATTACGTTAACATTCCAGCAGTTTGTCATTTTTCCTGATATTTCTAACGGAATATCATATGATATCTATTGCTGATGAGACCAACAGACACGCGAGAATCAATTCACACTATATTTTCACTATGAAGTGGTTTAAAAAGTTCTTTTTCCACGTTCTCGAACACTGCATTTTAAATGCTCACGCTCTTCACCGCGTAGTAACCGGACGAAAAATGCCAGTTGCAGAGTTTCGTCTGTTGCATCCATAAATTTAAATTTCGTGAGGTATTTTTCAGGATTTCCTGACCCCCCCCCCCTCCCCGTCTTGTAAGATCAGGTCCGTGAGACGCCCCCCCCCCCCCCCCTAGAAATCGCCCTCGCAACTTTTTGAGACCTTTTTTACAAATTTCATTCATATTGCAAATTCAAAGAAGAGCACGCCAATGCGTAAATGCGCTGTATGTTCGATACAGAAAGTGCGTCGAGAAACCAATGCAGAACATGTAATGTATCACTGTGTGTTGCACCATTTTTCAAGGCTTATCACACAATTCAGTTGCTGTAATATCTATTTAGTATATGAAGTACCGGCATGTTTGATTACGTAGACACTCACTTTTAGAGGAGTTTTAAACTGAAAACCTTTAAATGTTATATTAACTGTATTTATTTTGTATCTGCGGTTTCAAACCGCAGAGCGACGGCAGAAGAACGCCACACACGACGCTCCAGACGTATTCAGCACACAGCGGTCCGGTCTAACGCGGCAGGCCAGCGCAGGTAAACAGCTTAGCCGTAAACAAAGCCGCACTCGGCGAGGGCTCGGCCGGCCAAACCGTAGCAGTTAAAGGGTTAAGACTTGTGATGTAACGGAAATATATTTTTTTAAAAAAAGAACATAATATTTAGCTCCTTGAGCAAGGATGAAAATTAATAATATTTACTCTTAGATAAAAAGCAAGACGACATAGGTTGCTACGGAAATAAAGACTCTTGAGATGTTAGCTATTGGCATAGAAGCGTAGATCGGGTGCTTGTAATTATCATTGCCTAAAAGAACCTGCATCTTTGGAGATTAGCCAAGTTCGATGTAATCCCTAGTGGATTAAAATAATATGCAATAAACAAAAACTGTTTGGATCGAAAGAACTGAATTATTTATAATTATAACTACTTCACAAAACATCGATAGCGTCACATGGCAACCGTGACAGGACTTGCATTTGTGTGTATTTTCTGAAATGTTTTTTAGTTTGTTTTGTTATGTTGTTAGTATTAAGAAGAGATTGTCTCTTGTAAAATGTTTGTCAAAATTCTACTAGGAATAAGAGAAATGGGGATCATGAGATGCAAGTTTACCAATGTCTTTTTTTAAAAAAATCCATGGTAAACTTGAGGAGGCACGTGATGTGACATAATGGAGATATTTTTTAAAAAAGAACATAATATTTAGCTCCTTGAGCAAGGATGAAAATTAATGATATATACTCTTAGATGAAGAGCAAGACGACATGTTAGCTATTGGCATAGAAGCATAGATCGGGTGCTTGTGATTATCATTGCCTAAAAAGAACCTGCATCTTTGGAGATTAGCAATTTCGATGTAATCCCTAGTGGATTAAAATAATTTGCAATAAACAAAAACTGTTTGGACCGAAAGAACTGAATTATTTATAATTATAACTACTTCACAAAACATCGATAGCGTCACATGGCAAACGTGACAGGACTTGCATTTGTGTGTATTTTCTGAAATGTTTTTTAGTTTGTTTTGTTATGTTGTTAGTATTAAGAAGAGATTGTCTCTTGTAAAATGTTTGTCAAAATTCTACTAGGAATAAGAGAAATGGGGAACATGAGATGCAAGTTTACCAATGTCTTTTTTTAAAAAAATCCATTGGTAAACTTGAGGAGGCATGTGACATAATGGAGATATTTTTTAAAAAAGAACATAATATTTAGCTCCTTGAGCAAGGATGAAAATTAATGATATATACTCTTAGATGAAGAGCAAGACGACATGTTAGCTATCGGCATAGAAGCATAGATCGGGTGCTTGTGATTATCATTGCCTAAAAAGAACCTGCATCTTTGGAGATTAGCCAATTTCGATGTAATCCCTAGTGGATTAAAATAATTTGCAATAAACAAAAACTGTTTGGATCGAAAGAACTGAATTATTTATAATTATAACTACTTCACAAAACATTGATAGCATCACAGACTCATTTAGGGTGTATCCATTTTTAAGTATTTATTCAAATAATCCTTTTGTCAGTCTTTGGAATCAATAAAAAGATTCTTTTTTTTGTGATAATATCCTATGGCTTTTTCATTCCAATATATAAATGTTTATTACTTATTTTCATCCATTCATTTCTGCCTTTCTTTGGTCTAAGAATTTATCTCAACATTTTTCTCTTCAATTTCCTCTAGTACGTATAAAGCAAAAAATTGTGCTGATTAGAAACAATATGATTTTATAACTTTGTTGTCATATGAAATTTTGCTTTCATTGATATTCATTTTTCGTTGTAAAGATGTTTTCTTAAATGATAGGCTACTTTCATTTTTTGTGATCTTTCTATTCTTGCCGTTTTATCTATAGCATTAGATTGTATTTCTCCCTATTTCGTATTTAGGACATTTTAATCATTTTTATGTTATGTTTGTGTATGTGTGTCAATATATATATATTTTTTTTTTCATAATAAATGTTCAGTCCTGATTTTTCAGCTTTCTTTAAACTGTTGATCTGTTCTATTGCTGTATCTAAAGTTCTTGAAAGAATAATTAAATTATCAGCAAAGGCTAAACAGTTAAGTCTGATATTCATGTTCTTACATACATATTGTTTTCTTGTATTCTTTTTTCTTTGAGATTGGTTTTTCACTGTCTGATCACTCTTTTCAAGGACACAGTTGAAGAGCATTGGAGAAAGACCATTACCTTATCTGAATATGATTTGAAGGCGTTCTGAAATTCTTCTACAGATCTTTATTCCGATGATGTATTTGATTGAATGTGTTTAACAATTGTCTTTTTGTCTACATCAAATTCTTTGAGCATATCAGAGAGTGTCTATATAAATAGATTTGTAACATTTTTGTAAAGTCCATAGAGATTATAGTAAAAATTCTTTTTTCTTAGATACATGTGATTAATTTTAATTTTAGAATTTGCTCTATGTAGGATTTTATTTTCCTAAATGTTCCTCAATATTCATATATATTGATGACCAACATGTTCTTCCAAACAATTCAGCAATACATTAGATAGAATTTTATATGTTAATGGTGATAGAGAGATTCTTCTGCAGTTGTCACCATTTGTGCTCTCTCTCTCTTTGTTTGTGTGTGTGTACACACATCATTGTTGAATTGTTTAGTTATGAATTGTGAAAGTGAAATTAATATGTTCTAGTTTAACCAACTGTCTACCAACACTCTTGGAGCAACATTTGTTTCCTTGGGATCACATTGAGGAATTTAAAAAAAATCTTTGTCCTGATTAAAATGTGTTTGTTATCCATGGTTTTCTGAAATCAGTGACTATGGAACAAGACACATTTCCTTGGTTATCACGTGTTAAAAATATTAGATGATCTTATTTTGGTTAGAAATTATCGTTATGTTAATTGATAGGTGCTACCGATTTTAATCTTATTTACCTAAGTGCTGATTTTAAAATATTTGTAGAGACAACATTTGCAACCTTTTCTTTCAAATCCCTTACATAATGACATTACTTTGCAACAGGAAAATTGAAGAGTGATGTTTCCTTGTAGTATGATTTGAGAGTCATAAGGAACAATGTAATGCTTGGAATCCGATTACTTCAAGAGGCACTGGTTGCTGAACTAAATGAGTCCCCCCTCTCCTGCCATGAACAAAACATTCTGTGTAATGGGAAAACATATAGTTCTCAATGTTTCTGTCTGTTGCATGTTTCTTTTAATCCAGCGATTTACATTTTATAATGCGATAACTAAGGAGCTATTACCTAACTCCTTAGGTATCTGTTTTTAATACTCTTAAATTCTGTGATTCAGAAATTTATCCTGCCTTTAAATTTTTTGCCCTCTGGACTTCAGTTGTGACTTTTTTCTATTAAGACATGTACCTTTATTTATTATTACCGAGCGTGGTGGTGTAACGGTTAGCGTTCTGGCCTCGCATTCGGGAGGACGGCGGTTCGAATCCCTGTCCGGGCATCCAGATTTGGGTTTTCCATGGTTTCCCAAATAACTCCAGGCAAATGTTGGGATGCTTCCTTCAAAAGGCCATGGCCAAATTCCTTCTCATTCCTTGCCCCCCATCCTTTCCCTTCTCTAAAGACCTCGCTGTTGTGAGACGTTAAGCAGTTAAAAAAAATATTTATAATTTTTTTTAAATCCTTCATTGGATACAGAGATGCATTATTTTACTAACCCAAATAATCAACATATCATAGAGATATGATAAATTTAAAATATGACTGGCTGTGATTTGTGAGATGACATCATTGAACCTGACTTCTGTGATGGAAAGTGTATATTGTGTATCAATTCTGCTAATGAAGACCAAATATATAATCAAAGCAATCAGCAAAGATATCAGATGGTTGTATCATCTTGGTTCTCCAGGTCGAGGTGCATTGATTTATTAAAACTGGATGTTTCTGCCACTATGCTGTGGCCTTCTTCAGCACGATGGCAGAAACGTCATGTTTTAATAAACCGACGCAGCTCCACCCAGAAAATCAAGATGATACATACAGTGACCGCAGAAGCTTTTGTAATCATATTGGATGGTTGTTACAGATATGATAAATATGATGCGCTTGGATTATGCGCCATTGTGCTGTGAATGGATTCATTCTCCTGGAGATGCTATTTCTGCTCTTGCAGTGTAAGTAACATGTAATTTATACTATTAATAGCTGATTTTCTGTTGGTTAAGTAACACTTGTACTAAGTACTTTTAAGTGTGCCAGTCACTACATAGCTGTTAGGACAAGCTGTTATGAGCATTGTTTCATTGAGAGAGCTATTACTGAGCATGGTGGTGAAGCCATAACGTTTTTGCTTTCCATTCTGGAGGATTCAGGTTCAAATTCCAGTCTGACTATCCAGATTTTGGTTTTCCATGGTTTACCAAAATCCCGCCAGGTGAGTGCCAGGTAGTTCCTTCAAAAGGTCATGGTTGGATTCCTTGCCACCATTTCTTTCCTGCCTCTAATGATATTGATATAAATGGGGCATAAGGCAATGAAAATGGGTCCCATTTGTAACACAATAAGATTAGTTTTTGGATTGATGTAGAATATTATAATAATTTTCCACGACAAATTATATTTGGCTCTTTGGACATGGATGTTGTCAGATAGCAATTGATCTTAGCAAAAAAAAAAAAAAAAGTTACAACACAGTCATTTATAACAAGCATTAAGTTATACGACAAATAAGTCTGATAGTTATATGACACATTATAATCAGAGAACAATTTGATACTTGTTGTTCCTGTCATTGTAACTGTGATGATAATTTAATATGCTGCTTGAATTAATGAACTAACAACTGTTACATTCATCTCTCTTTATATGTATACGAGGGTTGATAAAAGAAACACTCATTGGATTACAATGGATTATAATTCCTTCTGCATAAAATTTCTCAGATGTATAAATAGCCAGTTGCAAAGTGTTGAACTAGTTCATCTTTGGAAATTTTCTTTTCACCTTAGTCTTTTTTGAAGTGTCCAAACCAATGATAGTAACATGATAACAAATTGGGTTTATATGGAGGATGATCCATACCATCCAGTCTAGTTCCTCCAGTTTTGCTTTCATATCAGCAGCAGTGTGAGCATTATCATTCAGAAGTGTGCAAATTTTGTACTTTTTAGACAAGTAGACCTCTCTAAACTCGTGAAAGTGTTCATAATAGTAAGTAGCATTGACAATTCATTGTTCAAACATAAAATCAATGTACACAACAGCCAAAATACAGCACCTATTTATCACAATATATCCTTCACATTGTAATAAAGTTCACCAACAAGTTGTGTAAACTGAATTTTGTAAGTGTGGAGATTTAAGTTTTTGCTAAAATACACTGCCTCGTACATTTTGGCATATCCAGTGTTTGGGTGTGATGCCAAATCAATATCGTTTTACTTTCAGTGAACCTTTCACTCACTGCAGCATTGTTCTTCTTCATCATCATCATCATCATCATCATCCTCAACAGTTTCCAGCCACTTGATGGATCTGCTTGATGCACAAGCCTCTCCATTTCCTTCTTTCTTCCCACCACCTCTCTGTCACCACCTTGTTCCAGTCCTCTCCTCTCTTCCATACACACTCCTCCATTCCTTTCAGCCATCCATCTCTTGGTCTTCCTCTGGGTCATTTACCATGCATCTTAATTTCGTGGATTTTTCTTGGGATTCTCTGAACCTCCATTCTCTTTACATGTCCATACCATCTCAGTATGGTCCTCTCTACCCTCTCCTGTGGGAGTTCCTCTTTTATGGTGCATCTTATCACTTCATTCCTTATTCTATAAATAAGAAAAGAAAGGGAAATTAACCTTTCCCTTTCTTTTCTTATTTATATCGCCTAGAAGCCGCTTCCATTTTCCTTAGTTGCATCATTCCTTATTCTATCCATTTTAGTAACTCCCATTCTACCTCTTAAAACTTCATTTCGCTTGCTTGTACTCTGCTGATGTCCCACTTCTTCATTGTCGATGTTTCAGCAGAATAAGTCAAGATAGGCACATAGTATCTGTGATAGACTACTTGATAGACTACTCTCTTGCTTCTCTGTGGCACATCTTTATTCCATACCAGGCTTCTAATACCCATTACAAAAGCCTCTCCTTGTCTTCCTCTTTCACTTATCTCGCCATCATTTCCTCCACGTTCCTGTAATACACTTCTCAAGTACTTGAACCTGCTTACCTTCTTTAGTTGTTCACCTGCCATCACAATTCCCTGGGTTATCCTGTTCTTCTTTCTGGTTATTACCATGTACTCACATTTCTTTACATTCAATTTCAGGCCATATTCCTCCACACTGTCTGTCCATACATCCAACTGCCGCTGCTCTTCCTCTTCATCACCTCCCCAGATCATCAGATCATCCGCAAAAGCCATCACCTTCATGTTTTCCTCTCCCATCCTCACTGCCACCTTCCGCATTATATCATCCATGATTACAATAAAGAGTAGTGGTGATAGGGCACTCCCTTGTGTTAGCCCTTTCCTTTGTTTCAGTCAATCTGTTCCTCCTTCCTCTATTTTCACATTGCTCACACTTCCTTGGTACAGTTCTGTCACTCTCCCGATAGTTTCTTTGGGAACTCCTCTGTTCTCCGAGACCTTCCATACCTTACTCCTGTGCACACAATCATATGCTTTCTCAATATCGAGAAATACCAAAAGTAGATCCTTTCCTTACTCATAATGTTTTTCCTGCAGCTGTCTCGTAGCAAATACTGAAGCCATACTGCTATTCCCTTAGTCCTTTTTCCACCCTGTCAAATATCCTTTTTTCAATGATTTCCTCATACACTTTGGCACAGTGGCACATCAGTGTAAGCCCTCTATAGTTTTTAAACTCCTTCCTACTCCATTTTTTTTAATATAGGTATAATTATTCCTTTTTTTGAGTCTTTAGGAGTTTCGCCCTGATTCCATACCATTCTCATCGCACGGTATAGCCACTGCTTTCCTACTACTCCTGCTGCCCTTATTATTTCCACACTCACTTCATCGATGCCTGGTGCCTTTCCACCCTTCATCTTACCCAGAGCTGTTTCCACTTCTTCCCAAGTTAGATCCTTTTCTTTCTCTCCTACATGGCTGTTATTTTCCTGTTTCTCCTGTACAACTGTATCATCCTGTGACCAATCTGGGTTGAGTAAGGCTTCAAAATGCTCCTTCCTCATCCTTTTTAATCTTTCTAAGCTGTTTATTTCCTTTTCATCTTTATCCAGCATGTTGATATTTTCTGTTCGCTCCTTCATCTTTCTTTTTACAATTCCATACAGTACTTTATTTCCTTTGCTATCTTCTTCCATCATGTTGGTCCACTTCTCCAGCCACTTCCTTCTTTCCTCCATTACTATTTGTTTGACCTCCTTATTTTTCTTCACATAGTCATCCCTCGTCTCTGCTTGAACCATTCCCTAAAGACCCTATTCTTGAGTTCCACTGCTTGTTTTACTCTATCATTCCACCATGCTGTTTCTTTCCACCTTTGGTGTTACCAGTCCTTCCACACACTGTTTCTGCTGCTTGAACTAATGTCATTTTAAAATATTCCCACTCCTCTTCCATTGTTCCCATTTCCGCTGTAGATATCTTACTCCTTACTATTCTCTGGTAATGATCTTCATTTCTCTTCTCTTTCAATTTCCTTACCCTTAATCTCCTATCCTGTCTTCCTGATTTTCTCCTCTCTGCCGTAATCCTTAGTTCCATTACCAATAGCCGGTGATCACTATCCAATGTTTCTTATGGTATTTCCTTCACATCTGCCACACTCTTCTTCAATTCACCATTAAATATAAAGTAGTCCACAACTGACTTCCTCTGCCAATCACTACTATACTGCAGCATTTTTGAAGGCAGTAAAAGTGAGGTGCAGATTTGAAATGTCATTCGTGCAAATTAACAGGAGGCATGACATATATGTAGTCGTTTCATATTTACCAACTATTTCATTTGGTGGTCTGTTGATGTGTGATGCCATCAGAACTGATCTGGGGAGTGGGAATATATAAAGAAACAATCAATATGGAAAGGAAAGACAAAGTCACCAAATTACTATTAATATGCTTCATGGTATTACCCTGTATCTGTAGAGAAACAATTGTTTATATCAAAAGTGCAATAAACTCAGCAGCTTGTGTAACGATAAAGTGTCGTCTGCTAGCGGTGATAATGCACTAGCAGCATGGTGTGGGGTAATTGTTGTTCGTCTAGGTATCAATGGATTGCAGGTTCTTCTACTAATAATTCACAAAGTCGCCATATAGATAATCATTCAATTTATTCACCGAATGTACAATTACTAAGCCACCACCACCAACGATTATAATTTGACCACATGTAAAGGCTATTCAGGACTTCTCCTACAAACTGCAAGTTCTGAGCTACACTATTATCACTTGGTTTGGATGCTTTAGTTCGATGCCCACAAGTTCACTGCTATTTACGAAACACTGCCGTTTATCTGTATGACGGCGGCGTACTTATAATGTTTCATCAGGTCCACACGATATTGCCAGAACGCACCGCCAAACAATCACTACTCCGCACAACCAACCATGACCGACCTCCAAGACAGTGAGTCACAGACTGCCCTCAACAATCCAACTCGCATCTCGCGTCACACTTTCAACAATCGGATCGTCCTGATTCCACCGCTCAACACGAACACACACATGGTTTTTTATACTGTCTCGCCACAACCCCCCTTGGATTTAATTTTTCCTATTTGGAAATACTGGTTTACAATGGCAAAATTTAAACCCAACAACTCATAGAGACAGTATTGGCTTGAATGTGTCTCGATATCTGTACCAAATTCTTACTTTTAAAGGTGGTGGTGGTCAACTAAATACATATCTTCTATTACATTTCAGTATTAGAACAATGTTAGTTTACAACAGAAATGACCCATTTAAAATAATGTCCAAAATCCACCAAAAATCTTTGTCCTGTCACGGTCGCCATGTAACGATAAAGTGGCGTCTGCTAGCGGTGATAATGCACTAGCAGCCTGGTGTGGGGTATTTGTTGTTCGTCTAGGTATCAATGGATTGCAGGTTCTTCTACTAATAATTCACAAAGTCGCCATATAGATAATCATTCAATTTATTCACCGAATGTACAATTACTAAGCCACCACCACCAACGATTATAATTTGACTGTATGTAAAGGCTATTCAGGACTTCTTCTACAAACTGCAAGTTCTGAGCTACGCTATTATCACTTGGTTTGGATGCTTTAGTTCGACGCCCACAAGTTCACTGCTATTTACGAAACACTGCCGTTTATCTGCATGACGGCGGCGTTCTTATAATGTTTCATCAGGTCGACACTATAGTGCCAGAACGCACCGCCAAACAATCACTACTCCGCGCAACCAACCGTGACCGACCTCCAAGACAGTGAGTCACAGACTGCCCTCAACAATCCAACTCGCATCTCGCGTCACACTTTCAACAGTCGGATCATTCTGATTCCACCGCTCAACACGAACACACACATGGTTTTTTATACTGTCTCGCCACACTTGGTCTTCCCACTAATTTCCCATTCATTTTTCCATTACTGTTAAAATGTCAAAACTTAAAAATTTGTCTCTTTTTTTTTAATGGCCTAATGTTTTTTTTATAATCAATAAGAAAATAGAGGCAGTGAAAATAACATGGTGAATCTCAGTGTGCACACGCCATGTCCTCATCTAACCATGACTAAGGTTTATATCAAAATCTCGTAAAATGTGTTCATATTTATTTGTTAATTATGACCCTCTTGCCTTCAGCTGTGGTGAGTGACAGTTTTATTTTCCATGTCCTTCCTTGGAGTAAGTAAAGAAGGCTATTTTTCTGCCAGCTATAAACTTTGTATGATTAGATGCAGAATTTTTTGGTAGAAGCCAAAGTCGAGGTGGTATTAGAAGATTCATTGATCTATAATGTTATTAATATGCTACATGAGACATAACACTGTACATTTATGATTGATCCATAGAATTTGTATTAGATGTCATATGATTTATTTGCCAGCACTGGTTGTAAATGGTTTGAATGAAAACATGCCCAGAATATCAACTGAGAGAAATAAATATGCAGTGTATGCCACCTCAAGGCTTGTACAGAGGGTGTTTTCTGACTTTTACTTTGTTAGGTGATCATCTGTGTTTTTATTTAGAATTTTTCTTTGTATTTGGGATTTTATTGAGGAAGATTATATAAGTTAGCATACTTTTGTATTTTCGTTTGGGCCAACTAGGATCACGTTAAGCCTTTGTTTTGGCTTGAATTTGCTTTGTATATGTATACATCTGTGTTACAACTGGTGTTGTTAGCCCTAGAGGGGACCTACAGTTTAACATGCAACCCAAATCACAGATGCACTCTGGCATACTTCAAATTACACAGCAAACTGTGCCAGAGGTGAAGGTTGGGTTAAGGGCTTATAAAAATCTTTGCCGAGAGAGGCAATCAAAAACTGGGGACTTCTTGGTCATCTTATCCACAGTACCACCTGGCCACTCAAGTTAGCATATTCATTTATTTTTTAAAAAACAATCCCCTGCCAATAGATTTATTTCTTTAGTTTCTTTGCCTAATCACTGGTCAGCCCATAGATCCTTCTCTAGGTATGCTCAAGATTATTTAAACAAAAGTCAAAGCAGTCATATAGTTAGGTTGGCAGGCTTAAAGAATATTTTAAACATGCATTAAAGTTTACATTTTTTCTTTTCATTTTATAATAATAAAGACTTTTTGTAAAGTAACTGTGAAATAAGCTTCATTCTTTATAATTTATATTTTTTGTATTACCTACAGATCTGATGCAGGAAGTAATAAAATTTATGTGTATGATGGACAAGGAACTAATGTTCCTTTACATGTATTTGAGAAGCTCCATCCTAAACCTGTTGTCGCTATCAAGGTATAACAACATTTCCTTTTGTGAAATATTCCTAGATTTCTAAAGAAGGATCTTATGTTTTCGACTTGCTCAATTTTTCTGCTTTTTGTTTAGTATAACCCAGTCTTCGAAGTGGCTGTGTCAGTAGATCGTTCAGGAATCCTGGAATATTGGACTGGACCAAAAACAGAGTACAAATTTCCCAAGGTAGTGTCATTTGATTCGAAGCTTGACACTGATCTTTATGAGTTTGCCAAACATAAGACTTTTCCAACAGGACTTTGCTTTTCTCCTGATGGGAAGAAATTTGCTACTCTGTCATCTGATAGGAAGGTAAGTTACCAGTTATAGTAATATTAGAAAACTTGTAATAAGCAACTTATTCACATGTTGACAAACAGAATCTAGAAAATAAGATAGGATAGGGAACATAAACAGTTACCCGTCACTTACCACATATGAAGGCAGGAGGGCGAGACACGTAAAAACACAAAAACAAACGAATTGTCTCGCTTCCCACATGACTAAGACTAAAGTCGAAATATTGTGCAATTCATTTGTTTTTGTGTTTTTAGGTGTCTCGCCCTCCTGCCTTCATCTGTGGTAAGTGACGGGTAACTGTTTATTTTCCCTATCCTATCTTATTTTCAGTGCCTCGCGGTAGTTTCTTTGTTTCCTTTATCCAAACAGAATCTAGAACAAATTTGCAGATGAATAAACTTTTCTGAGTAACAGTTCTTGAATAGAAGTGGTCAGGCTCATATGACATGGCTATAACTTATGTTCTCTTGCTGCCTTTGCCATATGACAGTGCTGAGAAAGCTTGGTTTATATATTTAGATAAATTAACTGTTTTGAGCCTCAGTTTCAACTTCTTTGGCCTTTTTCTTGATGTGTTCTTACAGTTGTTGACAGGCTCACTAAGTGCAACTAATAGTCTGCTGAAAGGTTTGAATAGTCCGGTCAATTTGGAGAGCACAGCTGTTACATAGTTGCGTTGCTTGGCTGGGGCCATGGCATCAGTTGTTCTTGCTGCAATAAGGCCATGTAGTTGTAACCATTAGCCCTGAACATATGCTCTATTGTCTCCAGTTCTGTGGACAAGATCTCTGTGTGATATTTGTGACCCCCATAAAAACTGCTATCAGGATTCCCAGTACATGGTGTAGGGGGGGGGGGGTGACAAGAGTGGTGGTTGCTATTATATTAACTATCCAACATTACTAACGATTTTCATCTAACTTTAAGTTTAACTTACAACCGAAAGGGGGGGGGGAGGAGAAGATTAGCTAGGAGATGTTAATTCTAGCAATTTATATCAGGATCTGACACCAGATAATCTTTGATTACGCAGAGATTACCAAACTGCGATTGATTTTATACTTAACTTACCTCATGGAAATAAAACTCCGTTCACTCTTCTTTATAGTATCAACTTCCATTTCCAAAATACTAAATCAACATTATCATCATGAAACACAATATAATGGCTGGATGTGGGTTCTTTAGTCTACGACTGTTATTGAGACCAAACAGTGCGGATTGAGTTACAAACCATTTAATATAAAAAACCTAGCATACATTTTAGTCCGATTCCAACTAACTGACCTGATGAGAAAATGACACGTCTTTGCATTCTTAAACTGAATTTACTGCTCAAGGTTATCACATAATTACTGCCTGTACTTTAACGAATGCTTCCTACAATCAATCACTTATTACTTCACAACCATTAACACAAATAGGCCGCTCTCTCTCTCACTCATACACAATATCCTCTGAAATACAACGGCGACTGAATAATTCTTATAACTGGCGGCATCTTCTACCAACACATATAAATGGAAGCTTAATCAACCAAATAAGTTACACCGGGGCAGTTTGTGCTACTTTACGACATATTATCCAACTTCAAACCAACCGAATACTTTCGAAATTATTATAACAAAGACTGAACACTTTTAGATACAAACTGACTAACTCGGAAACCAAACTTATAGACTTGGAGAATAAACTAATTGACTTGGAGATCAAACCGAGGCTGGTGCTTGTCTTACCTTCTGTAAGCGACTACATGTTTGCTGCGTGCTGTTCCGTAAAGAATGAAGAACGACTGGAGCATGTAGGCTAGCTTTGTAGCAAGCCTAGAAATGCTGACACTGGGCGTCACCACGTGACTTATCGCGTGATACGCGCCTGCTCTCGCTGCAAGCAGCCGGTTCCAAGCGAGTTATAACTTGCACATACAATGACAAAATTTACGTGCCAATTCTCAAATAAAATTAAATCCTGTTTTATTATCTTGGTTCCCTTACAATGGGGACCCTGAGTTGAACCTGGTACTAGTGTTCCTTCCTGACCAAGTGTGGTGGTGCCTTAATTCATGCAATTATACTGGCAGGTCCTTTGATGTTTGTTTTTCCATTTTTTTTCACTTGTATTTATCTAAACTCCCTTGCTCTGTTGAAACCTTGACTGAAAAATAACTAGTGCAGACCAACAACAAGACAGAAACAGAGAATCTCTTAACAAAAAGGGATTTAGTACAAAGAAGTAATAAATGAAAAATATTTAGGATATACATTATGATGAAAGAGTCTCTTTGAATGCTTTTTAGAAAGAGATTTTATTCTGGTGTGAGTAGTGCAAATTAAATAGTATGGAATAATAATGAAAAACCAGTCGTTCATGAATTCATCACTAGAATCATTATATTAATCACATACTATGCAGATAAATTACTAGTGTGCTTGGATCCTGATATACAAGTAGCTCTGGTGCTCCCTGTGTAACATCAGACCTGATGATGGTGGCAGAACTAGCCGCCGAAGGCTCGTTGTTGTTTTTCTTGAACACCATACGGCGGATAATCCGCAAAGACTTCATATCATTGATACGCTGTGAAAGCCTCTGTTCTCTACTAATTTTATGTTTTGAGTGGTTAACACTTAGATTCAGCATTCAAGAGGATGTGGGTTTGGTCCCCAGTCTATCCATCCATATTTCAGTTTCAATGATTTCTTAAAATTGCTGCAGGAGAATGCTGAAATGTTTCTCTTAAATGCTATCATCAAATTCCTTTTTTCCAATCCTCTGTTGGTTCTGAAGAACCGAGGTTGGTGGATGAGTGATAACATTTGGATGTGGCATTTGGGAGGTTGAAATTCTCATCCAGTCATCTAGATTTCAGTTTTCCGTGGTTTCCAAAACTCACTTCAGGCAAGTGCTGGGATTGTTCTTTGAAAAGGCCGTGGTTGAGTTCCTTCCCATTTCTTGTCCCTAGTCTGCTCCCACCTCTAATAATCTTAAGATTAACAAGTCATAAAACACTAGGTAAAAAATACTTAATGAATGATCACTTGCAAATATTTGATATTAGATGATCTCATATTAAAAGCACTAGTCTGATGAATTCTGTGGAGTTATTATACCAAAATAAGAAGTAAGTCTCATTAAATACTATGAATTTATGTCATCAGTTATTCAAAAGTGACAATTAAATGGCTTGATGGAGAAAACTTTTTAAAAAAAATATTATTTCCCATTTGGTTATACAATTTTAAAATTTACTTACAGGTGCGTGTATTTACATTTCTGACAGGCAAACTGAATCGTGTATTTGATGAATCCTTACAGAGGTTTACTGAACTTCAGCAGGTGCGCCAGCAGCTTCCAAACATGGAATTTGGTCGAAGGTAACAAAAAACACTCTAATAATAACTTTTCTTTTTTGCTTTCACTTGCTAATGCTTTTGATTGAATCTAATTATTCTTCTGGACCATGAATAAAATGTATTCCCTTGCTTTTTACTGGAAGCCTTAATGCATAAAATAAAATGCACTTTATAACAGTCAAAGATGTGCTCTTTGCTGGGGTGTGCATACAGTAGTACTTTGAGCTATAACCGTGGTCGTGGAACAGAGTGGTTCTTTTCCTTGGTCACCAATCGCTTGTTTAAATGATAAAATAGGATACCACAAGAGTTATAGGTATGTTCATGAATTAAAACTCAGTAGACTTCCTGATAAATTCAAAATGATATATTGTGCAAAAGTTCTTTTACAAACTCTGTACAAGCGTAATAAAAAGGCATCAGACTTCCTTCCGAAAATAAAATGATTGCAGGTTAAAACATTTAAACACAACGTAAGCAGCTTCTGATGAACCCCATATTGATTAAAAGTTCAAAATCATTGAAAGCGCGACATCACTTCAACCCGGTGTTGATGTTAGTTATTTGTGGAGGGATACTCTACATTTCGATACTGCCCCGATCACTTCGTTCCAGTCCGGCACATGGCGCGACTTACACCCGCGCCTTTTCTTCTCGCTAACAAATCTGCTGAAAGACTGCAGAACGCCTCGGGCAGGCCACCCTCTTAAATAGACTGGGCGTTTTTTGTGACTCCAAGCAGTGGGATTTCCTACCTCTCTGTCTAATCCTGGCTGCTGTCTCTCTCACACTGGCGTTGGGTTACAAAGGCTTCCCCCCCTAAGTTTTTCCGATTTTCATGAACCTTTGTAATAATGTAGAGTTCATCATTCTAAGCATTTTTTATCTTTATAAAAAATTTCGTATCTGCTCTCCTATTTTTGTTATTAATTTTCAAAGTTCAATAAACCTATTTTCTAGATTTAGTGTCCCAACTATTTGTTCTAGCGTGTTAGTTCTAATCTTCAGAAATTCTACAAATTTGGACGATTAATTTGGTGTATCTCACTACCTTCTAAAAACCTTTCATTAAAAAGATATCATCTCTCAAAGTTTCCACCCCTTCTATGCGGCCATTATGGAATGCAGAATAATTACTTTGAAATTAAATATCTTATATTGAGAGTGCATTGTTTTGATAAAACTTTCCGCCAAACTTACTTAAAAAAATTGCGCTTTCATAAAAATAGGGTGCCTCCCAGATGTTTTGTCTAGTTTACTTTGACCTTGGTAAATCTTCCTTTCTACCCCTTTTATACAATCTGGTTAGCTACTATGCTTTGACAGCTTTTGCTTTGAAATTACTTTTAAAATACTTCCACTCAACTCAACGATCTTAAACTGCTGTCATCATCTTTCCTCAAGAAGACCTTTAATCTGACGTAATTTTCTTTTGACTACTTATTTTATTCTCGACTTACTATTTTTTCCTTTATTGAAAAAGTACCCTAAAACTCGTCATATTTCCTCTAAATTTTGTTTGAGACCCTGTTTTCTACTTCTAAACTAAGACTCGATACTTTCATTCCAGTATCTTAATTCATTTACTATCATTCTTTCATACCTCTATGTAACTAACTATACTTCGAAATGTGTCTTAAATATTTGAAACCACTAGAAAATTACTTTAAAAATGTTCTGCTGTTCATTTGCTATATGTTTGCAGCCTTTTAACTGAATTTTGTCAATATATTACAAAATTGAGGATATATCACATCTACTTTTTTATTTCTTTAAGGTCATGTTTTCTGTTAAGTGTTAACGTTTCACATGCATAGAGGACTGTTGGTTTTATGACTGTGTTGTAGTGCCGAATTTTGGTCTGTCTTGACATGAATTTTTTGTTGTAGAGGGTTTGCACTAACCCTAATCTTTCTTTTACCTTTTGGAGGCGATTTTGCTGCGAGATTTTCTCAAGGCCTGTCAGTTCGATGAATTCTCCGAGGTATTTAAAGTATGGGACCCTGTTGATTTTACCGTATTCTCAAACTTGCTGTTTCTGTCTTTGAACATATGAATTAAGTTTTCTCGAATGATATTTGTAACCCTACTTTTTCTGCACATTATTATTATTGCTATTATTATTATTATTATTATCTGCTTCATCAGTATTTTGACTGGTTTGACGCAATGCTCCATCCCTTCCTATCTTGTGCTAACCTCTTCATCTCTATACCCCTTACAAGCCACGTCCTCAATTATCTACTTCATATATAAGGGGCAGTCAAAAAGTTCCCGGAATTTCATTGTAATTCTTTATTAACAAAGATAAGTACACATTTATCTAATCTCCTTCAGAGACGGCTTCTTCTGAACACACACACTTGCTCCACTGCTCCTGCCATTGCTGGAAACAATGATGAAAATCCTGTTTTGGTATCTTCCGAAGTACAGTCGTCGCTTTGGTTTTGATGTTTTCTACGGTGGCAAAATGGTTACCTTTGAGGCCCACTTTCATCTTAGGAAAGAGCCAGAAATCCGATGGCACTAAATCTAGTGAGTAGGGAGGCTGGTGGAGGACTGGAATGTTGTTTTCTGCAAGCCATGTCTGCATAACAATCGATGTATGGGAGGGAGCATTGTTGTGATACATTGACCATCCTCCTTGTCATTTGCCGGTACATTTTCTTCGGATTACTTCCCTCAGTCTTTTCAAAACTTGCATGTAAAAAGGGCTGTTAACAGTTTGTCCAGCTGGTAATTCATAGTGCACCAGACCTTCGTTGTCTTCGTGTTGAAAAACACAATGAGCATCACTTTTGTTTTGGGTTTGACGTGATTTCTTTGGTCGAGGAGAGGATGTTGTGTGCCATTCTGAGAATTGTATCTTTGTCCCTGGGTCATAAGCGTACACCCAAGTCTCGTCACCAGTAACGATTGTCTGAAGAAACGTCGGGTCCGCTTTGCTTTTTTCAAAACATTCGGCCGCACTCAACTTCCGAGTTTCCATTTGATCTGGATTCAGCAGCTTCGGGACAAACTTTTGCAGTGACACGTTTCATCTTCATATCATCTGACAGGATTGCGTGAATGGGTCCATGAGAGATCCCCACATCTTGTGCCAACTCATCGACGGTCATTCTTCGGTCTGATCTGATTAACTGTTTCAAATGATCGACCATTGCTTTGTTTCTGGGGGTTGAATGTCTCCCACTGCAACTCTCGTCTTCCAGTGATTCCTGGCCACCATTAAATCTTGAAAACCACTCGTAAACGGCTGTTTTCTTTAACAAACTGTCACCGTAAACTGTCACACTGCCTGTTATGACCAGTTCAGACCTGTCAAACTCATAACAATTGCATCACAAATGCCAACACTACGACAGAATTCTGGGAACTTTTTGACTGCCCCTCGTATTTAACTCTCTGTCTTCCTCTATAGTTCTTACCTTCAACTGTTCCCTCCACTAACAAATTAACCAATCCAGCATGTCTCAAAATATGATCTACCAGTCTGTCTCTTCTTTCTGTAAGCTTCTTCCACAAACTTCTTTCCTCCCCCATCATTTCCAAAACTCGTTCATTTCGTCCACTTAATTTTCAGCATTCTTCTGTAGCACCACATTTCAAATGCTTAATTTTCTTTATTTCTGATATTCCTAAAGTCCATGCTTTGCTAACATAAAGGACTGTGTTCCACACATAGAGTTTCAAAAAGTTTTTTTTTATAAGTCCTAGATCAATATTTTAAACTAAAAGATTTCTCTTTTTCATGAAGGCTCTTTTTGTTAGTGTTATTCTGCTTTTAACATCATTCCTGCTTTGGCCATCGGTTGTAATTTTGCTTTCCAAAGTAGCAGAATTCACTTACTTCTCCTATTGCAACCGATCCTTTTTTTTTATACTTAATCTACTGCGATTGGTATCATTTCTGCAACATTTCATCGCTGTTGTCTTCTTTGATTTATATTCAGTCCAAATTCTTCCTTCAGTATTTTGTTCACGCCATTCAGTAACTTCTCAATAGCCTCAACCTGTTCTGCTAAAAAGACAATATCATTAGCAAATCATAGCATCCTGATTTTTTTTTTCTTGAACACTTATGCCACATTAAAATTTTTCTTTTACTTCCTTTATTGCTCCCTCTACATAAAAGTCGAATATTAATGGGGATAGACTACAACCTTGTCTTTCACCCTTTTTAAATGATGCATATATCTCATAATTCTCTGCTTTTATTGTAGCCACTTGATTCTTATGTAGTTTATAAAGTATTCTTCTATCTCGATACTTTAGACCTGATTTCTTTAAAATGTTGAACATCTTGTCCCACCTAACATTATCAAAAGCTTTTTCTAAATCAACAAATGCCATAAAAGTATCTTTGTTTTTCTTGATCAGCCCTACAAGTATTAATCTCAAAGCCAGAATTGCTTCCCTTGTACCACGATTTTTTCTAAACCCAAATTGATCTTCACCTAGTATCTCATCTACTACCCTTTCCATTCTTCTGTATATTTTTCTGGTCAGTAATTTTAGTAAGCAAAGAAAACTTAAATAGTTAAATAAATCAAATTAAAAGCATAAAATAGCTTACCAACCTAAAAGATCAAAACATATATACACATAATGTTCAGATCTATTGGAAATTCTGTTTATGCAGAGTGCATTCTGTACCAGTACCCAAAACTCAATTAATTACTTTTTTCTCACCTTATAATTTTTAATTTAACTAGTTTAATAACTTTTTACTTTTTTTTAACTCAATTAACATTTTGATGCAAGAGAAAACATATTGTAATTACGTTTGTGTACAAAGTATAGCTGATTAGGGGTCAGTAACCAACCATGCAGTTTGTTGTATTATACTTGTTTAAATATGGCTCGATCTCCATTAACCTGCAAGTTTGAAGCATAATCTTAGCAACTTTTGTATTGAAAACACGCTTTACAAACATATTTAGTGCTGATAGACATTACTTTACTATTTGGAGGCTTGTTGCAGTCTTTGCTGCACTTGCCATCACATTCATGTGCAGTGCTTTCAACTTTGAGAGACTGAATACTGTCACTGCAAGTTTCAACAGCTACAAATTCAGCATTTATGTTCGTATTAACATTTATTTTAGGAATAATAGCTGAATTAATTTTACTGTTGAAATTGGTAATTACTGACTCACAAATATCATTACTTTATATACCACAGAACATAAGATGCATTTAACCTCACGTTTAATGCAGAGGCACTTTCAGAATAAAGATGAGACCCTTTATTGAAGATTACCAAGCCACATTAGATGACAAAATGGTGTAGCTGTCTTATAGAAATTGCTCTTCTGACCAACTCTTCTGGTGGCTGTTAGAGCAACATTTTATAAGTCACATAGAAAATTCTTGGCACAAACAAACGGTGCCACACCTGTTTCCAGAATGTCTAACAATAGCCCAAACAATCATCTACCAGTAAATATAGTTAAAGCTGTTGGTGTTAAAAATTCTTGCAACTGAAGGGAAACAATCTTAAATGAAAATTTACTGGCTTTTGACGCTGTATTGAACAAATTAAACAATTTCAATACATCAAAAACACATTCGAATATGGTAGCTAGGGCAACATCACATATTAAGAACCTTCAAGTAATGCCACATTATCACATTTACAAAGTCTATCACAATCATTCAAAACAATTTTAGATAATAAACATAACAAAAAACTACACATTTGCAAATCAGTCTTACATAATTACAACAAATGAACTATTTCCTCTATTTTACGAAAACTTAATTAGTTGACAGGAGGGTAAT
Organism: Vandiemenella viatica; assembly: GCA_031002005.1. Lineage (NCBI taxonomy): Eukaryota > Metazoa > Arthropoda > Insecta > Orthoptera > Morabidae > Vandiemenella > Vandiemenella viatica. The sequence continues at coordinate 169,386,453 of JARYHS010009186.1, read as the reverse complement.
GAAAAGGACACTATATTCAGATTAATCTTAGTGTAACAGTTTAAGTGCTCCTTAAGTCATATTGTGGTGGGTGCCTTGGTGGGCAAACCACATTACAATTATCTTTCATACCTTTATGATTGATAACTGTGGATTTTTAATTTTAATTTTTACGAAGGATTGGAAATTTATTAATTTAGCAAGAATCTCGACGTTGGTTGGAATTTAGGAAAAATTGTCACAATATGACATTTATTTCTTATCACTGGCGATTACAAGTCTGAGCGAATTTACCGTTAACATTAACACAAATTGGCAAAATCATAAAAGCAACGCTCAGAGTTACAATTAGCCGTCATGGGCAAGCAAACAATTGTATATTTACTTTTAAATATCTCAGAATCAAAATGCAAGAAATAATGACAACTGGAAACAATGAAAAATACAAGTTATGACTACCTCAGACAAAGGCATCATAATACTGTGACTTTACAGTTAAAAGAAAATCATGGGCGCCAGAATGAACAATATATCATTCGAAAATAACTAGTTCTGGCAAATTATGCCGCTAGCTCAGGGGTTTTTACAATTACAAAGTGAGAACATGGACCTATCCTCTCAAAGTCGCTTACGGGTTCTGTTTCACGGAATGCACAATCACATGGCTTGGTCGTAATCAATTACCATCGTAGTTCTGCGTCTGATGTCTGTGATGAGTGTAGCGGACCCACGATATGTGAGATTATCTCACAAGTCGGCTATAGGCATCTCTGGTCTGGCAATGCGCATCATCGCATTACCGGCTGAGTTGCGGTGATAACCTTGCTCCAGCAAGGCAAGCTGCGGTTAGCGAAAGAAGTCAACTTTCCAAGTCAACCTCAGACTGGTGCGATCGAAGTTAGAATGTCAGCTCCTCGCTCTTCGGTCCACGAGGAAACTTCTTGCTCCGCCCATTTGTAGTCTCGAAGCTCACATACAACAAAAATTCCCAGGATTTTGAGTTATACGCTCATTTTGATTGGACCTTCAGGTCGGCACCTAATGTCACGTGATATCCTCGATATGTGATTTGGCCAAAGAATCCAACAGAGGTCGGACATATTCGGCTAAGTTCGCCGGGGCGAGAGAACATTCGGGTTTCGGACGGCAGGCTTTTCCCGCTCGGTGAGTGACCCATCCCCAGGGAGCAGGGTGTGTGGTCTGGCAAATCCCAAATCCGCGACTTTTTGTCGCCAAGGCTCGGGAACACCAAGATTAGCTTCAAGCCTACATAGCTCAATAATTCTTGAATATTCGCTTTGCTACGATACACTGTATAAGTTCACCATTTCATTACAGTCCTCACTTGGAATCTTGCGTACTTTATAAAATTACAACAAAAATCTATTCACGTGGTCGCCCAAGATTTATGTAAATTACTCTTATATTATTACATATATAATAAAAATGCACCTTGTAACGTGGCGACAGCGCGGCTCGTTACAATATGTCTCGAATCAGTGGTGGGAAAGAACGAAAAGGACACTATATTCAGATTAATCTTAGTGTAACAGTTTAAGTGCTCCTTAAGTCATATGTCTAGAATTAGTGGTGGGAAAGGAATTTTGTTAGTGTACCATTATTTAAACAGGGATTAAGGTATCAGTTTTTGAACAGTTGAAATTGTCATGTTTTTCCAGTCTTAATGGCACAATTTGTGTAAAGAATTTTGGGAATATGTGACTTACAATCTTATTTTTATTTTTCTGTCTGCTTATAAAACATTCTATCACAGATACAAATGAGACACGATTTTCCATCAGTAATTTTGTTTCTTCTCAATCTCTTCTTCATAGAGTATATGAAATTTTAGTAATTACTTCAGCGATTGAAGGTTCCTTGTCATTTGACAGCTATATTAGACTTGCACAGGTAATGGATTGTGGACATGCATATTTTTTCCAAGTAGGGAAATGCTGCAGGCACCTAATTTAAGTCCATAGCCTAATTAATAAACTTCTGCACCATTATTAACAAAATAGACAAATAATTCAGACATGATGATCTCATCTTGCATTCAGTACTCATATTGTATCATTGTTTGTAATGCATTATCCACTGCTCATTGCAATGCTTTTTATGCTTCAGTATTTGACTATCTCAGCCATGGAGAATTTTTTTTGTTTATTTGCTTCCCCTTCCATATGACTTGTAATGACATTATGGCAGAGTGATCTTGATAACTTTCTGGATTTGTGCAACATTGTTAATGACATGAATTTACTTGTGCAAAAGATTTGAATAGTATACGTGGAGTTGTTATGTTTCATGGCATCTATTTCTTCGGAACAATTCTATTAAATTATTTCATGTTGCATTTCACTTTACTTGTCAAATGAGATTTCAAATTTAGTTATTCAGTATTGGGGAAAGGGGGGGGGGGAGTACAGCAACGTGAGGTATATTAACAGAAAGCTAGATGGGAAAGTTGTTTCCTTTCTAAAAAGTATTTTATCCATTGTGACTGATTCCACTACATCGAAGAAATAAAGTGCTTAGCTTAAATTTACCTATGAACTTGTGCATTTTGCCATTCAAGATTTTTGAAGCCTCTTGATTCATACCAAAGATATTTACATGTTTATTATATGCTGTGAGGAAACAATAAAAAAAATTAAAAAAAATATAGATTGTGGGACCTCCCATATTTTAGTGCTCAAAACCAATTCTCCTTACTTTATACTTGCCATTTGCTAGGATATATTCTCTTAGATGATTTTTATAGGGACATGTTAAATCCACTATACCTCAATGAGACAATGAAAAAATAGTTAACACGACATGCTAACTGTTTGTGTATCAGTTCCTTAAAAAATGTTTTTGATATAATTTGAAATTCTTCCAAACAGAGTAATTGTCTAACATTAAATTATTTCATCATTTTTGAATGAAAACTGATTTCCTAATGGAACACTGAAACATTTAATTTCAACTATCATTTATAACAGACGCAAATTGTTCCATTAATATTACATTTCGATACCACAGTGGCTTTCACTACTTATATTCCAAGAAGTCTTCATATTTTATAAAGTAAGAATGTAATTTTCCTTTCGATATGATAGAAAACTAAATAAGTTTATACTTTCAACTAGGTGAAGCTTAATAGTACTTTCCTTTGCACATATACTCTTACGACTGAATACAGTTAACTTATTTACTTCTTAATCAAACGCATCTTTTTACGATCTGAAAAATTGCCATGTGTGTGTAGAACCAGGAAGGCTTCTTCCCTTTACAATAGGGTATTTGACTACTACTTGAAAATGGTTTTAAATTGTTTATTGGTACACCTTATTCCCGAGTGAAGAGATTTTTTGACAAAAGTGCATTATTTTGCGAAAAATTCAAAGTTAAAATTTAAAGAATTTAAAAGCCCGCCAAAACGCTCATTTGCTGCCTGGCGCGTGCAACGGCAGTCGTGATGTCACCCGTCTGTAAATGCTGCCACTGGGAATGGAGCGTGTACTATTACCCAAGTTTTCAACTATTTTTTATTGTTTGTTGCTGGTTATTTCTTGTTATTAATGAAGGTTCGTTTTGAATATAAAATTGAAAACAATTTGGAATAGCCTACAGCGGAAATATATTGAAAGTAGACGCCTTATTTGTGGGCCTAGCTATAGAAACAACCACTGAGTTCCATTCTGTGGAGCTTAAAAATGTAACAACTTCAATTTGATATTGGAACAAAGTCACTTACGATTTTCTGTGAATCTCATTTACACCGCAATTTCGTAGAGTAAATGTAATACGTTGTTTAAGGCAAGAATTATTAGGGTTGGTCCTGAGGTTCGATCCTCGCTTCGGAATATTTTCAGTTGGTTTTCTTTTATCATTTTCTTTGGATACTTGTTGCTGTTGGTTGGATTGCATAATAATTTTTCCCGAAAATCCACCAGAAAATCAATTTAATTTTTCTTTTCTTTTTTCTGAAGGCTTCACAAATTTTTGGATAACAAGCGAATTACAACCATTTGAAACAACCAAAGAAGATTTCAAAAAGGGAATTGGACGTTACTTGCACACCGAAAAAAAGTTTTTTTTTTTTACTGGAAATGACTTGCACATTAAAAGTAAATATCGCCTAATAGACGCAGTTATGTCAGGAAGGTAACCTACAGTTGTATCGTCACATAAAAATTCCAACGAAAAGGACACAAAGCGTTCCGGAACTGTTGCAAGATTAGCATGAAATTTCTACATGTGATGTCACTTCTAAAATAAATTCCATTGTTCACGGCCGGTCACCTGTATTTTTTGCATGATATTCTCTCTCTGGTAAGTTTAAAAATTAAAAATTTTCATGTAAGGTAGCAATTTGTCTCAAACACTTGCATGACGCTTAGCAACTATTATGAATTCTTAGAATAAAAACATGGTAGTGCACGTCACTCAAGCGACCACCAATCCTAGAGCGTTTTCTGTCACGTGACCAGAGGTAAGAAAAGTATAAATTTTATTTCACTTTTTTATTAAAAATAATCCACTTTTCTTTTCAAAATTGAAAAAATTAGCTTCCTGAAGCATTAATCTATGAGAATGAGTTCAATTTATAATATTTTTTTAATATTGTCAAATAGCCTATTGTTTCAATCTTTTATCAATAATTTGTATCCACATTTCACATTTTGTGTTCATGTTGCTGGAAAATTTGCTAACTTAATCATTCCCCACAAATTTGTGAACGAGCTTGATGGGTGAGCAGTTAACACTCTGGCCTCGCATTTGGAATGATGCCAGTTTCGAATCCCCATCCGGGCATCCAGATTTGGGTTTTCCATGGTTTCCCCAAAACACTCCATGAAAATGCCAGGATGCTTCCTTAGATAATAATGACAATGAAATTGCTGTTTGCCAATGAAAATAATGAAGGGTAAAGTAAGAAATATATCACCACATATGAAGGCACAGAGATTATGACGAACACACCTAGACTTATTAAACATGTTATGTGATGATTTTCAGTGTGTACACATTCAAACCCCTTGCTGTAAATCCTCCTCTAATCATGTCTAAGGTGTGTACCGAAATATTGTAAAATGTCAGCTCTTGTGCAGTCATCTGTGGCGAATAATGGAGCTACTTTCATTATTATTTTTTATTTCTATTATTAATTTGAATTATTATGAACGTAAATACTATGTAAATAATAAATTTCAGAATGGCTGCCGAACGTGACCTTGAAAAGTCTGATGCTATCAACTTGGCAAATATTGTCTTTGATGAAAGTGGTTTTTTCATTATGTATGCAACTATGTTAGGAGTGAAAGTTGTGAATTTGTACACCAATAGATGTGTACGTATGATTGGCAAATCTGAAAATCTTAGACTTCTGAAACTTGGATTATTTCAGGTAATGAGCTTTATGTATAACATAATAAAACTAATTAATTATGGTAATAATTAAAATGCAAATCAATGAGTCGAGCAAGGAAAGGGAAAATGAACCCATCCCTTGCTAGAGAAGAAGGCAGCAGGGCAACAATTAACACAAAAAGGATAAACACATTTTACTATATTATGGTACAAAATTCATTCATGCAGAGATATGAGTCAAGTAGTGAGGGTCTGGATGTGCAAAAAATAAGACTCCCATTTTTCCAGGAGATAGAATTATTAATTTCATTATGAGATAGTAGAGATTTCTGTAAACTTCAATCAAGTAAGATTTAATTTTTATTAAATCTATCAAGATTATCAGGAGTAGCTTCCGATAAAGCACTCCGGCCATCCTGATCTGGGTTTTCCATGGTTTCCCTAGATCGCTCCAGGCGAATGCTGGGATGGTTCCTCACAATAGCCCATGGGCGCCTCCTGCCATATCCCGTATATCCCTTCCAAACCATTACCTTTCCTGACAGGTGCAATGCACCCTCCGCCAGACACTTTTGGTGAATCGCGGAGTAATTGTAATAGTAATAGTAAGAAGAAGGTTTAAAGGTTACAATGCAGTTAGATGACCATTGTATTCTTTTTGGTTGAATAACACCTTTAGACAATGATGATGGCCACAAACAACAGTGTAGAATGATAATTTAGCAGATTTACTCTAAAATCATGTTATGCACAGTATTCCCATTGATAAGCTGTTTTAAGGTTCATAATTAATTCATTATGATACAGTAGCCCCAAAGCCCCTCAAAAATGACGAGTTTAACTGAGTGTTATCGTAATTTATTTCTCTGCAGTTGCTTAACTAATTAGAATTGTTATAAGATGAAGCTCATTGTAATTTATCATCCCTTGTGCTGTAGCAAAAAGCTTAAGTTGTCAACTTGGTCCAGACTGCATTTCAGCCTAACCATCATCTCCGCTAATATTGCTGATAGAAAGAACAGCTTAATCATGCGCGAATTAATACATTCCCTGTATCGCATATCAGTGCCATCATGCATCGCGATATAATCTTGATCCCAAATCTTCACAGGTTCTGACATTTTTCCTTCTTAATACCTATGATGAATATTGATATTTTAACAGCTGTGACAGCTTACATTGGCTGAAATATTGACCCCAGTGGGTATGAATGGTTAGTGTTCTGGCCTCGCATTCGGCAGGACGGCGGTTCGAATCCCCGTCTGGGCATCCAGATTTGGGTTTTCCATGGTTTCCTCAAATCACTCCAGGTGAGTGCCGGGATGCTTCCTTCAAAAGGCCATGGCCGAACCTTCCCATTCCTTGCCCCCCCCCATCCTTTCCCGTCTCTAAAGATCTCGCTGTTAAGAGACGTTAAGCAGTTAAAAAAAAATTCTGAAGTTTTTGTGTTAGTGAAAACTGCTCATTTATTTTTTAAATTTGCTTTTTTTTTTAATTTTTAATTCTTTCTTCCTATTATTTTTATCAGACTGACTTAATTTGATCAGTTGATGTTCCCAGGCAATGTCAGTTGCAACAGCAGGGGGAAATTTCAAACATAGTTAAGGCCTTCTGTAACTGAAGTTGATGGTTTCTAGGTCATCTGTGTGGCATTGTGTTATAGTATGTTTTCACCAACATATTAGGGCTTTAAAACTTTTGTTTTAACAAAATGTCCCTTATTGGTTTATTTGGGTGTTGAACTGTATTTTTTTGATGTTTAGTTGTGGCAACATTTCATCTTTCAAGCTGAATTTCAGTTTATTTGTGACTAAATATTTTCATTGACCACCCGAATCAGTCACAAGTAAACCAAAATTTAGCCTAGAAGATTCCTGAAGCATTGGGTGAAATATTTCCACAGTGAAGCATCAACAAGGTCTTTCATCGACACCATCCGGCAGCGAACCCATGAAGATTATATTTCAGTAACTTTAATATTTATCAGCTTGCTGCTGATTGGCGGAAGTCGTTTGTATATTTAGTCTTGGCTAGGTAACTGCCCTGAATGGACATAAGCTTGTGCTGAAATAATATGGATCCATATTTTCATATTTAAAGTTTCTTTATGGTTAAAAATATTATTAAGAGTTCAGTATCACAAATTGAAGTGCCAGTACTAAAAATAGTTCGTAGCAGGATATAATGCTTTCAGAATGAGTAATTTGCTTTCTGTTTGAAATGTTAGCCCGGCAGATGGGACATAGTTTTACTGAGTATATCACTAATAGCATTACCCAGAATATTTTGAGGATAACCTGTAATGGAATTTAATTTTTGTGAATGATGGTTGATACGGTTTTGAAATAATTGAAATTAAATTTAACACCTGGAAATATCTCATTTTTTTTTAATTGCAGATTAATTTGCTGGCAGCCAGGATGTATATTACAATAACTAATAAATTGATGTCAAACTTAATTAGTTAAGAAAGGCCATTACATTGCGCCCATGACAATACAAGTTTAGGGTTGTAATAAAACTGTAATAAAAATAGTGCTTTTCTGTTCAGGTATTCCAAACTGTCACAATGTGTTCTCAAAAACAATTATTTATTTTAATATTATGTGTTTATTATAATATAAGATTAATACACTGATTAATTCTGGCTGATCAGTTTCAAGTTTTTGCAGAATTACAAAACTGTTTGTGTTTCATCAAGTGTTTTGTCAAGTGACTGTTACTTGACAATGACTGCTGAGACTGATCACCAAAATGTCTTGTTTTATGAAGGACTCAGTTGGCTAGTTTCCCGCAAAAAAAAAATTGTTTCATTTTGTTTACATATTTCTTTGGGAAAAATATTTAATCACAAAGAGGAATTTGTTTCTGAAATATTTAATTATCATTCTACCAAAACTTATACAGAAAATACTCAATTGTAGGGTCGTGGCAGGAAATCCAAAGCAGCTGTCACAGTAGAGATGGAAGCTTCAGAAAATCCAACACTTGATTCAATTCGTGCTGACCCAATCTTGTTTTGTACTGCTCTGAAGAAAAACAGATTTTATATGTTTACAAGGTATGTTGTTGCATTAAAGCAAGAAAGCATATTAGAATTAGATTCAACCTGCCCCTACTTACAGTTCATCTGTCAGAGGTAAAAGAGGCATCTGTTTAGAACATGTAGTAAGTGGTAATGTTCTTTCAGGTGAGAAAAATTTAAAATATTGTTTTCAGCATTGCCCTTAAATGACTGCTAGGACATTTCAACATTATTTTCAAATTGATTATTTTCTGGACCCACAGATGACACTATTTCTTGAAAGTTTTTCAAGATAATAACTGAAACAATACACTACTGTAAAATTTCTTTATCCCCTACTGTTATCAATCTTTGCCAAAGATCTTAAGCTGAGTTAAGAAAATGTAATATTTCCCTGTTTTTTTTTTTTTTTTTTTTTTTCTTATTTTGTAGCAAATAGAGAATATAAAGTAGAAAAAGTAACCCTCCTAATTGCCAAAGTTGAATTTGTGAAATCAGGGTTGCCCAAAAATGTAACAAACACAAATACTTATAATTTTGGGTTATCTCTTATTTGTGTGCAAGTATAAACAAATTGAAATTTCCATGAAGTTATTTCCTGTTCCATTTTCAAGGTCTATTAATTATAGAACATCTTACTGTTACCTCCAAAAAAATGAAATTCATGGTTGTAGAACATTTGTTGTGTTAGTACAGCACAGAATGGACGTGGTGTTTTCACATGATTTTTCAGTGATCCAGCTGTCCATTATTCTCTTCTAAAGAAGATTGTGATGGAGAATTGGATCTTTGAAATATTGTTTGGAAACACTTGGTTTGTTAAACTGGGAAAGGCTTTGTTCTGATATCTATTACCATATTTATATTCAAATTGAAACAATAGTTAATAAAATTGTCCAATTATCTATGAAATCAGCTGTGCATCCCAGACAGTTACGTTTTAATTTATATTTGAAAATATTAGCACCTGTAAATTTTTTTTGTGTCATAAAATTTTAGCAGTAAATGGGAAATCCGGTGACCTTAATTGATGTGTCCTGATATCTAAAGTGAAATTGAATTAACGTTTTCTTGGATGTCAGTAGTAACAAGTAAACTTCAAAAATAGGAAAAGAAATGCAAACTACCAGAGAGAGTGAAGGCGCCCAGAGTTTATTGACGGTGAACTCCCCTCGGCTCTCCCATTGCTGTGGGTGAGTCAGCACTGGTGCTGTGAAGTATTCAACCCTTTGCTGTCATGACCAGTCTGTCTTTGATTGGCTCCATCCTATCTGCTGTGTTCTATAGCTCATTGTATCTTGTCACTGCTTGGGGAACTTAAGTTCTTAATTTTTCTCCCAGTCAATCTGCATTATAGAAATTAATTCAGTGATCCTTCTCAAACATGGGAACCAATGTTTCCTGCATGCATTTACAATTTCCCTTGCTGTGTTGAATTATGGAAAGTGATTCTTAAATGTCACTCGATTGATATCTCCGATGAATATTTATTCACAGTTGCAGACATGTGTGCCCATACAAATGAGTGGACCCTTAAATTTTGCACATTTACACATGTGTTTGTAAATGTTCACATGATATAACCTTGACTTTGCCATGCATTTTAATGTCAACTGTTTTATCTCTCTCACCATTTACTATTACAGTAATTATACTTATTCATTGTTTTTCGGCTGTTGGTTCAAAAAATACTATAGGTTGTTGTTACATTATTTAACCTAATGCTGCAATATATGTTGATGCTTATTTTTACTCTTTTATTTAATTTCAAATTAATTTGCTGAATTTCAATGCATTATTAGTAGTTTTATAAATTCACAAAAAAATAAAAATAAAAATTGGTGCATTTTGTGTTGTTCAGTTCTACTTTTTGAAATTCTGAAATTTGTTGTGCCTTTTGAAGAAAATTAAACCCTTTTTTATATGTTCATACATTGTTTTGTTCTTTTGGCTTTATTTATTCATTATCTGTTTATCCTTTGAAATAATTTTATAATCTCTCATCTTTTTTCCTTCCCAACATAAGTGGCATTCATCTAATTTAGTTCAGAAATTACACGTTTTTTATTTCTGACACAAGTAGCTATAGAGCAGTAGTTTCTAAAATATTTGTTTTGTTTTGATGTACCAAAATTTGCATGAAGATGAATTATCTAATTCTTTCTTTAACAATAAATGAGGCACTTCCTAATTTTAATTAATTTTCTCTTAACATTGTTTTCAGCATAGGCAACAAAAATTAAATTAATTTACAAATCATTGATAAGGTCTGCCAACTTGTTCTAAATTTAGGACAATATAGAATTATTTTGAGCTTTTAAACCTCACAATACTGTCAAGAGTTCACTGTTGAGATTAATTTTTTAGCAACATTCCATGCAAACTAATAGCATTTGCTCACTTGCTGCTTCAAAAATAAGTTTTGACAATGTCTTTCAAATTAGCAGCTAAAGTCTTCCACAGGTGGAATCAATAGTTTCTAAGTTCTCCAGTTGACACTGTATTGTAGAATAAAATTTTGATGTTTTGGCCCACATGCTTTGGCTCTCTTCTGGGGCAGGAAAATGTTCAGTATGCTCTACAAAATGCAACTGAAATGTTTGGCTCACCATGCTACACAAGTGTGAGTGTCATGACAACCCCACTCTCCTGAATAGCCAGACAGGCTGAACCATCCAGAGCACCGACCATTCCAGTTGTGTTTAGTACATCATGTAAAACACTTCACAGCGCAGTTCTGCCCTAGAAGAAGATTGAACGTCATCAGCTAAAGTTTTGGCCACAAGCCTTCTGTATAGGGAACAGTAAGGGCCCTGATAAGTAATAGGATGGGCAATTTTTCTTTTTAAATCTTTTCCTCTTGAATGTTTTATGTAGAGATCTACTGTTGTCTATATTATTTTGGTCCTGTGGATGGAACAGCATTCATTATAAAACCTGTCTTCTTGCTGTGCTCTCAGAGGCCATAGCAAGATGTTTGAAATGTCAGTTTTTAATAAATCAGCAAGGTTCCATTAATTGAACCAAAGCAATCAATCAATAGTTTTATGTTAAAGGAGTGGAATGCACAGTAGTGTTTGTTGTATGGATTTCTTGTGTTTCTTAAAAGTAAAAGGTTAAATGGCATTTATCAGTGCAATATTAGACAATTTAGTTCTGATAATTTACAAATACTATTTCTAGGAAGGTATTGAGAAAACTTTATTTATAAACAAATGCAGAAATCCTCCGGGGCTAACAACCTCGGTTGTAAGAAAGGTGGCTCTAGAAGTCACCCACAATACTCATTGAGTTATCAATCATATCAGATAGAATGAAGAAATACTGGGAGAAGAAGAAAACGCAAGCATCCAAGAAGTGATTGATCTGACGTACCCCAAAGATGGGTGATTCGGAAAAAAAAAAAAAAAAAAAAAAAAAAACAAATGCAGGCCATTCAAATTTCCAAAACGCTAAGTAATTACTGATATAGACTGTATAATGGTCTAATTCATACCACTTTTCTTGTTGGAAAATTCAATGAAATTTTTATGAACGAAGGCTTTTCTGGCATGTAGCTGAAATATAATCTTCATGGATTCGTTGCTGGCCTGTGAGTTTCAGTGGCATACTCTGCCACCATCTTCAGGTCTGATGCTCACGCTGTGTGCAGCTTTGGTTACCACAGTGTGAGCATCAAACCTGAAGATGGTAGCAGAGTCGCCAAAGGTTCGTCTCCAGCAGCGAACCTGGGAAAAATATATATCACTGAAATTTTTGATTGAAAGATATATAATTTGTATTATATTCATTCAAGGATGGTGTAAGTAAACTAGTATTTGTCAGTTTTGTAGGTAGGAGAGCTGAGATAGCAAAAAAGTCCAACGTAAATGCACAAGATTTCGGGTTACTATTTAATCGTGTTAGAGGATCAGTGGGACATGATAATCCTAATTCAGGCACTCACAAATGTGTCACATGAATTCCTTATATCTGATTCCCACACGTAATTAAAAGACCGCTGGAAATGTTGCATATTTGTGTTACTGCCTGCTGCCTTAATATCTGATAAATGGTGAGGTCTACTTTCCCTATCTTGCTTATTTTTGTTCTGATCATTATGATTTTCATTGTTACAGTTTGATAGTCTTCAGTTTTTGTAATTGGTAAATTAGTTTTTTGTTTTTTTTTGCTCTGATATGTTCTGGCTTTCAGAAATGTTTTAATTTCTATTATTTTTATATCTACATTCTGTATTGTAAAATTAAACATACGACAGAATGTTAATACTGTGGTATTTTTCATAGGTCCTTTGGTTAGCAAAATCCTCATTTTGAATACAAAATGTAACATACTCAGCAGTCTGTGCTATTTTAAGTTTGCAGATTTTAAGAAACAATTCTAATTAATTATATTTTTGTCGATGAAACTAAGGAAGGATAGTGAAATTCATCCCAATACTTGCCATAGAGGATGATGGCTGGAATTGACAAACACAAAAGAGGGAACACTTGTAAAACAATATTTCTTAATCTCTATCGCTAGTGCTCTTGATATTATGAAATCATTAAGCCTCAAAACCATCAGCTAGCCATTAGCACTAATGTGGCATAATTAGTCATTTAAGATGCACATTTTCCCATATTATTTCTTAGGAAAACATTAAATACTGTGTAAAAACATAAAAGGTTAAAGAGATTTAACCCATCACTTATCAAAATTGGAGGTAATGGGAATTTAATAATTAAAACATAGAATGGACAAAAATACACAATATTTTGGGAAACCCCTTATGCATACATTGGATTTATGTGGTTGATGGAGATCACAAACATGAATATAATTGTGTTGGAAATGGTGGAAAATAATATAAGTTAAAATTAATAAAAAACAAGGTAATTGATGTGACCAACCAAACTACTCGTTGTTCCAAATTGTTACTGGCATTGAAGCATGAACATATATGATACATATCATTCAAACAGAAAAAAATGTTCTAGATGTTGATCACACTAAACACAGTGAAAAGTTGATTGTTTCATTCCTAAGCTTTATTTAACAAACTTATTACTATTTAATTCATTGTTATATCAAGTGTGAAGTGCAAAGCTGTGATATTTCTCCAGATTGTCCTCATGGAAGTCATAATAACCATCATTTTGTATGCCAAATTTAGAGTAACTGATCAGTAAACTCTAGTTCATGGATTCAGGCTGTGGAGCTTTTTAGTGGGTGATCAACTGTTAATAATCGTTTAGTAACATAAACATAGAACAAATTTGAAATTTTTATTTTCACTTCTACCCAGTAAGAGAAAAAGGAAATCATTGCATATACCACTGAGGTAATATATTTAAACTATTCATGTCACAAAAATAGTGTTATAGGAGTTAAAGGAACATATTTATAATTTTAACTACATTAATATTGTGCACATGAATATTGGGAGTTGAACCTTCATTAGCAGCTAATTGATTATTGAGGAATTTTTCTATTGGTTTAGTGTTTGTTGTGTTTCTTACTGACCTGTAAACGTTTAAGTGTTAGCTGTTTTTATTCGTACCACATCAAGCACCTATGAGCCATCTGGTAGTTTAGTGATTAAGATAGTTGGCTTGGAATTCAATCCTGGGTTTGAATCCCTGTGTGACCATGGAGTTATATTTATTCAGGATGCTCTGTGGCTTGTTCTCCATGTTAAACTGTTGGTGGGCATGTCAGAGGCATAAAGCACGGCAAATAAAAAATCCGTCACTAGACGCCTAAATTCTTCAGAGATATCACAGCCAGCAGTACTATATCCATAATTTTTTTTTAAAAAAAAATAAAAAAAACCTTTTACATTTCTGTTAAAATTTGTAGTACTAACTTTAATTAGCTAAGACTACGTAGAAATATTAAAAACTTGTCGCGCTATACAAGGTTGTTCAATAAGTTTTGTCATTCGATAAGAAAAACACGATTTTATTGTTTGAAATACATTTTAGCATTCAATATAATGTCCCTGAACTTATCTTCTAATTTATGGACTGTACTCCTGAAGTGAGAATCCAGAAGACTGTCGAAGCAGGCTTTCAGGGCTGCTATTACGCCTTCATTTGATGAAAATCGTTTTCCTCACATGAATTTGTTTAGATGTGGGAACAGCCAGAAGTTAGAGGAGCCAAATCTGGCGAATAGGGTGGATGTAGCAACAATTCGTACTTTAATTCACTTCTTTTCGTGATGGTTTGTTTAGCAGTATGGGAGGATGCATTATCTTGATGAAAAATTATTTTTTTCTTCTGTAAACCATATTTTTTCTCATGAATTTTTACATCCAGCTGGTCCAAGAGGTTACAGTGATAATCTGAGTTTATTGTTTCACCAGTTTGGAGATAATCCATGAACGAAATTCTTTTTGCATCCCAAAATACTGATGCTAACACCTTCTTGGCCAATTTCTGGTCCCTAACTCGCTTTGTAGCCGAAGTACCAGCTTCACACCACTCCTTAGCTTCTTTTTTTGATTCAAGATCATGGTGGTAGACCCAAGCCTCATCCATAGTGATGAAACAATGCACAAAATCCTTTGTATACTTTCTTAAACGCTCCAAATGTTGCTGATAAAGTTGCATTCAAATGCATTTTTGTTCCATTGTCAGTGAATGCAGCATCCGTTTTCCACATAGCTTTCTGAAACTCAAAACATCAGCCAAAATTTTACTTACAGTGCCCAATGATATGCCTAGATCTTCTACTAAATCTCTCTCTGTTAATCTATGATCTTCCAAAACCATATCCTGTATTTTTGCTGCATTTTCTGGTGTTGATGCACTTGTTGGATGTCTTTCACATGGATCATCTTCAAGAATTCAGTAACCCATCTTTCTACAGTTCTAATTGAAGGTGAAGAGTCTTTATACACTTTTAACAATCGTTCACGAATTTGTGTTGGTGCTACCAAAAATGAGATGATTACTGCATGATATACATTTTTTTCCATTTCACCAATATACTTTAACATGTCAATTTTGAACAGCTGTAAATGTATGAATAAGTTATCAGATCTACATGAAACTTCACACGTGTGGATAAAAAGGTGGTACCAACTTTACAGAAATAAAATGATGAACCTTATTGAACAACCTTGAAAGTATTTTGTTTTTAATGTCACACAAGTGATTTCAGTGTGTTAGCTTAGTTATGAAATTGTTCTGTAAGTTTACCACTGAAATTTAAGTAGAAGGAAAATTTTGTTATTAATTTCAGACGGGAGCCTGAAGATGCCAAGAGTCCTGATGGAGACAGAGATGTATTCAATGAAAAACCTTCAAAAGAAGATATAATATCAGCCACTGAAGCATCAGGTAATATTAGATTTATTTCTTTGCATTAGTTTGCATTTCAAGAATTTGGTAATCATACAGATGGCCAGTAAGTTACATAATTTTTTAACATTAACATTTTTTGGGAGGGGAAGAGGCATTTTCATGCTATCACATACTTTATGAATGTGCATCATAGATTAACTTCTCCAAAGTGTATCTTTTTAATCACCTCTCACTGTGCTGCAAACTGTGCATTTTAGGATCTTTGCACAAAGCATGTACATGGACAATAAACACTTTGCAAACTCATACATGTCACATTAGTTAAGTCATCACGAGGTCTGGAAATAAATACTGAAAAGGCACAAGTAGTGGAATTTGAATTTTAAGGTGATATATCACTATGGGATGTAACTATTAAAACTTAAAATGCCTTAAAAATGTATTTATGTTGAATGTTAGACAGATAAATTTTTAGTTTTGTTCATTGCTGTGAAAAAAAATATATATGACAATAGCAGTGCATAGTTCACCTTCAAACTCTTGTAGTTATCTTCCAAGCACATTTTTTTTTAGATAGGAGGGTCATTGAAAATAACATAGTTACTGCACTTTTCATTGATGGTTTAGATGACATTCTAAGGTTCTTATTTGATTACAGATGAACTCTTCAGGAGTTATTCCTGTGCCTAGTTATTGAATTTTAAATGCTGTTGTACGTAGGTGATGGTTATGGTTAGTTGCACAATGCTGAAAAAAATTTTGTTGCATAAGAAAATAGTTGGAATTGTGCTGACATTTTGTAATTAACATTTGTTTGAACCAATTTTCAGTGAAACCTTTTAAAACTGTTTTTATCTGTGGTAAGTTATATGGTTACAGAGCAGAAGAAAATCCAAATGATGAGTCTAGAACATATTATTAGTAAAAAGAGGGCTAAGTGGCTGACATGTGAGTTCTGTGGGTTTTCTCTAATGCCCTATGACTTGCATAGACTATCTTCATGTATCTTCTGCTCTTGAGCTCTTAGACTGGTCCTCTTCTGCTCTTGTAACTGCTACCTAACAATTCAATAAACATGACCATTAAGGGTTGAGCATGCATGTTGGAGACTAGTAGAAAAGGGAGCAGAGAGCTAGGGTTTACTTGAAATTAAACAATCAGTTCAGGACTACTAAAATCATACCCCAACTACAGTTGATGATATACAATAAACGTGAGGTATTCTGTACCCATCCTACTAAAACAGAGGGATGAGACTTAGCCCTACTGAGTGCAACTAACAGAGAATGGTAGGGTTGGCATAGCAACTAACTAGTCCTAGGCCTGACTGTGAAGAAGTGAGAGCGATCCTTGTATCCTGATTTGCTGGTAAAGTATTGACTTGCATGCTCAGCAGTGCGCATGTTGCTTGTACCCTGGACTGTCGATCAGCAGATTCTCTGTCGAACAAACAGAACATGCTAACTCAACATCTGTGCTACTGCAACACTTAACAAACTTATATGATTTTGATACTAGAATATTAAACTAAATTATGTCCCATTACACAATTTTATTTATGAAAAACTAAAAATGTTTATTACAAACGGCCACCCAACTTGAAGGCTATAATTCAACAAATATATGAAAACATTTTGTTTATTGCAACAGACTTCAGCCCTTTACTAAATCTTGATGTCCTGGCACTCCATTACTATGAGATTAAAATTATCAAAGACGTGTTTTAATCCAATATTTTCCCCTGGTCCTTATATAGTTTTGTCATTGTCCTCTGAGTGTTTCCATCTGCCTGTAAGTAATTTGAGTTCTGAGTGAAGTGTTAATTTTTTATCTGATGTGTAATTTATGAAGTCAAAATAGAGCCTTGTTTGAAAATTTAAGTTTTTTAATTAAATTGTAGTGTGTATAAACTATCTGTTTGTTTTTTTTTCATTTCATTGTTAGGTGTGCAACGGCTATACGATAATGCTATTATTCACACAGCAATGGGTGACATTCATGTGAAGCTATTTTTAAAGGAATGTCCGCGTGCCGTAGAAAACTTCTGTGTACACAGTAAAAACGGTTATTATAATGGACACATATTCCACAGAGTCATCAAAGGTTTTATGGTTCAAACTGGGGATCCCACAGGTAATGAAATTATCAGCTGTCATAAATATTTGTTTTGTCTTTAAAATGTTGCTTAATTTTTCAATGAAACTAGATTTTTATGTTATGTGTATTCTAATTTAACTTGGATGCCATAATCACAGGCACAGGAACCGGTGGCGAAAGTATATGGGGTGGAGAGTTCGAAGATGAATTTCATCCCTCATTACGTCATGACCGTCCATATACTTTGAGTATGGCAAATGCAGGACCCAACACAAATGGCAGTCAGTTTTTCATCACTGTAATTCCAACTGTAAGTATGTTGCAAAAAATTATTGTGTGATATGGTGTATTATTGTAGCGATCAAGAACAAAAATTTAGAAATAATAATGATTAATTTGTATGATTGTCATGTTTAATACAGTTCATGCTGTGATACTATATTGACTCTTCCACTTCAGTTCAGACCATAATGTAACACATCTAAAAGGCAGGCATCTGGCGTCTAATACATTCACCAGTCAAAAACCGCTACGTACTTTCCCATCTGAGGCCCACATTTGACTCTTCACATATCATCTACCAACTAAAGTGCCACAACCTTCCTACTTTCTTTGCAGGTCTCACAGTAAATCAGTTAACCTTCAGGATGAAAAAAGCAAAAACCAAATGATAATTACCAAACATCAGGACCTTACCCTCATTACACTTGCTAGTATGTTTCCCTCTTCATGATATTAGGGCCCTCCTAGTTTAGCTCATGCAAGAAATAGGGTTATTATCTCTCTCACAAACTATGTCAAAAACCCACGCACTCACAGCACACACATTCATATAAAATTGGAAATCTTTGTTTGTCTCCATGGAAATACCCGTTTCCTGCTGAGACCATCAATAAACCTGGTACCAACACTTTAAGCATTAACATTCTACTGTCCCTGATACTTTTAGCTTACCCACTCACAAAACTGGAATTCTTGCCACCAACATTTAGCCATCAGGTAAGCAGGACTTTCTTGGTGTTCTAAAGGAAATTTCCACTTCCTGAGCGACTGCTGTTTGTGCGTCCCAGTCAGGCATTATCCTTAGGAATGCAGAATTTTAGAGTAGGCAGATGACTATTTTGTATTTATAAAAAAATAATTTTCAGAGATTACCACATGAGGTATATTACAACAGCATTGAATGCTTTCTTTCTTTATAAACAGATATCAATGGTAATAGGTTTAAAGCCTTTATTTTTAACCCTAATAGTCTCTGGAAATTCTTTACTTGTGTTGTTGTAACTTTATTTGCCACAGATGACAGCATCTGGGTGTGAGAAACATGAAAAAGATGCCCAAATGTATCACAATTTTTTGGTATTGGACATTATTCTCGCAAAGTATAATCATTAACTAAATGGGAGTCGATGTGATCACATCTGACAACCTTGTGAATGCAAGAATAAGGTTTAACACTGAAATATTGGATTACATGTAATAGCCTTTTTTGTGTTCTTTGTTTCCAGCCAACATGTTTCAAATGGCTACACTAAAATGTTAATTACCTGTACAGCCAAAGTTTGACCAAAAAGTTTTGTCCCATCATTACTTATCTTCATTTACTCTAGTTTACTTTATTCATTTTGCTATTTGGCACCATTGTCGTTTTAAAACTAAAAACGTTATAGTATAAGTAGAAAATGAAACAATGCTGTGAGACAATATGGTATCAAACAAAGGTAGAGAAAGTAATACTATAACTAACAATATCTCAAGGCAGGAGAATTGCTATGACAAAAATTAAGTCATGACAAATAACAATATTTTGGGTAAAATCTTAATGACATGGAGAGTAGCCTACACTCATCAAATCTACTGTGGGTAACAACCTAAAAGTCTGTTTAAATAGTATACTTCAACATCAATACTTCTGTTAGACTTGCCATCTATTCATTTTCTATTTCACATACCTAAGATACGTGGTGTTTATCTTATTTTTTTGCTGTTAACATTTCTCTTGTCTTCTGCTTTGTAACTCATAAGTTTACCATTCTTGTTTGAGTTAAGCATTAAATTAATTGGTGGAAGTTGCAACCATATTTATACTAAAAAAAAAATATATCCCATGCTTTTGTGTAGCTTTTTACATTTTAAAATGTTTGCAGGTTTTATTCCCAATTGCTAAGCTTTCCCAGTAGTTCAGTTCATAAACTACTCTTGGTTCTCAAACAGCATTCACAATCTGTCTCATTTTTAAAGTTTCTGTGGTATTATTTTATGAGAATACCGGGTGCTTCAAAAAAATGTATACACACTTTAAACTATTGTTGTTTTCCCGCTCTACAAGGCTAGTGTTATATTTCTTCGCCAGGTGCCAGCATAATCGTCCCTCTATGTTATATTATCAGTTGGAATTTGTAATATCAACATGGGGTCGTACGTTTGAGTTTTGAAGAACGTAAGCAGGTTATTAAGTGGTACTGGAAGTTTGAGAATGTAAATGAAGTTCAAAGACAGTGGAGAAGGGAGTATGATACACAACCACCTTCAAGATTAACAATTACACGCATACGAGACAAGTTCGAAGTTCATGGAACAGTGTGTGATGTGCATAAAGGTCATTCAGGTCGGCCTCGAACAGCTACAAGTGATGAGTCATCAATGGCAGTCTTGGAACTGTTTCAACGCTCTCCTAACAAATCTTCAAGGCAAGGGGCACGTGAAAGTGATGTAAGTGCTAGCAGCGTGCTACGCATTCTGAAGAGAGGCAAGTATCGTGTTTACATTCCAAGGCTGGTGCAACAGCTAAGTGACGACGATCCAGATAAAAGGTTGCAATTTTGTGAATGGATTCAGGAGATGGTGATACGTGAACCGGGATTTATGGGTAGCATCATTTGGTCGGATGAAGCCCAATTCAAACTTAATGGAACTGTCAATAGGCACAATTGTGTTTACTGGGGTGAAGAAAATCCTCACATTACAATTGAAAAGCTGTAAATTTGCCAGGTGTAAATGTGTGGTGCGGTTTGTCTTCAAGGGGACTCATTGGACCTTTTCGATTTGAAGGCACTGTAACTGGTATTAATTACCTAACAATGCTTGCTGATTCCATATTTCCTGCCATTCGTGCATTATACGGTAATGATGATTTTTATTTTCAACAAGATGGTGCTCCGCCGCACTATCACAGGGACGTACGAGCTTACCTGGATCAAAATTTGTCGGGCCGGTGGATAGGACGCAGGGGGCCAATCGAGTTTCCAGCACGCTCTCCAGACCCTTACACCACTGGATTTCTTCTTGTGGGGCACAGTAAAAGATGAGGTGTACAAACGTAAACCACGTAACCTAGACATTCTTTGGAATGAGATTCAAGCAGTGTGTAGAGAAATCTCATTGGACGTTTTGATACGATGTACAGAATCTGTGGTGACTCGTACTCAGAATTGTATTGATGCTGCAGGTCACCAATTTGAACAGTATTAACATTTGTTGTTTATGTTTGATTTACATTGGACTTTTAGCTTTCTATTTTCCTGAAATTTAACTTTGTAGAACGGTAAATAAATTTTCTATGGAAGTTCAAAGTGTGTATACATTTTTTTGAAGCACCCTGTATTAAAGTAATTTCCACAAGAAAATAGGAATTATCCCTTATTCTTAACCTTTGGTTACCTTAATTTCTATTTTCAGTACAAAGGCAACCATCAATAATAATAATATTGTCATATTTTTTAATTATGCCAAACATTGTTGTCATGACAAGGTTTTTTCACATGGATCTCAAAGATCCCTCAACTTATGGACATGAGTGTATTTCTGTAGGTTTTGTATCATCATTTCACATTCTTCTATCATTTTTTGCAAGGAGTTTTAAAAGCTGTTTTTTTAATAAAAACATAGGGAGTACAAACAAACATAATTTTTGCCATCAATGTATTTTAGAATTCATTCAGCTCGTAGAAGAGCTAAATATGTAGATAGACCATTATTCAGTCAAATACTTTATTAAATGACATAGTACATTATCTTTGGGGAATAACTGATTTTTCTATTTCTCTGATACTGGAATTCGTTGCTCTTTTTCCTAACTGAACCAAATGTTCACTGTTGTTAATAGCATGCGAAAAGAAAGAAATACTTTTGGCATAAGTCTATTAAAATTTTCATCCACTTCTAGGCTTATCTTGTGAAAACTAACTTCATAAATGCTGTGCTGACACACGAATTCTCAATCATTTGTAACAGCTGAATTATTTTAATGTAAATCTTCTCAACTTGTGACAGAGCTCAATATTTAGGAATAAATACATTTCTATAAATTTCCATTGATGTGAACCTCCTCATTTTGATTATTTTCAAAGAAACGTATCAGAAATACCACAGTAATTTTGTTATTATTAATTGTAATGAAGCTATCTTTTACTTGGAAGCAAGTATATGAGGTTTGTTCAAAAAGTAAGGTTAAGTTTTTGAATTTCGCCGGATTTGTAGTCGATTTTTGTTTTTTTGTTTTTCTTATTTTGGTACCTCTTCCCGCACATTCACAGTTTCAAATATATAGCATTCTTTGGATTGTTTGTGAGAAGCATAATTGTTAAATGTGTTTTGTGTGTTCAGCGATTTTCTGCTGTCGAAAAAAATGGATCAAAGATTTTGCATCACATTTTGTGTAAAAAATGGAATTATGTGCTCCAAAACACATGAAATGTTTACAGTGGAATATAGTGAATCTACTTTAATTTTTTTTAAAATGTTTATATGTGGTACAAGCTCATCCAAGATGGCTGAGAAGATGTCAATGACGAACTTCGTTCTGGATGCCCCAGAACGTCAACAACTGATAAAAACGTTGAAGAAGTGAAGAAGATAGTGTTGGAGAATTGTATGACCATCACGGTCAATAAGTTACGTGCAATTTGCAAGAAGCAATACGAAAAAAAATCCGGATTTGTGGGGAAAGAATTCATGGCTTTTACACTATGACAATGCACCTGCTCACCCATCGTTGCTTGTGAGTGATTTTTTGGCCAAAAACAGCACCACAATCATGCCTCAGCCACCGTATTCACTGGATTTGGCCCCCTGCAACTTTTTCCTGTTCCCAAAACTGAAGAGACCAATGAAAGGACGAAGATTTGCAACGATTGAGGAGGAAAAGATTACATAGCTGAAAGAGCTCAAGCATATTCCAAAAAGTGCTTATCAGAAGTGCTTCAAGGATTGGAAAAAACGTTGGCTCAAGTGTATTATATCTGAGGGGGATTACTTTGAAGGGGACAACATAAATATTGATGATTAAATAATTTTAATAAAAATAAAAATTCACGTTACTTTTTGAACAAACCTCGTACATTCTCAGTGTTGTCTCACTGGGATACAAGTATTTGCTGCATTAAGTCATTTACGATGTTAATGCAATAAGGGCATACTTAAAATAAAATTCAGATTATACTCAAGTCTCATTGCGTAATTGTAGTAATTTGTGTTTTCTTGAAACTACTGTTCTTAAAGAATGAAAGTATTATTTTCTTTTCAGCCATGGCTAGACAACAAGCATACAATATTTGGACGAGTTGTTAAAGGCATGGAGGTTGTTCAGAATATTAGTACTGTCAAAACAAATCCTACAACCGATAAACCTTATGATGATGTACAAATAATTAGCATTACTCTAAAGTAATTAGGGTAAGTAACTTTTGGTTTGTTTTTCGCTTGCTTAAATCAACTAGTAAATTTCCTGCATATACAAGCAGATAAACATTTTTATTGATGATGAACCTTAGGGGTGTATGAATGTCTGTTTCTCCACCATCTGTGATGCCAGATGATAGTTTCTTTCCCTGTTCATAATATAATTATGTATATTGATTGATAAAATTATGTAACAATTGCTGTAACTAGAAAAAAAAAAAAAAAAATAGTTGTTTTAAACCGAGCGTGGTGGTGTAATGGATAGCGTTCTGGCCTCGCATTCGGGAGGACGGCGGTTCGAATCCCCGTCCGGGCATCCAGATTTGGGTTTTCCATGGTTTCCCCAAATCACTCCAGGCGAATGCCGGGATGCCTCCTTCAAAAGGCCATGGCCGAATTCCTTCCCATTCCTTGCCCCCATCCTTTCCCGTCTCTAAAGACCACGTTGTTAAAAAGGGACGTTAAACTGTTAAAAAAAAAAAAAAAAAAATTTGTTTTAACTTTTATCATGGCTTACTGTAAATTGTACATTGCAGCTGATTGGACTATTGCATGCAACTGTAAGGGTATTGTTTTCATTTTACAAAGTAAAAATTTATATGATTTGTTATTTGCTTTTCAGTTGATGGTCCATTTCGTCTGGATTGTGGGCAAAGAGGCTGAAAACTTATGAGGAAAAATGTTGGTTTATGAGCATTCTGCATTTATGGGGCAGTTAAAATGCCATGGTTTAACATATGTTGAGGACAGTTGCTTACAGCTGCCTTCCTGTGTGTTTTGTTTATTCATAGGAAGACTTATCAAAAAATAAAAAAATTGCAAATATTTTGTGAAACAATTATTAAAAAATGTGATGAAGTATAAAGCATGATGATTATTTATGTTCACAAAATATTTATGCTAAATGTGAGAAATTAGGCCCAGTCATTTTTTGGTATATTTTTTAATAAATTTATGGTATTTTTTACCCAGTAGTGAAGTTTTAATAAACTTTTTGTATATATATATCAGAGTTGCTTTTTTGATATTTATTTTACATTGGACAAACATATGCATTGTTTTAATTCAGATGTGAATTTTTCAGGATCATACTCTTCTATTATTACAATAAGAAATTATCTGAACAATTTCAAATGTATTTTATCTTTAAATTCCTTTAATCCTTATCTCTTACCTCCTTAGTAAACCATTTTCATTACCTTTGTATAACAGTGTTTCCTCTCTCCCTTATAATTATTCTGGTTCATATGTTTCAGCCTCCTACTATTGTTCCTCTTCGCCCTCTCCCTTTTGGCATCTAGTCTAACAGAAACCAGTGAAACACATCTTTTCCATGCTCTATCTACAGTATTATATTCCATTTATACTATCTTGCTCCTAGTTACTATATTTTCACACAGTAACTTCCATCAGTTTCCTGTTCATCTGAAGAAAATTCTGTAATTTGTGGCATATTTAGCATATTAAGTTCTAATTCCATTATTATATTTTTATTTGTATTTAGAAAATAAGGAAAACCAACCCATCACTCACCACAGATTAAGGCAGGAGGGCCAGACAAACACTAGAAAACACACAAAAACAAACACACTTTACAGTAATTGAGTTCGAGACCTTAATCATGCAAGAAGCAGGATATGGCAGGGGGAAGATGTGTACACATCGACATGTACCATATCATCCAATACTATTTATATATAAATTGTTGTGCCTAGTAATACAATGCCTCAACTTTTCCTCCTTAAAATTCTATGTCTTAATGTCCCTAATTTTATTTTGCATCTGCTCATCCTAGTTTCACAAGACATGGATTAAACTATTTAGCACTGCTACTTTTTCTGCTGGTACCATGTGTACTAAACTAAAAATAAGGAAGGATAGGGAAAATAATCCGTCACTAATCATAACAAAAAACATGAGCACACTATCCAATAAGTATTAGACCAGTATTATCTAATCTTTATTTGTATATAAATCTGTAATGGGCCAAATTCTGTGGGTTTATTTGTTATAGCATCACGCATAAACTACTGAACAATTATTCACACTTTGAAAGCTTAATATCTGTGTTATGTTTTAAGAGTACTTGGCTGGGTGCCAGAGCAGGAAACAATAACCTGTTGTAAACATGAAAAGATACACAACTAAAATTCTTGGAACAATCTGAACCAGATTTTGCACACTCCAATTAGCCCAAATTTTCACAACTTTATTCAATTTGTGGTATTACAGATTTATTTTTCCCAACATTAGACCTTTGGCTCATTTACATATACTTTTATTTATTTCTTCATATTCCTGAAGATACACAATTTAAATGTATTCACATTGTAATGAATCATAAAAGAAACAGATTGGTTTAAAGGGAAAAAATTTGTGTGCAAAGATTGTTATTGTTTCATATTTTGACAGCAGTGTACAGGCAGAATTAATGTTTTGGTACGTAAACATCTAAGCCCGGCTTTGGTTGTCAAAAATTTTCTCCCTGAATTACACATTCAATGAAGAGAATAACACAAAACATGTTGGCGACAAAGTTACACGTTTCACAGACAGATGGTGGATGCCCCCTTCACTAAATTGTATATTTAGTATGCCTGATTATTGTTGTTTTTTTCTCTATGTCTGAAGGCCTGGCTAAACAGTGTGAGCTAGCATGGTTTTTTGCGAAATGACAGTAGCTCGTAAGCCCGGGATTACGCCAGGTCATTGCTGCATGTGTTTTTGTGTTGTCCAGTAGTGGTTAAAAACAAAAAAAAATGGTGGATAAATGGATTTCCAAACAAAATATAAAGTTTGTGTAGCTTTACAAGGATCAAACCGACTTATTGAATTTTTTGGATCTTAATTATAAGAACAGAGATTTGCATAAAGCATCACTTGAACAAGTTTACATAGAATTGGGTTTACAAGACAAGAATGAAGTAACAAAAAAGATAAAAATAATTCAGTTCTATGTATAACCAGGATTTATTGAAAATTGAGAAAACCAAAAAAAGTGGATGTGGCACTGATGAGATGTATAAAACATCTATCAAATGGTTCTTTAAATATTGTCTGTTTTGCATCCAATTCCTGACCCATCTCAATCTGTTTTTCTTCGTTTTTGCACAGCACTTTCAGCTCGAAGTATTTCACCTCAAAATATTTTTGTAACCACTTTTATTATGGTATGAACTGTGATCAGTCGTGTATTTTGCAACAACATTGCACGAGACGTATGAATAACTACTGAAAAGATGAGAGTACACACGTGCAATAGCAGTCTTCTTTCACGCCAGCAACTCACACTTGTGCAACCGGGTGAGATGAGTCGAGCAACTGTAATGCGAGTACACAGGTGCAGTAGCTATCCACTGTCAGGTCAGAAACTCATACTGTGTAACCTCGGCCTGAGGAATGTAAAATGTGAATGGATGCTAAGCAAAATTTAACAGTTCTAGGTTGCATGGAACATTAGGTCATGAGCACTTGATCTCAGGTTAAAAAGCAGTGGGAAAGTTTTTCTTTGAAAGGGACTGGAATAATTATGTTATCGAGGGAGCTAGTATGAATAATGTTACATGAATAATACATATTAAACCTTCTTGTGTGACTTTTAGGGTTTTTGCTGCTCGGGGTTAATAATGTGAGCAAAGTTATACCACACACATAAATAAAGCATATTACGTATTGCAGGGATGCTGCATTACAAACCAAAGATACAATACAAACAAATGTTTGCATGCTCCATCAATACAGAATGTTACTTGTCATTCTGGTCTAAGCTGCATTTCAAACCCCACAATCTCTGTTAATATTTTCACTTGAAAAACCAAGCTTCTGCATTAATACATGCAATCTGAAGTTGACCCACATAAGCATAATTGCAAAGCTTCACGGCTTTATGGTAACTGAATCCTATGCATACTTCTCAGATTTTTTGCTACTATATTAGAAATTTATTTTCATAAAAATTCACCAGACTGAACTTTGGCTTTTCAGAGGAGTTTCGATTTAGGAGTTTTGTAGTACGATTCTGTTAGGATTTTGTTGATTTATATTTTTGGGTAGTTTACATGTACCGGTACTTAAATGTAACTTTATTTAGATTGAAGTAGTGTTGCCAAGCCAACGTGTTTGTTTTTATTGTTAAGAGCTATCCTATTATGTTATTAAATTAATGTTGATAATTTAAAAGTACATGAAAAGATAATAGAGAGCTTCTGTGGATCATAGACTGCATGATGGACAAAACTTAATTGCTACTAAGAATACTTTCAAAAGTAGAAGACTGGGATCTTAGTTGCTGTTAAAGGTCATTGTATTTAAATTTTTTCATAACTAGGATTTTACAATTTTGTAGTATGTATAAATTGTACAAAAAATGTTCCTACGCTCACTGACTCATATATGTGAATTTATGCCAATTTATGACAAAATCGTTTGGTATTATTCTCATCTGCAAGAGTAGGAAAGCAAATTCTTTTTTAACATTTAAATACTATATGGTAATCCTAGAGAGACAGTTTGGTAACTTCAGCCCAGTGGTGTGGTACAACCTGGTTTCTTTTACTATTTACCTTTCCTGTTTTACTTTCGCCTCTAAGTAGATAATTTCTGTAATAGAAATGATGATTTACTCTCTTGTATTTAACTAACACAGTATCAGGAAAATATGAAATTCTTTGCTATATTTGTAGGTAGTGCAGTGTTGTTACAGGTTTGTCATGCAGCTTTCATTGGAATAAACTTAATATCGAAATTCCTCAAAAGAGAGATACATGTGTTTGGGATTTTACTGTCTTATTTATAGAAATTTCAAGCTGTATGGGGCACAGTGATACTGAGTACTCATTAACCGCTATGTTAAAAATTGAAGAAGTAATATACCATGAAGGTTACTGGGTATAATTTGGCATAGAACTGTAACAGTTTTTATCACTTCTTCAGCTAGGAATGAATATGAACACTTTTAATATGTTGTGATAAACACTTCTGCACATGACAAATTTGATAATTACTAGTAGCTGAATGGTTAGGACTGAGGGGATATGTGAACTGAAATGAACAATTAAAAAAGTATTGGAGACAGTAAGGGAAAAAAATGAACAGAATGTGTAAGATAATGAAGTAAACATTGAAAAAAAGAAACCTGAAGCAATGGAGATAGATGGTATAGAAAAAATTGTGTTCTCCAGCATAGTAGTTAATATGTAGGAGGAGTAGCTGTAAATACTGTCTTTCTTTCGTTGGCATTGAAATCAGTGTCTGGAAATATTTAGGAGCATGGGTGCAAAGTAATTAATTTCCAGTCTTTTTAGTTTCAATTCTTCTTTTACTTTTAGAGGTGCACTCCTTCAGCAAAATTGTATTCTTCATTTTAGGTCTCTGAAGATAACACCAATTTTTCTGTGAAAATGGTTAAATGATCTTTACTGTTAATTGCGAACTTGTAGTTGGTCCTTAATGCACATTTTAAAACTGGATCAGTTTGCTTTTTATGAAGTGTAAACAAAAGAAAATTATTATTGCATATATTTCAATGGTGAGAATAATTGAAAACTTCCCTTTTAAAAGTCTACAGATTTTTTTTTTATCTATCTCCATTTAATACTGATTACTTGCAGTTAGTGGTCTTTTAATTGCATCTGTTTAGTAACTAAATGTGTTTAACAGATACTGTAATTACTGAACTTAATGATTCTTCTGATGTATGTTTTATATATAGTTGGCTAATGGCTAGCAAAAATTGCCTATATTAAAATTATAATAGTTATTTGTGTTCCTAAAGGGAATAATAAGTTGAAAACAACTAGAAATCAATGCACAACAAATTTATTTTGAGAATGGTTGAATCAGAAAAGCAAAATATAAAAATTATAGCATAAAGGATGTAAGTGTTAGCTATAAACTATAACCAGTAGTACCGACTATTTTTTTTAACAACTTTACATATATCAGTTGTGAAATATAATGCCTGTTTAAAAAGCAAAAATCTTGTGTAGGAGCGTTGTATAAGTATTACATCATTCTAAAGTCTTTCCATATCTTTTTAAAAGCCGTTTTGCAGGCCAATTTGATTTCAACGCGAAAAACAGAAGACACCGGCTTTGGCTAGCATTTGCGCATGCGCGCTGGGCGGTATCAAATGACTAGCGGTGGGGACGCCGCGGCCAATAGTGGCCGACTGCGCATGCCCAGGCAAGAGAGGCATTCGGTCATCGCCAGCCAATGGCAGCGCGAGAATGACGTCATTCTAAAAATAGAACGGGTGACTCACTTTTATAAGCAGTGTGCTCCGCAGACCCAGCCATATGATCGTTGGTTATCGGAGTGGCGGTAGCGCTGTCAGTTGAGTGAAGGCAGTTGCGTCGCGAGCAGCGTTCACGCGCCCCGCGCCAGACTGTTGTTATTGATCGTGCAGTGTTGTTGTGTCGTGCGTGCTCACACCGGCGTGCGGCAGTCTGTTAGCCACGCTTCGTTGTTGTCGTCTGCTTCTCCGTCGGCACAGCGTACGCGTTAGATGGTTCGCAACTGCGTCATTCCCAGAATGGAGACGACGTTCTACGACGAGGCGGCCACGTATCAGCACAGGCTAGGAGACGTCAACCACCTGAAGCGCAGCCTGACGTTAGATTTTAACGCCGTGCGGTCCGCATCGGCAGTGAACGCCAAGAGGCCACGCTTAAATGCTTCCGTGGCGGCAGCGGTCGGCGGACCTCCGGTGCTCTCTTCTCCTGATTTAAATCTGCTCAAGCTGGGATCACCCGAGCTCGAGAAACTGATCATTGCTCAGCAGAATGGTATCGTTACGGCGACGCCCACGCCGTCGCAAATCCTGTTTCCACGCACCGTTACTGAAGAACAGGAGCTGTACGCACGAGGTTTCGTCGATGCGCTCAACGAGTTGCACACTAGCGACTCTAGTCAAATGAGCGCCGGGCTTGACGTACCGGTGACTTCTGGCGCCGGGGTCACCTACACCAACCTGGAACCTCACGGCAACGGCGGCGGCGTCTTGCAGCAGACGACGTTCCCGCCGCTGTCGTCGTACGGCATGGTCATGTCCCCGCCCGAGGTTGTCATCAAAGACGAGCCGCAGACGGTGCCTAGCTTGGGATCGTCTCCCCCGCTGTCGCCCATCAACATGGAGTGCCAAGAGAAGATCAAGTTGGAAAGGAAGCGACAGCGCAACAGGATAGCCGCCTCGAAGTGCCGTCGCAGGAAGCTGGAGCGCATTTCCAGGCTGGAGGAGAAAGTCAAGCAGTTGAAGGGCGAGAACTCTGAGCTCGGTAGCGTTGTGCACAAATTGAAGGAACAAGTGTGCCACCTGAAAGAGCAGGTCATGGACCACGTGCACAGCGGCTGTCAGATCATGGTGTCGCCACACTTCTGAGTAACACGGGGACTGCTTCTCTTGTCATTACGGGTCTGGTCGACTGTCGGTGCTCGTGAGAAGACACTTCGCTGTTAAATTATTTTGTGTTGCTGCCGCCGCCCGTGTTTACACACGTAGCTGTTTGTTGACGTGTGGGTGGGCGAGGTGTATGCGCATGCGTTGTGTTAGCCGAGCCGGGGGAGGAGGTGGTGCAAGTGGTTGAATGTGTGTGTGGTGGTGTGCGTGCTCCAGCGGAGGTCGGAATCAGCTGTTCGGGCTGTGGGACATAGCAGGAGAACTTTTTTCTGCAAAATCGACGGGGCCGCGTCTCTGGGCAGCATTGGGGAGGACAGGTCAGCTTCCCTAGAGCTAAAATATTCCTCAGCCGAGGAGTCGCATAGTATTAAATGAACTGCGGATAGAAAAACTATTTGTACACACAGATAGTAATATTCGAAGTTTATGCATTCCTAGAGTATAATTTTATATATAAAAAGTGTTCGCTTTGTTATTTGTGAAAAGCGAGCGCTCTTTGATACAGACGATTTATTTCTTAAAAGGCAAATTTGTGGATCTAGTCACAACCCAATGAGGGTATGAATAATCTTTATATTGTGTCTTATGTAATTTGAATAATGTGATTTTTTTATATATACAATGCAAAGATAATATAAGCTTAATGCTACCGAAATGCAGGGAATTTTTCCAAGTTTAGCAAGAGTCATTTTTGTACCTTGAGTCTTTGCTGCAAGTTTTGTTTTGCATGGAGGTTAGCTTTTATACGAATCAGCTTTAGTGATCAGCTGAGT
Organism: Vandiemenella viatica; assembly: GCA_031002005.1. Classification (NCBI taxonomy): domain Eukaryota; kingdom Metazoa; phylum Arthropoda; class Insecta; order Orthoptera; family Morabidae; genus Vandiemenella; species Vandiemenella viatica. The sequence goes on along the minus strand of JARYHS010009186.1, from coordinate 169,354,854 downwards.
GAAGAGTAATAACAATTAATGTCTTTCCAGTAATGCAAATGTGCCTTTTAAAAGTTTTATGTTTTGGATCTGCTATCTGAATCCTCATTATTCCCAAAGTGACCTGCAGCAAATAAAGCTTTTGTAAATAGAAAGATTTTTAAATGCCATTTTCTACTTTATTTCATCAGCTAGATTGCTGATGGATTTGTGTGGCTGAAATGTGATGTTAAAGATTGAAATGATATTGTGAGCCTTTTTTATGAATGATTTTATTTTTGACAAAAATAAATTCAGATATTTAAATAAGCTTTTGTTATTTTCCCCCGTTTTCCTTCCTTAGTCCTTATATATTTGAAGTGTATTCCCAAAGCAGTCAATCAAATTTTTCTCTTGAGTTCTTTTACATTGATAAAGAATTCTTTTAATTTCAGTACCAATTTTTGAAGGGTTAATCATTTGCTGCTGATACCTAAACCTAATCGTATTTACATTTGTATTAGGCAATGAGGATCTATGCCAGTAGTGTACTATAGACAGAAATTGAAATAGTGTTATGCAATTTTTTTTACAACTTTATCCCATTTTGATATATTTATTATCGGCGCACAGACTTGTACACTGCTTAGTCAATTATTTTGGTTTTATTCAATTTATGGGTGGTGATTAGATTGTTGGATAGTAGGTTTCTGTACTGTGTAATCAACAATATTTTTACAATGAAAGCAAGGTTCTTAGATTCAATGGTGATCTGTGTATAATAGACTAGGTTTTCTCATTTCTGCCATTATGTAACATGAAAATACTTCCAAAAATTTACATAATTATACACTTCCAGGTTTAGCATTTGTTACAAACACCAAAAAGTTTAGTAAATCTTTTTTATATGCAGTGTTTAAGCTGGGGTTTTAAAAACTGAGAAACTGTTAATCACTGTTTATAATGTGCATTTGTTTGAATATAAAACATCTATTTCGATCAGTAGATGAATATTGGGAATAGTTCTCAGAGTTTGCCTTATATTAGTGTTACATAAGTTCTGTTTCAATGTAATTATCTTTCTTGATTACTTTTTCTTTTGAAAAGCAATATGATTTCACCATTCAGTTAGTAAATTATGCTTGTGAGATAAGACTGGAAAGTTTGTTGCATTCTTTCACATTTTGATAATCCCATCATTCTCATTTTATCTGTAATCACCCTTAGATCTTCATATAAGTAATTCCCCAAATTTTTACTTCAACTTTTAATCCGTTTCATTTAGTAGTGCACATGGCATGGTGAAAGCTCTTAGTACTGATTTGCCTAAATTCTTATTAATTTTTTAATAGTTTTAACACGAAGAAACATTTCAGTGATTTCCTGCCAATGTCTGTTTTTAAGAAATGTAGAATGTGAATGTTTTTAACAAATTTTCTGAACATGGATAAAGGAACACAGAGAAATATACATGGACTACTAATGAAAATTCTTTTTCACTCTCGAATTTAGTAGATTTAAGTGGCTACTGGCAGCTGTAAATAGACAAGATATTAAAAAGTTGATTATATTTACTGGATTCATTGCCACAAATTGATCTTTTTATTCAATTTTAATGGCAAATAATTTGTTGTTACACTGGTAAACCTCCATTCCCTATCAGTCAACTGCTTTTTATATATATATATATAGATAGCTAGCACCCTCATTGAGAAATTAAATGGACAGTTAAACTCTCAAGTAAATATTCAGTTACCATTCATATCAAAATTGCAGTACAGGGCATCGTTACTTGAAAACCACCATGTCAAATACAGATTACAACAAAATCTTGACAGTTTAGAATAAAATGGGCACACACAAAGGTTAGCTATCTTGAATATGAGATTTTTAGATGTTTCTTGATAACAGTGTTGGGATTTAAAATTTTAAAGTGTAGTTACTTATTAAATTTTCATTATTTTTAGAAATGCAAAAAATAGTTGAATCTATTGGCTCTAGGAATAGTCAAAAACAAAACCTCAACAGCATTTTGATTCTTTTCTTACAAATGCTTCAACACAAAAAGTTGCATCAAGAGTTTGGTAAAACATTTTAATCATTAGTAATTTGCCTTAATTCACTCTAATACAAAAATTTGAAAAAGAAATCTGTTTTCATATTGCTAACTGCTATCTTGCTTATGGATATAATTAAAACAAATTTCGATTTGCGACTCTACCAAATAGGTAATTAGTTGCACGTTTTCAAAAATTGTAGTGAAATATTACAGAAACGAGTAATTTAATTGTGACTAGCGAAGAAGACAACTCTGCAAGAATTTTAAATTTAATGGTAGTTAGCCCAGGTTTGTTAGTGAGTTCAATCTGCGCTTTTAAAGTATGTCTTCACGTGACCAGATAATGGTTGAGAGATACGGCAAGCGTCCTGACCCAATAATGGGAATGCTAGGTACCTTTCTCCAGGGCTCCAAGTGATATTGCAAGGAAAAATCTGCAGAGCGCAGCGGTAAACAACTTGGATTCGATCATCAGGTTGAAGTATACATTATTATTTTGAAATCACAATAAAAATCCAACTGCCAAACCTAGCCATTAGTTTTAAAATAAAAAATAGAAAGATAGCGAGCACCATAAAAACATTTTTCTGAGCTGCTGAAAACTTAAAGAATCGATTTTTATAGTTGAAAATGGCCTAAACGACAAACACTTTTTAACGACTGTATTTTTTGATTCAGGGCTTTCAACACTAATGAAAAAAATTTAGCAGTCTCTTTTCTTTCTGTTGAAAAGCTGTTACGACAGGATTTTATCATTTGTAAATAAGCTCAATGGAAACATCGTTACTTTGACTGAAATCATCATCGGAAAAATATTGTTAGAATGGTCAGCTGTATGGGTATTAGGTGCCATAAATACGAAATGTTCCACCTCCGGTTTTCTGCATTAGAAGTGTTGCAATAGTAATTAAGGTATACCTACATTTTTGTATTTCGCTATGTCAGCATCGTAATTTAGATTTAATTGCAATGGATCCCCTGTTGGATGGAGGGTGTGTTCACGATTAATTCAATGATTAGTGGTGGAATTTGGTCACAAATAACACACGTGTAAATGGATTATTATAACCACACAGCACAGTTTTAATAGTATAACACCGACCACCAACCGAAAATTTATGGAATTAAACACACATAATTTGTGATAGATTTGTATTCCGAAGTTTGCGAGCTCTTACGTGGGAAAATTTCAAATTGAAACAAGTCTAGGCCGCTGTTAGCACTGTCATTTATTACAGCAATCACAGCTCCTCAAAATCACAGTATAAGTTCTTCTAGCACGTAAATGGATAGGTTAGCACAATGATGCGAAGACTACAGCCAGAGTTTATTTTCCGGTCGCGGAAGCACGAAAACGTATCCATAGACCACGTTTGTCTTCTAGCACTCACTGAAACACTACTTTACCCTGGCGAAGTTATCCCTGTGCTGCCAGCTACTTGACTGAATATCCGTAGGTGGCCACTAAAATATCCGTAGATTGGGTACAAAATTTCGGAGACTCGCTAACTGAAACAGTAATTATTGAAGAGAGTCAATATTAAGAATACTTTTTATTTTCAGGTTTTTAAAATTCTAAATACAAAGTAATATTCTACACTGAAAGTAAGAAATATCTCTAAACATATAGCGTCACTTTTATCACTGATCAATCACTGCTGCTGTGCCTATTCCCCCTCCCCTTCCGCTTTTTTTTTTTTATTAAAAAAGGACCATACATTTTCTTTGTTGACGTTAAATATAGCATATGTATCTATATATATAAAGATGAATGTTTGTTCTTCATACAAACCCACAGTTTTCATCCGATCTCGATGAAACTCTGCACCCTTATCCTTTTAAACAAGGAGAAAAATACTGTCTACATTTGGTTGATAAATTAGCTGTATAAATAATACATGTCTTATAATTTCGAAAAATTACTGAACGGTGATAGAGAGACGCGTATGATCTGTAGGTCTCTATACTGTTTTTTTATATAGCGGTCTGGTAGCTCAGTGCTTAAAGTGCTTGCTTACTGCTGTTTGGATCGTGGTCTCCGGTTCAAATCTCCGTGGAGGCAAAGAATTTTAAAAACTGCTTTTGATCGTAAGTGTCACGCCTGGACCGTCGGTTATTTGGATTGAATGTAAACTGTAGATATCACAAAGTTAGGGGTACAATGCGAGGCAAATGCTGTTGGTGTACACTTTTTTTTACGTGATATTGATCCCTCAGGGGTGATTTGCAGTCAGTGTGTGTGTGATCTGCAGTAATAATACTATAAATGCGGAAGTAAGTCTCTGTGTTTTTGTTACGTTTTGACGACTAAATGCCTCTACCGATATTGACGGAATTTTACAACAAAATCTGTAGGGAGGGCACAGGATATTTTTTTTTCGGTATGATTAACAGTTGTAGTCACGAAATTTTAAGAACTTATCGAATGGTGACAGAGAGACGGATGTATGTGTTAGTCTATAATGTTACGTCGGTTGCTCAAGGTGTGCTTCTTGCACATTATGTTAGTGTATAATTTGTTAGTAAATTTCGTTTAGAAAAAAAAGTATTATTTAGTGTAGATATTCTCTGTCCTATTACTTTGTGTCTGCTTAAATGTTTCTGGCACCAGTTTATTTTGCCTTCTTTTTTGACGTGCCTTGCGGGCGTAAACTGGCCTAAGTTGTAGCTCTAGCAGAGCACGAGCAGCTAAAATTACTGGAACCCAAGAATCGGATGCTCATGTCATTAGTTAACACCCCCTCCACCCCCACCCCCCCACCCCACATCCCCTCATCTTCGTTTGTTTTTCTGTTTATAATTATATTGGAAATTGATTCTCTTCAAGAGAGAGATTCGACGGTAGTGATGGCTTTCCTGTCATATTATGCCGACTCGGTGTTGTTGGGACCAATCCTTCGTTACCAACAACTTTCTATATTCAATTCTGGCAAAGAAATAATTAATCCACGCGTACGAAGTCGCGGGTATCAGCTAGACTTCTATAAAAGGAAATGTTAAAAATTGCGACCTCTTTGATTCTCGGATATTGGTTAGGCCTTCTCGTAATGCACTGCTTTGTAAGCCGTGTCACCGTGCGTAAAGAGTGCGCCGATAGTTTTATATTACGGTCTTTTAAGATCTATAAAATCTATAATCAAACAAAATATGAGCTTTATTTCAATCGTTGGTTTACACGAGCGGTTGCAAGGAAACGATTCACAATTATTGACAATTCTGTAATGCATTAACACAATACGCTCAAAGTTTAACAAAATACCAATTTAAGGAAAAATCGACAAAAAATAAAAAGTATAAAACATCCGTAGATATTTTAACAAAATCGTAACTTTTTATAAAAATTCGTAGTATTGGCAGCACTGAGTTATCCTGCGACTCCTAGTACAACTGCGTAAGAATCGATTAATCGAACTGACAATCCACACATATCACCCATATACAGACACATTTTGACAAGCCTACTAATTACTACATGAAACAGAAGTTCGGTAGCCTACTGTATTGCAAGACTCCGGTTATTCCCGTTTCTTTTTCCCGTCTCCTTTTCCCGTCTCCTTTTCCCCTCTATGAATGTAAATTATAAATTTTTGGTAAATTAATCATATTTTCGTTGATAATCCAATCCCTGACCACCTTACTACGAAAGAAAATTTGCCTTCACTCTTATGCTTCCAATCGATTCCTTTTTCGGCTCACGCATGGGCGCCGGCAGGGTTACTTTAAGGGAGGTGCATCTGTTTTTTTATACACTTATAAGCTAAGGATACTGAATTTATTGACAAGGTATTGAACAAATTTGGACAACAACCTAGGCGCCTTAAGTTACTATTCAAACAGTGAATTTAATAATATATTTTTTTTTTTTTTTGTTTCTTAATCTTTTTCTGTGTATTTTCTTTCATAGCAGGGGGATCTTACAGTGAACTGGACCATTTCCAATACTTGCATTTTAAAAGGTTATTTTCCAGTAAAAAATTAACGTTGTAACGAATGCTTTTAATAATCCTGCAATCTGTCTGACTAAAATTCTTGCAGTCTACAACTCGCCAGGGTAAATACATATCCGAAATCGAATGATTCACGTCACAGTTAAATCTCATCATTCTTCTCTGAAGTACTTTTCGTTTTCCAAAAGTCTACATTATTGTGGAAAGAAATTTGTACTTCCCACGATCTATCTGGACTTAAAGCAATGTAAATATGTATGATACAAATCGCAAGATTAAAAACTAAAGGATGCACTTGAATAAGATCTTAAAATAATCTAGAATTCGATACCCTACAAGAATAGTGATTTTTCCCCCCGCTCCTAGTGCTAAAAAACGACAGTTTTCGGAATAATTCAAGGAAACAAGGCTAAGTTACAAATTTTGTAGTTGGTAACCTTGTGTCTAAATACAGCTGGTATGGTAGTATGAAAGGGATATAGAGTTATTACCTAACCACTTGTGTGAAACAAAAAATAATAAGTTCTCTTCCACAACGACATTGCACCGGCTTTTATTGATACTGCAGCGGTCAAAATGATTGAAATACGCTACTAATTGTTTCTTATCTATCGTATTATTCAAATTTGACACCCTTACTCCTTTTTAAGCCAGTGTCCTCAAGCGCTTGGTCTGAACGGTACCGCTTACGCATCAGACTTGAGAGGGTTGCCAAAATGCCAACCATACTTTATTATAAAGTATCATACTTTGTTTTTGGTCGTTATACTTTTTCCTACCAGTATCGTATGCGAAAATATTTTATTTAGAATAAAGTATATATTACATGGAATGGAACATTCTTATGCTTGTGCAAAAAAAAAAAAAAAAAAAAAAAAAAGTGCCCATCGTCCAGGGATTTTTTGTCCGCTCGCAGCCATGAACTTAACCATTTTGGAACGGAACATCCAAATTGTGCATTCGCGTCCGCTCGCCGTTATTCCTGAACGAAGTGATGGATGGATTTATTTTGCATTGTTTAAAATGGCAAGTAATTCAGATTCTGTTTGTGATATTGATGAGTGATACACCAGTAGCTCCAAAGGAAGCAAAATTGAAGAAACCTAAACAATTGCAAAAATAGAAAGATTTATGGGAGAAAGCATATAACTGGATAAGAAGGGATCCTCAAAATAAATTCTTTGCGAAATGTATTGTCTGCGCTGTGAGTTTTATCATTTAGTCAACTGAGACTAGACAGGAAAGTTATTCATTTCAATAATTTTCAGAATATTGTAAACATGATCTTTTTTTGAATAAATCTGAATTTAATGTGAAATTGTGCAGCACTGGCCAGAGACATAGAGTTGCTAACCATACGTTAATATAAAATAACATTCATTATTTTAGGTGGGTATAGGCTACTCTATCGTAACCATAAAGTATGCTGAAATACTTATTTCTGGTAAACTATACAATTAAAGTAACGGACCATAATTGCGCATTATTAATTTCCAAACGACATGTTAGTGCTTATGACGAAACGAAATGAATGCAAAATGGTGGGAAGGAAGACACAGAGCGTCCATAAATGTTATTAAAAATAAGTTGTTCATTTATTTATAATTCTTGATTTAGAATGTGGTAACGGCTCTAACAGTTTGAAATGAAACAAAAATTAATGCTAGTCCAGTAAGCGCGAAAATATAATATGTATTTAAGGAAATAAATACCTAAATTTAAAAATACTTTTTTTCTTTCATATACTACTTTTTATTTTCCTCTTAAAGACAAACAGATACTCAAAAAAGACCTAGGCTTGCCACACCATTCTTGGAAAAAGTTCAGAAAGGCCTCTTTGGGGATGCACTATTGCACCGTTGTGTGTCAGCTAGGATTTACCCATCGGCTTATCATTGGGGAACCAGTAATCACTAGCAGCCATATCGAGGAACAAGGAGTTGATTTCATGTGAGAAATCTGCAGGACACGGAAAGTGGGCAGTTTCCGCCATTTTGCAAACTTATCCGTCTATCGTGCGTTATGTACACACTTGATCATTATTCTTGGCCGCCGCTGAAAAATTCTACTGTATCACTCTTATCTTGCACAATCCTACATCAATGTACATTCACTTACAAGCTAACGGTCAAAGACTAAGTCTCTTTGCGTGGGAAGAAATTCTACACTATCCCTTAGTAGAAAATTCGTTTTTGCGAAGAAAAATTAACTTCCAGCAGTTTTTGAACAGGAGCCATTTACAGGGTGTTAAGAAACAGACGGTACAGCTATCAGCAAGAGATTTAGGTTACATAAATATATACATACTAGTTCTTTGAGAAGAAATCTGTTTCATGGCTTAAGGATGCAAATGATATTTGCTTGTTTAAGCATCACGTTCATAGCAGGAAATGTGGTAATATATGTTTACCGTTCCTATGCTCTCACAAACTATAAATTGTTGGTGGGAGTAACTATTACTGTCTAAAGGTAGCCAAATGTCTCTTTATCCACTCTGCTGGTGATAAAACTCAGGATATTGTGTACCAGGAAGTTCTTCAGGAAGCATTCACCCTTTCTTTAATTCCTCGAATAAATTTATTATCAGTGCGTTTCTTTCTTTTTTTGCATTATTTGTATAAAATTCATCAGTTAGTCAATTAAAGATTACGAATTGAACGCAGCCTTAACAACTTGGTTGAAACACAAATAGACTGTAGTTGTGTATCCAAAAAAAAAAAAAAAAAAAAATCTGCCTGTATTTTATATTCCTGATTAACTTTCTAATAAAGTTTTGCAAAATATTTGTCGTAATTTATTTCATAGGTTACGAGTAAGCGACCAATGTTAAGCGTTATGAATGATCACCGTTTAATCCTGTTTAGTATGGCCTACCAGCAGCTACAATAGCACCTTCTGTTTCTTCTGGAGCCTCTTAGCTCTCGTCTTTTCATACGTCCTCAGCGGAAGAAGTCCAACAGGATGTTGGGTTTCCCGTCAAGTTTAGCCCTTGCCAGTAGCTGTCCAAGTGGTCAAGGGATCGGTGAATTAACATTTTCAGCAAGCAACTCAACTTGCGAGGTAAAGTAGTTGTGTTTTACGAGAGCGAATATGATGCTACAAATCCTAACTACTGAATAAAACATTTATGCATCTCAGGTCAGTATCCACCATCCACTTACTTAAATAGCTTTAAAACCTATTTATTCTGGAAATCGTATTATATGCATCAGAAACGTGTTTACGACAGTGTCCGTCCGTCGAGCTGGCATCCATGGACTTTCCCAAGAGCGTGTCGTGATGGCAGAAGTCCCCCTCGTCGCGAACTATTCCCCCACCCCACCGCCCTGTAACTAGTTCCCCACGATATGTGGGGGTGAACGTTCGATCGATAGATGAAGCGCTGTAGCCAGTTCGACTGTTCTTTACTCGACCAAACATTTGACCGACTGATACAAGCAGTGGGAGCACCCGTCCCCAATTACAGATAAACAGAACTTGCCTTATTTCTCGCGGATTTGACCTCAATTGTCGGTATCCTCTGCGCATCATCACGCTCACGCTCGTTGATTAGAGCTGTAAAAGTAACGAGAAATTGTGTACCCGTATGTATTCGTTACTAAACCAGTCAGCACTCGTTACTATCGAATCGTTGCTCGTTACGTTTGGCACTATCGGGCGCTAGCATGAAGCATTTGTATCGAGTCACCCCGCGTACGGGTCGACTTGGTTACTATCGTATCGTTTCGCTACTCGTTACTTTGATCACAATCGAGTGCTAGCATGAAGCGTTGTATCGAGTCGTGTAACGTACGGTTTGCAGAATGACTTCGCTCGTACTTTGTAAAGTTTAAATAAATGGTTCATTTAGTAAAGTAATTTTGGATAAAATTTGCATTGTAAAAAAAATAAAAGTTAGAATATTGCATTTTAGAATAAACTCATTTCATAAATGTTTGAAATTAATAAAATGTAAGGTTTTGTCAATAAAAAGAAATAACCATCACAAATTATCTACCCAAATTTTCTAATTAATGTCCTGTAAATTTTAATGTTAAACAAAATCGAAACTACAAAATAATGTTGTCAGAATTATTCGTACTTTCCTCGTTAAAAATATCAACACTTAACAGTAAATAATATTAAAATAATGAGCGATCAACATGTTTGTACTTACACATTTTTCTTTGTACGAAACGAATTCAAATAAAAATTCCCAGAAATACGCGACGCACCATGCATTCTCTCATTCAGATTCCTTTAGTCACTGGGCGAACCGTTCCATCTTCCGCAAGATGCGTCGTATTTGTTCGTTTATCGAATCAAACTGACATCCATACGACAACTGCGAGTAACGAAACTTGTGAGTAACGTTTCGGTACTTCGAGTCAGGCGATGTACTCGTTAACTCAGTAACGAATACATACGGTTTGCTAAAGCTCTATCGTTGATTGATTGACTGTAACTGGCCAATATATCACATTTTAGGAAGATAAGGTGTGCGTTTCTTTGCTTTATCGCTTAAAATGGAAGCTCAGGAACCTATCCTAGTGGGCAATCGGTGACTTTCAGGTCTAGCATTCTGAATGGTTCAGATTCTATCTAGACTTCGGTTTTAAATCATTTTCCGACATCACGCGCTGCAAATTTCGCGGTAGTTTCTTCGTAAATGGGCAAGCTGATTTTCTTCCCGTTTCTGGTCAACAATCATACCGTCTATTGACCAGCAAAGACTTTATTAAAAAGTTGAAAAAAGGCACCTTGTGACGCACTTATTTGATTTATGTGTGATAAAACTGTGGCATAGTTAGCTTTGGTAAAATAATCCGTGCACATTCGTAAATCAGCACTTAGGATGTGATTTGAGATCTTAAATGGCCTTTCTTGAGCCTAACCACCCTTCCTTGAAAGAAATCTGCAAAATAGTAACTGCTCCCCCTTTTTTATTTAATTGCGGTTAGTCATCCTTCTGACTGGCGAAATATTGTATACAAAGAAGCCTACCTTTTGTTGTACAACATACGGCTCGTAGTAGACGCAGTGACAAGGAGTGGTAAGACCTAAGCGAGTACAACAAAAAATGAGGAATGTTGAGTTGGAGCTTAAAAATTTGCGGATAATTAATCGTAGATGGTGTAAACTGTAAATCTTCACCTTCCCTGCATGATTTTACGCTATGGAACGATTATTACTGAATTCCGAGCACTGTGAACTTGTTTTGTCGGTCAGCACAAATGTAGTTTGCACTATGGATGAGGCCGGCTATTGTTCTGCGCTAACAGCAGGAAATGACGCGAAAATTCGCGCCGCTGGTTGTGGCCTTGGACTTGCAAGTATGCCGGCTGCGAGACTCCTTTGTTGGATTAATTCGTCCGTAGTCTTTTATGAATTACAAGTTCATTAGAGTAAATAACGTTGTCTGATTATTAGTACCCTTCCCTCTTGCGTGATTTATGTGCACTGCATGCAAAAGACCACTAAATATGGCTTCTCTTATGAAAGGATTGCATGCAGTTTGCTGTCGTTCAGTTATTACCGCCGATCTGGAAGGAAAAACAACGCGTTCCCATTAGAAGACGACATAAAGTGGTCTTCTTCGATTACTCAACTTTTTAAAGATATGGTTGTTTTCTCATAAAGCCTTTTAAGCGCTGGGTTATGTATTGTCTGTCATAAGTGACCAACTGAGTTTATTATCATCAACAAATTACTCCGTCTGCAGAAGCATGTTGTGAAAAACATATAAAGATTTTACTTACTTTCGATTGTTCTAGGAACAATGTAGAAATTATGACATGCGTTGAGAACAAATAAGACCTGCAGTACTATAACTTATTGTTATCAGCTCTGTAACTTAATACCACAATGGTTTGTCAGATGCCTGCGCGTGAAACTTTGTGTATTATATACAATATTCGAATTTCAAAAATGTATTGGTGCAGTAACTATTCCAACACCGTTAAAAGAGGTACAGGTTGTCATACGGATGACTTTAAGTATTATTTCTTTCAATATTCCCATTTAGAAACTGGCGCGAAGTATCCTTTGCCGGTATCAACTTTGACAACAGGACAGTACTGATGTTGACGTGGATCATGGATCTTCGGATTTAAATTTATACACTAAATATGTAAGCACAGAATTTCAGAGATACAAGGAAGGAGGAAGTTTTGGGGATACATGTTGGCTTGTGCGACGAGCTATACCGTTGGGGTCAGGCTATAAGACCCGCGTTCGATTCCCATGTCAGCCATTTAGATTTACGTTTTACATTATTTTCTGAAATTACTCCTAGTGACATAGTTTGTTCATAAACGCCATGTTCAATTTTATTCCCGCTCCTTGTACACAACTCTTTTGCGGATGTAATGACTTCACAATCGATAAAATGTAAAGCTCTACCTTTTCTTCTTCTTCATTGATTTTTTTTCCATAGAGATGATTAGATGACTGCAGTAATTTAAAATCCTCATAGAAATTTGGTATTATATTTCGGAGATTTCCTCTCAGAGTTTGAGCGAAAGTATACAACACAAAGTCTGTTATAGTATTGCTGCAAAAATTTATTGTGTATTTTCATAATTCTTCTTTTGATCACAATTCGTTGACGGAGATGTCATCAAAGCCAGAAGAGGAAGGGGGGAAATGAACTTGAATTAATTTTGCTAGGGCCTTTTGAAAGAACAGTCCTGGTATTCCATGTAAAACTGAAATCTGGATGAGTCTTTAGTTTTCATATCCTTACTTACCTTATTATTTATTTTTATCTTCCTGGTATATTGCTTTACTGGTTTTACCATTTGCAAAAACGTGATATTGAGAAGTAAGACGCGTGTGATAAAATCGTAGACCTTATTTTTCTTTCGTTAACATAAGTGTTATAATTAAATTTATATGAAAACTGACGATATAATTGATTTGTTATGTAAACGTCAAATATACGTTGTAAGTTACCAACCAATGACCTATGCAGACTCAGATGTGTATTGCTGCGGTAATTACTAGTACCATTATTTCGTTTTTGCCTATAACGATACAGAAGCCAATAGCTAAAGCTTTTTGGCGTCGCTGTAAACCATAGATCTCATTTGTAATAATTATGAAGTCAGTAAAAAGAAAGAAATATAAGTAGAACGAATTTTTTAAGTATAGCCTGCAGTAATGCAATGTATTCATTGGAAATACCTAAGTGTACCTAAATTCCACAGCACAGAATATTTACTAGTCGATTCCCATTCGCTAATTAACATATTGTGTTTTCCTTCAGATATAAATGGTAAACACTTTTCATCAGGTATTCTGCTATATATGTTCTGTCCATATATTTCGATTAAATCTGTGAAAAGAAGTCTGCGTTATAAATAAATCCATGTCACTTACTGAACTTCATTATAGTTTCTATTGGCTGCGAAAACTTTTTCTGTAAAAGCCGCCTAACCTGATCCGTAATCCTAGCGGGTAAAAGGGTAATACATAGTTATACATAGAACCTGAACCATGAAACCGTTCTAACGTACGTCACAATTTTTGCTAGGGCTGAAGGATGCATTTATCCCAAGTCTGATGCACTAGATTAAGCCACAATAGCATTAGTGGGACGCTGTATTTTTCACTTACAATTAGTCTAATGGTCCAACTGTTTGTTAAAAGAAAACTTCTCCAAATATTCAGCTCTGTCATCACCAGCTCTAAACTTGAATTATATATGTAAACGATTAATCATTAATCATTTGGATTTGATTTTATTACTCCACTCCACAATCATTCGTTGCAACTAGAAATGCATGCATCCGTGTAATATCTTAAGAAAAACGTTTATCGGTGCAGATTTGGTTCATAGAAGGAATATGTCAGATAACCGGACGTTTCTCGATGCAGTCTCAGAATGTCGAAGGTCATTGGTATCATTAACTAAAACCTCTCGTATCTCCATTTCTCTAGATGATTACGGAAATGTGGGTTAATAGGATGCTTCCCGCAATAAAATAGGCGAATGCTGCCACGGTCCCCAATTGCCGACTAAAAAAAAAAACAGCACATTTTTCTAACACGTAAGACAAAACTTACTTGTTTTTGTAGAAAGATGGCGGTTCGTGCGTTATCTCCTTAATATAAAAATTATCGGTAAGCGAATGCGTGAAGTCGGTTGGTGTACAAAACTATCGCATCCGTGAGATAATAACGAACTCCCCCAATTTAAGAAAACCATTAAGAAGAATAAGTGGTCGGTGGGAAGAATAGGCTGTGCTTCCAGTCCTGTTTTTAGCAAATAAATTCGATCAACATCTGAATGAAATTAATATTCGAAGATACAAACAGGCTGATGGTGATAACATCTGCAACCAATCGCTATCTCTCTCAGAACTTTTCACTCCGAATAGGGGAATGACACTGATGAATACCAAAACAGTTTAGAAACAGTCTTTACTTGCGTTAGTAGTTGGCACTGTAGCTTAATAAATCATTTTAGTCGCGGCCTTGAGACAGATCAACTGACATGCCATGTCCACTGACGACAAAAGCCCGGTAATGAAGCACTGATTTGTATCTCAGCACGACTAGATACACAATACTTTGAAAGAATGATGATTTATATACAAAAGGCCAATCAGAAGACAGCCCTGAGACATCAAGATTAAACTTTTGTGCAGTCACCCACTTTTAATGTTAGCTCCTAGATGAGAACAGTAAGAATTGGGTTACTAAAAGTAATTTTGGGCTCAATTATTCAGTCTAGCGATTTTCTGTTGAAAATTATTCAGCGGCACGTTTTTGAGGCTTCCACAAGCAGAAAGTGTACTGATGCAGATGGCGTTATTGGTAGGAGTAACGAGTCGGTGCAGCGGTGCATTCAGTCGACCTTGGACGGTTATCTCTGCCGCTGATTGGTCGAATCGCTCATTAGTCGGGTCGACCGGACATGCGTCGCGCCAAAACAAAGCACTCGTCATGCCGCCTGGCCGGAAGCGTTACACCTGTGCTAGAATAAGGCCGCCATGTTGCCTAATGCATTTCACTTGCCTTGTAAGTCATGCACAAATCGGTCGACCTGGCTCGTCACGGAAAAAAAGGGCCAATTTTGCGGTCTCGGTCATAGAGGATCACAGATTCGAGTACCTCTGACTTCAGCAGCTGGGGAATGTGGCTTCAGTCGTCGTTGAACATGTTTATTCCCCCATCCAGACGACACCAAGTCGATTAAGTAAAACCTAACATCACAGACCTCATGCTATGTCTTCGATCACAGTTACGATTGGTACCAGAAACAAACATTACTCCTCCTTGTGATATTTCAACTTAATGGTCTGATGCAAGGCTCAAGGTAGAAACCAAAGAGTTTCGATTTGAAATGCTGTATAAAAAGATTTGGGAATGGAAATCGGACTGTCATAGGGTATATTGGGGTTACTCCTCTTCATTATTGTAATGATTCATGGTTTACATACAGAAATTAGCTTGTTTGTTGATGACAGTGTTTTATAGTGCAATTCAATCAGGATAGGAATGTGAACGACCTTCTTCAGCATCATTTCCAAATGCTTCAGTATTATTCTTTGTACGATCCATAAAATCAAGGTTCTTTTCCATAAAACGCTTTCCTCGAACATAAGTATCAGAAGTTTGTTTCTGATGAACAGTCCATTTCTAACTCTGGAAAGTTTATAATCGTGAGGAAGTCTCTACATTATTAGGCCTGCTAATCTGCTTCTCATACCATATACTTGCTTAGACCATTGGTTGTAATTTTGCTTCCTACATGAAAGAATTCTGCTTTTAGTTCATCTGTTCCAGTTTTAATACTTCTACAGTTTTTATTGTAGTTTCTGTTCCATTTTATGATTTTTGTACACGTTTGGTATAAGTTCTCCTCACAATATTTTGTTTGTGCCAATGAAGTTTTTAGATCTGTTCATCATTGCTGGTTGAATTTTTTCCTTTTTTTCTCGTCTGGCTGTACGAGGCTGTACGAGGTCATCAGAGGCGAGAAAGGACTGGGGACAAGGAATTTGGCTATGGCCTTTTGATACGCCTGCAATAATTGGGGAAACCATAGAAAACTCAAATCTGGATGACCGGACGGGGATTCGAACCCATGTCCTCCCGAATGTGCAGCCAGAGCGACTGGTTGGCAATTCTGCGATAACGGCGATATTCCCTTCCCCTGGTTACCGGCGTAGTCCGGCAATCTTCTTGCCAGCTGCAAAGTTACGTGAAGCGACCTTGGACTCGTCACAATGTAACACTTAATTTTCTATTCACTCCCGTCGGCAGTTTTTGTTGCTCTTGGAAATCAAGCCATTAAATGAGTCCTTGACAATTTTTCCCCTCTCTCGGTACCACCGTAACGTTCTTGCTACGGCCTTCTTCCCCTGTCTCTTCAAATTGATTTCATTTTAAACACACAGAGAGCCTATAAACAGTTATTACCCAGGAGACTAATGTTTCTGCTTATCATAGTTAGCATACGGATTATGTTTTCAACTTTTCAACCTCAGGAAGGTTCGAATTGGTATACCATGCGTCGTAGGGGAGCGGCAACGTTCTGGCCTCGCATTTGGGAGGACCTGGGTTCGAGTCCCCGTTCGGTCATCGGTTTTCCAAGGTTTCCTAAAGTAATCCAAGGCGAATGATGAGATCGTTCCTTCAATAGACATTGGCCGAATTCCTTTTCGTTCCTTGTGCTTTATACTTTCTCCGCCTCTAATGACCTCCATGTTGATGTGCCATAAGGAAAAAAATCGAATTAGTAAGAACTCTTGTAGAACGACTCTATGACGTTGGGGACCGTGCACAAACTACGTGGCTCGGTCCAGGGGGGAGGGGGGGGAGGGATTGGCTGGAAGGCTACACTAGGCTACGTGAGGGGAAGGGAGGGGTGGGGGTTCCGAGCCAGGCCACGTAGCTTTCCTTTCATAACATTTTTCACAGTTAAAATGAGGAATAGAACTTACAAAAGCATGTGAACATTTATTTCCCTTAGTTAATTATCTCCGTATGTAATTTACAATAGTCTGACAAGAGAGAACAGTAAAAATTTCTTCTGGAATCAAAAGGAAAAAAAGCTACGTGGGTGGGGGGGGGGGGGGCGAGGGGGGGTAGAGGCAAAAGTCACGTAGGGCTACGTGGAGGGGAGGGGGGTTCACAGGAGGCCAAAATGGAGCTACGTGGTTTATGCACGTTCCCTTGTACGCTACGTAAACTAGAATAGTTTATTTAAGTTTACGCTTTCTGTAATTTACTGGCATCTTTTATTTTAGTTAGTCGTTTTCGTTATCCAAGATAAGCGGTTTCATTTGTCTAACAGGATCTACTCGATATCTATCCATGTCTTTATTGTTCTTGTTCACCGCCGTTCAGTTTCAGTTACCTGCCGCACCCTTGTGTATGAGAGTACAGAATCTTGGTGCAGCTTGGAACTAAGACCTGGCTGTGGGCAGTGCCTGTGCAAAGTGTTGGAACCGCACGGTGTGCTGAAGGCGTGGCGTACAGACTCGTCCCCACTGTCACTTTGCCTGCCTCCATTTACATAAGGCCACGGCCGGACGCTAGAGCGGTTTCCACAGTTCACTCACAGCATACTCATGCCCGCAGGGTGAGACTGGTTGAGGTATTGTTAGGAGACATCCATTAATTACGTGAAGTGTTTTTTTCGTTAATCTGGACCCCCCCCCTTTTTCTGGTGGGACCCCTAAGGAGCGTCCATTAATTACGTGAGGTGTTTTCCCGGAATTCCGGACCCCCCCCCCCCCAGCTAATCGACATCCTAACTTTTTGAGACCTAGCTCTCCTCCTTCCCAGGGCGGTTATAACCCCCCTCCCCTAATGTCGGTTTCCGCACCAATTTTGGACCTTTTACCACCCAAGTCGAAATCCATGTCGTTTCTTTTTTTTCAGTCCTTCAAGAATTTCAAAACCTCACGTGAGATTTCCGTCGACTTCCCCCTCCCCCTTGTTGAGATTTCGCCGGACCCCCCCCCCAATTTCACCTCACGTAATTAATGGACGCCCCCTAACTTGGGATCGACCTCGAAATTTTGGAGACGTTTTCTTTCTTCTTTTTTTTAGTTCTACTTTTGGTTAAAGAGCGGCAATCTGAAGTAAAAGTTGACATGAGATTATCTTCTATTCTCTCCCCTCCCCCTATTTGAGTTCACATAATTAAGTGCACGCCACACAAACATGGTAGAGAAATACTGGAGTAGTTTTCCAACGGGAGAAATGAAGATTAAGAGGGAAAACTTATAGAGATATGAAAAGAAACGTTAGAATAGGGAATGGCCAAGGAGCGGACAGTGGTACAGATAGAATCGAAAGGATTACGCTGCGTTGGTTTGATTACGACAAGAGAAATTGCACCAACCAGACTTTCAGGATCGATAGAAGTGATTCCAATAATAGTGGTTTAAATATAAAAATGGAATTGGTCTCAGTAGGGGAAGTAAATGAATTCTGTTACTAACGAAGTGAATTTTCAACTGATGTCCGAAGCAGGAATGATGTTAAAAGCAAAACAACAATAGCCTTCCTGAAAAAGAGAAATCTTTTAGTTTCATTTATTGATCTAGGGCTCAGAAAGAATTTTTTTATAAAAACTTTATGTGTGGAACGTAGCACTTTATGGTACTGAAACATGGACTTGAGGAATACCAGAAATCTAAGAAGAAACTAATGTAACTCTTGCAATAACCAAACCAGAGATGGAGTTGATTGAAAATCGTTAACTGGGGCAACCTGCCTATTAAAAATACAATATTTTATTCAGGTGCCTCCAACTACTCCCAATAAACGTTGTGATTGATTGAATTAAGTGGCGATGAGGACGTAAATTGCATGCAAAGGCAGTTCTAAATGACCGAGCTTGGTGGGTGAGAGGTAACGTTCCGGCCTCGCATTCGGGAGGACACGGTTTCGAATTTCTGTCCGTTCATCCAAGTTTGTGTTTTTCTCTTTCCCCAAATCTCTCCAGGCGAATGCCGGGATAGTTCCTTTAAAAATGCCATGGCCGAACCCCTTTCCGTTCCTCGCCTCTAATGACCTCGAAATCGGAGAGGAGTAAAAAAAGTTTCAAGTGTCAAGTTTGCATGTTTAGACAAATAGCAACATTCAAAATTGGGGTAAGAAATTTATGGTAATTAACAACACATCCATCTTTTGTAGTAACTGTGACTAACAATGGTTTTCCGAAATCACTCCAGGCGATTTGCTCCTTTTTTTTTTTTAAAAAAAGGGCCATGGCTAAATTCCTTCCCATTCCTTGTCCATCCATCCTTTCCCACCTCTAACGATCTCGACGTCGACCAGACGTAAATCCATAAGAAAAAAAGTAATTGACATGTTTCACATCCCAGAGGTACTTCCTCAGCAGGGATCCATGGAACAAGATTGATAAATAAATAAATAAATAAATAACACTGCAATTTAATTGCACTGAGAAGTAAAAGTTTGAAGGATAAGATTTAGTTACAGAGATATCGACCACCAACTACAACATGATCTTAACCTTATAGAAACAGCGGTAGTAACCATTTCCATCGACAATCAGGAAAAGAGGAAGTACTCGCGACAGTCATAATATGAGTACAAGATCCTGAGTTAAGTGCTAAAGTATTTTTTTTTAAATATTTTAACATTTATAAACCAGCCAAGCATGATTTTATCGTATCATCTGCAGATACGAAAAACCGCTAAATAAAATCAATACTTAATCCGCCTCCAAAATTGATGAATCAGATTGCATGAAATGGTAACAGCGGCAATAAATTCCTTGTGAAAAACTGTGGTTCACTGACGAAGTAGAATACACACAGTTGAAAATAAGACTGGGGCCTAGTAGCTATATAGCAGCGCAGGAGATGTAAGTTTCACATTCATATTCGCCTTTAGGCTGTTCAGGACGTATATGTTTCATAGTAATGTTGCCGCAGACTTGCAACACTCAGTTTTAAAAAGCGGTTACATGCTGAATGAATAAAAATAATTTTATTCAAATTAATTTTTTTCAAAGAAACAAACAAACAAAAACTGTTAGATGAAATATAAGTTATAGCAAGAAGCTGCGGAATCCTTCGATTGCAGTAGTATGGTATTTATGTTTATGATGAAATACTTGTTTGTTGTTTGCAAGTAACATTGTGAGTATAGATAGCTAACAAATCAAACAAGGCCCTGGCAATGCCTAAAATATATCACTTCTGTTCCTTGTATATATTTTTTCTGTCTGACCATACGATTATAATCAATTAGGATTATCAATAACGAAATATGTGAGCATGCACGCTTACCCAAAAATTAATATTTTTGTACCAATTCGCTCTGAATCGAACACTTTACTTTGGTCCGAAGAAATCGTTTTTAATTTAATTATCAGAACTAGTAAAAGACATTTTAGCCATCGGGTAAAGTATAAATAAAGCACCATATAACTTCATATAAAAATATTAGGGGATTTATTGTTCAGAAACCAATCATTCGTCGATTTTTTCTTTGGTTCTTTTTTCTTTTAGTCTCACAAACAAAACGCTAATGACCCTACGTCCATTAGGTCTACTATTTTTAAACCGCGATTTTGCGTATTATTTTCTTTCATTTCCCAGTGTACAATTGTTGCAAGTTATTACGAAATTGAAACATTAACAAATCACGAAAACATTTTTCATACATGCCACTTCAAAATTTGCGCTCACAGCGACAGACAACTAAATAGCGAAACGATGGACAAGGTAGCAAGTAGCTAATTTGATAGATAACGCTCGCACATTAATTGGAAACACCGATTACCACATGCTTGGTAAGAAAAGCAGAAATGCGCAGCTACCAAACTTTTAAAAAGTAAGAGAAAATAATTATTTTCTTTTACTTATTATAATCGTCACATGTAAATTTTAGGATTATGTTGAAAAACGAGTTAAAACAAATTTTAAACCGTTTCTCCGTTACAGATTCACCGCTGATGGTACCTCCATGTTTTTCACATTAAATCACCTAAAAACACGCATTTTGCTTAGTAACAAACAATTCAATTCAGTTAAGCAGCTGCGGAAAAATTGCTTGCAACAAAACTGAATTTTACAAATCGGTCTCCTGTAACGAATTTGATTACTGTTTTGAAACTCAGAAGTATTCTATACATAGTTATTTTTGGGGAACAGTTTCGTAATGGAAATGCGTATTGTATTCAATGGGGTGATAGAGATCTTATCATTAGGTCGTGTGGAAACCCTTAACAAGCTGTTCGAACACAATGGCCAGCAGCTCGAAAACAAATACCGTTACTTTTCGAATAGCATAAATATAGCCTCATCAGTCGAGGCTGTGACACTTTCTCCATAAACTACCATGTCTGAAATGCTTACAAAGCTATTCAGTTTCAGATAATTATGTTTGAATGAAATTAATTTTCTGAATTGTTTGTCTTAAATTCGTAACTGTGTGTTTGTCTCGTTTTATTTACATAGTTAGTATTAGATATGCCAGGGACAACTTTAATGAAGAGTTATAACTCCTCAAATAAAATAGCACTCCTTAATTAACGTGCAAATTAAAATTTCTTGTGCTGATAATTACTTGCGAATTTTTTCATCAAAAGATGTTTTTAACTGAAGTAGTCCTTTTTTTTTCTTTGTCCCTAAGGTGATCTTGTGACTAGGGGAATTATTCCTTCTAATAGGTCTTGGAAACTTTGTAATGAATTTCAGCATAATATCTTATCTGTGAGTCAATAACGTTTCACCCCAATGTTCAGCGTTAGCTCATTTTCGTTAAATTCATGTGTACGTTTCAACTTTTTAATATAAAATCGAGGAAATTTTGCCATCAGACTAAATATTTTAGCAGTACTGCTAAAACAGATGTAAACTTACGAAAATGGGAACTTAATGTAATGTAAATAAAAGGACAGCGTTAACAATCAATATTAATAACAAACTTATAAATAAACCTGCCAGTGTGACTGCGCGGGCCACTACACAGAATCTGGGAGGTAAAATGGGACCAGAATTCAGACCGGTTCCCCGCGTTCCGGTCGTCATGACTGCGGTTTTTGGGCGACTCCCCGTAATCAACTAGGCTGATGCTGGGACGGTCCCTAATATCCACCTCGTAAACTACACAGTTCACAAACAAAAATACACTTATCATACATAACACGTGTTAAACCTTTCGCAGACAGATGACAGCACACAAATTCCACCAATAGGATTAATGCTTCGGATTTTACAATTCCGCATCTAAAACACGGGTAGGCACACTCATGACTTCACACTCGACACCTGTGTGACAGGTGGCCGGTGTCTCGTGGTCATCTGTGGCCGATCCGAGGCCCGAGGGAGAAAAAAAAAATTACGAATAAAGAAACCAGTGTGCAGTTTAAAAATATTATTCTTTGAGGTAAAACAATACCTAATATCTTGGAGTAATGCTTGACAGTACACTAGCTACCAGAAACATCTGAAGTACTTTGTCGCTAAAACAGAATCTCATTCTAGCCGTCCCGACTAAGGAAGCGGTTAACGCCCAAGATTGACATTTGGATTCCACCTCTTACTGGGCCAAGAGATTTCGGTTTTGCATGGTCTCCCGAAATGAATCTAGACGAATGAAAGGATGGTTCCTTCAAAAGACAACGACCAAGTACCACTCCGTTCCTGTCAGTTGTCAACAAAAGGCAAATTGTAATTAGTCAGTAGAACAGGATATTGCTTTGAATCAGCAGAGAATATTTATAAAACACTTACAGCTATTAAATTGATGTTCTAGTGAGGAAAAAAAAATAGGTAATTGTTTACGTTCAAGATTATAAGGTTAGTCATATACACCCTGAACAAAATATACGTAGATCTGTCGCTAGAAACTACCAATTACGAAATTTTCGAAGTTATGTAGAAGGACGGAATAAGGTTTTGGAATAGGACATACTGAATAATAAAGTTATGAAATTACTGCTAAAAAAAAACAGGTTAAGAAAATGCATTATGTGTCAAGAACTGACTAGTAAGACAAACACCGATTTCAATGCTGTAATAAAGATGTGGTACGGTATGCAAAGATAAGAGCAATATTGTTAAAACGAATTATAGAGAGTTCAATCAAAAGAAATGAAAAATTATCTAGTAAAAGATTAAGAAAATAATCACGCTAGATAAACGAACACTAGAAACAAAAATAAACACGGGAGACTTTGCACTGAGACTTATCTTTGTCGCATAATGCTGCTTCTCACTGATGCTGGGAGAAGAATGTGAAACTGAGCAAATAAATAGCAACATGAGACGTAGAGGTAACGATGGTATGAACATACCAACGGGTGTTAGGCAGTTTTCCGTCATCAACCGGCCAAATTCTAGAATGGATTGCCTCAGATCTGCATATTACACACACAGAATAACACGAAACATATCGGCACAAAGCTTATACTGTTCGGAGACAGATGGCAACATTCAGTACCCTTCCTAATTTTTTACGAACTTTGACGGTTTCGACAGAATCGTAAAAGTTCAGAAGAATTTTTTTTTCTGTCATCTGTCTATCGACTGTTTTGATACAATACTCCATCCATCCTTTCCTATCTTGATCTAATATCTTTATCTCAGCATACCCCTTACACCCTACGTCCTCAATTATCTGATTCATATATTCTAATCTCTGTCTACCATTACAGTTTTTACCTTTGACTGTTCCCTCCGCTAACAAATTCCTGCATGTCTTAAAATATGACATACCGTCCTATCTCTTCTTTCTGTAAGCCTCTTTCACGTACTTGTTTTCTCACCAATCATTTCCAAATTCATTCATTTCGTACTTTTTCATTTCGTTAATGTCATACTCCTGTGACGACCAGTAATGACGATAAGTTGGTAGTAATAGTTTAGATTCTAGTTGTGTGGCAACTGCTTTTCTCCTCGCAGTCTCGAATTCATCTTTTTTTTTCATTTATAAGTTTGTTAGGAATAAGTTTGAAATACCTAAGTTTTCGTGTTATTTTTGCTATCGCATAAAGAAAAGAAATGAAGATATTTTGTAAAGGAATTACTGGAATAAAAAATTAGAAACACTTAGGATAAGAAACAGATGGAAACACCAGGTAGAATGAATGGGTTTCTTCCGACTGCCACGTCAAGAGCCAAATTATGTGCCTTTAGAAATTTAATCTTTGGAAAGACCGATGTCTATAGATCGTACTTGAATGGGTAATGGTGACTTATTTTCACTCATGTTTTTGTATCACGGTACTATCACACTCCAATGCAATCAAGAATGGCTATGATCAGATTCTGATCGGTGACAAACTGAGTATACAGTTGTGTGAGACAGTCACGAGACAGAGAAGTGGAGAGGCTTCCCCTGTTTAAGACAGCAAGAAGCCCGTCGACAGTCGTCCTTGACCCAACAAGTGCGGCGATCGCGTGGCGTAGCAACAAGTGGCAAGCAGGAGGATGGCGGGTCGAACATTAACCTTCCAGGAGATCTACCACCAAACATCAAATTCATTAATATCTGACGGTTACGTCTTCCTATTAACAAATATAAGATGCTGTAACTTAGAATCATCCTCATTCTAACCATCACCCAGTTAAATCATGCAATGACGTGCCCTCTTAAAGTAATTAGCCATCTTAGGACTTCGAAATTCTTCCCCAGGTAAAATTATTTTGGGTGAGTCTCTGCAGTTAATTCCAACCATCCTCCGAAGTCTTCCTCCCGTCGGTCTCATGACTACCCATCTCTTGGACTCTACTACATCTTTTTTGCCTATCCATCATCATTTCTCGAAGAAACATGCTCGACCCAATGTCGGTGCAAGGCAGCTGTTTTCGACAAAATGCTTTTCCCACTTAATTGATGTCAATTGTACTTGTCTTTCCTAATGAAACCTACCATCAAGATTTCCTTAGATATTCGAAGTGTTCTAAGTTTTCACTTTACAAAATCATTCGGTGTTAGCGTCTCTGAGAATTCAGAAAATGTGCAGATTTGTTCTATGTTTGAAGTAATGTTTACATTTGTTATACAAGTTAATTAAATCATCCATCTTTCCCTACCCTGAACTAATCTATTCATTTTACACACCCAATACATCCTATATCCTGAGTATTCTAATCATCGTCTGTGTGTACAATCTGCTGCCTTGACCTTTTTTTTATGTTTTTACGCCTCGTCGACGTCGAGGTCATTAGAGGCGGGAAAGGACTGGTAGTAAGGAACGGGAAAGAATTCGGCCATGGCTTTTTAAAGGAAGCGTCCCAGCATTCACCTGGAGTGATTTGGGGAAATCATGGAAAACCCAAATCTGGATGCCCGAACGGGGATTCGAACCCGCATTTTCCCGAACGCGAAGGCAGAGCGTTACCGCTCAACCACCACGCTCGGTCTTATAGGTTGAGATAGCTTTATTAAAGGCATTTATTTGTATCTTGCACTCTATTACGATGTGGATCTCATTTATTTTCTCAAATTAAAAAGGTTATTGCAATCAATAAAAAACTGATTATGGTGAAAAGCGACCTTATCTCTGAGCAATGAGATGTTGTCTTGAGTAAATTAACTTCTTTAGATTTGCGTCGGCGACAATAGGCTCAAGAAACGAAATAACCTTAGCGATTCTCTGAATGTGTTTCATGTGAAAACGCTGAACAGAACTCCTTGTGTGCAGAAAACTGCCTTCTTTTTCCCATTAGGGCTTCGTGTTTTATCGACGACGGCATCATCAGAGATGGGAGATAATTGTGGACATTTCAGTGAATGATCCCCACATTCGTCTGGAGCGATTTTGAATCCATGAAAATCCATAACCTCTATGGTACACCTCAATTTTAAATCGTATTATCCCTAATGGCAAGCCCTGACATTAAAATTCTACTATTTTGAGCGACTATGTTCTGCATTTCTAGTTGCTTTTTGTTTTGTAAATATCCCCGCGTTTGTTTGGTGTGGTTTTCTGCATCCAAGGAAAATAGAATTGGGTGGTTTTCTGAACCCAAGGAACATATAAATTTTTGGATGACCGGACCAAGAATCGAACTTTCATCATCCTGAATGGCTGACCTGAATTCGGTAAGAACTTATAATTTAACCTTTGTTACAGGGTTCAAGAAACCAAGATTCCCTCACATACAGTCTCGTCGTGACATTCTACAGCACACTGGTGGCTCATCGGCAAAACACATGCTGAAATTATATGGCTTGAATCTATCCTTTCTTGGATTTTCACACCCTAGTTTTTATCTCTGCAAGAATATCAACTAGTGATTGTGTACGCAAGGAACTTCAAATTGAAGGGACTGCTACACCCTTCAGGTTAATCCGTCAGAGAGTAGGAATTATTTTCCGCTCTGTTTCAGTAGATATCTAAATGTTTCTTTTATATTTCATAATGATTTCTTACGATTCAGACGGTAAACGTATATCAGTAGAGCGTCTAAGCTTCTTACCTTAAGTTGCACTAAACGAAGAACTGAAAATATATAATGCTTTCGTAGTAGTTTTTCTAATATTATCAAACAATCTTCAAATTTCCGCATTGATATAAGTACCGTTACCAGTACAGTCCTCTGAAATTTAACGGTTCTTCACGAAGGCCATCGACCGGTACTTAGGAATGGAAAAATACTTCTGTGACGGGAATATCCTTTCCTGCCGTTGACACTAACTTCCGTAGTTTTCTTGTGCTTCCTTTAATAGCTGTTTAATTTCAATATACTATCGTAGAAACTGATAAGCAAAACTTTTCGTAACAGTCTGATTACTACTATGGAAGTTATCAAGATGGTAATGTTTTACCTGTAATTTCTGTAAAAGAAGTTCTATGTGCAATAATTTTATGGAACTTAACACTGTTATACAGATCTATTAAGGATTCGCCATAGCTAGAAGAAAAAGTTTTATTTGTTATTAATGTTGCTTAAAGCAAAAATAAAGCCGAGAAATTCAGTGTATTTTTCAAACGTCTCCACATTTTCTCTAAAAAAGTTAATAACTATATAATTTACTGACCACGAAGACGTTAGGAAATTTGTTAGAATGATTAAAATTTTCCATAATCTTTAGAAGAAATCTGTACTCTCATTTACCTAGATTTACGTACTTCTACTTAAATATTGTTACCTTCCAAAAAATGTTTTGTTGTAAGTTTTGATCTGTTAAATATGACCTTAAAAAATAATTTTGAAAGTGGCATCCAGTTCTTATACCATTTAAGTCGAAGGCACAACAAAGTTAACCCGAAATAAACCATGTGAATTGTTCCCCTTTTATAAAATGTTTATTTTTTATTTCAGCTATGCAAGTCAGCTGCGGCTCTTTCAGTAACAACTGGAAGGTTCCGCAAGTTCAGGTAAGAGACGCAAATAGATGACCAAGCAGAAGCAGGTTAATTACCTAGGAGAGGTTGGCCCACCAGTCACTCAAACATTCGGATAATGGGCAGCCGCTACCGAAACCTCTAGGGATATCCTACGGCCATTGTAAACAGCACTCCGCCTGAAATGTCGACAAATAATTTTCTCTTTGTGGAAACGCCGAGGAAATGTGCTTCTTCGGACTTTGACACCCAACTGAGTCCAGAGACAAGTTATAAACCAGAGAAGAGTGGGAACGTGCAGTAGTAATACCGGTCTGTAAAAGATGGTAGACAATTACGATTGAGAACTTTATAGTTTGGTTAGCGACGGATTGAATTGGATCATTTCTTTAATTTCAAGTTCATCAATTTGCAGATATGAGTCAAGACTGACGCCAATGTATACAGAGAAAATAAAATCAAGACAAAACTCAGTTGCATTAGCGTAAACCTTGATTATATATACAAATTGATAGTTCGATTAGTTTGACCACTGTGGCAGGCAAATTTGTGGGGGCTTGATAACCAATGCCTGTTTGAAAGCTAGTGGTTTTTGTTCAGTCTGCTAGTAAAGGCCCCTGCCAGGCAGACCTCACACACAACGCGCCTGCACGCCGGGACACATATACGACTCCAAACAGGCGCAGAGGCATCAAAACAAACCAGGAAAATAAATAGAATCATCTAGAGGCTAAGTGGGACCTTTTCTTACAGAGGTCGCCGTACTACCACACAACTGTATTCCTGCGCCAGGCCGCCTATATAAGCGTAGCCGGCAGCTCCACCGACAGTTCCGGCCTAACCGCGGAACCAGCGTCAACTGCAGAAGACCACCGGAAGTTCGCGAGAAGTAGAAGCCGTCTCTCTCTACCCCGGATCAGGACCAGGCTAAATTTCTCGACGGTCATCCGATAACTGTAACCACATTTGTTTATTGTTTACCAGTTGTTTTGTGTACATTGTAATAAACCTCAAGAAACCATTAAGTGTAGTTCACTTCAGTGGCGACAAGGTTGGGATAAGAACTCTCGACCATCATGACTACGCCAGCAGCACCTACGGAATGGCAACAGTTCCTCCAAGGACTTCTACATCAGTTCGCAGCAATGCAGCAGCAATTCGCAGAATCTCAGACAGCAATGCAGCAGCAATTCGCAGAATCTCAGAGACAACTGATTGCGGAAGTCAGGAATTTCCGCCACCCCACGGCCCCGCCTCCGTTCCCAGCATTCAACGACGACGTCGAGGAATGGGAGACCTACGAGAAGCGCATAAAACAACACTTCGCAATTCATCACATATCCAAAGAAGAAGACCAGCGTGCATATTTCCTTTCCTGGAACCAATCGAAGATGTATGTCTTGCTCACCAAACTTCAGCCACAAGACCCCGACACCCTCACCTCACGACCATCGGTACGACACTGAATGCATACTACAGACGCCGGTACCATGTCGTCGCGGCCCGCGTCGAATTCTATCAATGCCGGAAGAAGCCCGATCAAACGTATCGCCAGTGGGCGGCCGAACTCCAAGGCCTTAGCAGAAAATGTAAGTTTCAAACTCGTCGTTCTCACGAATCCTACGCCGACGACATGGTGCGTGATCACATCATACAGGCTGCACCAGATGCCGCATTCCGGCATGACGACCTCAAGTTAGAGGACCCATCCCTGGAGCAGGTCATCGAACTTGCCTACAAATTCGAAATATCTACGGCCGCAGATCGCCGCCTGGAGTCCTGGGCGGATGTGGCCGCAATCCGAACCGACGTAGAGGACACGGAAGACGTCGCCGCCATCCAGAGCTCCCAGTTGCGCTCTTCCCGACACCACAACCGGGGACCGTTTCCTCAGAGGAACATCGAACCGACCCGTTCCGGCCGGGGCACCAAGTCTCGGCAGCAGCAGTGGATCCCGCAGCGCCGACGCCGCAGCCCGCTCCGCCTGCCCTCCTGCCCCGCCTGTTATTCAGCACATGAGAGGGAAAAATGTCCGGATCGTTGGGCTGAATGCTCACGTTGCGGCAAGGAGGGACACCTGGCGTCCGTCTGCCGCACCAACACCACCAATGCCAATCCCGGCTCTCGCCGCCCAGGGTCTTACCAAGACGGGTTGAGCGGCGCACCTATGGATATCAATCAGGTAGACACTTCCACAGCATCCAAACTTTTTATCGACGTTACGGTCAATGGCAAGCCTCTGTGCCTACAAGTCGACACAGGAGCAGCAGTCTCATTGCTTAATTATACTACTTATGTGCAAATTGGCTCGCCCCCCCTCTCGCCGGCCCCTAAGCGCCTCCTGACATACAACAAACAGGAAATAGCACTCCTGGGACAATTCACAGCAAACGTCATG
Source organism: Vandiemenella viatica (assembly GCA_031002005.1). Taxonomy (NCBI): domain Eukaryota; kingdom Metazoa; phylum Arthropoda; class Insecta; order Orthoptera; family Morabidae; genus Vandiemenella; species Vandiemenella viatica. Next base: position 169,325,218 of record JARYHS010009186.1, on the reverse strand, counting down.
TATAAGTCTGTACATCGTTCAGTCCCCTTTTTAGTAGTTAACAGTTCTTTCACAGCAGACTTATTTGGACTGGACGCCTTCCTCTTATTCGGATTTTCAATTGAGGATAACATACACCTCGTATCTCAGCATGTTCCTTTTCCTGAAGTGGACGCCCTTTGCACCGAGTTTCAGGACCTGTTCTCACCAGGCGTCGGCTGTGCAAAGGACTTCGAAGCATCACTCCAACTCCGGCCGGACGTACGGCCTCGATACTTCCGGGCACGCCAGGTACCCGTAGCGCTTCAACAACCACTTCAGGAAGAACTTCAACGTCTCCAAGACGAAGGGATCCTCCAGCCGGTGCGGTTCAGCCCCTGGGTAGACGACTATCCACTTCCGAGACCGGACGACCTCTTCCGTAAACTAGCAGGAGGTACCTACTTTACAAAAATTGACCTGGCAGAAGCATACCTTCAAATCCCTTTGGATATCCAGTCCCGACAATACACAGTCATCAACACGCCCTCTGGCCTTTTCCAACTCAACCGGCTCATGTTCGGCTTGGCCAGTGCTCCAGCGATTTTTCAACGGTATCTCGAACAACTTCTCCAGGATATTCCGGGATGCATCAATTATCTCGACGACATAGTCGTCACGGGACCCTCCGCTGCCGAACACATGACCAACCTCCGCCTACTCTTCCTCCGCCTCCGTGCGGCAGGTCTGAAATGCAACCTTTCAAAGTGTCAATTTTTTCAACAATCCATTTCCTACCTGGGTCACATCATCGCTCAGGAAGGCATTTCCCCAGCATTTTCCTATGTGGACGCTATTTCCATCTTACCTCGGCCTCAGGATCTACATCAGTTGAAATCTTTTTTAGGCAAGATTTCATACTACAGAAAATTTATACCCTCGGCAGCACTAGTGGCAGCACCCCTGTACCACCTCTGTCGCAAGAATATTCCGTTCCGTTGGACCCCAGCTTGCGAGACCGCATTCCACACCCTTAAACAGCAGCTCAAGTCCGCAGCATGCCTCATGCCATATACTCCAAACCTCCCCTTGATACTGGCCACAGATGCATCCGATTACGGTGTGGGGGCAGTTCTGTCTCATAAATTACCAGATGGCACGGAACGCCCCGTAGCTTACATCTCAAAAGCCCTATCGGCTGCCCAGCTTAAATATTCTCAAATCGAGAAAGAGGCGCTAGCTATTGTTTTTGCCTGCTCCAAATTCTATTCCCTTTTATATGGGATTTCTTTTCACCTCATTACCGACCACAAGCCACTCCTATCACTATTTGATCCGTCCACACGTCTGCCTACCAAAACATCCCACCGCATCCAGCGTTGGGCACTATTCCTGTCCCAGTTCAGATATACCATGCATTTCCGTACCACCTCCAGGCATGCCAATGCAGACGCCTTATCCAGACTACCGCAGGGACCAGACCTTGCCTTCGACAATTCGGAACTTCTTGTGTTCCAGATCGACGATGACATACAAGAAGCACTGAAGACATTTCCAGTCACGGCCTCAAAAGTCGCGGCAGCCACAATGGAGGACCCCCTCCTCCGTGTCATCAGACACCACATCCAACACGGTTGGCAAACACGCTCCCCTCCACGCCATCATCAAGACCTCCACTTCTACTACTCCATCCGCCACCAGCTCTCAGTAGTAGAGGGAGTGCTTCTCCGCACAGAACCAAATTCCACTCCGAGGGTCGTCGTTCCGAGATCCCTACAGCCGACAATCCTCCAAACTCTCCACCAAGGACAATGGGGAATTGCCCGCCTAAATCCCTTGCCAGACGCCATGTATTCTGGATCGGCCTTACCACGGATGTCACGAAGATGGTGCGGCGCTGTACCATCTGTGCCCGACAACTGCCCCGCCCCCCTCAAAAGTTCCTTTCCTGGCCGGCACCGTCCGGACCCTGGGAACGCATTCACCTCGACTTCGCTGGCCCATTCCTAGGCCACCAGTGGCTCTTAGTGACGGATGCCTTTTCCCACTTCCCATATGTCGTCCGTTGCTCCACAATCACCACAGAGGTCACCATTTCAGCCCTCACGAAAATCTTTTCCATTGAAGGATTACCATACGCCATCGTCACAGATAACGGACCGCAATTTCGAAGTCGGGAATTCCTATCCTTCTGTACCGCCAACAATATCCAACACCTCCTCACCCCGCCCTTCCACCCCCAATCTAACGGGGAGGCGGAACGGCTAGTCAGAACATTCAAAACCCAAATGACCAAATACACCACAAGTCACAAACTCGAAGAGGCATTGACACTCTTCCTCAGTTCCTATCGAACCACTCCAGTGGGGGCTAAAAGCCCGGCGGAATTGCTGCATGGCCGCCAACCTCGCACTCTCCTTCATCTCCTCTTACCCCCTCCCAAAGTACAGGTACCTTCGGGGCCATTCCGTTTCACCCCGGGCTCCCTAGTCTGGGCCCGCGGGTTTGGCTCCCGGGCCGGTTGGCTTCCGGGGGTCATCCAGCGGCCCCGGGGCCGCCAAATGTTCGACGTCAGCCTAGATGGCCGGGTAGTGCGACGCCATCGAAACCAACTACGTCCCCGCTACCCCACGGCACCGTCCTCTTCCACCACGGCACGGCCATCCACTTCTTCCTCTCCTTCCCCGCCCCCTCCACCACTCCTGCCGTCTAACCGTTGCTCAGAGACAGTTACAGCGCCACCACCGACGCCACAACCTTTCGACCACCTGCGGGGACCATCTTCAGCGCCCCCCGTACAGCCCCCGGCCATCGACGCCGACGAACCGATGCCGTTAGCTCCACAGGTACCTCCATCACAACCTGCACCACGACGCAGGTCGGCACGCATCGCCAGGGGAACAGCTCCGTACTCCCCCCGGAGGTAGCCTTCATAGTCTGCTCCAGGGCGCCGCGGCAGACGACCTCGCAGACATCGCTTCCCCCCCCCCCCCCCCGGAGGGAGGTATGTTCAGTCTGCTAGTAAAGGCCCCTGCCAGGCAGACCTCACACACAACGCGCCTGCACGCCGGGACACATATACGACTCCAAACAGGCGCAGAGGCATCAAAACAAACCAGGAAAATAAATAGAATCATCTAGAGGCTAAGTGGGACCTTTTCTTACAGAGGTCGCCGTACTACCACACAACTGTATTCCTGCGCCAGGCCGCCTATATAAGCGTAGCCGGCAGCTCCACCGACAGTTCCGGCCTAACCGCGGAACCAGCGTCAACTACAGAAGACCACCGGAAGTTCGCGAGAAGTAGAAGCCGTCTCTCTCTACCCCGGATCAGGACCAGGCTAAATTTCTCGACGGTCATCCGATAACTGTAACCACTTTGTTTATTGCTTACCAGTTGTTTTGTGTACATTGTAATAAACCTCAAGAAACCATTAAGTGTAGTTCACTTCAGTTTTTAAATCAGCAACATAGTTTAAGGAGATTTTATTCTTTCAAATCTCAGAGAATGGGCTATTTCCAAGCTAGTTTCGGTGAAGTGGACAACGGATACAAAGTTGATCACTCCAAGACATTCCTCATAGTAGCACACAGAATGACAGTGGCATTTTAAAACTATTGGCGATTATCAGAATGTGTTGTGCTGGGTTGATCAACTCTTATGGGGTAACGAAGTAGAAAAAGAAAAAGTAAGTGATATCAGGAAGATTGGAAGTAAAAATAGGATTGCCACCGGTTGGTGAATGTGTTCAATATTTTAATGAAATGGTTATTGTTGGTTTAGAGTTAGAAGTTAGACTGTATACAGAATACAGATGAAATATTGTTTTATAAGGGGATTAAAAGTAGAGAAGGATCAGGGCAGGAACTCTAGTAGGGTAATCAATGAAGATTCCAGCTCATTAGCTTATTTGGTGCACAACATTGAATTTGTTTAGTTATACGGTAAAGTGAAATTGCTTGTGGAATGCCTAAAACATAAGTATCTTGGAATATCAAACTTCGTTGGACAGGATACGTCGGAGAGGTGGTAAGAACAGGTGTCAAAGTTCTGCATCTCTCAGAGTGGTTAATGAGGGGATGCATCAGGGATTTGAACTACGAAAGCTTGCTTGAGTATGGTAGTTATAATTATCGGTAACAAATATCTACAGGAAATGGAGGAAGTGCATAGGGAAGCAGCTTAAGTTTTTTTTGTATCGTAAAACACAATCTGTTACTAAAATTATGATAAAGGAACTGAGTCAAAAGTCACTGGAAGTTAGGTGACTAGATAAGAGAGTTCTGGGAGTACATAAATTATATATTAGCGATGTGGCAAGTGATTTAATTGTGAAACTATTGCAAATAATACTGTATGCGTGGTATATAACATTAGATTGTGTACCTGAGTCCTGGATTAAAATCCAAACATCTCCGAAGCGCGTATGGAGTGAAGGCAGATAAGATTGCCCAAGTTAAAATGCTAGCAACCGGTTCCTCGTTTAGTCCTCAAACACAAGAGCAACACCCTGTACTTAAAATCCACTCATCGTCGTTATCTGACAAGGAACTTACAGTGTTATTCGTGTAATGTGAATCCTATAGGAGTCTTAACACTTCTTCTTCTTGATCATCATCATGATAGTATTTGACTTTTATATGGGAATGAATTGTTCACGGGAGTTCAGCGGGATAGTGTTGAAAAACGACGTTTCGACAACCAGCTTGGTTGTCTTCATCAGGCCTACTAATTCAGATATTACCTGAAGTCACATACTAATTTTTCAATACTATCCGGCTGAAATCCCGTGAACAATTCATTGCATCAATATTCCGGGAAAGTCTCCATTCACATATTTCATATAGGATTTTACGCCCCTTCGATGGAGGGAGAGAATTGGAGCAAGGAACGGGAAGGAATCAGGCCATGGTATTTTGAATGAACCACCCCGGAACTCGCCATCGCTTTACAGCACCGCCATATTGAAGTTGAGTAGATACTACCGACCTGAACTCAAACCTCTAACTTGACAAATCGGCCGTTCTAATTACGGTTTGTAGTAGGTTCTACGAAATCACATACGAGAATTCTGGGACGGTTCCCACTATCCGCCTCATACATTACACATTTCATCAACAAAACCTCATACTTATCACACAGAATACATATTGTATGTTTTCACAGGCAACGGTGACGCTTGAAACTCCCCCATTAGATTAGAGTCCACGACGGAGGTGAAAGACGCAGACGGAAATTCGAAACTTACAAAGGCAGGCTCACTTCGCTTCGGTGTCTCCCGGTCAGATATGCCATACAATTTTTAAAGATTTTTTAAGTAGCTCAAAAATGTTAGAGAAGCAGTGATGAATTAAGAATCCTTCAGTACAACAGCTTCCATGCTATCGTCCTTTAGCAGTGGTTCGAAGTCCACATTTGTTAAGGAAACTGAACCTTCTGCGTTATCACGCTCGTGTGTGTCGATCCACAACCTGTCGAAAGACAGTGCTGGGTAAACACAACAGTGCGATAACGATACAAACTTGATACACCGATAGAGACGCGTACCACCTGAGAAAAATCACGTAGAGTTCCAATTACTTTGTTTATTTCCGTAGCATAAGAAGATACCACTTCTGAGAGTAGGATTTTTAAAGAAAACTATATAATTGTATCAATTCTACCTATTTATTTAGAACTGCCAGAACTATTTTAATACACACGTATGTGATTATATATGAGAAGTTTGAATAGAGAGACTAAACAGTCTAAAAAAGTCGTTATGCCTCTTAAAGTTAGACTGAAATACTTGACAGTTTATGTCTTTGTGAGTAGTTTCTTTTAATAACAATGAATAAATTATAAGACAATAATCATATCTTTTTCTTATTATTTATTGTTTTTCAGTTTAGTTTCAGTTCATCGATCTGAAAATATTTTTGTTGCGAATAGATTAAATTCGCTATTAGTCAGGTTTTACTGTGTGTACCCATCATTGAAATGCTGGTCAGAATGGCGTATTTACCCCACCAATAAAGAGTACAGGTATTATTAGACAGTCCACTGTTCCATGTACTCTAGTTGTGATGTTTTACTATTACATATTATATGGCAGTTGCTGTTTGTTGTCGTGAAAAGTAGAAACGCGGTGTTATTTATAGTCTTGAAGCTGAACTGCTGCTTTTTCGTTCTACTTAGCTTGGTGGTACAACGATAAAGCTCTGTGGCATTCATGAGGACGCTGATTCAAATCCTCGTCCGGTCATTCAAATTTCGGTTTTCCATCGTTTTACGAAATCACTCAAGCCGGATGTTGGGGTGGTTCTTTATAAGGATATGGCCGAATTCCTTCCCTTCCATCGTCTGCCATGTCTAATGACGCGACGTCGGCAACGCGTAAAGCCCGAAGAAGAAAAAGACCGTTGTTTAAGAAAAAGCTAATGGCAGATCGTATTGTGATGACCAGCGATGGACTACAGATACTGAACTCTTTATTAGATAAAAAGAATAATCAGTCATTAATGCCAGCTCGCTTTTTAATCGCAGGTTTTTGTGAGATAAGACGAACCACTGAATAAATTTGTCGAAATAAATTCGGACTCCTTTTCAACTTTGACTACTTATTTATTTGGTAAATGTATAGCTGTCTATACTTAAATTGTTGGAGCGTGTGAGTTGGGACTGGGGAGGTAAAGCTCCGCATTCTCTTTCATAATCTCGATTTGGAAGAGATGTAGTCAATGCCAATTATCGACTCCTTACCTCCCGATGTGACTTCTTCTTTCTTTCCTTTCTATGTGATATGATTCCACACGCTGGCTGAATGAACCTGGGAAGCGGAATCTGCAAGTTTAGCGGAATATGAACTCCAGGTGTCCAGTTCGCAGTCACAGGCTCAACCGACCAAGCTACAGACCCTGCTTATTTACCAAACACTTAAAATGAAAATACGGTTCTGTCAATAACACAGTGACTAAGGCGCTGGCCTCATGTTCTAAGAGTCACTGGCTTGACATCGCTCTCGGGCAAATGAGGTACTGTGTTTCTTTGGTGAAATATACTTTAATTACATGGAAGATTGCTGTAATGCCGTTTGTGATTAAGATAAGAAAAATACACTTTTTTTTTTGTGAATACAGTCAATTAAACAGCAGCTGGAAGAAAGCAAACGTAACTATACACCAAAATTTTCTGGCTCTTTTCCCTCGTAAATTACTTTGGTTATACCGCATCTTTTCACGATTTCTGTTTTTAGATATCAATGATTTATAGTCGTATATTTTATCAGTGATACCATAGTCTGTTGTATTAGGATTTAAAGTGAGCAGAATACAACGTTCCGCTGTTTTAATCAGAGTTGATTAAATATCCTCGACATTCGGTATAAGGTAACTATATCCGTAGCCATTTTGTGTCTTCATTGTCGTAATTCTTCAAAACTTTTCTTGTAATAAAATCACTTTCTCGAAGAACTAGATGCACCAAATCATTTGAGAGGACCAGGAATGTACAGCTTTCGGTTAACAATAGAACCAGTGTATCACTATTTCCAGATATTGAATATGACACCTGCTTTGATTTCGATAAGCTCTACTGAAAAATACAAACAAACATCTTGCAAGAATCACCGAGTTCTCGTACCGTTTTTTTGTTTTGTTTTGTTTTTTGTTTTTCACTTATGGCTTTACACCTCGTCGACGTCGTGGTCATTAGAGGCAGGATGGGATTGGGAATAAGGAAGGGAAGGAATTCGGCCATGGACTTTTTAAGGAAGCATCCCGACTTCTCGGACCGATATTTGAAATTTGAAACTGTTGTTAATGGATAGTAGGTATTTGTCTTATTGGTGTCAATTAATAAACACTTTCCACTCCGATGACGGTATCTCGCATGGAGATGACGCGGTCGTGAGCCTCGTGGCTGTTCACGACGATTTATCTGACGTCGACCACCGCGGCAGTATTTACTTGTGATGATCAGCCTTGACGTAAGCTCGTGTACGCCACCATGTAATATCTCTGTTCGGGTCTTCAGAAGCTCCGTGAGTGAGAGTCTCTGCTGGACTAGCAAACTCGGCCAAGGACGCTATAACTACTGGGACACCTGGGACGTGGGATGACCATCCGAGTTCGCTACCGTCACCGAAAGGGCACAACATACACGAACCGCACGCTCAAGAAAAGGCCTTGTCGAAACAGCACTCTAGACTGGCAAATTGTAAAATTCACAGAGCGCTTAAAAATAACTAAATGTGGTATCACAGTGCTTTAATACACTTACTGCTAGTGACAGGATTACAATACTGATATTATTACGCTTACGAAGAATGGACTGGAAACATTTAACTTGCCATCAGGTGCAAAATGGAAGGTTGCTTCAAGATGTTGCCAACTGTGCACATAATAATGCCTCGATTTGTTGATAACCGAGTTAGCTGCCTTTATAAGTACATTATGACGGTTTTCCACGTTAAACTGTCTCAGAGGAAAGGAACTGCCCGTCCTACCTCTGGCACAGTGACTTACAAGGGGACACCGCCAGTTGTATAATTCAGATTCGATTCATACTGTGTAGAGTTAAAGCTCATGGGCAGAGATGTAATGTGGCAAAGCGATAGCATGCGCTTCTTCGCCGTTGTCGAGAAAATTTAAAGGGGCTAGCTCGCTGCCTTACAAACCCGTCGTCGCCGGATTGAATTTTGCTACGGGCAATTTTTTATTTTATTTGTTAATTTATTTATTCAAATATGTACTCCCGGCAATTAGTTTCAACAATTATGCATATAATGAGTTTTTTAAATGTCATTTGTTGTGGAAAAAAAACCGACGGTATTTCGTTTCGACCCTCCTGTCCCCTGATGCTGGAATGAACAGCTGTCCTCGACTGTAATGTTCGAGACACAGCAAATATTTCTACTTTTGAAACATAACTTTGTTTGCGAACAACGTATGAAGTTCGAAACCGTCGGTTTTTTTTTTTAAACAACAAACGGCATTTAAAAAACATATTATATGCACAATTGTTGAAACTGGTGGCCAGGAATTATCTGTATACACAGTTGAATAAATAAATAAGTTACCATCTGCGAGAATCGATTCGGCGACGACTGGCTTCTGAGGCAAGGAGCTTATTCGCTGGGCCACACTCCCCTTTGAATCTCTGTAACGTAGAAAGTAATTTAACACAACGGAATATTTTAATTCAAATATTCTTGACAACGACGAAGAAGCGCATGTCATCGCTTTGCTACAGTACACCTCTGGCGATGAGTTTTTATAACACACACCATGAATCGAATGATCTGATGTCGAAGAGGTGTAAATCCTGAAGGAAAAAAAAATTACATTCAGAATCATTGTTAAAGTTACACCAAGTGGCGTGTCAGACGGTGCGATATGAAAAAAAGGTGCACTTTTTATCAGTTTTAACTGTTTGATACTACACTAAAACTGTTGAATAGCAAGCACTAAAATCTGAAAGGAAACTTCAATAAATTGAGATGAAAGCAAGATATAATTTATCAAGAAACTGTTTTCAGTTAAAATAATAAAAAAATATTCATAAGGTTTGGGTTTATTACTTGACTTCTTTGAAATGTCTCAGCCGGTAAACACCACCTCTTAAACTGAAAATAATTAAATTAAAACAGTAAAAAGCATTTAAGAGGATCGAACAAGATGTAAACGTTTATATGTTTAATTTCAAGTGTGTTATGAGTTTCTCAAAATGTTTGTATTTAATTATCCAGTCTTTTTTAGTTCTGAGCTATTCTATTCTTCTCTACATTCCGGAAGTACGCATATCATTATATGTTTCTTTTCTTTGTCCTAGAGATTTTCTTTAAGATCTTCTTTTGTTAAAATGCTCACGTAACCTCCACTTTTTAGTTACCTGTTCCAGAAACTGTATTTTATTTTTCGCTAGTTGTCACTGTCCTCTATTAGCACCAAATTTAAATATTTCTGTTTTTACCTTCTCAGCCTTCCAGATCACCAAGTTTCATCTCAATAAAGTGCTGATTTCTATGTAAAAAGCATTAAGATTTTTTTTCTCGAAGAAGACTGATAATCTTATGTAATCTTAATATTGTTTTATTAGCTGTTGTAATTCGCTACCTAAGACACAGTGATTTAATATTATAAGTATTGCCTCTGTCCCAGGTCTGAAATTTAGTTTCGCCTTTAATAATGTGTAATGAGTGCAAATCATTCTTCCAATATCATACTTAGTATTTCATTTGCACACTGAGATCAGTTAAACGAATAATATAATCAGCAAATCGTAGAATATGGGCTTCAGTTAACTGAATATTTGTTCCACTTAATATAAATACTGACGTCTTTATACGCAGTACCGAGAAGTGAAAGTTATCATTCGCCCCTTCCTAGTAGGAAACATTAGCGGGATTTCCGATTCTGGGTGTACGGAGCTAACATACAAGTTCTTGGACCGACGTCAGGCGCTATCTGTAGAGCATGTTTGAACAAGATATTTGGGAGAATTTCCTCACGCGATGGTCGTCGTCTATGACAGAATTTCCACACAAGATAACCGATAGGACGGAACACGCTGAAAAATATTTGCTGTGCATATTGACTTCTATTGGTGCTAATACATTATTTTGCTTGTTTCCTGAGTAGGATTAGAAATTGGACTGGGAAGTTCCGAATTGGAATTTCATTTATAAAGTTCTTAGTTATAGGAATTCTGAAGTTTTTGATTTCCTTTCGAACTCTTAACGGATGTTAGTATACGCAGATGGTGGTATAATGCATATTTCACACAATTAATGTTCACAGATGCTAAGAGTGTCCATTCGCAACTACAGCATCTTATATTGAACAACAGGACGAACCAATATTTCTTCGCTATCGTCAGTCTCTTCAGTTGGCACACGCTTTTACTTCCTCTAGATCAAAGGTCATACAGGAGTCAAGAATAGGCCTACTACATAATGGAACCGTCGATCAGCTGGTGAAACGGAGTATCAAAGAGAGTTCATCACACTGGTATAAATAGGTATCTTCCGTTGAATAAATATTGGTGTTAAATATAGCTCAACAGAGAACGGTTTACTGAACATCACATAGCAAGAACGCATTTAACAACAATAATTAGGATGAGATTCGGCCATGGTTGTTATCCAAACCAATCTAAACCACTTTCATGTAATAGAATCAGGAACGTGCTCATTCAATCCACTTGAGATTTCTGATCATAAACGAATCATATTCTCTCGTTCACGGTACCAATCACAACGCAGTCATTTCTACAGACGCCTATAATACCTCTCAATTAGTTTTCTGATAAATATCATCATCCTTTTACAAACTCATAATCATTAAATTTCTTCAAGAAACAGATATAAGGGTTTAAAAGGATCAGCTCTATACGAATATACCTCTTCAACTAAGTACCAGAACTCTCTTATCACGGGTGTCTTTCCTAAATGAAAATGCCGTAATTTGTGTATCATGGAGATTAGAATAAGAACCTACATATGACTTCGTTTAATTGTTTGCTGGATAAATATTCCCAGATCGAAGTCCAAAAATAAGATTAAAAAAAAAGAGCACTGTTTAATGCCAAAGCACGCAAGACGAACAGAAAAATTTGTAAAACTCAACGTCCCCCAGATAATTCAGTAGTTATTTTAGCTGAACAGGTGATGTCCAAACAGATATAAATCCGAAACTTTGTATTTTAGATGGCTTTTCATTCTTGTTCCTGAATATATTTGAAGCGTTTTCAATTTTCAGTCCCAAAAGTGTTTAGGTTGTGCGTAAGTTCGTAGCGTTTATGTTTCACATGTTGACACTATGGTTGCTATGGGTCGATTACCATTTTTGTAATGAAGCCTAGTTGTTGTACTTGAATTTACATATTTAATTACCGCACTCATTTTTCAGGTACTGAGTGAAGTCGTGGACTGTAGAAAATGGAATGTTAAGTGGAGCTTGTGAGAGCTTTCCGACATTTTGTTCTGTTTGAGTTCAATAGAGGCGCCAAAGCCGTGTATGCGGACAATATCATCTGTCCTAAGCGCAGAACCTTAACGGACCAAAGTGCTGGGTTATTATGTGCATTGCAGCATTTTCGCTAAATGTGACGCAACGCGGCCCGGGCTGTCCTAGGGTGCGCTTACCTTAACAGGACAGAACCAAACAGTTGATATCGTCCAGATATTCCACGTTTCCGAAGACGGTGTACCTACAGAGTTTCATAGAGATTCCAGATTGAGGACTAGATAATGACTGACAATGGTGCATGGTTGAAATGTTCAGAATGGACTTCGTGCATCATTAGGAAGCCAGAATTAGGAGCTGCTTCCGCTAACGACCCTTTCTAATACGATTATTGTGTTCAGCTTTTCATACCTGAAATGGAAAAGATTTCTTCAAACCAATATGACGCACTAAAATAATGGACACAGCGGGTCTCGTTCCTACTTTTAAAACTCTACAAATACGATTTTTCTCCACTTCCTCATTACCTCCGAATGGTAAAGGAAGTTTAATAACAAAGAATTCCAATTTTCTTATAAACTACGACGATAGGATTTGCACGCCTCAATATCCAATCACTGGGCTAATAATTCTTCCTAATATCCATAGCAGTCGCCAGTAATAGGGAGTACGTCCATCTTTTCGTAGACAATTATTAACGATAGTTTCGCCAAACTAGACAGTACATCCGAGGGAGAAAAACATCAGAAAACGTCTACAATATAGGCTGCCTGCCTGCAGATATTTTCAAATGTAAGAGGGCGATTCATTCTTGTAACATTTTTGATCGTGCATGGAGGCTATACTGATTGATCCAATTCTAGACGCTTTTGTCCAACTACTTTTTTTTTTTTTCTAAATCTCTCACGAATTTTGATTATTTCACGTTTACCTTGTATTTTCATTGTCTTCACGCTTGTTAACATATTTCCCCCCTCCCCTCCGTTGACTCAGTTGCCCGGTGATGGTGCCCGCCACCTGACTCAGGGTTAGCTGGTTCGAATCCTAGTAGCGGAAGAAATTTTCGTCATTAAGATTTGGTCGACAGATTCTACGCCAACTGCCTGGGCTAAATCCCAAGGTTCTCTTCATCGCGTATGAGGTGAAGGTTGCGACACTATTGATGTTGATTCGGCCATCGGATGGGGATGTTAAGCCTGGCGACCCTAGGAGTCCTTCTGAAGGGTAGGCCTGAATGGGTCTATACTGGATTTCATCCTCTCTCTATTTCCCACTTTCATTCTTTCACAACACACTACAGTGAACATTCAAACATCACAGTCTTCCGCACAAAACAATAAATCCTTAAATACACTTCATCCACAGGGAAAGGCAAGGAAGAATCACTCCAAGAAAAACTAATCACCGAACTAATGGTCGGAAGACAAAGGCAAGCTTTTAAACACCCAACACGGCAATGTTACCAACGTATGCGCTAAACTAAAACTATAGCCTAATATAAAATTTAACTTCTTCACATTTTATGTCTACATTACAGAAAACAGTGATAATCCCAACATCTGTTATCTTCCTTTCAAACAGTCCGAAAACTGAGTGATCTATTTGTTTTGGGATGACCCCAATCTGGACAATCCGTAATCCAGACAGATTTGATCTGAAAACAGCTACAACGAATAGCTGAGTTAAGATGCACGCATGATTCACAGCATGCAAGTACACCATTCGTTGCTCAATGTTCGTCGTTACGAATTAGAGTGCGCTAATTTTGCCAAAGGAAAAGAGTACCATCTTCCCCCAGAGGGAGCTAGAGTGTGGTCTACTGCGAAATGGAGCGAGGAATGTTGCCGATCCTGCCTGATTTATTACGTCTTACCTGTGACACTATCTCAGCTACGTAGCAGTCGGTTTCTCCCTAATCCTACAGACGTTATCGACACACTCTTTCTTATCTGTCAACTTGAGGTTAAGTATTTTGTTGTTTTGACGGCTTTGCGAGTCACTATCTCTCTGCGGGGGAAAAAATGGGCGTAAAAATTCTACCTGCCCACTTGTTTGGTTTAGCTTGCTATACTGCTTCAGTAGGCTACGTTCACTTCGTGTTTAATGGTAAATAAAGGTACTGTTACACAGATCAACATAGTAGGTGCTTCTCCTACATTCAGTTGTATAGCATTTAATTTGTCGCTTGGTATGACTTTTTAAGTTTTCTTCTTTGTCACAAATATTTTTATAGAGACTGCCGATCTTGGCGTATCTTTCCTGGTATTATTTTTTCATATATGTAGACTACTATCTTTTTGCTGTCAATAGTGTACCACATTGACCAATTTATAGCATAATCCATAGACTTTAAGATATGCATTTATACCCAACATGATGAATGTTTGTCTGCTTTGTTTGCTTGCGAAATTTGTAGCTGTTGTGGCCATGTCTCACTTATATGATTGCTGAAACCAACTAAAAATAAATCAATAATTAGACTGGAATGGAGGCGTCCGGTATACCAGGCCCGAGTTTGTGAACCTGGTGCTGTTGTCCTTTCTCGTATCCTCTATGAACGTTCTTTAACACGGATCACCGAACTGTCGTTAATTACGTGCGGATATTAATCTCAGCCCTTTAAATCTCGCCAGTTTTTTCCTGAATGCTTAGAAATTACCTCAGTTTATTTCGTATTAAATGCTACGAATTTACGACTGCCATTAAAAAATGTGAATTGCTAACTACATCATCAACAAGGTTTGGTAAGAAAGATAATAGATTGTTTTAGTGAAATCGTCAGTAGGCTAAAGAATAATGTTTCTATTATTAGAGGAGAATAGGGTAATATGGAATACCATTTATGTTTCGTTGTACAAAATAGTAGTAACAATAATTTAACACCTGAAACTAAAACCAATACAACCTTCAACTTCTTGTGATAACATATATCTAATAAAAAGCTGTCAAAATAGATTTTTTAATTATTAAAATTTTGTTTTTAAAAAATTGTCGTTTGGAGGGTAATATGGAATAGGCGGGTAATATGGAATAGAAGGTTTCAAATAACGTAAACTATCTGGAATTGAGAAAAACAGATTTAATGATACTTTTTAGTGAACATCATCATCATCATCTTTGTCGGATTCAATAGCTTTAGCTTCTTTCTTTTTCGGCTAATCTTAAAACAAAACATAATTAATGAATTAAATTAAGAAATATTTACTTTCTCAATTGTTATTTTATTAATTTCAATCAATATTAACAAAAATCGTATTACCGACACTTAAATTTTATTAAAAATGTATTTCAACTCAGTAATTATTTTTCTGGTTGTATGAAATACCACAGTTTTATGTCTGGTTTTGTGGAATACTAAGTATCTCCTATTACCCGAATCGCCATCTTAGACAAAATAGGCTTGATGATATTACAAAAAAAGATGCCAGCCAGAAAAGAGAACTGTACAACAAACCATCACTCTTTTAGTACAGATTATACTAAGACTAGCGATCAACAAAATAAATATAATATTTTATATATATTTTAGAAAACTTATCTGCAAAAATTCTCGAAAGTGGAAAAACAAACTTTGTTGGACAGCAAACACAGTTCAGCTCCCAAATGACCGACCTTCATCACAAAGCATCATTGGATTTTGAGCAGCAGTTGATGATACTTCCACTATACAGCAGCGTTCGGCAGAGTAGAAACCTCGGTATTCCATATTACCCGACTATTCCATATTACCCGATTCTCCTCTACTTGTTGGTTTTGGTTTTACGCATCGTCGACTTCATTTGAGGCGGAAAAGACAGGGTCCAAGGAACTGGAAGATATTCGACCATGGTATTTTGAAGGAACCATCTCGAGATTCACCAGGAGTGATTTCGGGGACCATGGAAAACCGAAACCTGGTTGGCCGAACGGAAATTCAAACCTGCGTTCTCCCGAATTCGAAGACAGAGCGTTACCGCTCATTCACTATGTTCGGTAGTAAAATTAATTTCAACCTTATACAGTCCCCTACCATACATCAGCTATGGGCGTGAAGATTATTGAAATTATGTGTTCCGAATACGTACCTATTTAATTTCTTTCCGTTGGGATGTTAACGGCCAAGGAGTGAAGAGATTGTAGATGTTAGTGTTACAACTATACTGCCAACTATCTCAGTTCCTTTTACTTTCTTACACTGGTTCCTCGATCCAGAGGAACCGCCACAATATCCAAACAATCATTTTACGTGTAGCCAAAAGGGGGAAGAGTTATTAGGGTCTTCAGTAAAATCCTAATTTATTTTATTTTCCAAACAATATTTTTAGTGGTGATCACAAAATCATTCAAACTCATATCAGATGACCTTTACTCGTTAAAGTTATACTAGGTGTACTAAGACGAATCTATATTGGATTAAAATCAAGATCTTCAAGGAAGATCAATGGGAATTGTAAAATACTGGGGTTATATTTCAACCACTACCGATATCGACTGCTTTTTCTCCCTGCATTGGCTGTCTTCTCGAAATTCTTCTTCCAAGAAGGACGGAATCCGATTACCTTTCTGGTTTCACCCAAGCGTACTAACTTGACAACCGTGTTCGCACTTCATTTGGCAGCGGTTCTAATAGACTCTGAAGCTCCACTAGGTTGAAGATACCAGCTTGACTGCGTTCTACCTGTGGCACATTCACTGGCCATGAACCGTCCGATGTGTTACACCAAACCTGTTACTGGTTTGGCGTGACTACACAACATTTGTGTTGAGAAACTTATTTCAGTCATTAGCCAGACAGTCAAATTGATATAAATTATCACATTCATCAGCTTAATTACACTAGTTCGAAGTAATAAATTGCTTTTGTATCTGTATTTAATTTTGGATTGGTCATATTCCTTAAATTCTCTTGTGCATAACAAATGAGAAAATGAATTTATTAACATTACTTTGTATCAATCTGATACGCGCAAAGTTCGTAAGTTATAATTCCAAACTGTTGTATGTCATTTTCTCCTGCTTGTTAAAATAATAAAAATATTTAGTGAATCCCCATTGCAACTGTTGTTGGTACTATTTTTGTTATCGGATGTCTTTCTTCTATTTTATGCCTGCAGTTTCATAAATATTGAATAGGCCTGCGGCCTACATCCTAATTATGGCTCATTGGTATTGAGTAAGGCAATGGAAATGCATAGGAATGATAATAAATGTTTGATGTATAAAGATAACAGGTGATTACTATAAGAGAAAAGTGTATAACATCCAGCGGTTATAGAACATTATCAGAATGGATTTCTGGGAAAGTCTCCGTTCAAAGTAATCTTTATACCACCCTCTAACTATACACTTTCTGTAATTGCGGCAATGCGTTTTTCTTTACTCCACATTTTTTTAGAAGCTTTACCAAAGCAACTTGTAAGGTTAGGTATAATTGTTATTTCTACAAGCTAAATATACGAATTTTACACTAGTTAACAAAAATCTTCTTTTATTTTGCATATGTTTACATGTTATCTTACTGAACACACAATCTCATTTAAATGCACAGAAAATTTATTTATAAAACTAAACACACAGGTTTCACCTTCTTGATACAATGAATCAAGAGTTAGAGCTAGTTTTTACTTCTTCTGGAACTTCTCTTCCCTACAAAATCTGTCACATGCTTGTCTTATGTTTCAGACGTTGCTGATTCCAAAGATTCCACTCTCTCGAGCCGGCGCTTTCAACTTTACTCTTTGGTTTTGATGCAGAGATCATAACTCTCTACACAAAACAGAAACTTCCGTTGTAAAAAGGTTACCAACATATAATCTAACATACAACAACAACACTAAGATGACATCTTATACACTATACTTCGGCCCCTATCAGAATATCTATAGCTGTAGTTTTATTAACATAGATAAGTGGGAGATTTCATGATTGCTGATATGTTGCAACTGATTCACCATTTTACGAAATGGTCTCGATCGTTGATTGTTTTGTTTTATAACGGTAAATTTGCAGAATGTCTTACGATACCTGCAGTTGTCTGGTGAAAGTCATAAAGTGTTTACAAAGTTCATGTTTCATAGATCGCATGTGGCACGACCATCGAGTCCGCTTTCCAGATCACCATCAGAATTGTAACGCTACATATAGACAATTTATCGAACAGTTAAATGCAAATCCAGGAATGTAATATTTGGAACCGGATACGGAATTAGCTTGAAATTCGTGTTCTGAGACTACCGACGGACGAGGCACTTCGCGCGCGTTATCGCATTTGGAAAACAGCTCGCACTGCTGTTGCGTAATTGTCCGGCGCGCTTGCATTTCCACTTAACATGCCTCTCACGACTCCACCGGCACGGAGCGCTTATGACTGTACGAGGGACCGGTGGGAAAGGAGGAGAAAAAGAAAACAGAGGAAGAATATTCACTGCTTTGGGGCACCTATCTCGTGCCGAATACAAACGAGCGAAAGTCCTCGTCCCGTGTGAGTGGCCAGGGCTACCAACTTTTCAGATACAAAACTGACTTCGACGCAACCATTGAGTGGCCTTCATGACATATCCCAGCATGGTAGATGAGCTACTAGCAATTCCCAGGATTCAGGTCAGGACATCAGAATTTAGGTTTCCAAGGTTACCCAAAATCACAGAATGATTAATAAATATATATTCCTCAACATTCGTCGTCAACAATTCTATCTCTGCTGTAATCATTTCATTTACTAATAGTGTTACTCTACGATTCACTCCAAAATGTGAAAATGAATACTTGCATGTATGGGAAGGGATATATGGGATATTACAGGAAGTGCCCATGGGCTGTCTTAAGAAACCAACCCGCCATCCTCCTGGAGTGACCTAGGAAAGCAATGGAAAGATGCTCGGAGCGGCTACTCCAGACAAACTCCTGTGGCATTCTACGTTTTCTCGTTCGATAAATCCATCCTATTCCATTTCCTTATGGCTCCTTGGAAAAATGAGTAAAAGAAAAGCATCCTCTCCCTAATTACTCTTATTTTATTTTCTCGCCTGGTACTGTACATAAATGTTTCTCGTAATAAAATCTGTTTGCTGTCATCCTCAAATAAATCTGTCATCTGTAATTAGTTTACTAGCGCAACGACTATGATATTTCAGGACTTCCCAACCCAGTTCATCCAACATTGTAATTACGCTTTGTCTGTCATGAATCGGGACTTTTTCTAACGCCTCTTTAACACCCTTTCTGACGGGTATCCCTCGTGAAAGAACAATATTCTGATATCGCACTAGTTATAGTACTTTGTATGCGATGGATTTAACTTCCGGTGTACGTTGTTTTAAATTACGATCTAGGAAGCAAAGCATTTGGTTAGCTTTCCGAATTACCATTCCAACCTATTCATTCCATAACAAATTATTTCACCTAGGTATTCAACGGAATCTGAAGAAGTATGGCATTAATAGCATACTCAGAGCTAAATTAATTGTATATTCAGAGCTAAATTATTGCATATTCAGAGCTAATTGGTTTATATATATTCTGTATATATAAGCATGGATGATCACTTATGCTGTCTTATAAACAAACTGTATTAAGTAAAAGATACAAAATGTGATGGTGAAACTTTCGAAGATAGGATAAGTGCAAATAAAAAAGAACAGTAACCAGTAACAGCGTGAACCCTTCGATTCAGAAGCAGACACATTGCAACTATTGCACCAAACCACATATCTGTAACACTTCATTACTGTAATATATGACAGAATGTGGTCGAAAACTGCAGCGATAAGTGAGTGCGTGCGAATGCTGTACGTGGAGAAGTGAAAATGGAATAGCGAATAAGACGACGGTATGACTGGAAAGTACGCTAAATTCTGCTTACCGGCCCCGAATTTTGGTTGCAGGAGACGAGTGATTGGACGGCGCCGATGGAGAAGGAGCAATACGATGTTTCCTGCAGAGATGCTGACACTGGGAGACACATTCAATCTTAGGTTTTTCGAGTGGAATCTGCTGGCCGGTGTTTGGAGTTCGCCAAGGCCTGATGGGTCCCTCTATTGCTGGTAGCTGTTCAACTCAACTTCCCATCACGCCTTCACATACGGCGTCAGGGGCAAACACTCGACGCCTGTACTTCACCTGTTGCGGACAAGATCACCTCGGATAAGAAATCTCGCAATGGCAATCTGCCGTTGTACCATCCCACTGCTGACCGTCGCAATCTATCAACGGTAAAGAACACAGTTGGTGCAGCAACAGTGATTCACCAGAACTCAGTTTTTCAAACGCTCAGTAACGCCTGAAATATTTCATACCCTCCATTGAGCTAAACCAAACATGAATTGCTAAGATCTTTTGATGTAATAATGAGTAATGTCAGTCACGTATGTCGTTTGATTTGTTTGAAGAAATAAAGTTCATTTACTTTGATTTGTTAAAAGTAAAATAAAGGTGTCAAATTTGCTGTAAGTTCGTGAGTTTTTCAATCTCTAGAATGATAAAGTTAACCATCGTTTGTTTATCAAAATAATAATTTATATATACAAAAAGAATGTTCTATAACAATAAAGAAAAATAATATTTTTTCTTAATTTAGCACTCGAATATTAATATGCATATCATATTAATTATGGTACTAAGAAATCATCCCAATTCAGCCTTCACAAGCCATGTAATAATACAGTTTACATGGGACAACATTATCTGGAGCTTCAGAACTTGTGCAACGGTAAGCTTAACATGACATTCTGTTGGGCGTTTGAATCTGTTATTACTTTACCTCGCGTTGGTTTTGCATAGATAATAGTTATGACTTTCAGTTTTGCTGATACAATATACAAACTTGATATGCAGGAACCAATAAAAATTCTAACAAAACAAATATGTCTTATCTGTTGACAGACGTACTGTATATATTCGTAGCATCTCATTTTCGCTGCCCTACAGAATTGTCTAAGCTCTGTTGAATACCGCTATCCTCTTTTGTTGTACAATGTTACGAACAATAACTATTTAAACACATAAACATACTGTTTCTGTATAACAGTAAAATCACAGACATAAACAGTTACAAAAACATCATCAGGTCGCTGTATCTTTGAACAGTGATTGTAACGAATGATTTTCTCTGACTGGGTTAGAGTATGTACTCTTCCTATTGCTCTGGTCATAGTGTGTTGTACGGTTGGCAACTCTGAAACGAGCGCGCGCATCCCGGTATGTGTAACGAACGAATCGCCTTGTGAGGTTCATTGCACCTTGGGGGAGTGCCAACCGCGATTTGTCACGTCATTAGAGGCCAGCAGCTGGGAGTGGCTGGTCCACAAATTAATTAGCCACACTGCCGTTATTTCAACATCAAGTTGTTTATGTACTAAAAGCAATGTTACACACGCTCATTGGGCAGATAGTCGCCTGTGACAATCTAATGGTCCGTGACAATAACACTGTGACCAACTCTTCAGTCATCCAGCCCCAATGAGGCTGGCCGAAAGGCAATCTCTGGAACACCAAGTCCCGTGCTAAGTAAGAGGTATTTTTTTAATAGTTTTAATTTGCTACATATAATGTGAAATCACGGTGGTTATTGCGATCTTCATCCGACCCGTTCATTCGGACATCTGGAAATCAAACGGTTCGGAACAGACACCTGATCTTAGTTTCAGACAATGTGTTTCCTTTTTATGTAACATCACGGATCGATCATGCTACAGGTGTCATAGGCCCCATCTACGTGGTAGGTGAATTAAAACCATATGTGGTAAATGCAACATGCTCTGGACTATTTCAACTAAGGCGATCAAATTTCTTCACAGCTATTGCCAATTATTGTTACAACATAAATGACATTTTAAATAACAACATTAAGAGCATCTTCATTGAACGCTCTTTGTACCAAGGTATCGATTCTCACTATTTTCTAAAATGTTATCATCAGCTTTGAAACTTGTAGTTCGTATACATAAATTAGATTAAAAAACACTTTGGATTAGATATGTTTAGTTTTGATCCCATGTCATAGCAGTCTTAGGGACGTGGAAAAATATCTTTTAAAGTTCTTTAAAAGCCAACATTATTACGAAATACTGATTACAGGGTAGTTACTTAGCATCTAAGTATTAATAATTTAGTGTTAACAACAGACACATAACATCCCTTGATTTTTACCATATTTAAATTCAATTTCCAAAGACCATTGTTAATCGCAATTTTTGAAATTTTAGACAGAGCATAAAACCCTCTTTTGATTTTTTAAAAATAAAAATAAAGAAAGAACATTTCTTTCTAATAATTGGAGTTTTCTTTCGCTTGTAAATCACGTAATACATATTTTTTATTTACTGTCGCATCAGAATAAAGGGATACGTACAGCCACACATAATGTACATAAATAATGGAGAAAAAAGTTTCCGATAATCAAATCATGTAATTTCAGACCATAAATCAGTAACGATAATATGCGTGATCCAGTGCAGATTGATCAGGTCCTCCATTGAATACTTCATTGGACATCGTGCATAATCAGTATTAATACTTAAAGAAAGTTTGAACTCTTTTTATAAATATGCTTGGTGTATATGCCAATGTGGTTGCGTGTGTTAACTAGCTACCACACTGGTTTGGAGGATTACAAGAAGCGTGGGTTCAAAACCCGGATTTCACGTACCGTGCGATTTTTGGACGGTTTCCCGCAATCACTTCCGTGTCGTAAACTACACGTTTCACAAACAAAAAATATACTTCTCATACAGAACACAAGTTACAGATTTTTCTGACAGATGGTAACACTCAGCTTTCTCTATTACAATATGATCGCCAATCCGTCATTGATTGATGCTGATTGGTGATTGAAGTTTCACATTTCGAAGAGTTTATGAGATTTCCATGACTCTGAAGAGCCCAGATCATTCGTTAGTTGGTGGTGGGGGGGGGGGGGGAATTGTATTACACCACTATCAAAACACTATGAGAGCTTTACCATCGTGATGTGTGTGCACCGATGACGCATTATAATTTTTTCCTGTCGTCAGTCTTTCGACTGGTTTGATGCAATCCTCCATCCTTTCCTATCCTTTTTTCCTGTTAGTTATAGAAAAAGTTTGTGCAATTGAATGGCACGGTTGTAACTCTGATTATCGTTTCGATACAATTACGCAACGCATTACCAATACTCATGTCTCAGCCGTCAACAAAGTTGACAGCGGAATAGCAGCTACGCCGTCTTATTTAATACTATATGAAACCTCATTTCCCTTTACCCAGCACAATGATGAACGATCTGCTCTAAGGAACTATATAGTGAATGTTGTCATATGTCTACAATCGTATAAGCATTGTCTTTTTTTTATGGCTTGACTCCTAGTCGTCGAGGTCATTTGAGGCGGGAGAGGACTGGGGGCTAGGAACGGGAAGGAATTCAGCTATGGTTGTTTTGAAGGAAGCATCCCGACATTCACCTGACATGATTTGGGTAAACCTCGGACAACCCAAATCTGGATTCCCAGACGGGGATTCGAACCCGCGTCCTCCCGCATGCGAGGCTAGAACGTTAACCGTTCACCCACCACGCACGGTATAAGCATTGTCGCTTTCTTTATTGTATGGTGTAGGCGGAAGGGAGGAACCATTCCAGCATTCAACTAGTTGACTCAGAAACACCTATCATAATGACCGAGACATGAAGCCAGGCCCGCCAACCCTCTTCATATGCTCCACTGTCTCCAGTACGTTCAGCCTGGAGATACTAGTTTTGAATCTGAGTAACAGTGTACTAAGTTATATGGAAACGATTTTACTGTGAAATTTTAATACCAAAATGACGAAAATGGCTGGTGTGTTAATCTGGAAATGACCGTGTATTGGCATCACGTGGAGATTTATTTTTCTCTTCTTTTGCGGATAGCTCTGCACATCAATCACATTTTGAGTATAGATTAATTATTAGCGAACAGCAGTTTAGGGTGTGATACACTATATTTACAGTTTTCGTTGCTGGATTTTCATTACTTTCCCTGATTAGTCTTAGAAAAACAAATACTTCAATGAATTTCTTAGAAAATCTCAGAAATTTCTTAGAAAAAGTTTCTTGCAGACCTCTTTTTTATTTTTATTTTTAGCTGAATGTGATTTTAATAGATACACCAAAACGAAGTGTATTTTCTCTCTGGTTTATTTCTGCATGAGAAAAAGTTTTTTAAGTGGATTTTCTGCTCTGGCTTCCGTGAGTTCATGTCGGTATTATTCTGTCGAGGTAAGTGGCTAATGACAGTTGGCTTGTGATTTGAGATACAGTGATATCTGGTAGGAAATGGGTCTATAGTGCCGGCCGCGCCGTGTTGTAAGTTACAAAAATCTGCGAAAACAATGCATAGTTTTGTGAAGAGTGGGAAAGGGGTTATTGTATGCCAGAGCCAGGTATACTGGGCCGCTGGATGACTCACTCGCCCCGGGTGATGGGACTGCCAAATGGGCCGCCCGTAGAATCGCCGCGGGTTGTTTGCCAACTACAGGGCAGACAGCAGGTCCCCAACTGTGGTGAAAGTACGTCAGGATACCGCAATATGGTCTGCTCGGAATTCCAGAAAATAGGGCGCTGTACACTCATACCCCAGTGCAACACAAGTGAATTGAAGGACTTATCAGGGTCAGATGTTACACAACAAACTGAAGAAACAGATAATGATTGTGTAAACTATCTTTTAGCGCCACTGATTATATTACCTTCGCAGCTGTTTGAGTTTGTATGTATTTCTTAATGGTTTTATCAGTGATAATGTGTTAAGTTGCTTAATACTGTCCCTGTTATTCAGAAAAAGTAATGAAACGTCTTTCCTAAGAAAATGGGAAAGAAAAACCATCTTACTGTTTAACGAGCAATGAAAACTCTCTTTGTGAAACATCTGAAGTGAAAATCAGAAAAATCACTATACTAGAAGCAAAATTTGAATGTGCACAGGCACTATTAGTAACCAACTATTGTAACTTGCCTACCATGTTTTTTGCAGCAAAAAATGCTCTTCGAAATTCAATATGTTACTGTTAGAGTGAATATTCATTAAAGACAATAGTATAATTTCCGTTAATGTCTTCCATCTTCACCCTATACACCCATCACTGGCCAGCACAATAGATTCATATATTTTTCAAAATTTTCCAGTTTTTTTATTACCATTATTTTTTCAACCATTTTAATCTTTCTTATATTCGCGGTTATATTATTGTTGCTCCCTACCACCTCCGACGGTCTATTGCGTTCTATGAGTGGCTGCGTCGAACGCAAGTCTTGCGCAAGCCCAGCCACCTGCCTCTGCTAACTTGAAAAAGGGGGGGTTTCACCGGAAATATTGTATTTTCTTTGTTTGTGTGGTGTTTTGTATTGTTGCTGCCCTCCTCCCTTCAACTTTGGTGAGTGTTGGGTGTATTTCACCTGTCCTTTCCATGTAAATATCTTTATTCCATTTTTAATGAAGTTTTCTTTGAATCCATCTAATAAAATGGAATAGCTGTAAATTAATTGCTGCTATTGAAAAATTAAGAATAACATAGAAGCGTTTTACAAATTCTGAAAAAATTACGGTCAAACAAACATAATTATTTCATAGTTGCGAGGCATGGCTTGGTATCTATGCATTATTCATCATGTAGTAGTCTGTCAGTGTTAATGTCCTTCAACCATGTTTTGTTTCGGAAAAACATTTTACGAGACTGCAGAAACCCCAATTCCCAATGAGTAGCATATGAAGGAACCAACAAGAGAGAACGATTTCACCCCGCAGCCATATTTAATTCTACTTTGTTTTGGCGACAAGATTGAACATTTCTCAAAAACAAATTCATCAAACGAAAGGATATCATTTTCTATGCCTATGAACAGGTAGGCTACGTTGTTTATCCAGGTAGGTATTGTACCAACAGGTCTCTGGAAAATATTTTTAAGACCACCAAATCAAGGAGTTTCTACTATCTGATTCATCAAGCTATCGGGAATGCCGATTGTACACTAACGATCCAAGCAGACTGTTATCTAAACTCATGACGAAATAAAATTCGCGGTGCTAGCGATCAATTCTTCAGTCGTGAATGACTTCTAAGAACTGCTTTACTTCGCGAGATAGTTTCCGCAAGAACCGATGTTATCTCAGAGATATAACTTTAATTTACTAAACGTAGTTGTTTCTAATTATTCTTCCAAGAACTGTATAATGTACGTACCATGATGTATTTAATGTTTGCATTTAGCATTGCAGTGTAAAGATGTATTCAGTATAATGACGCCCCTGTGACCTATTTAAAAATTTGACAATCCAATATTTGTTTTTTAGCTTTTAATATATCAACTGACGCTGCTTCTTTTTGTTCTCTCGTTTTAGGCGTGAGCCTGCTCCTTCAATCTGAACTATATAAAATTTTCGTTTCTTCGTCGACTATTTTTTTTTCTCTCTGTGTATTTTCCCTAATAGTAAGAATTTTAATTACCTTTTATGTATTGAATCGTTAATTTTGTTCCGTTTTTATCCATTCTGCTATGTTATCTATGAGTTTCTGCTTAAAAGATAGCTACAATAGCTGGGTAAATTATTTCATTTAATAATGCTGCACTCCAAAAATATTGAAAGGCATTCACATTACATAGGCACGAAAAACGTTTGTGTACTTTTTGACCAAGTAACTAACATGTAAGTTTAATCCGTATTTGGTA
Source organism: Vandiemenella viatica (assembly GCA_031002005.1). Classification (NCBI taxonomy): domain Eukaryota; kingdom Metazoa; phylum Arthropoda; class Insecta; order Orthoptera; family Morabidae; genus Vandiemenella; species Vandiemenella viatica. Next base: position 169,298,658 of record JARYHS010009186.1, on the reverse strand, counting down.
GGGTTATTGTAACTAAGAATATGTACTGCTCTATATGACCTGTTTTGGCTTGGAATCAAAGCGAACTTGCCGCATCTAATCCAGCTCCAGATAAACAGAACGGTTAGCAAGCTGATATCGGTAAAATATCATTTACTGCTGACAGAGCCAAATAAATGTTTTGGTACTGAACTGGAATCTTAAAGACCAATAAGGCAAGAGAAAAGAAAACAAGATGGAAGTAAGAAGTATTATTTCTATATTGAAATTTTCGATGGTTGATCACTGAATTCTCGTAACAATAACACAAAACAAAAAAAAGACATGTCAACCCACACTGATTAAATGAAAGACAGTAAATGTTGTATCTACGAATCTGCGTTGGAAGGAAGAACACTATACGTTTCGCAAGCAGCTTGTTATCTTGCATTACGGTAACTGCAGCAAACAGAAATTTCTGTACTCGTTCGCAGATAGGAGTTTCGAAACCAGCCGATGTTGTTAGGATAACTGACTGTCAAGTTGTTCTATCAATGTGAAATTAATTGTGCCTCTTCTGCATCAATCTTATTCTGTGTACTGCACACTCATAATACAGTATTGTAGAAATCACAGTTTTGAAAGCCCATACAACTCTACCAACAACAGAGCTAAATTAACTGACATTGGACCTTCAATATGTTTACAGTTTTATGGTTCGGATGATGTATGCGATCTTGCAAAAAAACGAAAGGTTGGGTGAGGGATTTTAAATCAAGAAAGTGTTCACTTCCGTGTTTTGTAATGATTCTCCATATACCCATATTCCACTGTAAACGTCCTATTACTTTATCCAGCACAGTTTTCAACACTTCACTGGTGGCTTTTATACCATTTATTACTTAAAAAAACTGTTTGCATATCGAAATAATCACTCACATTGCATTAGTATGTTGATATTTCTATGGTTTCATTTCTGCACTATTTGAATATTGCAATTATCATATTTATTCCATTGGTATTATGCTATTTCCCTATTGCACTATCACTTTCATCACTCTTATTGCATTGGTTCTGTATAATTACACGCGGCTAATTTCCGTTTCATCTTTAATTTCATCAGTCATTCCTTTCGTTTCTGACTAAACTTTGCTACCGTGCACAGCTTTCAGCTTTACCTCTTTAGTCTAAAAACCTTAATATATCAACTGAAGAAAAATTTACAGTAAGGAATACGTTATGTCCAAGTTATATATTTCATGGCATACACAAATACTATTAACAAAACTGCACAACGGTTTCTGTTGGAAAAATAGGAGTTAAATATAATTTGTATTCTAATGAATTCTTGCTATATTTGGAAACGTGGAAGGGTGCAGTATCTTGAGGATCTGCTAGCCTTTGTCGCCATTTCTACATCTACATCTACATCTATACTCTGCAATTCACAATTACTGTGGGTGGCAGAGGGTGCTAAGCACCAATCCCATTTTAGAGTATTCCAATCCCGAACAGAACGAGGAAAGAAAGAATACATAAATGTATCAGTACGGCATCTTATCTCTCGAATCTTATCCCTTCTGTCATTGCGACCTAAATAGGTTGGCGGAAGAAGTATTTCGTTGCACTCGTAAATTAGAGATTTTCGCATATTCTCCAACAAATTTAAACGAAAACGACGTCGTCTGTCCGCCAAACAACCCCAGCCTAACCCACGTATCAACTCTGTGACACTTACATAAGGACTGTAACTAGCGGTCACGAATCGAGCGGCTCTCCTCTGTACTTTCTCTAACGTGTCAATCAATCCCTTGCGATACGGATTTGATGTATAAGTTCCTGATCAAGATAAAGTTGAAACATTAGGACCCGATGCCGCTGAGTTAGGTTTCTGTTGCTCAGGTATTAGCCCTTTCGGCGGCGACTTCTCATCAGAGGAAGAAATCTAAGTCTTCACCTAACTAATATCAACAGTTACAGTTTGCCTGGACTTGTATCAGGAAAGACATGTTTATTGTAGCTGAAAGAGGCACATGCTTGCGGCGTCGACATAACTACAGATCATAACTTTTAAGATATTTATAATAATCCTTAATCGCTGAAAATTACTGAAGGAATCAGAGCAGCAAAGATAATTTACAGAACGACGCGTATCGTCTCATAAGGAAGATCGTTAGGTTACTATGGCAGTACCTGGGATAGCAACAAAGACAGATTGTTTGTGTCAGTCGTGAATAAAATTTCATCACTCTGGACTTGGTTAACAGCGTTACAAAAGGTTTTGATACTCAATTATTAGTCACCAAATTGTGCATCAAATCCCAAACCACTCCATAGAGACCGTGGAGAGAGGTCATGTTATACTGTTAGTGAATACATCCACTTTGGTGTCTTTCAAAAGAGGAGCCTAAATAAAACAGCAGCAGGTTTCACCTTATCCCTTTTCTTATTCCTCATCCACAACACAATAAGATCAAAGCAAATAACATTATATTCACCCACATATACAACAATACGTATAAGCATTAATCACAGTGGGGAAGACATTCGGGTTAAATTTTCCCAGGGAGGATTAACACTTTCCTTGGTAACCGACCATGAAAGATACCGATTGTGGCACGCACTATGACTTTTTAACATATCTTGCGGAGCACTGTTGTAGGATTCCACCAGTTCTACGAGCTTTCTCTTTTAAAAATCTAGTCGCATATCAATAAAAAGTTTATTCTAAATGAATTTCGATTTTTTTTGTTTTATTGTTTTTTTTACAAATATCTCAACATTTTCTGTTTTGTGTGCGCATGGGTGTGGAAAAGAAGTAAACTAGAGATTTAAGCAATGTTTTTCTGGGGAATAAATGTCTAAAACTCCGGTCATTATTATCTTTGCGTCTCGTATTAGATTTAGATCTTATACCAGCCAGCGTTATTCCCCACTCCCCCTGAAGGCAAATACCAATTGGGGATTGTGAGTTTCAAGATATATATGACAGCAGGGAGAAAAGGAATTGCTTCATGGTTGGTCAAGAGCTGGCAATATGCACTGCAAAACTAACGACACGACTTTTTAATGAGAACTGAGCTGTTATACAATTCGTAAGTGCTCCTCACCTTTACGTTTTATAGATTTTAATTTGTGAGGTTGTTAAAGTTCAAATAATGCAAAAGTGAAGACTATTTTCTGGTAATACAGAAACAGTCTTATTTAAATAACCCATAATAGTCAGTGGTATGGGCATGTAAAGAGAATGGGAGAGGAGAGGCTACCAAGGAAGATGCTGGACATGGAGCTGAAAGGGAAGAGGCCTAGAGGAAGACCGAGGGACAGATGGATTAAAGGTGTTAAGAAATGTGTGGAGGAAAGAGGAGGAAATTGAGCGTCAGTGGAAAAAGAGAGATGGTGGTTAGACAGGAAGCGCTGGCGTGGCTTTTGTTCCCAGCAGACCCGGCCAGTGGCTGGAAGCTGTCCTAGATGATGATAATAGTCATTCAGTTTTGTTTGATTCCAGTTTGGCTGAGAAAGCGTACGGACTATTAATGCATATATTTTTTATGTTTTTTGCTGTCATCAGACTCTCTACTGGTTTTAAGGAATCCTCCATCCCTTCCTATCTCGTGCTAACCTTTTCATTTCAACATAACCCTTATCTCCTCAATTATCCCCAATTATCTGCTTCATATATTCTAATCTCTGTCTTTCTCTGCAGTTCTTACCTTCGACTGTTCCCTCCACTAACGAGTTAACCAATCCTGAATGTCTCAAAATATGACCTACCATCCTGTCTCTTCTTTCTGTAAAACTCTTCCACAAACTTCTCTCCTCGTCCATCATCGTTCGTTTCGTACTTTATTCGTCCACTTAATGCATTTAACTTGCAAGATAAATTTTGCCATAGCAAATAATAACGTGAGTCCTTAAGAATATGTTACCGATCAAAGACAGACTATTTTCATACCAGATTCTTTTTATTTTTACAATCGTGCAATTCTTCGTACCATCCTTCTGAGTATTCTCTATACTGACATCTGAAGCAACCCACTGTTAGCGCTACAAGGAAGAAACTGCTCCCGGCGAGCGAGCGCTCAGTTTCCGGCATTGTTCGACCGTCGGCCGCGGACTATTTCATAATAATTACGCTTCATAAACTTCATAAACTTGTGTGCTAAGCATTTAAATGTGACGTAATTCATTAGCTTACCTTATAAAAGATGCTGGAAGTGTTGACCCTCTTGTGTAATGCACATTTCACATCTTCTGAACATATTTCGAGACACACGCTGCCCTAACTGACTTAATGATTTTTTGGGTGACTGTTCTAGTCGAAAAGCGATATCGTCAATTTTCTCCTCTGTGAGAATACGGTTGACCGACAGTCTCTTTTTGTTAAAAAATGAACCCGTTTCTCTTACTTTTTTAACCAGACGCAGAATTGTTGATTTAGCTGGCAGTAAAGCGCCAGGAAATTCTCGACGAAATTTACTGCGACACTTTTTAAACGACTTCTTCTTCACATATGTATCGTAGAGAAACATTCTTTGTTGCAAACTGTAACGTACCATAATTTTACTCACACTCAAACACGGTACAGATTAATAAGAGTATGAAGCCCCAAACCAGCCAAACCGCAAAGAAACGTTTATTCACAACACTGATTAATAAGAGACTGAAGTCACAAACTATCTACAATGCAAAGAAACCGTTCTTAACAATGTAAGGGTCACTGCACTGCACTGTTGGGGCAGCGGAGGTGTTAAACAGTGCGGTGATTCACGGTGCCGTGTGGCGGAAACTGCTGGACACTACTGACCGAGCAAGTTGCCGACGGCAACAGACTGGGAGGGTAGCGTTTTCCGGCGAACGCCCTGTATATTTACTTCTGATTTCTGGTGCGAAGTTGGTACATTGGTTCCTTTGACTTATCGTCACATTTGGCGACAGACGCCATTTGCAGCCGACCCTTGTAGCATAGGAGCTAGCGAGCTGTCCTCACGTTACGGGGGTCGCCAATTTGAGTCCGGCCGAGGGACATCGGTGGTTTTAATTAAGTGTTGTGTCTGTCTTGTATTGTGCATGTGGAAAAAAACAGAGGATAATGACGGTGATACATTACATATATAGTTGAAGAAACAAAAACACGTTCGCAGCAGGGTGTATGCCTCACATGGCCCGGGTGAGGGGGCGTAAATGCCCGTTACTACCACGCTGATGCGTTTATGAAGTAGTAGTTTAAATTATTAGTTGGAATCCCATTAACTCTTCGAAAAATGATTTTTATTTACACTGGTTGATACATTTATGCATTTCAGTACTGATTTAACAATATTTATAGCGAATACACATTCGTTTGTGATATATCACATTCCTTGTATATATGCACGAGTCGTTTAGTGGCAGGACTTGTGCATGATGAATCAGGTCTCTTCTTTTCCGACATGCAGGAAATAGTTTCAAACTGTATTGGAAAAGTGTGTTCACGCGTAAAAGCTAGCGTTACGCATGAAACTAGTTAGCGAATTGTAATGAAATGCATACTACACTACAAATATTTAATGAAAGATGACTGCCAATGCAAGTGATGTCCTTAGTTATTCACCAAACGCAGAAGCATCTTCAGGGATTTGTTTATATTTACCATTTTTTTTACATTTGTTTGTTTCTATATTATATTCCTTGCGTCGACGATTACAGCTGCATTTTAGCACTGCAGGTCATTTTCTGTATATTTATAACTGCACTACACTGCAAACAATTCTAAAACTACGGAAAATGTAAACAAACCACTGAAGATGCTTCTGAGGAAGTAAAATGTGCTCGGTGAATAAATAAACGAAGGAAGGAAATCAGTTATATTGACAGTCATTTATTCATTAGTCTATATATTAACTATCTGCAAAGTGAATAAAATGGCGCAAAGAAATGTATAGTCTACTACAATTTCCATTGCTACTACAATAGAAAAATGTTTCACGAAACTACTGGGATTAGATCTTAACTTTGAGCTGTAGATGAGTGACTTCTCCCATTCCAGATCTCCTGACGTTGAAAAGCCCTGTTACTCCAACGTCTGTCTGAAACAAATATACTTACCACAAGAATTCATTGACTCTCTCATTTTGGGTAGCAGGAATTTCAGTAAAGATTTACGCACTAGTGTAAGCACGTAGTCGTGTTTTTGGTATGGTCATGAGTATAGAATTGTTCCTGTTGTTAAGGTTAAAGGTTATGACAGGTTCACCAGATCGGCTAAAATAGGCACTTAAATTTTCACCAAGAAATTACATAAGTTAGGTTATTCCACGTTTTTCTCAGCCATACAGCTTTACCATACGTTTTTAATTAAATTGACGTACGAAATTAAATTCTCACACTAATTTCAGTGTAATAAAAAAAATTCACCCACGTATGCCAATACCACGCTGTTTTTTTTGTTTTTTTTTAATGTTGCCATATGTTTTTAAATAAATTGACTATTTAATTTGAAATGAAATGCTACGGAAAGCATACTTAATGAAAGTATTCTGGCAATTCATTTTTTCACAGTTACTTAGCTATTAAATTAATGAAGGAAGGCAAAGAGAGGAGGCGAATTACCGGTAAATCTGTCAAGCCTCCTGTAAACACTCGGCTCCTACTGCGCATGCGCGGCGGCCATAATATATTTCCCAAAAGATTGCACTTTGTTTGCTGCTGTGAATATTTAATTTTCTAATATTTCAAAGATTTTTAAAATGCCAGCTTGTGCTGCAAACGATTGCACAAACACATCGGATAGAAAACAACCTGGAATATCGTTTCATAAGTTAGTCACAATGAAATTACTGTTCTTGAAGTGTTTAATAGGTATCTGCAAGAGTAGGGCCTATCATTATAGATTTATTCATTGCTCTCAATAGGATGACGTTGTTCTCAAATATTTGTTGGTGTAGTGCAGATAATCAATATATCTTACTACATTGCACATAATAGGCTTGCCTTATTACAGACGAGTGTTGAAAGTCTGCAGACGGAGCGTGGTGGTGTAACGTTTAACGTTCTGGCCTCGCATTCGGGAGGACGCCGGTTCGCATCCCCGTCCGGGCATCCAGATTTGGGTTTTCCATGGTTTCCTAAATCACTCCAGGCAAATGCGTGGTGAAAGTCCGTTGCGTCGCCTCCATTCTTTTCCTTCCTCCATAGTTAAATTGTGCTCATAACCTCGAATTTGTACGACCATCTCTGGCAACTGTTATTCCGGAAACGAAGACAGGGCGCGTGACAGACCAATAACTATGGAGGTGCCATGTGCGGTGGCGAGGCCTAACAAATTATATTACTGTATATTCTCTCGACTAACCACCTGGAATATTAATTGGAACACTGTGTTTTAATGAGTGACTGAAGTAATTTACGTTGGCGACATCGAGTCTGGTGACATGCTCAGCGAAGGCCGTCTAGCTCGTGTGTTTACGGCGTCGTAAAGATGGCTGGCGGAGACGTGCCGCTTCGGAGCTGCACACAACACACTATTGAGCAACCAATTGCAGCGTGCACTGCAAACCAACATCATGCCACTCGATGCATTATAATAAACAGTCATAAATCATAATGTAAATGAATTCTCCGCACGAAATAAATAAATCAAAGATGTATCTACTCGTGTTCGAAAAATATTATTTCTAGCTGCAATCGAAGCATCATACTCAGGGATTGTATGATAAGGAACGATGTAGAAACTTGATGATCTACTTCAGATGGCGAAAATTACTAATAAATTATTTCCCAGTGTATTTTTATTTGTGATTTACAGTTGTATTTGTTGTCTTCGGTAGGTTAATGCATATTGCAGTGCCCTGAAGTTGCTGGGTTAGCCGGTTCAGTTCCGTTCACGGTTACCGATGTTTTTGTTAAGTGCTTTTTCATTTTGTGAGGCACATTTCATTTTCGTAATCTGACATATAACATAGTTTTGACACGACCTTTTATAACTGTCTGTGCTCTGAAAATTTCAGTAAACAAGAAGTGACTCGATAGATGATATCCTAACTCCATTCCAACAGGTTAATATCTCTCTACTGAAAGCAAAGGGATTTGAAACAATGTTTCGCAATGTTTCTGTAAACTTAAGAAAAGTGATCCGAAGTGTTTATTACTACATTGATCTAGTTGAATACAATTCAAGCATCTGTCGCGGTGTTTGAAACGAAATACCACATCTGGTTTTTTTCCCCAAAATAATAATTTGTTAATGACGCAATAACTACGCATTTCTGGTCTTAAGTATGTTTGACAACCTGTGCTTACATAGATGAGGAGAATTTGCTCCTAAAATTTATCCAGTCATAAATTTGAAATTCGTGAATAGACTAGGCTTTACGGTTTATAGACGTCTAGATTGTTAGAACAGGAAGTGAAGATCGGGTGAGGAGGGGGAGGGGGGAGTTAGGAACTTGGCTAGATCATTTTGAAAGAACCACCCTAGCACTAAGCCTGGAGCGATTTCGAAACAGTGCCAGGATCGCACGTTAATATTTCACCATCCACAGCTCGGTTCCTGTAAATCGTCATTTAATAAAGTTAATGCTGTAGTATTGTACTCTGAAGATCTTCGCAAAGCTATAGTTGTGTGTCATACCGAGATCGGTGGCCGAACGGTACGGACATTCATATTTCATTTTCATGGTTTCCCAGAATTTCTCGATGAGAATGCCAGAATGTTGCCAGAATCGCCGTCCTCTCCCAATTTGTAAAATCTTCTCAACGACGGGAGTGAAATCTTAACAAAAGAAAGTAGTTCACGCCGTTCACTATTTTCAATAGTTTTTTTTTTGCGTATGGCTTATTACCTGGTAGCAGAGTTTATACTTCCTAAGTCTTCTGCGAGCCCTATTCCACAGTGTCACCATCTTTTGGTGAAATGTGTAAGCTATGTTCTGTATAATAAAATGTATTTTTGTTTATGAAAATTTGTCCTACATCAGATGAAGATTGGGGACAATCTCGGCATTCGATTTTTTTAAAATAACATTTGGCAATGTCAGCTATACTGCAATTTGCAAGTGTGCGTTTTTTCTTTTTTTTTTTGCTTCAAACGTGAATGTACTATGTCATCATCATTTTCCCTTCAGCATGTACAACACAGGACGGGCATAATAGATACATATAACCACTCATGCCCTCGGCCGGACTCGAACCGGCGACCCTTGAAAAGAGAAGAAAGTACGCTAACCTCTACGCTACAGTCGTCTCGGTGATTATAGGAAATCGCCTAAAAACCGTAACGACAGACTCGGGATACTAACCGGGGATCGTTATATCTCCTCAATGCATTGTTGTAGAGAACAGCCACAGTAGTGCGTAATGTTGTCGGTTTAGGAAACAGTGGCAATATTCTATCCCAGTTAATTCAAACCATCAGAGTATCGAACATGTAGTCTTCTGGGGACGGGATTTTCTACAATTCGATGGAAACTAAATACCGAGCGTGGTGGTGTAACGGCTAGTGTTCTGGCCTCGCATTCGGGAGGACGGCGGTTCGAATCCCCGTCCGGGCATCCAGATTTGGGTTTTCCATGGTTTCCCAAATCACTCCAGGAAAATGCCGGGATGCTTCCTTCAAAAGGCCATGGCTGAATTCTTTCCCATTCCTTGCCCCCCATCCTTTCCCCTCTCTAAAGACCTCGCTGTTAGATAGATGTTAAGCAGATAAAAAAAGAAGAAGAGATGTAGTGTGATTCATTGAAAGACAGGAGGACGATGAAAAGGGTTATTGGAGTGTACAAGGCGTATATTGGTAATTAGGCATGGAGAGATATTGGTGTAAGAATTAAAAGTAATGCATGGAAGGGAAAAGATGACCATGACCACAAGCTGGCCCTTGATGTCAGGCACAAGGATGTAGGAAGATTATCTTTTTTAGGATAAGGGTGTCTGGGATTGGAATAAGTTACCAAGAGAAATGATGAAAAATTTACCAAAAGCGTTGAAAGAATTCAAAGTTAAATTTGTAAAGGGCAAATGTAGGTGAGTGCAGGAAAGGAGGAAGATGGGTGTGTAGGGAAATCACCACCGTATCGTGCGCTCCATTGCAATTTAATTAAATATTATTATTATTATTGATTATAATTCCGATTTGAGCTTGTGGATTGGAAGAGCACTTGAATAACGAGTCAAATATGAAAAACCAGTACATAATACCCACAAAGCCTTGGTAAGACGACAAACCAGCTGACAGCACATAAGGCATACCTGGGTGACTGAGCTTCGCTCGGAGTCTTTCGATTTCTGTTCAATATGCCAGATTTCATCAAAATTGTTAGGGACGTATGTGAAAAATATATTTTTCCTTACGTTCACTATATTGCATACCTACCTACATAAGAGCTGCAGACGGTTAAATATAAAATTAATGAATGTACATAGTTTACTTCCATACTAGGTTGTGGATATGTAGAGGATTTTATTTTGGGAGAAGTACTTTTAATATACTTGGTCACTTTACTTAATATGAAATTTCATCCAAATATATAAAACAGTTTCAGGTTTACTGGTACCTCAAACGTCTAGGAGATGGCGTTGTAAAATGTTAGATTAAAAAAAAACGCGTTTTTTTCGGGGAAGAACATATTTAGATAAACTTTAAAAGCAAAATGTCATCTAAATATGAAATTTGATCCTAATCACTAGAGCCATTTCCAATGTAGCAATGCATATATGTAGAAGAATTGCTCGTTTAAAGTTATAAGACAGAGCCATACCTTAGGGATCGTGCACAAACTACGTTGCTTGGTGTAGGGGGGGGGGGGGGGGGGGTTCCGTGCCAGGCCACGTAGCTTTCCTTCCATAACATTTTTCACAGTTGAAATGAGGAATAGAACTCACAACAGCATGTGAACATTTATTTCCCTCAGTTAATTATCTCCGTATGTAATTTACAATAGTCTGACAAGAGAAAACAGTACAAAATGTCTTCTGGAATCAAAAGGGAAAAAAAAGCTAAGTGCAACGTGGGGGGGGGGGGGGTAGAGGCAAAAGCCACGTAGGGCTACGTGGTGGGGAGGGGGGGGTTCACAGGAGGCCAAAATGAAGCTACGTGGTTAATGCACGCTCCCTTATGTGGAGGACTGATGGCCTTGCTGAGTCAAGGAAGTAGGCTATACTGCGTCTCCTTTTCTCACGGCTTACTGGGAACTAGACAGGAAGTCGTCCTATAAGACAACAAACGTGTAACTTCATTACGAAACGATCGCTGTAGGTTGATTTTACGTGAATAACGTTGTAAAGAAAGTTTATCGTCAGGAAAGTTCATCGATTTGGAAATGAGATAGCGACTTTAGTAATGAGAGGACGTTTAAAATACGAATAAGTGAACTCGTATGAAAGTGACTACCGTTCTGATATAGATTCGGCCAAGTCGATTTTAGGTTTCCTCACTTTCATAAAACTGTTGAGGTGAATGCTAGTATGATCGTTTAGACCAGCTAATGTTGATTTTCTGAAATAAATAAGCTGTTATGACGCCCTTGGCGACGAGCCATATAACATCACAAGCATGAACGAGATATTAAAGTTGAAATCTCTTTATATTTCTGGACATAAAAATGAAGTAAAAGTCATTGCAGAAGTAGTAACAACAGACCCATACCGACACTGAAAATCTGAAATTTCATTTAAAGTAACATTTCAGAAGAAGACATAAATTTTGAGTCAAGTATCATTTTGTAGTAGCCGATATTGTTTAAAAAACACCAACACGAAACTAATTACATTTCTCGTTCTTTTTTCAGGTCATGAAACATAGTAACATGATGGCCATGTTTTCCTTGTTACACCTAGTCAGACTTTTATGTCTACAGAAGATACAAAAACTAAAGTTTGTAGTTAACGTTACAATAGCGATAAATTGTAGTTTATGTGATTGGCTAATGTACTCTGCCGTTCTCTCATATTATCTGCGTATTTTATTACAAAGAGTAAGGCTTAACTCCAACGGAGTTTGCGACTTTTTACGTTCGGAGAGAAACATTAAAGAACGCCGATACTTACTTGAGAGAGAGAATGTTAACATTGCGGAATCCTGTGTCGTTCATTATTGGATTGTGAAAGACAGGTAACCTAGATTTGCATTAAGAAACTGTGTTATTTTGCTTGCATTAAAATTATTTACGGTTATTTCATTGTTATTTAGACACTTTCCTATTGTTAGATGGTTTGTGGTTTAAATTACTATGATAAGTAACCAGTCCACCATACAGTTCAATTAAAACTTGTTTTTATTTTCATTAGCATGACGTCAAAGCTATAGGTTACATGCATACATATAATCCAGCGATTGCAGACAATACAGTCCTTGACCGTCGTAAATTGTGTCTGAAAAACTGTTTCTTTAAAACTCTTCCGAAAAACTAAAACTGTCTCTGTCTCTGCTGATAAGTTCCATCGAAGTTTCTAGAACACTACAAAGAATTTCGACAGATATTTCTCGATCATTAACAATACTTAAACAATTGAAAAAAAAATAAAAACAATCGGAATTAATACATAATCATATACAATCATTACAAAATGGTCAGAAATGGAAATTAAAGATACTTAAACATAAAATTATTAGCAGAAATCATTTTAAACTGTAGAAAATTGTCCTTTAGACATCGTAACTTGCCTTAAAACTTGAAATTACAAACATTTAAGCAATTTTCTTGCATAATTCTGTTCTTAAACATATTATATGGTATTTAGGTAATTTCTTTTCACAAAACAAAGTCTATATACATTGGTTTACAGGAAACTGCAAAACAAACATACAAGATCATATTCAACCAAATTCTTGCTTACTATAAATGCTCCATAAAATACAATTCTATTTAAGTTTAGGTTTGGGGGCTGTTACACTATTGTTTATTGATTTATCTACTTCTATTATATTTCACAAATAATTGTAAGGAATTCTGTGTTAAAGGTAATTTCAACAATGAATCTGCTTCAAAAATTTCAGAAGTGAAGAATGCATACATTTGAAAAATTCGATGACCCGATCATTCCTATTTCCCAGATTTTTTCCAGAAAAATAATTTTAATGGTATTCGAAACCGAATGCCTTTTAGTCAATCGTCAGTCTGTACCGTGTATTTCATTGGCAGCTGTTATCAATCTCAATCACTTGGAGGAGTTAAGTAGTAATTTGTACTGTGTCTTTTTATTTGTAATTTTGGGACATTTTGTTAGTTAATCGGGGATAGAGAAAGTATCAGGATCAACACAAAGTATTTAAAATATACTGCATCGAAAGTTTATCAGTATAAAACCTATATAACTAAAATTGATCACTGTGGTTAAACATACGTCTATATGACGATTCATGTCAGTACAAGTAAATCGCTTCTACAGGAAATTGGACTGATCTTAAAAAATCTTATAATTGCTATTAGGATATTTTTATTGGTGATATAAAAAAATATGTGGACAGTGGTATACCAAACAAAACTTACAGATAATTCTAGTAGAGAAATAGATACTTAATTTAGGAAAGAAAAATGTTTGACGCTGTCTAAATCTTGTTTACAACTTTATAAATTTTTTGAAGAGATTTAACTGAGTTTGGGAAAAGAAAATACTGTATTCATCATTTTTTGTTTGGAGTACCATCTCCGATTCTAATGCTGCATATGGAGTGCCTTGATGAATGACGAACTTTGTTACTAATCTAAATATAACATTTTTGATCTTCCTTAAAAAAAAAAAAAATAATCGTCAACGAACGGGTTCTTAAAACTGCTATCAGGTTAGGATTGGGGAAGGAAAAAAAAACCTTCGGCAATTGCCTTTTGAAGAAATTCTACCAGCAGTGTGTGATCTCGGGAAACCATGGAAAACCTAAATTTGGATAGCTGCACCGCACACCGAACCAACTTTCTTCTGAAGGCTGTCTCTGAAATTGGATATCTGGCCACTACATGTAAAGAAACCCATCTGTCCATTTTCACTGTCAGTTGTAACAGCTCGGGACTATTAAGTTGTTTACTTGTTGCCGAATTCTAAATTTCTCCCTCTGAATCATGAGGCTGTCGTTTCTGTAGGGGCGCAGGGTTACAGCGATTAATGCCCTGCGGCTCGCCAGGCAGCTGCCCAGCTGTCTTGTAACATGCCCGCTGGCAATGTCTCCATCGCTGAGGGCGTTACAAGAAGCCAACTAAAAGTGATAGCACTACTTTCCTAAAAATCACCTCCTTTTACCTCTTGCATAAAAATCAATCAATTTGCTTATAATCCTTCGTTGTAATTGTTGGATTATTATTTACAAAATTAATGGAAAAATCGAGATCTACACCTATGATCGATTGTACGCCTTATTGATCATTTTTATTTATTGAATGACATTAATATAATACCAAAGCAATGTTTTCTCGATTGGGAATATATATATTACTTATAGTTTTACACCTCGTTGACGTCGAGGTCATTAGAGGCTGGATGGCATTGGGGACAAGAAACGGGCAGGAATTCGGCCGTGGCCTTTTGAAGGAAGCATCCCGACATTCGTCTGGAATGATTTGGGGAAACCATGGAAAACCCAAATCTGGATGCCCGGACAGGGAATCGAACCGGCGTCCTCCCGAATGCGAGGCCAGAACGTTAACCGTTCACCCAACACACTCGGTCGATTGAGAAAGATCAAGACACTGCTTTGGGTAAATTATTATTATTTCAATGATTAAATATCTTATAATTTTATTCATTCTTATTTCTCCTCTAAGAAGAAGGTAAAAAGCAAGGTTATTTATTTATTTCTCGTATGGCTAAGCGACTAATGTAATACATATAATATATACAATGTATACAACAAGAACGTTGGCCGCATTCACAAATTTATCTCCAGTTGTTGCAGTCTTACTATGAAGAAAGTTGTAGCACTGAAAACATCTTGAAATGGTTCGTCGTACTTCCTCAGAGGGCATTCCTTGATGATGTTCTCCACACTATGGGAAGTCCTCACTTATGGAGCGTGGCGTTGTATTTGGCGTGGCCTTTCCTTAGGCGGTTTAGTTTGACCCACTGGTCCTTCTTCAGATGAAATCCCGGAAGTCAAATTTTAGGATCTTCAAAATCTTGATGTTTCACAGATGAAGAGTCCTTGCTTTGTCGCCATTTTTCTTGACATCGAAGTCAAATATACCATGCCCTACTGGATTTCTGGATTTAAGACGAGTGGGGGGTAGGTCATTTAGGAACTCGTGGTAAAAGCAAGATAAAATCTCGAAACAGATTACTACAAACTTGATCAAAAGGTGTCACTAAAGCAGAAAATTGATCACTAAGCTTTGAAAATCATGTATGGTCTACTCGATATAAATGAAAACAAATCAGGTGCTACTCCCCCTCTATAATGACCTCGATGATGACGAACCGTAAAGCCCGAAAGAGGAAAAAGAAAGTTGCATAGCGTAGCTGATGAATGATGACAGTAGTTTTTGTGCGCCTTTTCGTCGAAGTCAGCTGTGAATCTCTTCTACTGCGATGCTTGTTGAGAAGGGCGATTTGACATTACCTATTTGTGTATCCATGCGAAGATGATCCAGCTTCTGAAGGAACAGGACTACAGAGAGTAGTTATCGTAATATTGCGTTGACAAGCTACGTGGGAATGTCACTGGAGAGGTTGGCAAACTGTAGCTTTATCTCTTGGCTGGAATCCCGTTATCGTCAGACTCGTTCGATTTTAGTGTGGATTCAGGAAATTCCGTTCCACCTCGGATAACCTGATATTTCTTGGGGAGGCAATTCAGGATGCCTTTGTCCACAATCGCCACCTAGTGCGGATGTTTTCTTTTTATCTTTTCTTTGGTCATGATATTGTATTCATAGCAACTACGTGATTAGGGTTCAGGGGATGCGACGTAGAATTTCCGTACGAAAGAAAGCAAATATGCGAAAACTAGTTAAAACCAAATCAGTCTTAAAAAAATAAATTCACATCATCATTACATGTAGTGTAAATAACAGACAGAAAGTTTATAAAAAGCCTTAACCATTTGATTTTTATTTTCTACCGCAGTCAAAACATTTATCTCATCTTACTTGTAACGAGCGTCAAAAAAGTTCTTAGGGCGCGTACATTACTTACGTGAGGTGAGATGGAGGGGGGAGGGTCCGGCGAAATCTCACCAAAAAGGGTAGTGGTCGACAGAAATCACACGTCATTTTTTAAAATTCTTTATGGACAATAGAGCTAAAAAAAGGTACACAAACGACGCTTTAAGGGGGGGGGGGGTAGGTACTCAGAAAAACTACAAGGTTGGTCAGCAGAGGTAGGGGGGAGGGGTCCCGTCAGAAACTACTCACGTCGTCTTGGGGGGGGGGGGGAAATCCGACCAGATCTCACCAAATCTCCCCACATTGGGGGGGGGGGGGGTCAGGAATTCCGGAAATACACCTCACGTAATTAATGGACGCCCCTTAATGAAGAACTAACAAAAAAATTCAGTCTAAAGTAAAAAAGTAATACTAATAAGCTCAGTGGAAAACAACAAATTATTTACGCTATTGAAACCAGAGATACATCTGCTTGGCGATCAAGACACTGTCACACAAGAAAATCTATGCAACACGATTTAAATTTAACTAGAATTATATTCTCTGTTTGAATTTTTAATATTGTGATCAGTCCAAGTCAAATTAAAGAAGCGGCCACACTGGTTCAGGCTGAACGATGCTCTTAGGAATTGAATTCTGTTCTTCAGAAAGACGTGATGGTAACCACGTCAAAGTTAAAATTGGATGTTTAATTTGGTTTACAAGCTTTTCTGTATGTTTCCAGATGTGAGATAGTTTTCTCCTATATATTAATTTTAAATCAGCATGCCAATTTCACTATTACACTGTTAAAATTGTACCATCTTTTTTCCCTTGTATTCTTTTTCTTTCTAGAAGAATAAGCCGCATATGAGATTAGAATCTTTGCATGTTGTACCATGAATGTTGATGTTAAACTGAACTAAACATTTCACAATGTGTCAAATTCATATCAAATTACATTGACTCTCTGGTAATTATTATACAGGGCGTTCGCCGGGAAACGCAACCCACTGTTAGCGCTACAAGGAAGAAACTGCTCCCGGCGAGCGAGCGCTCAGTTTCCGGCATTGTTCGACCGTCGGCCGCGGACTATTTCATAATAATTACGCTTCATAAACTTCATAAACTTGTGTGCTAAGCATTTAAATGTGACGTAATTCATTAGCTTACCTTATAAAAGATGCTGGAAGTGTTGACCCTCTTGTGTAATGCACATTTCACATCTTCTGAACATATTTCGAGACACACGCTGCCCTAACTGACTTAATGATTTTTTGGGTGACTGTTCTAGTCGAAAAGCGATATCGTTAATTTTCTCCTCTGTGAGAATACGGTTGAACGACAGTCTCTTTTTGTTAAAAAATGAACCCGTTTCTCTTACTTTTTTAACCAGACGCAGAATTGTTGATTTAGCTGGCAGTAAAGCGCCAGGAAATTCGCGACGAAATTTACTGCGACACTTTTTAAACGACTTCTTCTTCACATATGTATCGTAGAGAAATATTCTTTGTTGCAAACTGTAACGTACCATAATTTTACTCACACTCAAACACGGTACAGATTAATAAGAGTATGAAGCCCCAAACCAGCCAAACCGCAAAGAAACGTTTATTCACAACACTGATTAATAAGAGACTGAAGTCACAAACTATCTACAATGCAAAGAAACCGTTCTTAACAATGTAAGGGTCACTGCAATGCACTGTTGGGGCAGCGGAGGTGTTAAACAGTGCGGTGATTCACGGTGCCGGTTGGCGGAAACTGCTGGCTAGACTGACCGAGCAAGTTGCCGACGGCAACAGACTGGGAGGGTAGCGTTTTCCGGCGAACGCCCTGTACAAATTAACATGTATGATTCTATTTACCTCTATAGTATTATGCGCAGTAACACTCCATAATTTGTTATCACCCGGTAACTACTAAAAATAGCAATGTTCTTGTCACATTGTATACATATTACTGCAAATTTTTGTTAGTTATTTTCAAATTCCTGCTGAGTTAGGACAGAAATGTGCTGAAGAAAAGAATGCAAATGATCAATTTTAAAAGTGAGGCATCGAAATAAAAATCCTCTAATATCGATAACTCTTCAGTTAAAACTTTTGCGTTAATTTGATGATAACCAATTTAATATCACTGGACATACAGTTTTTATGAAAATCTGTTGCAGGCAGACCCATTGCAGTTTCACAGGCAATATTTTATTATTGTGCGTAGACAAAGTTAGCGCTGTCATGTTTGTGTATTGGAGAGCCAAAATAAGCGGGGTGGTTGTATGGTAACTCTTGTCCTTGCATTCGGTAGTACGTTCGTTCAGATCCCCATCTTGATTTCGGCTTTCTATTTTTTCCCTAAATCTCACGTGAATGCTGAGATGATTAAAAGGTCATCGCAGAGTTCCTTCATGATCGTTGTTGCCAATTCTCTCTCGATTCAAATGTTCGCGAGGTCGAAGAGGCGTAAAACAATTATTATTATTATTTTTTTTAAAGTGAGCCAGATATATGAATGAATCAAAACTTTGTTTGCAACTCTGTCATCTGGACATAAACGCCGCAAAAGATTTTATTACTAAGTAGCTGAGTACTAAAGTAACAAAATTATATACTAAAATTAAGTGATGATTTAGTTTGAAAATATTGTAAAGAACGGTGGAAAGAAAGGGCTGAGTAGTACCAACTGCTACTGTTAATAACAAACACGCCCCCTATAATGACAGCTATGCAGACTAGATGTTGCCTTCCCCGTTATCACAATAGCAGCTGGCCTGTACGCGGAAGGCTAGTTGTTACTTTGATAACTGTTATCTCTGCGTTGGACTGGACTAACTTCGATCAAAGGCCACTCGCTCCTTTGTGCGGATGCAGGCAAGAATTTTACAGCAATTCATTTTCCGTGTCACCATGTGTAAGAACTTCTTTAGACGTGCTACTAATTGAATCGATGAGATGCAGAAGGAAAATATTACATGCGACTAAGTTTTTCAGAAAACGGAAAAAAACAATCGGTAGCCAAACGGTATGTGGGAGATAAAAAGTCACTATTGTTGGTATCTAGTGCTGATGAAGGGTAATATTTCCCACTTGTTTCCGATAATTTAATGTTCTCCATTACCTCATAATGAACATCCAAATTGCATGGAATATTTTCCTTTTACATCTCACTAATTGTTGAAAGAAGTATCCTTTAAATATTTCTATTGATTTGACGTTTAATCCAAGGAATTATTTAAAAAGTCATAACGAATTACATTCAGAAATACTTGTTTGCCTAAAAGTAGTAAAGTGCAGAAATTATAATATACATACAAACGATAAACAAAGAAATAATGACTAAGTTTTAATAGTATCTCCCTTTAGGAATCTCAAGTTCTTCTGCTCCACTTTCTGCAGACCATCACAATATTGTGTTGTATAATTATTTGTGTTCATGTTGTATTAAACAATTGGGGTGAACCAGAAAAAAGGGAGGGGGGAATTATTAAAGTATAATATAATTCCTGAAAAATGAAAAAACATTTAATAATGATGCTATAAGGGGATCTAATAGGTTACTAACTAGAACCATGAATTTCAGACACAAAATAAAACCTCATTTATTGAGTCTTATGGCCATACAAGGTCGGGTAGTAATTAACGTTACGTTAAACACAATTAGATCAGCAAGAACAAGCAATACCCGACGTTTACAATTCGCCGGAGTAAGCAAACAAAACTGAATGAAATATCTCAAACAAGTAATAAAAACAGCAAAGTTAACATTGAAATAACATGGCAACACAGGCCATCAAATTGAAGCTAACATTTTACTGTACAAAGGAAAATCCCAGGGGGCGCCGTATAAAGTGAATGAAAAGCATCAAAATTGAATTAACAAACAGCAAGATGCTTAAGAAAAAAAATTGAATCGAAATATAAATTCAGCTAGCTCAGAATTTAAGTGACAGGAGCAGAGTCATAACCCAGGCGTCGTTTAAGGGCTCATAAGTCTGTTAAAATCCACTGAATAGTGACCGTCGTTTCTGGTACATTACCATAGAATCATCGCCGTGATGGTGAGCGACAAACACAATGCCACTGCAGCAATGGAAGCTAAATAAGCGGCTACGACCGCGTTATTAGCATAACTTCCAAATAATGGCAAGCATGCCACTCAACATCTCGCTTTCCCAAAGCAAGAAATGATCAACCACAATGATCATCAGAGGGCGTGCCGGCTGACACGTCTGTTCACCAGCTCGTCTTGGACCCAAGTGATGTCTAAGATGGCTCCTTCCTCTTCCTCGGCTAGTTGCACTCCACATGTAAAAGAACTCCACGGAATTAGTATTGTAGCCCCCAATAAATGTTCAGGATTGGCTAGCTACACATTTCCGTCGTCACGTGTTTAATATCATGCGTCACATTCGCTGACTCCTTCGCGCGTTTCCTACTTGGCCTTCGGGGTAGCGGCAAGGTGGGGTAGGTCGTTGTCCGATTTCGAACGGGACTCAAGCCGGGCTGGCCCGGCGCCACCGAGTCGCCTCGCCTGCTCCATTGTTCCACCCTCAACGGCCGAAATGGCAGTCTCTAGCCTTCAACATTTAAGCGTTCTGAGCCATGCGTTTACAGAAAAATTAATTTATAATAAACTATACCTTCGGCCGCCCTGGTTTAAACATACATTTAACCTACTCAGACAAACCTCATTATTTATAATTTATTTACACGTTCCAAGATTAAATAATTAATAAACTTGAATATAATAAAAAGGAGAAAAAAAAAGAAATATGAATATAATTAATAATGATTTGATTATATTCATTGTGGGTGACGCTGTCACACCACAATGTGGAATAAACTGAACTGTCTTGGTCACATCCATGATCTTTTCCTGGTCACTTGGAACTTTATGGTCGTAGTCAAGGTATGCTGGTAGCGTCAGGTCCCCACGTCCTTTGTAACGTTGAAAAATATCACTGTTCAATCCATTTATGAATTTGAATGCTTCGACAAACGCTTTCTGATCTCTCGAGTATATGAGATGTCTGTAATGGCGAATCTGGAAATCAACTCGATGTTGGAGACTCTCTGAGTACTTCTTGAATATTGAGGGCCACAATTCGTTGTAACTGACTATCTGATGAAGTTCAACAGATATCACTTCGAATGGTGATCATTTCTTTGCATTTTAGATGAGGTTGCCATACTTTAAAGGTGTGTATATTCGGTCATGGTGTTGCATAGTTCTCTTCACGGCGGCAAAATTTCTAACGCAGGATAGAAAGCTATTCCCACATAAAGGGAAGTACTGATACGGTGTTTTTTTTTTTTTTTTTTTTTTTTTTCAAACCGGCCAGTCGTAGTGCTACTAAAAAGAAACCCGATAACCGTGTGGTTTTGATTTTGCCCTCCCCAGGCATCACTCAACACTTGCAGAGTTTTCACTTCAGGCGGAGTGCAGGTGTATACAGAATAACACAGAAAGCTGCAGACTTCATCAGGTCCTCTTCTACAAGTTCCTTCGTGGTAAGTATAAAACACAAATTTACTGTCTGCGAGGTTGTAAATACAAAACACCATATGCTGTAATTTCCTCAAATGATACATTTCCTGAACTGGAAGCAAAGGAAGAGGTAGATTTTTTATGTAATCTAATACTATTTCTGCTTTGTCATTTATGTCTTTATGTAGTGTGATTACTTTATTCAGTTTCACATTAAACTTCTCGGTTCTGCTTTTATGAACGAAAGTTCAGCAGTTGCAATCCTTTTGGTGCATTATTAAGTGTAGGGGATTTAATTTTATTTCCCAGTTCCTCATATTGTGAGCACACGTCCACTTGGGGACGGCCAAATCAATAGTTAAAATTTTCTTTGAAGTACGTCAAATAATATTCGTATTTTACTTTATTTTTCAGGCCTTGATGCTTCTCCGTGAATAATTCAAACATTGTCTTATGAGTCAAACCACACTCCAAGTAAATTACAGGTGAAGGCTTGAAATAGGAAACCTTGGAAGAAGTGCGCTGCGCCAAAGAAAGTTGGAACTAACAGACTAATGAGAACAAAAAGGAAAACATTGCTGGAATCTTTTGTTTTTGAATGTCACTCTAACTTTAACAGCTGGTTTTAATCCATTAGAATTCAAGAAATTTTTTCTCTGTATAGACGAATAGATCGGGGTGGGGTTAGAAAACAAATTGGCTATCTCAGTTTAAAACGACAAAAAATTGGAATGTTTTCCTTTTTCGTCTCATCGATTCAATTTTTCTTATAAGGATATATCAAACCACATTATTGCCTTTCATTAGAATATTGTACAGAATTGTGAATAATGTTTAATATAAATTAAAAAAAAATCATTATTCAAGAAGGTGTTTCAAGTGCTTCTATGGGAACAACTAATCTTGCAATGGGGTTGGTAAGTTAAGCGTACAAATTGTACTGTTATCAGGGTTCACATACCAAGCAGTGTATTATAATTACAAAATTACTTTCCAGAAAGAGATTTTAACAGTTGAATAATCTTGCAAATAATGATACTTTAGTAGTCTGTTGATCTCTATCCCAATAAAATCAGTCAGAGGTCTAAAAAATTAGCAAACAATTTATGAAACAGAGTCATGTAGCTATCTTTGGTTGTCACATGAAACATTTATTTTATTTTAATGTTTCAGTTGTAGCCAGCGTGTCACAAAAGTATTATGATCTACACCGGAGAATGATGCAGTCCGGCCTTTCTTACAGTAACATTACTTAATTTTATATTGACACTGCAATCATTTTGTCACTATAGAAACCGATAATACTGAAAGTATAAATGTCATATTGAGACTTTTGGGTAGGGCGAATGAGTTTCCAATTCACCTACTCCGTGATATTATTAAGCATAGAACGCTCTGTCGTATTATAGGAAGGAAGTGAATGATCAAACTTACCTGAACTGTTATGATTGCAGTAGTGCAGTGTATTGTCCGATGTCACGAAAGAAAAATGTATAAACAGTTTTAATTGGTGATATATAATGCCTCGTTATTCAGAAATAGAATGAAAACATGTTCTGTTCACCTTCGTAAATGCTTAAAGTGTAAGGGGAAAAAATGTGAAAGAAGATCTGAAATATAAGGCGGATCGCTTTTGGAATTATTAATTTCTCTGTCTGTTGTAATCTTTTAAAGCGGTATTATAGGTCAGTGGTTACCAGACCGATTGTTCCGAGTTCAAACCCCGATGGTGCCAGTAATTTTTATGGATTTTGTTTGTTTTGTACGGGTATGCTTGGACGGTCCGTGGTTCTGATATCACGTTCAACCCTCAGCCCCAATGATGCCATATACAGTTTATTTTACAGCCTTACAACGTTTGAAACTCTTCTTCTTCTTGTTTGCACTTATCCCGCTATTACAGGGTTGGTATTTGGCGGGCTCGTCGCTGGACTGACGCCTCCCGGGGAGGAAAGTTATGTTGCCATCTATCTGCGAAATGTGTAACTATCTGATAATTCTGCATGTATAATTTCGACAAAAGTTACATATAAAATTAGATAGACATTTTCACGAATCCCGCAATTTATATGGAGAATACTTTTCTTGAAAATTTTCAAATAGTTTCATAACCCACTATAGATTTGTTTAACTGAATTTTTTGTATGTTTGATCTGTATGTACTATTTGAATGACGATGTTGTAAAATGAATAAAGAACTCCATTTAAAAATCACTTGTTGTTGATTTTCTTTGTCTAAAAACTTTTTGTTAGTTAATCAATTTAATACACAATCTGTGTATTGAACTATCAGCTCGTGACAGTAACTTGCACTTTATAGCTTTTATTGGTTCTCTTGAGGTTCATTATTTTGTTGGTACCATCTTCTTCGGCATACGTCATTAGATAATGGGTGTATGCTTTTCATTTCACATTGGTTCTAAAAGTAAAAAAGAAGTGAATATCACACCTAAAGCTGCAATAATGTCCCTACCTTAAGAACGTAATGCTCGTAGTGTGCTTCCTCTATGAGGCTGACTACTATTCGAAATTACTATACTGTGATAAGTGCGCCAATATTCGACACGTTAACAATTCATTTTTCCATTTTGGATGCCCTGAATAATATGTAATAACTATGCATTCTAGAATTATTTTCAGCGTCTTGATAGTAACTAATCCATGTAAATGTCTTGTGCAAACGTACGTAATTAAAAAATATTTGAACTATTGCATTTATCCCTATAGCCGACAGTCCTAAATAAGACATTCTCCAAAAGCCGACACGTTTTGTACCTGTGATCAATATCCATCCATTAACCCTACAATACCATCGACATCATACAAGGACAAGGGTTGACGGAAGAAGAACGGGAGAAAAGTTTATAGAAGGGTCTGTACTAAATGAAATAAAATGCGGGATCCTTTGGGTCCCTTGGTTTCCAACCCAAGTCCCACAAGTATTGAGGCCCCAGGGATAGTATAGACTCACAGAAGCAACTCTTAGTCCATTCATTGAGAAAAAACACGCAAGAAACAATCCCTTTATGAAAATAACACATAAACACACAAAAAATAGTCAGATGGTCAAAACCCCTCTGCATTATCTGCTGGCTTCACGTGTAGTACTTAGCAAGTCATGGATCTGCCTAGGACATAGAATACGCGACCACAGCCTCATAAATATGAATATACCGAAGATGGAATACTTACACCACGTTTAGGTTTTAGATTCTGGACGAAAAAATATTGTTGTGAACGGCATGAAATGTTCGTTCAGTTTATAATAGAAGCTAAATTATCAATGAGGAACTTAAATTCGACACCCCTGAGATACATGTATTCGACAAGGAGGCTTTCCATAGTAGAAATATTCTTCTGTTTAAATTACAAAAGCATTCTCTTATTTACTTCATCGCAATCACATCACCACATATGCATACTTACGTTCGGTATAAAATAAAACAAACCTACATTAACTGAGAGTGAAAACATTTCTCGTCGTTACTAAAACTGACATGTCAGAGGAACCTGTGATGTTATAATAAAGTTGTTTTTTATTATGGCTTTACGCCTCGTCGAAGTCGAGGTCATTAGGGGCAGGAAAGGAATAGGGACAAGGAATGAGGAGGAATTCGGCCATAGCCTTTTTGAAAGAAGCATCCCGTCATTCGCCTGCAGTCATTTGGGGATACCATGTGACGGTATAGAACTGGCCCGGTGCACACGAGCGTTCATTTCACTTCGCGTGCACGCGGCGTGCACGCGGCGTGCACGCGACATTCGATGCACACGTAGCAGGCGGCAGTAGGCGTCCCACTGACAACGATGGACGAGTATAGTAAGAAGCGGGTAATTTTTGCGTACTTTATCTTTAAAAATCATTTATTAAGGACACAGGATAGACGTTACTGGTAGTATAGGACTATTCCAAAGAACTTATTTTTATAAGAAGCTTGAAAACAATTAAATAAACATTCCAAGTGGACAACCTCTGTCGGCACTGCAGGTCCAAAAATGCCCTTCTATTTTGTTGGTGATGAAGCATTTTCCCTTTTACTAAATATATGAGGCCTTACAATGGTAAAGTTTTATCAGAAAAAAACCAAGGATTTTAAGCTACATATTGTCACGCGTCAGGAGAAAAGTAGAAAGCACATTTGGCATTTTGTACAATAAATGGAAAATTATTCATAAAACAATTAATGTAAATTTGGATTTGTCTATCCTATTGATAAAGACGTGTTGTTCACTTCATAATTTTGTAAGAAGGAGAGATGGGTACAACATTCAAGACGAAATGAGTATAGAAGGTTTCGTCGATATCGGAAAGGACGCCTCAATTCCAACAAGAGGAACTACTTAGTAGTCTATCCAAGTAAGGAACATGATAGCAGCATATTTTGTTTCTGATGTTGCCACCTTACCCAGGTAAATGAATTTTATTTAAGAACTTTTCTGTTTGTAACAGCAATTTACTATAAATTTTATAGGTATGATACATAAAATCTAGATTGTAAATACTTTACGTAAAACTGGAATTATAATAAACACGAAATATTTTGTTTAAATATTTCATTTTCGCCCTTCTCGTCCTTCTCCTCGAATCCCTCAATGAATATCCGACATATACTGGTGCAAGGTCTCCTCTTGATTCGATCATGATAATTTTCTGACGGATGTACCAAATTTCTGGATAAGTCTTAATTACACCAATAAAATGTTCGATGTCAATATTTTCTAAAACTTATAACTCGTGTGCCATGCTTGCCGCGCTAGCGAATTCTGCCGCCCGTGTGCACCGCTGCATTGGACACAATGTACTAGGAGACCGCAGTAGCGTGCGCGGCGACCCTGCGGCGTGGTGGGCGAGAACAAAACGACCGCTGGGTCGCTGCTGGTGCGTGTGCACTGCCGTATCTGTTCCTGTGTACTCCTAGCCGCTAGCGCGGCATCTCAGCGTGCACGCCGCGTTAAATTACGCTCGTGTGCACCGGGCCTTAAGGGTATCGTCCACGTGGGCGCGAAGCTATCTCGCACCCCGCCCCTCCGCTAACATGTCTTAGAGAACCCATCAGAGGAAGGGGGAGGGGGGAAGAGGGAGAGGAGGGACGCCCTCCAGTTTTTGAACCAATATTCAAGTACAGAAGTTGTATTGTAAAGGTGTGTAATCATTGTAAGGTTAACACCGTGTAGACTTTTCTGGCAGCGGGGATGGGACACTTCCGCTAGGAGGCGTGGTGGGTTGGAACACCTTGCATAACCGTGCGGGGCTTGGCTCTCTGCCGTGCGTGGTCGCTGCAGGCTCTGACTCGTTCCTACCCGGTACAACCTGCAGCTGCTTAATCGTTTCGCAATCCAGAGAAACACGCTTCTCGGCTCCCACAGCCTCTTCATAGTGCCTCAGTATAGGCGGGACAAAAGCAAATCAACGAATGGAATACATGGCACAATAGAAAACAATCGTTACGGTCTTGTTATTCTAACCAATTTTAGATAACACTGATTGAACGTTTAATAGGCAAAGCCCAACTCGATGACTGTGCCTGACTTTAGAGAGTGAATTTTCATCTTTCGACTCTTTACTATCAGCATAGTTCCTAATCATCAGATTGTGATGCCTATGCAGTGCGTATAGAGTGAGGACATACGACACTGTTGATGTTGATTCGTCCGTTGGGTAGAGCTAATAAAGTTGCCAGTCTCTTAGATCCTTCGAAAAATAGTGTCAAAATAGCCCCGCTCCTGATTTCACATTCTCCTTCCTTTACAACATTAACAACACAGTCAGCTAAACATACATCATAACACTTGGACACAGGAATTTTAAAAAATAACCACCCTAAAAGACCAGCCCAAGAACACAACAGCATCTCATCGTTTATCTTACAGATGAGCTGCAGTGTTCTGGTAGGGAGCGTGCACAAACTACGTCGCTCCGTCCAGGGGGGGGGGTTGGCTGGAAGGCTTCCCTGTGCTATGTGGGGGGAGGTGCGGTTCCGAGCTAGGCCACGTAGCTTTCCTTTCATAACATTTTTTACAGTTAAAATGAGGTACAGAACACACAACAGCATGTTAATACTTATTTCCCTCAGTTAATTATCTCCGTATGTAATTTAAAATAGTCTGACAGGAGAAACCAGAACAAAATGTTTTCTGTAATCAAAAGGGGAAAAAGTTACGTGCTACGTAAGGGGGGGGGGCAGAGGCAAAAGCCACGTAGGTCTACATGGGGAGGAGGGGGGGTTCACAGGATGCCAGAATGGAGCTACGTGGTTTATGGATGCTCCCTTATGTACATGACCTGTGCGCGAGCAGGCAGTCTCCAAAATGAATGACAGCGATTATTAATCAGCACTTTGATATTTCCTGTCGGATATGTTTTCGTTGTATGCAACCTTTAAACTTTCGTTTTTACATCAGCAGAGACAGATCAATGAAACCCCTGGAATCTAAGCAACTTAAATGAATTTTATTTACCTATTATTATTTATAGTATGGTTTGTATTTACCTCTTACTGTCAGTCTTAAATTCATTTTTAGTTTATGATGATGAAGAATGATTTAGGACGATGGTTACGACGCAACAAAAGTTTTATCTGATATGATGTTTTAAATGTCGTTTATTTGAAGGGTTTTACGATTTTGATGCATTTTTCCTATCATGGTAATTACTGGCAGTGGTTTCTCAGTTTTAAAGTGCTGAAGCTATTTTGGCACTTCTACTAAAACAAGGAGTTTCCGTGGTAACTATACAAACATTCAGGGATTATGGATGAAGGCAAGTATATCAAACTGAGATAAGGGACACTGATCCGGAAATGCGTCACAGATAATAAGCCAAATTTATTTGGAACACCTATGAAACTGGAATAAAATAAATTACCAGCCTTTGTTTATAGAAAAATGTCTTTTTTAGGAAATTGCCCTACTTTCACAAACTGCTAACACATTTACAACATTTGGCCAAAATGGCATCCCACAATTTCGATGCAGGCATGTAAAAGTCGCATTTGGTTCTGTGGAACACCCTCATAGTTCTCACGATGTCACAGGAAGTGAGAATTGTTGAAAGGAGAACTTGTTCATTCTCTACTAGTGTCTCCTCACATAACCCAATAAGAGAAAATTAAGTGGGATCGAATCAGGTGAACAAGAAGACCCGATTCATAGGGTACATCCAAGGTATTCACTAGCACCATATGGAAAGTGAGTTGGATCCCCGTCTTTTTAAACCCACGTATATTGATGTACAACAAGTGGAATATGTTTTAATATCCCAGCGAGTACGTCTCTCAACAACAAAGTGATCAATGACAAAGTTAAGCGTGGTGGAAAAAGATATGGCTCTATTATATCGTCTGCATTGCGTTAGTGCAGTGTTTATCTTTTTTTTTATCTGCTTAACGTCTCTCTAACAGTGAGGATTTTAGAGACGGGAAAGGATGGGGGCAAGGAATGGGAAGGAATTCGGCCATGGCCTTTTGATGGAAGCATCCCGGCATTTGCCTGGAGTTATTTTGGAACAGTGTTTATCAATCCGTGGTCCGCGTAGCACTAGTGGTCGCCAGAATATTCTATACTGCATTCGTACTGTTTAAGGTTATAAGCGAGTATAAGCTATAATTCCAAATTTTTAAAATAAAAAATCTTGCTTTTCCAGGTTTATGATTCGGTAACATTGTACTACAATAGTCTATCCATTTCCAGTTTGTTTAAGAATTAAATTAATGACCGTTTGTACTGCAGTAGAAGTAAGGAATCACGGTTTGTGGTTGGATTGGTAATATAAGAGTAGTGAAGTAAACAAAAGTAAAAGATGTCAGATCCTTTCTCTTTTTTTTTTTTTTTTTTTTTTTTTTTTTTTTTTTTTTTTTTTTTTTGCCACCTACAGTAAATTATTATTCATTTGGTTACTAAACATTAATAGTCTAGTCAATAGGTAATTAACTTCTAATAATTCACTTCTTGGTTCTTAACCATTTTTCTTTAGTAATTCAAAACAAGCTTTTAAATTCATTACATTATATAAATAAAATATATCCCATATATCAATGACATACAAACACGTAAAAACTTTGGCCCATATAATCCAGTGGCCCGCAGCATTATTTTTGACAATCTACTGGTCCTCGGTATGAAACGCTGCCTTAGTGTATTTCCCAGCCCCACATGCATGGTGGTAGGGTTGCATACCCTTATGTTATATCGCCTGCAACCTGTGAGAAATGGCTTTGGCTTATAAACTTGCGACTGAGGCGTTTTCTCATCGGTGTTGCCCTACGTCATCATCTCTGAAAGATGTACTAGTCACGGAAATACCCTATATGTACATATAACCTTGTCTATTAGAGCGAAACAAGAAACTGGAAACGTAGTATAGAAAAGTTCTATAACATTCTATTTTGCTTGGGTTTTTCATTATGAAGATGTAGTGATCACGTTGTAACACGAGGGAGGATAGTGAGTGATAGTTGCCCAATGTCCGCAAACCTTTTATGTAAGCAGTTGTGATTTTTGTTATCCTGTTCCTGGTGATTAAGGAAAGGCACTAATAATTTTAATCTGTGAAATTTGACGCCGGACCCTTTGTACCTCCCTGTGTCAAGTATTGGGTTGTTTTTCGGTATCAGCTTTTACTTGTGACGGTTATAAAACCGTTGTTTGTGGCCGTAACAGACCTCTCTGCCTTCATAGGTTTACATATGACATCTCTTGCCTTGTGTCGTACACTATCTTTATTATGTTTCCACGACAAGGTTCATGCGTTGCACGTCATCTCAGCCCATGTTACTCAAGTTATATAATCTATTTGAACACTGAATGAAGACAATTTAGGAATAAGTTCAAACAGTTCCCTGGAGATAAAGGTTCTAAGAACAGACACAAAGATATCAGTAAAGCAATGACACACGTGAGACAAGACACAAAGCAAAGAGGCTTTTCTTGGTACTTGTATTATTTCTTAAATGTATGCAGAATAAAGATAGATTATGGAATATTTTTATGTGCATAAATCAACACTCCTTGGGATTATGGTGTTAAGTGTTAAACGTATAGACTCTTTCCCATTCAGCACGTTGATGAAGAAGTAGAGATGTAAATATTGACCTAAGGAAATAGTTTAAACTGCTAAAAAGCAAAAAATTGTAATTTATTTGTAAAATGATGTCGTTGTTAAATAAAAACGATTTAATAGGGAAGTCGCTCACACTAGGCTAGATGCCTGTTTTCGTAGTTTCCGTTTCGTAGAGTTGCAACGTGGTTTAAAGTTCTGATTTCCCTGCTATGAAATCGCCAGCGACTTTTTTTTAGGTTCCCGGCACTGAGTCGTATCCGAATGACAGTGAAAGTTAATTAATCTTATTTTGAACTGTATATTTGTTCTGACGCGACTACATGTTCCAAGAGAAGATACGGCGGAACGTAAATCTACCCACATTTCAGTCTGGATTCAACTTGGACCTGCCAAGGCAGAATTAAATATTGTGAACAAGAGGGCAGTAACACCAACTAAGTACTTTCGGATTTAAGCACTATTTGCTAACACCACTACCATTACGATTTACTTTGTTCACAAATATACAGAAACATTCCGCTTATAGTATTTGTGTTTGAAACATGAAACAGTTTTGAGTACGTTCATATATCAAGAGACAAGGAATGGATAAACGGTGTAATTTGTCGCACAAGATCACATTATTTTTCTCTTTCACGTTACACATGTTTAGAATTTCTTATAACTTTTCAAGCTGTGGAAAGTAAGTTTTAGTGAATATTTGAATAAAAATATAAATGCAAATGATTAAATTAATGACTCTTATATGACATCTGAAGACCTGCAGATTTTTTGTGATCGTTGAAATCTTTCATTAACAATATTAGGATGTATAAACATAGTTGTAAAAAAGGAAGAACATTAGCGATTTCCACGTAAATTAAAAGTAGAAAAGAGATATACAGAAAGTGTCTACTATCTCACCAAATTTTTCTTTGGAGCAGGTAGAAGTTTTTAAAAAATTATTTTTTTGTAAATAAAACAAAAACTCGTAAGGTTAATACTTATAACTATGAGTGGACAAAACACAGAAGCCATCAATTTCACATCAATAATTGTAATACTTTCAGAAATATTAACAAGCGAAATATTAGCTTCAATGTCAAAAACGTCATCTAATAAACTTTTTATTCGTTTTTGTTGAACTGATTATTAATATGCGTTACAAATGCTGTACTTTTTTTAATGAACAAAGTTGTTTTGTGTCAGTTCTTCAAGACAAAACACAATACTATAGTGTCAACTAAAATATTTATTGAAATGTTATCAATAAATTTAACCGTTTGTGTTAATTCTTTATGCAAATATGCGTTGCTGTGAAACACATGTGCTTCGAGCTGAAAGTACTGTCCAAATCACTCCAGGCAAATTCCGGGATGCTTCCTTCAAAAGGCCATGCCCGAATTCCTTCCCATTCCTTGCCCCCCCATCCTTTCTCGTCTCTAAAGACTTCGCTGTTAGAGAGACGTTAAGCAGACTAAAAAAAAAAATTGTATCATGTACATTGTCACTTCTACTGCTCTTCACGAGAAGACCTACACCATATTTTCTCTTAGTAGATCGTTGGATTAGAAAATATTAGAAGTTGTCGAAGTTTCACTGTTCACTATGTATACATTTACTCTACACCAAACAGTATTACTTGTTCGAAAGATAACCACAGTCCTGCAAAAGTTACTTGCTGTGATTACGGTGTATTTGTAGGCTACTGTTGCTTATTATTTTGACTACTCGGCATTTTGTTTGTGAATTTTACAGTTCCGCGCTCTGGATTATGCGGAGTACGACTGGTGTAGCCTGTATTGTACAAACGCTTTTACGGGAATGTTGGCAATCCTGACTGCGCCGCGTGCTGAGGGTCGCCGGCCCGAGTCCAGCCGAGGTGTTTGTGTGTTAATGTCGTATCGGAGTTGTGTTGTCTATACTTAGTGGATACAATGTGCTGAAGAAACATGTACACTGGAAGACTCATAATAATAAGTCCAGAGAAGCGCAGAAAGTGCTGTTCCGGACTTACATGTAATAGCGACCACAATCCTTATAAGTAGAGTGTATCTACAAAAAAAAAAAAAAAATGTCAGTAACACAGATATTACAACACTGTGTATATTAGCATAGTAGAGTGAACCAATATAATATTTATACAGATATTACAATATTGCAGAGTGAATATGTATAAACGTAACATTATGTATATCTACAACCACTGACGATACTTATACCGAATGGGCGAAACGCGGCTGTTGAAAAACATTAATAAAACAGTTATTAGTAGACAGAGTTTAATTTAAAACATTTATATAACAATTGACTTGAGCTTGATGTATGGCCTAAATAATCAAATGTTATTTAAAATTTAAAAAAATTCAACCACGACCTTTTCCAGGTACGTTTCGTAACACAGAAGGAAGCACTGGAATTTTCTTCTGTTTCCGGAACAAAAACACCTGATTTAAAAACGGATAGTACAAACATTGACACAACGCTTGGAAATTTCTCGACAGAGGGCGACACTCTTATTACTGCTTTGGCAGGTATTTTCCTTAAGGAAGAGAAAAATGACGTTATTCGTTATTAATAAATTATCTTGCTGTGTGGTCTTGATTTTGTTTTCACATGAGCATCTCCAAATTTCTCTCTTACATGAAGATAATTTTATTTCCAATTTTAATTTTTTTCCCTATTTTTGCACTGAACATCCAACATTTAAAATTTATCTGCCAGGTGAGCAGTACCTCACCTTAATCATGTTTCTTTAACTTTCTGTTGAATTTATCAATTTCTGCTCCGGTAATATTAATAGGATTACCACAAGCTGCAATATACATAATTAATTATTCACCTTCAGTCAGGCACTTGATGTTCAGATTCTAATGCGTCGCTGCCTGTGTTTACTATGTTGACAGGCAGATGGCAGCATTCTCCGAGCATGCTAAGCTCTCTGGGTCTGTTTCTTCGTCAGGTGCCCACATATATTCTATTTCAATACATAAAGCATTGCTGCTCCATGAATTGAACGGTATTTATTAAATCAAGCCCAACATCATGAGTGCGTCTATAGGTAGAGATCAAGAATATTAAATGAAGTGTTGCATGTTTACGTGCTGATAGATATAATGTTTCTTCATCGGGCTTAAAATATATGAGATTTCAAAAAAAAAAAAAAAAACTCTTTTTGGAGCCCTAGTGGAGTTAAAATAACCACTGTTAGTAGCATTCTTTGACAAATTTATTAAACTCGTATTTGCTTAAAAATAGATTAATCAACACCGCGGGTATGGTAATGTCAGGTTGTGGATTATCTTACTCGCCATATTAATCATATTAAAGTTTCCGTAATTTTATGCCGAATACTTAGTTTTTTCGTTAACTCCAGATACAATCAATTTTCATGGCGGTTTCCGATAAAATGGAAAGGTCTTCAAACTTTCTGTGTGTGTTGACGTCTTTGTATCCCTCTAAAATTTCCCGCTTTTGTGTTTTGCGTTCTACCAACTCAGTGAATAAAAATGTGGAATCCTTGCGTCGCCTATAAGAATTCAAGGTCTCCGGTGTACTGAAAGCGTTTTATAGTTCATTGTTTTCGTTCATCTTGGAGTTTTATTAGAGCTTCAGGAAGCCAGATATCTTTACGCTCACTAGAAAGGAGTTAGATCAAGTCTAATAATAGTAAACCTACCTGACACTATGAAGGCAATATAAACTCCACAAACATTTCTTTTGTTTTGATAGATGGAATAAAGTAGCCTAGGTTACTCTATGCTTGTTTTTCTAAAATGCTGTACATATCATTAGACGTTACATCCTTCGTTTTTCAGTTTTAATTCTTTTAAATTAATCTTGCTAAGAAGCTGTAGGTATTGGATAACAGTCTTTGAGAAGTCTTGGGCAGACGATGTAAATAAGATTCGAGAGAAAATGAGGCTATTGTGAAAGCGGACAAGATTAAATTAAAAGAATGTACTTGGATTAAATCAAGAAAGAGACAAAAGGTGTCAGGAACAAAATATTTGAAAAACTGAGAGAGAAGTGAGAAGCTTGACATGATAGAAGATAAATAAAAGAAATGTGAAAACGAAAAAGAAGGAAAGAAGAAAAAACTAGCCTTATCACACAGAAGACTTAAAACAGTTGACTAAACCAAAGGAGAAAGTTTTATAACCTAGTATATGTGCTTATTAAAACATTTTATCGAAGGATAGAAACATATAAGGAAAAAACAACTTGGGTAAAAAAAGAAAGGGATGAAAATGAAAACTACGGATATGTATTGCTACTACCAATGACACTCATCCAAAGTGCATTACAATTATATTTGAAACTAACATTTTATCTGTCGCGAATCTATGTGAGGAATGGAGAAAAATACCATTGAAGAAAAATCAAAATTCTTAACCACTGGCACAAAGATAGCATTACAAAACATATCTTTTTTTTCTAAAAAAAAAAAAAAAAAAAGAAAAGTCAATGTAATGATTACTTACTTCGTATCAGAATAAATATGAAAATGTATTTAATATCTTGCAGTACGCCATTGTAAAAGTGGATTTTTACGCCAGATCGTTTGTAAAAGACGTTATAAAAAACATATCACGTATAAAACTACATTCCTGCAAACCACTGAAGCAGTGCTTCGTGTAGTTGCAAAACCCGGCTCCCACTTAGAAACGTATTCGTAAGTAGCAATTTACACAGGTTTTGTCCTTAACCACTCTCTACATTCAACTTCTTTTACTGACAATGAGTAAGTCGCCTTTTCATTCGTGGTAAACCTCAGATTATCTTGGTTACCTCTCTTCTTGGTTTAGACGTACTATCGTTACCTCAGTTCACATTCGAAAAGTTACCGTCCACCTGTACGCAGAGGACTTGTTATGGCCAAAGCAGGCATGCAAGTTTCGAAATTAGTAGGCGGCATCGTTTCCGAAAGTCAGAAAAGGTTTCGACCGGTTTGTTTCGCAACGGTAACTGGCTGGCGATTGTGGTTTATGGACCAGCGTGGAAATGTTCAGACGGGCCACTGATTTCCTCTCTTGCTTATTTTTCTGTTCGCTAGCAGTTTGGGCTGTTAACAAATTTTGGTCTCTGACATACAGAAATTATTAAAATGGTTGGCATATTTGTGAAAATAAAAGTATGTATTAATCTGATGTTTAGGGATCATCACTTTGTTAACTATCCCTATCACGTATTTCTATAGTCTTCTGGTATTTTTATATTTGATAGTGGTTCGGATAAGCAGAGAGATACTATTCTAAATAAAAAATTAAATCTTCGTTGTTAATCTGTAATTCTAAAACTCTGGGTGGCACCGTAACATAATTTATATTCTAAACTTCTCGTTCCCGTGCGTCTTAATCCATCTCGAAACGTTAATCATTGTAACACCATACTTTTCTTGATTTTATTAGTCTTGTACTGTGACCCACAAAGTTTCCGAGAGAAATATTTAAATCCGGTTACAAATGACTATAGTCAGTAAATTTCAACGAAATTTTTATCATCTGTGTGTTAAAGTATTTCAGCGACATCTCTTTCATTTCTGTGACTTTGTCGTAAAGAGTAGCCCTTCCCTGAAAGTTTATTTCTTACACCTTTTCCAGCTCTAATGACCTCGAGGCCGCAAAACCCTAAAAAACTTCCTTTACATATTTGTTGTAGTATTTAATAATCCAATGTATTTATACTGTCTATTTTTATCTTTCCGTACTACCAAAGCTAATTTCAGTTCTCGTTGGGGAGCGCGCACAAACTACGTGGCTCGGTCCAGGGGGGGGAGGGAAGGGGGGCTGGAAAGATACGCTGGGCTACGTGGGGGGAGAGGGGGTTTCCGAGCCAAGCCACGTAGTTTTGCTTACCTAACATTTTTCACCGTTAAAATGAGGAACAGAACACACATTAGCATGTGAATATTTATTTCCCTTAGTTAACTATCTACGTATATAATTTACAATAGTGTGACAGGAGAAAACAGTACAAAACGTCTTCTGGAATCAAATGGGAAAAAAGCTACGTGCTACGGGGGGGGGGGGGGGGGGGGGGGGTAGAAGTAAAAACCACGTAGGGCTACGTGGGGAGGGGGGGGGGAGGTTCATAGGAGGCCAAAATGGAGCTACGTGGTTTATGCACGCTCCCTTGTTCATGCGCATCATCGTATTTACAGTAGTTTTGAGGATTTTATTTCACTTGCCACTTTTGGCAATATGAGAGAATTGTTTGCTTCCATGCTGGTACCAGCTTCATTTTAAACTGACAATAACCTTTTGCCTTGTGGATCTATTATATAATTTGTCGGAAATGGTTGTCTTCTTTTCCTCGTGGGTAGTATGACATAATGTATAAATGAATGTTCTAATATTAAAGTTTGTTTCAGTAATCGCCATACATTTATTTAAAATGAAGAAATTTTTGAAATTCGAAAACTAAGTTATAGCTGCATCCGACATTTGTTCATAAGAAGTCTTCCTACTATACAGTTTTTCTTTATTAACGCTTAGCTTAGTTTTTACTTTTAATTTGCTGGATGAATAACGATAATCATGAAATCGACATCAACTTTCAAAGTTGACGCGATTTGGATCATTACGGCATTTTTTTTTAAAAAAAATTTTTATTTCTACTATTAGTGAAAGTTAATCCTTTAACTTGACTCTAAATGTCTGAAGCTGTGAAGTACTTTTCACTATCTCAAAATGCAGCTAATATGATGGAGTTTTTTCTTGGTTATTCCTTTATTATTCCACTTAGCATTATTCACATCGCCTTGGAAGACTTCAATACTTGCCTAGCTATGCTTGTCAATGTTTCAAAAGTCTGAATGATTTAATGTTGAGTTATCGTTTAATGGTAACAAAATAAAAATATTTCTTCTTTAATGTGGAAAACGTACATGATTCAATCTCTCAGCTAGAAATACACATTGAGTGATGTTACTAAAAATTCTTAAAGGCTACCGTTATCCAGTTTCTAGGTATTCAGACTTACGTTAAAAACTTTACAACCCACCGATATACTGTATTATTGTTCTGTGAACAGAAAATGTTCTGTGAATGAGCTTACGGAGTGACTAAAGTTATTGCGTGTTTTTTCTTGTATATATGGCAGAAGCAAGTTAGATACGTTGTGAGTACCGCATCAACTAGGCCGAGACAATAACAGGTGGAAGCGCGGTGGTTGGATTACCAAGAGCAGTTTTTGAATTTCTGATACTGTGTTGTCTCCAGCTCGCCTGAGGCTCGGTTCTTTCGTTTCCTTGAACACACCATTAGACTGTGTACTGCCCGTATGTACAGGTTAAGTATTTGGATAGTTGCGTTATCTTCAGTATTTAGTTTCTACAAAACGACTGCAGCAACGTATGAGAGCTTGGCTACATATTGCTGCGATAATGTGGGTCAGCTGCCATGATACGAGTTGCTCGAGTCCATGACCTCGATAAGCTTGGTTTGGTCTGCGGACAATGCGAAGTCATCAAGCCACTCCCACCACGATAATGTGTAGCAGATAAGACTATCAGCAGTCATCACGTAACTGCGCACATCAAAATCAGTGGAATTCCTACCGCACAGTAAAATAAAATTATTATAAAACAAACAAGGAAACGTAGATGTTGACCATGCCCGCATGAGCAAATTGTGCATATAATCAAATTATATAATTAGTCGTTTGTCTTTTACTTGAGAAAAATGTCTTATTTCCTTAAAAGATATCTATTTAATTGCTTAAAAATGTAAATGGTCTATCAAACCAAATTTTTTCCTTTGTCTTTGATTGTCCTACCATCACACTTCAACGGTAGGATATTATTAAAAGATTTTGTATTTGTGATACACATTTTTTTACTTAAAATAGTAGATGAGTAACTGAAGCACGTACGTATAAAACCGAATGCATTTTTCTCAACTGTGATATTATTCCTCATGACCAACAACATTACGAAAAATAATAAAGATCGCTTTAAGTTTAAACCATAGTCGTTATCTTCGTTAGACTTGTTTCTTTGTTTATAAGTGAGAGAGGTACTCGAGAGCTGTAAACGTCAAATAACTTTAACAAACATAACGCCTATGGTTTAAGCAAAGCTCTGTGTACCTCATTACACAATATCGCAGGCTGCGCAGGTAGCATCTTAGGGACGTTGGACATTGTCACTGGTCACCGAATGTTTTTAAACAATAAATAGTTCAAAGCATACAATTTGTTCTATTGCAGAATGATTTAGAATTACATACGTCACGCGTATCCCCAAAGAGCTACAACGATTAGGGTTAGGCTTCGATAAATCATAAGAACCAAATAACGCAACATATTACCTCCAGAAGTTATGGGAAATTTTAGTGACTGTTTGCTTGAATAAGATACAAACTCAGTTCACAGGCGAGTAGTCAAGGTCACAGCCGGCTATGGGAGTGTATACTTTCGATATATTGCGTATTTCACAACTCTAATGTTGTTGGCTTTGCTGAATGCTGCCGTTCGGCTCTGATATATGTCCGCAACTGAGAATGTTGTAGACGGTCTTGTTCCATGCGTGCTTTTCATTCTTTCGGGTGTTTCGGCGGCTTTAATAATATAAGCGTGCTTTTCTACATTTTTAAGAAAATGTTTTTATTTGCTTGTTGGAGATACACGAAAACACTGCACTGAGGATTTCATTATTAGAGCTAACGTCTCTTATTGTTTTGTTTCAGGTGTCCCTGGTTCGTGTTTGTTCTGACGACAGAGCCAAGTTTGAAATGTGTCATTTGTTCGTGTTTAATTTTATTTTGTTTTTAATACTGCGTACAGTTTCTGATTCGTGCAATTTGTGTGATAATTAGTTATGTATTTTTTTTTTTACCTACGGCTTTACGCCTCGTCGACGTCGAGGTCATTAGAGGCGAAATGGAACTGGGGACAAGGAACGGGAAGGAATTCGGCCATGGCCTTTTTAATGGAAGCATCCAGGCATTTGCCTGGAGTGATTTCGGGAAACCATGGAAAATCCAAATCTGGATGCCCGGACGGGGATTCGAACCGGCGTCCTCCCAAATGCGAGACCAGAGCGTTAACCGCTCACCCACCATGCTCGGTTTCTGGCTAATATTTCTGTTTGTGATAGTTCTCTTGAAATTTTAATATCTGTCTTTTGTTATTGTTTATCGTGTGAATGTGCATGTCTGTGTGAATATCTGTCGGTTGCTGGTCGTAAATTGGGGGCAAGGAACGGGAAGGAATTCGGTCAAAGGAACCATCCTGGTATTCGCCTACAGTGATTTGGGGAAACCTTGTAAAACCCAAGTCTGTATAGCCAGACGGGGTTTCAAACCCACGTCTTCCAGAATGCGAGGTAAGATCGCTACCGCTCATCTTCCACGCTCGGTGATTTGTTAAGGTGTGTATTATTTTTTATGCTTTTTCTGTTGGGTTCTGAGTGTTTAATTGAGTATTTGAGTCCTTGTTTCCTGAGAATGTTTGCGATTTTGTAGGTGTTCTACACCAGTGAACTATATATACTCGAATGTTTACAACAACTCTTTTAATAGCGGGCGCTGGGTTTTCTTAACCAAAGCGCTGTTTGACGTATAGTTTTCAGTCGCGGTCGTCCTTGTCCCCTTAGCAACCATGCCAGATGCGAACGGGCACAAAGACTTGCCGACCGACTCCGCTGTAAACGGGGCGGAGAAAGCAGTGTCGCGGCGTATAATTGCTCCTGCCCGTCTATAAATACTCAGGGCTACGCTGGACAATAGGTACGGCACACCGGGCTGGGTTCAACAAACCATTCGACTATCTTTGAACCGTGTCGCCAGATCAGAATGGCTCATTTTACTCTCGCCGTGCGGTCGAAATAAACATGGGTGACAGTTAGAAAGACGTGCCGGCCGGGAGGAGCTGACAGTAGAGTCCGACCGAAGGTTCGGCTTCGGCTTCGGCCACCTTCGGCCAAAAAAAGCACCTTCGGCCACACATTCGGCTTCGGCCAAATTCGGCCGAATGTTTGGCCGAAGCCGAAGTTTTACATCCAGCCGCCAAAAATGAACCAACTTTTACGAATACCGTCAACGTAGCGCGCCAACAGACGATAGCAAAGATAAAGAACCATATGGAAACATCATAAAAATCAGTGGGAATTCTAATGTGAAGCCAGTGGTTAATATCAAAGCTTGATTAACTTTTTTTTAAAAAAAATCAGAGATCTTGTATGCGCCCCAAGATTTTAAAAAGGAAATTTAACAGTCTACTTTACGCGATATCGTAGAAAAAAAGTAGCGCCACCATTGCCCGATAATCATGAGATTTCTTTGCGGATTAATGTATTACGTATGGACCTAGCCATCGTAAACATGTTTCCGTACAACCTCGTTGAAGGGGTAGCACTTCCCAGAGTTAATTTTACTGATCCTCAAACGTACGAAAAAGTAAACAGTAAAGTTGCAATGTAGTCTTCACGGGTGTACCGCCGGATAGTGTTGTAAAGTTACATTGCTTTTAGAAAAAAGCTGAATGAATCATTTTTACCACGAACATATGAAGTGATCAAGCAAACACGTTTTTCAGTGTCACGGCACATGACATTTCCAAAGGTTCCAAAAGAAAAAAATTAAGCTGGCTGTTAGTGTGTTGGAAGAAGATCATAAAGGGCAACATATTGCACAAAAAAAAAAAAATCACTGAAACTGTTACCAAATACAACACAAGAGAAAATATCCATAGGGGTATACGTAATAATGGTACAAATATGAATGCAACCATGCGCTGTGGAAACTTCGTTGTTATTGGTTGTGTTGCTCACACTCCACAGCTCATTATTCACGATGTAATTTTTAAAGATATTGCTATAATTGCAATAGTCAAAAAGTGTGGTAAAAGGTAAGAAAAGTGAACGAGCCATCTTAATTAATAGAACAGAAAACTGCAGTAAATCTGTTTATGTCAGAACGTGGTGGAATAGAAATTCCAACTGCAGAAGAATGGATACAAATGAACAATTTTATAACTTTGCTGAAGTGTATTTATCAAGCAACAACTTATATTTCTAGCGATTCCTAATCATGATTGCCATGCTAAATTCAAAACTTGCTCAGAATGATGAAGGCTGATCATATAGTACTGCTCAAAAGCCGCTTGTGTGAGTCTGTTAATTGGAGATATGCTTTCGCAAGAAAAACCTTACGGCTTTTGATTTTAAACCGTGGATC
Source organism: Vandiemenella viatica (assembly GCA_031002005.1). Classification (NCBI taxonomy): domain Eukaryota; kingdom Metazoa; phylum Arthropoda; class Insecta; order Orthoptera; family Morabidae; genus Vandiemenella; species Vandiemenella viatica. The sequence continues at coordinate 169,256,953 of JARYHS010009186.1, read as the reverse complement.
GAGTAGAGCGGCAATCAAGTATTTGACTAGCAACGAAATTATAAATACGAAAACTGAAATTTTGGCATTTCTACGTCAAAACTGTGCACTGACAATAACAAATAAAACAGATCATTTGGTTGTGGATGTTGGTGAACCTGGACCCTCCTGTTGAACATCAAATTCTACTCCCGAAAATAAATCCCTAGCAGACGATTTATGGGATACCCTTAACAAAATGACTTTGACTGTGAATTAGAATATTCGGACAGCTGTCACCTGCCGTTTGAAGAACATTTTATTTGTTATTTAAAAGAACCTTTACTGCTGAGGACCGCTAATATTTTTCAATATTGGCTTTCCAGTCTGTATATTTATTTACAAGCGATAGCAACCAAATATTTATCAGCTCCTCCCACTAGTATTCCTAGAGAACAATTGTTCAGTGCTGCTTGTCAAATCTTTGACGGCAGAAGAGCAAATTTAAGCGGGAAAATGTTGAAAAACTATTAGTTTTAGCTTATAACATCAGGATGTTTGGCTTTGAATATTAAATCTCATTTCACTAGTGTTGATCTACTTTTTGTTTTGATTATATTTAGTACATTTTAATTAATCTGAAATTACTTTAAAAATATTGGTATTGATTCGGTTTTAACCGAAAATTTAATATTTGATGCTAATTTAGACAGCAGAATATCGTATTTTAAAAGCTAGAATAGTTTATACTAGGTAAGAAGATGAAACTTGTTTTTATTGTTGTTAAAAAACGACAGTATTACTATACTTAAGCTAACATGTATTTGATTTACCAAAGCTAAAATTCCAAAAATTAATTATTAATTTAATCCACCAGGCAAATTATACTGATTTAAGTCGGGCTGTTACTGTTAGATTTTATAGTTTATTTTTATTATTGCTAAATAAAAATAAATGCATTTATTTTTGGTAAATTGCATTGTTCAAAACCTGGTTTGGTACTATTTTACTGTTTTATTTTATTCTAATAAATAAATATTAAAAACTGTGTTTATAATTATTGTAAAGAGGTAATTTATACAAACAATACTACATATAAAACAAAATAACTTCAGTATTTGCATGTTATATATACTTCGTGTCAGGGTTCTAAGATATATAATTATTTTTGAACCTTCGGCTTCGGCTTCGGCTTCGGCCGAAGGTTACCCCAAGAGCCGAACATTCGGCTTCGGCTTCGGCTTCGGCCAAAAAATGACCTTCGGTCGGACACTAGCTGACAGACTGAGTAGAGTCAAGTTTTATTGGTGCTGCAGTACCACCACCAAATCTAGATAATCACCGAGCGTGGTGGGTGACGGTTAACGTGCTGGCCTCGCATTCTGGAGGATGGTGGTTCGAATCCCCGTCCGGGCATCCAGATTTGGGTTTTCCATGGTTTCCCCAAATCATTCCAGGCGAATTCCGGGATGCTTCCTTCAAAAGGCCATGGCCGTATTCCTTCCTGTTCCTTGTTCCGAATACCATCCCGCCTCTATTGACCACAGCCGTCAACGAGGCGTAAAGCCGTAAGAAAAAAAAAGATAATCTCGTTGAGCAATGCAGCCAGCCCCGGTACCTTACGGCCACGGGTTCGAGTCCGGCTGTGGACATGGATGGTTCTGATTAAGCGGTGTGTTTGTTCTGAGTTCTCTACAGCTTTGAGAGTCACAAAGACTTGGAAATCATACAAACAAACATGGTCTAAATTGAAGATGGCTGTAAGGCTTAATAAGGCATTAAACTACTGTGCTGTTGCAATGAACTTCTGGAGGTGTAGTTGGCCCATGTTTTCACGTGCTGTTTTCGCGCATACTGTTCCTTCTGAATGTTATTTTTGGCCGTTCAGTGTGAAAAACATCAAATTCACTTTCTTCGCTACAGTTTTAAGCTTGTTTACTTGTTTCATTACTAGGTTTTTTACGTGAACCAAGGTTTATGTGGAATAGAAAAAAGTATGCTGTCATTTACTCATCAACTTATAATTACTACCGCAAAGTTATTGATATTTGATACGAATTATATATTTTCCTTGAATAGATGTAAGCTACATATTTACGTACCCCTGTATATAGTCCAAAGTCCAACGGTACTTCGTGTTTAGAACAGATTTTTATTTCATGTTTCGCCTCTAGTTGATGTAGCGTAATGAGATAAATTTGTATGAGACACTAAGTTTTGAAACAGAGAAAATCGCGTCAAAATCGATTCAACATTTTTCAGTTATGACTGAGAAACAGAGAAAAATTGTAAAAACAGTTTTTCTTGTCTTCAGTGACTTCCAAACATACGATGCCTAACATTAATTTTAAAAAAATATTTTGAATATTCAGCAAATCCCCGTTACTCTTTTGCAATTATTTATTTTGACTCATTTCAATTACATAGTTGCAAAATATATCACATTTTCAGTTCAACAGAACGCTCAAAGATTGGTTGCATACTAATATTAACAACTTGAGGTATGACATACATTCGCGATACACATATAAGTTAAGAAGCGAGTAACATTCAGAACAGTGTCTTTGAATATATATTTAAAGCTAATTAATTTCCAGTGAAATAATATTTTGTTAATTAAGACCACAGCTGGATTAAAGTTTAACTTTTTCTGTTAATACATTGATTAAAAAGTAGTGCATAATTCATAATTAAAAACACTACTTACATTTATTTTTTGTAGCAGAGTGTTTCTTTATAGGCGCAATTTTGAGCAGTACAACACAAAGTAAATAATTTTTCCCTATGCCGCTCAATAACAATGATTTGACACGCTTCTTTTGCTAATGAATAGCTTTTGGAATATGGCAGCAACACAATTGATTTATTAGAACGTTTTCTCTTGTGTTATTGATTTCCTACCGAACTATACTTCTCAAAGGGATGACGTACTGAATTGTACGGTAGAAGGAGACATTTTGTTAGAGGTCAGATCGTGAACATGTGGTCATGTGGTTAGCTTTTCCTCCACCATTGGACGTGTGTCGTTAGTGCTGGCTCTTGTTGCAGCATTCTCCGCCATGAAGCAACAGGTGGAAATACCTGAGGCAACCACAGGCCGGTATAGGAACGACATCACAGAACCAGTGCGTGCTGGGAATGACGGAAGTGAATTGACACTGTATCTCACGTACCATCTGGAGAACCAACCTTGACCTCTTCAGTTAGTGGCGGAAGTCACCACTGACAGGGATGAATGACACTACTACCGTTTTGTGACCCTATGCTTAGCTCATTGGCAGAACTGCAACGTTTTTACAATAATTTTTCAGTTACTGAACTAATAAAAAATTAAAGGATTAGTTTAAGCTCATTCCAGCATTGGATACAGTGTAAATGGACTTTGCAGGTTTGAATGCATGAAGCGAGTTGGTAATATAACTTACAGAATCGGTTTAAGTGTCATTTAGTTGCAAAATACACCAAGTTTTACATCAGGGTGTTATTTTAGTCAATGTAACTGCCATTGGTAATGCGTTAACACCCTACCGGAAATCAGTTTTTGTTAAACTCGACCTAATATATCGGGAGTGACTTAATGCAACTGCGGCGTTACCAGAGTTTATTTTAATTTTATTATCAGCGTAAAAGTAGCTGTTAAAATATGGTCTTCCACTTTCATTTCTTTCACCTTGTATTTTAATAGTGAAAAGAAAAAAATAAGATGTGGCTTCATTGTTTTTTTTTTAATTGTTATTTTCTCTGCACACGCTAATTACCTCTACGTTGACGCGCCCTGAAGCAACAACAGCAATAACAACAACATTTTCTGTTTTTATTGTGGACTGAAAGAAATAACGGTTGATCCTATTTCCAGTTCACAGTAGTCTCTACCTCACATATCACGAACTGCAGTTCAATGTTGTTAATGATTGGTAAGGTCACGTCTTCAAGAGGAAAAAAGAAAAAAAAATCTTATCGTTAAAAGCCTTTAGACTACTCAGTAGTTTTGCAGAATATTGCGTATGTGATAGAATTGATGCTTCTTTAGTTTATATGACTCATTGTAGTCGTTTAATAAATGTCACTTTCATTAGATAAACGTTTGTGGTTGAATTCTGCATTATGAATGATCAATTACGCAATATCTCAGCGCGGAAGCGAACGTGCACAGAAACCCGTTACTGTTAACAGCCGTCTAAGAAGATCATAAACTGACATTACAAAACAGTCGGCGACTTGTGAGAGTCTTTTGTGGCCCTGACGGGTGCTGAAGACTTTGGCACGCGCCGACCAACACGTGTGAACGGCAGATGGCACAACACGGCACACCTCAGTCTTGACAGCTTGTCATAATCACACAAAGGGACAGCTCAGGTGGTACGCAAGTGGCTGAATTCTTTTATCTTCTTCTTGATACACTCAGCGTGTGTCAAAACATCTTATTTTCCTCTGTAAATTAATGATTGAAGGAACTGACTGCGAAATGTGAGCAGAAAGATAGTTTGTTAATTAAATGAAACTAGTCTCTACGTACATTCTACGTATGTACAGAGATATGTGTGCATATACAACTTATTACTATTTTGGCAAGTTGTTCTTTCTACCAACATAGGCTACTTGGACTATCCAGTTCATAAGATTTAATATTTAAAATAGTAGTTTATTTTATTACTATTTTTTTCTTTCCGGTTCGGCCATCAGGAACCTGCTGTTTAAGCAGTTGTCCAGTGTGAACCATTAGAGGATGGAGGGAGAAGAATAGTCAAATACGTAATAAGGGAACTGGTGGAAATAACTTAAACCGGCCCCCGAAGTGATTCCTCTCGATCGCGTAACAACACGGTTTTAAATTCTTTGCATGGCGGGCGATTCAAATGGACCAATGGCGATCGACGATACTGTCACGGGTGATACAAATCAACCAATGGCGAAATTTGGCGCTAATTGAGGGATGTAGCCACTGACGTCATTGCCCTAGAGTGCTGACGTTAGCCATACGTGTACAAACCTGTCTGAGTAGCCTGGGTCAATGACGGCAGTGGCTACGCCCCTCCATTGGCGCTAAATTTCGCCATTGGTCGATTTGTATCACACGTGACAGTGACGTCGGCAGCCATTGGTCCATTCGAATAGCCCGCCATGCAAATAATTATCTAAAACTGTGGCGTCACGTGGTCGAGTGGAATCTCTTCGAGGAACGGCTTAAGATCTCTGGCACTATTTCCATTATTATCCGACTACTAAGGAGGAACTGTCCGAAATCTGACTGGCCATGTTAGACCGGCGTACTTTCTACTGGAGGAACATTGGTGTTGCCATCTGTCTGCGAAACAAGTAACTTGTGTGTTCTGTATGATAAGGGTATCTTTTGTTTGTGAAATGTGTAGTTTATGATGTGGAGACGATACCGTCGCAGCATTCGCTTAGATCTGGGGTGGCTAACCCAAATAATCTTGCGGGTCACTTTTGAAATGAGTCATACCTTCGCGGGCCGTATATAAAATTATATATCCTCATATTGGATTTAGTCCAACTATAGACATTGTTTTTGAAGTGAAAAATTCAAATATAATGAGTTATTATTATTGTGTTTACTATTATTTTTAACGTAAACATAGATAGTATAATAATAATGATTGTATCCATATCTGTCATATATTCGCCAAAATATTGTTTCAAAATCAAATTCAATTTTTTCTCATAATTTCGACAGTTAATTTTGAATATGTGGATGTAAAAATAATATATTTGTTTAATGCATTGGTTTTACTTACTTTGCCCATTATAAAATAAATATATTTTGTAAAAGTGTGATGAATCTCGCGGGCCATAAAAATGCTCAAAGGGGGGTTGGCCAACTTATTTATGGTTTTCTTTCGGAATTTTATTTCCATGGCTCGTTTCTACTTAAATAGTATGTCTGAGCAGTACGCAGTTGCTATAAACCGAATATGGAGGATAACTTGCCATATTACTCAACATCAAAGTCATGATGTACAATTTCTAAGCAGCAGATATTGCAGCTGTTTAAATCGCAAACTTCTCCGCAGTGCGTAAGGTTTTTTTTTTTTTTTTTTTTTTTTGCTTATGGCTTTACGACGTAGAGGTCATTAGAAGTGGGAAAGGATGAGGAGTAAGGAACTGGAAGGAATTAGTCATGGCTTTTTAAAGGGAGCATTCCGGCATTCTCCAAGAGTGATTTGGGAAACCATGAAAAACCCAATTTAGATGCCCGGATGGGGATTCGAACCGACGTCCTCCAGAATGCGTGGCTAGACCGTTATCACTCACCCACCACGCTCGGTGGTGCGCATACCACACTAGTCCATCTGTCGAGGACCTAAGGCTTGTAGGCCCTTTTTCTTCACAATTAAGAGTAGACCTCACCGGGATTCACTGTCATCCTTCTTTCGTCTCTAATGAAGAACTCGATACAATTAACATTCATTGCAACAATCTAAACTCATACAAGAACGCTTAAACATTGGGGGAGGGTGGGGGGACTGGTTGCCCTATATCTGTATTCAGGTTTGCAATGATTCAGTTAGGAATACTATAACGAATCAACTTCATTAAAGCAGAATATGCGCTGCTACTGAATATGGTAAAACAGGAAACGGTATAGGCTGTTTGACTATTTTTTTAAAATGGTTTTAAATTGTTTATTGATACACTTTATTCACCCGGTACTACACCCTCTTTACATAAGTAACATCTGGTTTCTTGTTCTGAATTTGTGTATAAATTGTTTGGAAATATGGTTTATAAATAGAGTGTAGTACACCAATCAACAACAACAACAATAAAAACTCCGTGCGCCGTAAAAATCGTAAGACTTTTCATGTAGCTGAAATACGAAAAAAGTCGCTGCAACTTGCTCGTAAAAAAACCAGACGATATTGCCACTAAGTAAGTCACATATAATTTTCTGTGAGGATCATTTACACTGTAATTTCGTTGAGTTACACGTAGTACGTTGTTTAGTGCGGGTATCAGTAATGTTAGGGTCCTTAGTAACGATCCTCAATTCGGAATATGTTTTATTTGTTTACTGTGGGCGTTTTTTTTGGATACTGGATGTTGTTGTAGCACCGCATATTCATATTTCTTCTTTTTTAAAAAAATTCCGCCAAAACATCATTTCTTTTGAAAGCTTTACAAATTTTTGGATAGTAAGCGTATTGCAAACATTTGAAACATAACCGAACAAGACTTGAAAAATGAAACTGGACGTTACTTACACACCGAAAAAGTTTTTTTTTTTTTTTTTTTTTTTTTTTTTTTTTTTTTTTTTTTTTTTAAACCGAAAATTACTTGCACTTAAAGTAAATACCACCTAAATAGACACATTTATGTAAGAAAGATAACATGCTGTTGTATCGTCACGGTAAAATTCCAACACAAGGGATTCAAAATGTTCCAAAACTGTTGCAAGAAATTTCTTCGTTTTCTTGTGTGGCAGCAACCAAAATTTATAAATTCTTCGAATAAAAATATGATACTGTAACGCAACAAATAGCAAACAGACTCGGGTACTTTTGCTTAGCTGCTTCTCTTTATCTTAGTAGTAAACACTTGAACATCACAGTTCCTTCGTGTAAGATGAAGGGAAACGAGGTCGGTAAATAAATAAACAAATAATAAATTAAATAATATATCATTTATCTATAATTTTTTATCTGCAATTAAGAAAAATGGCCCACAACATCCAGTTGCTTAACTGTTGTGTTTACCTTATAATTACCTTGCATTTTTCTCGTAAATATCTCCTAAAACAACTAATTTATAGTTTTAGTCATTCTTTTGAACGATTTCTGCTAATCTCTACTTTTCAATTTAAATATAAATGATTCTCAAACTGAAGCTGTTACATTTTTAAGCTCCGTAGAATAAAAGTCATGGGTTGTTTCTATAGCTAGCCCGACAAATAAGGCGCCTGTTTACGGTATTCTGTAGGCTTCTAAAAATTATTATCCATTTTGTATTCAAAACGAAATGTCATTAACAATGATAAATCACCCGCAACAAACAATAAAAATATTTGAAAACTTGGTTAATAAAAAGCGCTCCATTTATAGCCGCAGCGTTTACAGGCACGTGATGTCACTAAGCGACCACCAATTCTAGAGCGTTTTCTGTAACGTGCCCAAAGGTAAGAAAAGTCTCATTTTTATTAAAAATAATCCACTTTCTTTTAAAACTAAAAAAATAGCTTCATTAAGCATTAATTTATACGAATGACTAAAATTTTTAATATATTTTCAATATTGTCAAATAGCCTTTTGTACGTTAGCTACCACAAGACAGATTTAACTGTCAAGCATAGGATCTTGGAAACCTTTTAACTGTACTGATACTTGAATCAACAAGTAATTTTTCGCTCTTGGTAGTGATAAATTACTACAGGTTTTCTTATTTGTTCGATGTATGTTCTTGACAACAAAAGCAATGTTTCTAGTTCTGCTTTCTTGGAAGCCATTACCGACAAAGGATAACATCGTAAGCGAACGTGATCGAACACAACGTGCTTGTTGCTTCCTGTAATATGCTAATGTTGTGTTCGTCTGACTCTGGGTCCAGACCGATAAGTTGTGTCTTAATGTCTCTGTCACTCAGTCAAGGTGATGTCTGTGTCAGGTTAATGCTAGTGGTGCCATGATACTTGCGGAGAAAAAAGCGGCCTAGAATGGCTCAGCCAAGAAATATACAGCGACAAGCTACTGGCAGCACTCCAGCTAAGTGATTCGAGACCAACCTTTAGCACGCGTAATCGGAGGCCATACTAAAAAATTATGTGCCTGTATCAACATTGTACTCTGCAGTAGATCTGTCACAGATCACCATCTTTTACTGTTTTACAGAGCAGTCAAGACTCCGACCTCCACGTTCTTTGATGGCGTGGTCGTCCACCACCTTGCCACCAACTCGTGATTTCACCGTCCTTCTATCAGTTTCCATAGATGCTCACTGCAGAAGCACGCAAACAGCCGACCAACCGCACCGTTTCCGGGATGTTCGTTCGAAGGCACAGGTACATAACAATCTGACCTTTGTCAAAGCCATTTATGTTAGTGGATTTCTGCATGTACCGCAAATATCTCCGCTGGAATACTTCCCATTCGTCTTTACTCCGCTTATTTACTTTCTTTACCGCATAACGTACCCGCAACGACACCAGACTGGATTCAATCTCGTGGTGGGCAGTGGTGTTAATGTTTTGGGACATCAGTGTATTTTATGGTTTCCATTACTTTTTGATATATTGATTTTCTGTGTTTACGTGTTGTAAGGCTTCATAATACTGAATAAAAAATTGTTGCCTTACATAAGGCGAGATTTGCTTGCTTTAGATAAGTACATGAAAAAATCAAATTAATTTTTCGAAGTTAAGCTTTTTTGTTTCTCTTTCAGCTCCCAACTGAGGTCATCCTTATTTCTACTATTTTTCACTGTATAACTTTTAATGACGAATCAAATTCTCAGTTTGCATCTGTCTCACCACTATCGTTGTGTCATCCAACATTAGACGGAACAAACTTGCATAATAGTACCCATCACGGCTGATGACTCAACTTAATCCAAGGAAATCACAGATGGTCGGAATTTTGATGCCAGTATTTGAAACATAAGAACTGGCCAAAGCATCACTATAGAACGTGTGTTAACTTGGTGACTGAAGACAAGTACTATATTATCATTAGTTACGTGAAGTATTGTAACTTGTGACAATATCACACCGCACCAATAATTTTAATTTATTATCATTGTTTTTTTTCTTTAATTAAGTATATGTGTTTACGAATAAATGTATTGATGTATGTAAATTAATCTGTGCATCGTAGAATTTCCACAATCAATGGTATGTATAGTCTTTGGGGTATCGATACGTAGTGTTACGAATCTTTGGTGGTCGAGCGCGGGAAAACAGCAGAGACCAGTAGGTCACGCGCTAGTTGTAGCTAAGCGCGCGTAAGACAGACAAGATATGGAGAGTTTGGAAGTTTAATTTTTGCTTTTGTAATCCTAAGAACTGCTGTAAAGAGTATTTAAATGTTAATTTTGCTAACAGATTCATTGCAAAATAAATTGAGTGGATCCTTTGTAACAGCGATAACAATAGTTATCGTCATTTTGGAGGAGATAAATTAATTACCAGCATTTTACAAAAAAATAATGAGCAGCATCTTGAATGTGTTCGTGATGAGTCTTCTCTTCCATAACACGCTGCACTTTCTATAGTGTGTAATTGTTGTTAAACCATCTGATTCTTCGGGAGCTGAGATAGTGATAATGGTCAGCTAATTATCACACTAATTACGGGAAGCTCATAAATTATCTGGTCTATGAGCCAGGAGTGCATGTTTTATATTAGTAGCCTGCGACGTTTATATTTTTCCCTCCTTTCGTTATTTATGCAGTGTTGTAAAGAGACATGTTGACATTGTGTGTAGCTGCACGCCCACCAGTGACCGCAGCTTCCTGCGTGCTATCTGGCGCATCTGCGGGTTTTCTGCCACTTGAGCAGTAAACACCGCCTGTTTATGTCCTACATGTGCATTAAGAGCTCCACTCACAGGGCTTGTTCGTGTTAACAACCACATCTCTTCTCCGCAATTATCGTCTCACGCTTTTTCTTGGCTCTCTAACAAAATTCGTGTAGTAGCCAGCAACATCTTCTTGCTTTGAGTTTACCTGAGAAGAGAGAACAACAGGAACTGTTGCCTTATTAGATATTAGTAATAATTGGGAATATACTGCTTGTCTGAAATGTGCATCAATGTCTCTCATGTAAATTAAAAAAGAAATATAAATTTTAACTCAAAGTGGGAATCAAAATCCTCAGAAGTTCACGTTCGAATTTTTTCACTCACCAGACACTAGCTTTCGCTTAACCGATTGGAGTCTCGCACTATTACAAACATTATTTTGCATCAGAATTATTAAAGAGAAAGTTAGTAAAATTATAATGAATAGCATGGTACTGTTATGAATAATGATCAGTTTCCTTTATAAAGGTCACAAAATTCAAATTTCCATTTACCTTGTAGCATAACGTAAAAACATAAAAAAGCTTGAAAATGAAGAAAGACCGGGGAAGGAATTCTGTCATGACTTTTGTAAAGGTAATTGTTATTTCTACTAAAAATAAGTTGACATCTAACATATTGAATCATTTAGGTAAACCATCCTACTGTTCACTGCATATAATGCTGGGAAGCCATGATGGAAAACCGTGATCTGGTTGGCTTGACAGGGGATTGAACTCAAGTCTCTTGAATGCCCGGCCCGAATACCCTCTGGGGTCAGTTCAGCTTCTGACAGCTTCATGGACCATATCAGTTCCCCAATAGTTAAAGACTTGTAATATGTTTAGCATCTAATAGAGTATTAGTAAAAACAATCTTCCTAACTTAAGGCATAGCTCTATAATAACACATTCTGAGGCAGCTGCGAATAATGTGACTGTTAAGAGTGAAATGTCAATTAGCTTTAAATCCAAAAGGACGAAAGTATGGGAAGAATGTCATAAAAGAGTTACGAATGTTATGTACCGTTCTAGCTCCAATTTATCTAACTTCGGTCAGCAATTTAAATGCTGTTCCAGTCATTTTGTGAATTACAGTGTTTGTGCGACAGGCTTATGTTATACATTTTAGGCGCTTGTTGCCTGTTGCAGGTGTCTCGAAGCTGTGTGTGGTTAACCGCACCGCTTGGCACTTGATTTGCATTCAGCGAACCTCGTATTTCTGGCGCCACGAAAGAATCATGTCGTTCTACTTTCCTGTCCTTAACGTACAGGAGGCCTCCGCCGCAAACAAGACAGTGTTTGCACGCCCAGCTCGTTACCGCACAGTGTCTTATTGCAGTTCTACTTCACTCTGTGAGTGGGTACCGTTATTTACATTGACCTAGTCTATATTTATGTCTATTCCATTATGGCACTGGTATGAAACTTAAAATATGAGCAAGTATTATAGCGGACATAAAAGTTCACTCTCTGATTACACTCGTAAGCAAACAACAATTTTTGTTCGAGCCCCGAGACCATTCCTGCTGATTCTCATGTAAAATGACTTTCTGAATCCGAATATGACCCCCATTTTCCCCCATCACTCACTGTTTGGGGGGGACGCCCCCCACCTGTTTTTATCAATTTTTGATAATTTTAAGGGATGAAAAGGGTTATTTCAGCCTTTACATTTCTTCTGATGGGCTAGAGAGGTGAAAAAAACTAAAACAATAACGTTTGTACCAAGGAGAAAAGATCAATTGTTTCTGGTTTTTTCGCAAATTTTTCACTTATTTTCTAGATGTTACAGCCATCCCCCAAAAAATCATCCCGAAAATATATAGCAACAATAAATAAAAATACAGTAGATAGCAAGGTTCAGAAGATTCATTGTACGAGGCGTATTTTTTAAGTAAGTACCGTTTTGTCACACCGTGGCTGCAGCGCTACGGCTGGCGTTTCGCGCATGCGCACTGGGTACCTGCATCTCTTGCCTACGTACTGACGCCATTACAGTCTAATTCTTCCTTGTTTACGTTGTTCACAGAATGTTTAAGATGCATCCGATAATCGTGAGTCCCGCCGACTGTGAAGATTTCTTTGTGCTAAAGGCCTAAGCCCTATTGATATTCATCGTGAGATCTGTGCAGTTTACGGACAAAACATTATGAGTGATGGAATGGTTAGAAAGTGGGTGAGAGCATTTAAAGATGGCCGCACAAATGTGCATGATGAACAGCGGAGTGGGCGTCCTTAGTTCGTTAATGAAAGTTGGGTGCAGAAAGTGGACAATAAGGTGAGAGAAAACAGACGCTTTACGATTTCCTCCTTGTGTGATGACTTTCCTAATGTTTCTAGTAGTGTTTTGTATGGCATTGTGACCGAGCACTTGAATTACCGAAAATTGTGCTCACGTTGGGTACCGAAAATGTTAACGGATGTGCACAAAACCAAACGTTTAGGCAGTGCATTGACTTCCCTTGAGCGGTACCACAACGGTGGTGATGATTTCATAAGCCAAATTGTTACGGGCGAAGCAACAGTCCATGGAATGGCGGCATTCAGATTCACCCAAAAAAGTGAACTTCAAGCAAACGATTTCTGCCCGGAAAATCATGTGCACAGTTTTTTGGGACAGAAAAGGAGTATTGCTTGTGGAATTTCTGCCTCGTAAGGAGACAATGAATGCAGCAGCTTATTATGAAACATTGAACAATCTGCGCCGTTCAATCCAGAACAAAAGACGTGGCAAGTTGAGCAAGGGCATCGTTTTGCTGCATGACAATGCCCGTCCACATGTGGCTAATCAGACCAAAGATCTCATCACATCTTTTCGATGGGAAACTCTAGATCATCCTCCGTACAGCCCTGATCTGGCACCCAGTGACTACCATCTGTTCCTGCACTTGAAGTAACAATTGGGCGGTCAGCGTCTTGAAGACGATAACGAAGTCAAAACAGTTGTGATGCAGTGGTTAATAAGTCAGGCGGCAGACTTCTATGAGAAGGGTTTTCAAAAACTGGTACTACGTTATGACAAGAGTCTCAATATTGAAGGGAATTATGTAGAAAAGTAAATTAAGGTACAGGCTTTCATGTAAAAATAAAATTATTGATATATATTTCCACGTATTTTTAATTTCAAAACGGTACTTACTTAAAAAAACATGCCTCGTATAACGCTGCCACTCTCAAACCTCGCTCCTACAGGTTTGCATAGGAAGACATGTCTTTTTTTCTACCTGTTCTTTTCTATTAACTCTATCATTACAGATAACTTGATTATAATTACAACCAAGTTGGCTGTAATCATAGAGCAGTTCATCTTTGACCTGACTTATCATTTGATGGTCCAGGCTGTGGCTCAAAGTCTTTCTAATCAGTTTCTGGCTCTAAAGTCAATTCCCCGCAAATTTAGCAGAAGCTATCGCGATTACTTTAACACTAACGTGGCGTAATTAAACAGAAGTGAATGGCTTGTTATTAATCACAACTCACGTTCACGTACTGTAATTCACTTGGAAGAAGCGGGAGTAAAAATGTTTCTACCATTTTTCACAACAAGAGGAAGAAAAAACGCATGAAAATTCTTGCGGAAACCTGAGGGCGCGATGTGTTGAGAAAGGCAGCGTGATCCGACGTCTTGCTATATATTAGTACTTGTTGTTGCTTTACATTTTTGGGACTGTTTTGGGGGATGATAAGGGGGCTAGATGCCTGGAATATATAGAAAAAAAGTGAAAAAATTGCGAAAACACCGGAAACAATTGATATTTATTTTTATTTAAACAATTTAAGAAGGCAAATGACTCCAAATTTACCTGCTTCCCACAAATGTTAATGTTTTAGAACTTTACACCTCTCTATACCCTCAGAACAAATGTAAAAGCTAAAATAATCCTTTTCATCCCTCCAAATAATTAATACGTAGAAATGGTGGGGAGGGCGTACCACAGAAACTGTGGGTGATGGGGGAAACGGATGTCATATTCGGATTCAGGTCATTTTACGTAATAATCAGCAGGAATGATGTCTGGGTCAATTGGCATGCAGTCCAGTGCTATATTTTAAAATTAATGCTACGATTTAATTCATATCTTTTTATCTAGCAATCGCTGCTCAAATTGTATCGTTGTGATTCATCGGCTCCGTGGTGGGTAAGCGGTGATATGACATTCTGGAGGAAATCCCCGTCGGCAATACAGATTTTGGTTTTCCATTGTTTCCCAAAATCACTCCAGACGAAATTGTTTAATTTCTTCAAGAGGTCATGGCCGAATTCCTTCCAGTTCTCGCTTCAAATCCTCTCTCGCCCCTAATGATGTCGACGTCAACGAAGCGCAAATCTATAACAAAATAATAAAAATGGGTGTGCCACAGGGCAGCGTATTAGGACCATTGCTATTTATTATTCTAATCAATAATTGTGTTGATTGTTTACTATCTGAAATTAGATTGTTTGCAGATGACATAATGCTATATAAAAGGATCAAAACGGTTGAGGATTGTAAACAGTTGCAGGGTGATCTGGACAGGATATCTAGTTGGGTTGGTAAACATGGGATGAAGATAAATGCAAAGAAGAGTCAACTTATTAGATACACAAATAAAAAACTAAAGGTGTATTATTATTATAAGGTGGGGAAAGAATTGCTTATTGAAGACTTAAAATGTAAATATCTTGGCATAACATTTGATAACAAGCTTAACTGGGCTGATCACATTGGACAAGTAGTAGGAAAAGGTTTCAAAATCCTGCATTTGTTGGAGAGGGTGATGAGGGGATGTACGAGAGAAGTAAAGGAATTGGGTTACAAAACTTTGGTCAGACCATTGCTCGAATATGGTAGTGTAGTATGGGCCCTCATTTTGCGTATCGAATACAGGAATTGGAGAGGGTGTAAAAAAGGGCTGCTAGATTTGTTTCTGGAAATTATCCCAGAATGCAATCAGTGACGGATATGATAAAGGAGCTGGAATGGGATTCATTGCAATACAGGAGAAGGATGAGGAGGGTCATGGGAGTGTACAGAGCATATACTGGCGATGAGGCATGGAAAGATATTGCAGTAGGTATGAAAAGTAGTTCGTGGAAGGGAAAAGATGACCATGACCACAAGCTGGCACTCGATTTCAGGCACAAGGGTGTGGGAAGATTCTCTTTTTTAGGTAAGGATGTCAGGGATTGGAATGAGTTACCAAGAGAAATGATGAATAATGATGAAACTTTGAAAGAATTTAAAGGAAAAATTTGTAGAGGGCAAATGTAGGTGGGTGCAGGATAGGGGTAAGATGGGGGTGTAGGCAAATTGCGACCGGAGCCTGTGCTTCATTGCACTTAAATTAAATTAAATAATAATAATAAAACAATGCAAGCTGTCAGTGTGTTAAGGCGCCATCACACCAGATCGGAGATGTGAACGGAACCAGGTTGAGTCCTGGTCCCCACGTACCGGCAGTACTGATTACGAATTTTTTGGTTTCTCGCAGTCATCTATGGAATGTAAGATTGCAGATTATCTCGGCATTGAATATGAATAAAATCTTCTCGGGTAACTAGCCGAGCTAATTCATAACTAACAAGTCAAGTTAGCCATTGATAAAACGCGACGTTTCAGCTGTCATAACTCTGCCACCATTATAAAGTGACAGTCACCTGACAATGGCGGCAGAGTTATGATCGCCGAGACACAGTGCTGCCAACGACTTGGCTTTGAATATCCGTAGATGGCCGCTAAACTTTCCGTAGATTGGGTACAACAATTCGGAGACTCGCTAACTAAAAGACTAAAACAATAATTATTGAAGAAAGAGTCAAAATAAAAATACTTTTTATTTCCAGGTCTTTTAAATTCCAAATACAAAACAATATTCTACATTTAAAGTAAGAAATACCTCTGAGTATGTTTTATACATCGTCACTTTCATCGCTGTTGCTATTGTGCCTATTTTTTTTGGGTGGAGGGGGGGAGGGGACTATACATTATCTATTTTCTTTGTTGATATTAAATTTAGCACATCTTCCGTAACAGGAAATGTTAAATACTGTGAGCACTTTGATTCTCGGATATGTGTTAGGTAGACCTTCTCGGAAGGCACTTCTTTGTAAGCCGTGCCAACGAGCGTGTCATAGTGCATAAAGAGTGCGGCGATATTTTTGTATTACGACCTTTAACCAATATAATCTATAATCAAACAAAATATGAGCTTTTTTTCAATCGTTCGTTCACATGAGCGGTTGAAAGGAAACGATTAACAATTATTGACAATTCTGTAATGCATTAACACTATACGCTCAAAGTTTAACAAAACACCAATATAAGGAAAAATCAACAAATAGTAAAAAAAAATAGCAAAAATGTGTAGATATTTTAACAACATCCGAAAATCCTAACTTTTTATAAAAATCCGTAGGTCTACGGATAAATCCGGAGAAATGGAAGCATTGCCGAGACATCGTGTTTTATCAGTGGCTAACTTGACTAGTTATGCTAGGATAGTCCCCAATCTACGTCTCACAAATTAATTTTACAAACAAAAATACCCTTATCATATATATCACAAGTTATACGTTTCACAGACAGATGCAACACCATCCACCAGCAAAGTAAATGCTTCAGGTCTAAATTCAAATTGGCCGCCTGTATAAGGCTGATGTACACGTGGTTCTATATATCCATATTGAGTGGAAAAATATATATGTTGCACAAATTATGAGATCTCCCGAGAAGAATTATCCATTAAGAAATAAAAAGCACTTGAAATCAAGAAGTAATGATGAAATTTATTGCAATATATAAAACATAACCCAATCAATACGGAAGAGACGATTGCTGTTTTAAGGACAAGTAAACCAAAAGCATTTTCAAATATCTTTGGAATAAAAATCAACAACCTGAATTCGGAAGTTAAGAAAGATTTGGAAGGAAACAATATACGTCAGTGTAACGGACATACATCAGGTTAATAAGAACAAATAGACAATTACTAATGTATTTTTTAAGTATACGTTATTATTCTAACTTTTTTTTAATGGCATTCGGCAACTAAGACCATATAGCCAGTTCAATGTGAATTTCATACATCTTCCAGTGAATCATTTACTCTATTATAATTATATTGTAACTTCTAAGTATGGACACCTCAGAACGGACATGACATTCACAGACACAACACTTAAACACCCATGCCCTTGGCCGGACTCGAACCGGTTACCTTCGGCACTCGGCACTCGGAGTCAGTACGTCAGCCCATTCGCTACCGAGGCCGGCGATTGTTCTGAATTAGTTGGCAGCAAAGAGAAGCGAGCCAGAGAAACTATAACAAAGAGACGATGTATAGAGGGACAGAGAAGACATTGAGCAGAGTAGAATGGATACGGCATTGGAACTGCGAATAAATGAAATATGTAATGGATTTTTGTAATAGATGTGATAAGAAGTAACTAAGTGGTATTATATTGTGTAAAAGAAAAGCTTGAATAATTGTATTAAGTTTTAAGGAAGAGGCAGATATTTTTTTCGTAAAGGAAATGTGACATATTTGTACCCAGTCGATAGCAATTAAAGTATAAGTGTTAAGTAGTTGATAAATAAATAACGGTCAAATGGATCTCTAAGTCTAAAAGTAGTCCCGTTATTAAAATATATATAAAAGCAAACTAAGACGATTAGATGTGGAAGATGCAAAAAAGTTTTAAGGATAGAAAGATTCCAAGGGATGAAGGCAAAGAAAACAGGATCGAAATGTTCCCAAAAGGGGGAAAGGATACTTAAAGAGATGATGGAGAAATACAGTCTCATGGTTCTTAGAAGAACCTACCGGGATAATAAACATTGCTGTTCTAATGTCCTGAAACAGCACATTAGCTTCAACGACAACGACACAACAAATAGCGCCTTGGAGGAATTTTTCAGTGGTTCGTTTCCTGGTGACTTTTTCCTTAAAGATAGAAGTGAGGGTTATCTCTGTCTAGGTCACTGAGGACTGTAGGGTGTGGCTGACAGAGGGAGAGCTCTGTGTTCACGTCCACAACATAATATAGCCAGTGTTACCATCTGAGTGGCTAAACAACTACACAAGGGTAAGATTCTTCCCAGCGATCACCTAAAAATTCCTTTATATTATGTGATTTTAGCTCTAAGAATAAAATAACACTTTTATTTATTAATATAAAAGTGACATCAAATGGTATGAAAAAAGAAATTCAGTAGAAAAACAAAATTCATAGAGTTTATTGATAATTATAGAGACTAATAAACATGCAAACTGCATAACTGTCGAGAAAATCTAGTAACTGATCTCTGCAAAATAGTATCAGGAAAATTCATCACCGAAATTATTCAGCATAATACCTAGCCTTGGAGTTCTTTACGTAAGCTTACAAAAAAGGAAGTAGAACATGGACCACGCTGATGTCTTCCATGCTTTTTTTTAAAAAAATACTTGTTAATTACTCCTTTACGGCAGATGAATATCTGATGTATGAACGAAGATGATGAAATATCTGACGGCCTAAAGCAGAGAATACTCCACTGTGGGTCGGTTGCTGGAAGTTCTCGATTCACTTGAAGACGACTTTCCTGAACTATGCTGTCATTGTTATTGTTAGGGCTCCTGGGCGCGTCGACTGAACTATGCTGTCATTACTGTTTCACTCAAGAGTAGAGCGGGATTGCGCTCACAAGAATTCAGCTATTGAAAGGTTTAGAAACTTTTGACATAGCGATTTTCATATTGTGTGAGAGATGAAGATTGTTTGTGTTTCCTTGCATTATCTGTTAACAGAATGTCTCGGATGTTCTATACCTCTTCTTTACAGCAATTCTCGCTAGCATAATATTCCAATGGTTTCTTCTTCCTTGTACTTATGTCGCCATTGCTGGGTCAGCATTTTTTTTTTAGGAACGACATGATACTGATTTGGCCGATTGTCGCTGAGCTTGACACCTCCAGGGAAGGAAAGTTGTGCTGCCATCTGTCCGCGAAAAGTGTAACTATGTTCTATGTGTGATATGAGTGTCTTTTTAATGCTTAGTGTGTAGTTTATGAGGCAGATATTGAGGATCGTGGCGGCATTAGGCTTGGAGGTCTGTATCATGAGCCCTTTTCACAAACAAACAAAAAACCACTGCCTGCGCTTATTTAGTTCCAGATTGGAGAAAATGTGCGCCTTCGCAAAGAAAATGATTCGTGCAGGGAAGATAATTATTTGTTTCGTAAGCAAAGCAAAAATATATTCCTCCTCAAGGAGAAAATTACTCCGGTCTCAGAAGTGTAAGATGATTTTTATGACCTTAGTTTTTGCCTTACGTATAATTAATCAATAAGGACCACAACGGTGAGTGTCAAAACTGACAACAGTCTCTGTGGAAGCCAATTTTGTCTTCCTTTATGCTTGGTCATCCTCTCGTTAGTGTAATAAGAAGCTTCCGTGATGGTTGTTAATATACGAGGGTGCTAATTTCCTCTTTGACAAAGAGAGACGTATTCAAGGAAACGATTTAGAGAAAGTTTTGGTGTGCAGTTAGTAATATAATGGCACTGATCAACGATGTGTTAATAGTTCCAGGCTTGGTTGTTAGCACTGACAGATTTAGTTGTGGTTACATGCAAATTGCGTGTCTTCATTAAAATTATATCTAAAATTATCATCATTAAACATTTAAACATTTACGCCAGGGAAGACTCAATTCTCAATATATTACTAACCATATTATCTGATCGAAATTGCTTTTGAAGCTCTAATTTCAGGACAATGCTATGTCAAAATCGTCCAAATTGTGACATAAGAATTTATAACCAAATTCCCGTAAGATTCGTACTTTTAACCGATTTTCTGATAATTCGAAACGAACGAGAAAAATTTGTTGCGAGGTAAAAAATTCTTCACATGAATATACTATTTTGAAAGAAATATTACTGATTTACTCCAGTGTACTTGAAGAAAAATCACAACAAACCATCAGGTTTTACTACGAAACTCCCATTTCTCGTAAATAGTATTGAGTATGTTTATGATTGCTGCAGCATTGTTTATATGCACTTTGCAACAGAATTATATCGCTCAATTTATCAGTCTATCTGTTGACAGGTTTAAATGAAATAGCGCTATTCTTCAAAATGATTTAACCTCGTCCATAGCTGTTAAGGTAAGTGTCACAAAAGACTTTCTTATGGCATGTAAGTACCTTTTTATCTGTTTGTGAGCAAATGTAATTTCCCGATAATCCATCATCTTTCAGGTGCCCTTCCGGAACAGACAACGTAGTCTTCCGCAGTACAGACGACTTGGTGTCTCCATTTTTATTTTCGCAGTAATAATGTTTTTTTATTATTTTCATGAGTTCCCAACAGTAAGTTTTTAGTAATTTCTTGCATCTGATCAGAATATGTTTGACCGTCTTCAACTCTTACACTATTAATTAAGGTAATTGTTTATAAAGCTATTCTTAGATAACGCTTGTTGAGTTTTAGAAATCCTTGGAACGTATTGTAATAGCTTAGTAATGTAGAACAGATGTAGGAAAGGTCCACGTAAATATTTGACTACAAACATGGTTAATTGTTATTTGATGTATGCTTCCTGTATTCAATAAAACTTGAGATCTCTCATCTCTCGATGATTGTGGTGTATGATTACCTCTCCTCAAACATAGCAACAAAAATTTAAGCTGCTGTTGAGAGGTCCTTTGTCTTTGGGATTATTAAGTGTAACAGCTATCGGTTTCATAATTGATTTGCGAAAATAAATGCTCTAATGGATTTTGTTTGGTACGTCATTTTATGAATTCACTCATTCATCCTGTCACTAAAATAATTACTGTTGTATCTCATCAACAGACTTCTTGACATTATGTTCATAGAAATACCCGCCAGTGTGGCTCAATGCGCTGAGGCACAGCAAACTCTATCGGGCACGAGCTGGACTCCGCTCACCGGCCTTTATGATTAGGTGGTCTTCCACAGCAAACAAGGTGAATGTCGAGACGGTCTCCAATCTCCGCCTAGAAATACGAGGTAAACAGTTCACTTATTGATACGGTCGATTCTGTGAAATATTTGGGAGTAACAGCACAAAGGAACATGAAATGGGACTTGCACATTAATTCGTTAGTAGGTAGAGCTAATTCTAGGTTGCGATTCCTAGGTCAAATCTTGAAAAATTGTAATGAACAAACAAAGGAGATAGCGTAGAATTGTCTACAATTTGGACTACTGTTGTGCCATTTGGGATCCGTTTCGTAAGGGGTTAATTGACAGTATAGAGAAAGTACAGATAAGAGGCGCTCGATTCGTGACCGCTTGCTACAGTCCTTATGAAAGCGTCACATAACTGATTAGTAGACTAGGCTGGGAGTCTCTGGTAGATAGACGACACACGTTTCGTTTAAACTTATTGGTAAACATGTGTACTCCCTTTTTCACTTGCGAGTGTGATGAAGTACTTCGTCCACCAACCTATTTGAGTTGGAATGACAGGAAAGATAAGATTAGAGAAATAAGGTGCCGCACTGATTCTTATATGAATTCTTTTTTCCCTCATATCATTTGGGATTGGAATGCACAACAAAGAGATTAGCAGCCTCTGCCACCCACAATTTTGTGAATTGCAGAGTATATATGTAGATGTAGATGCTGAAGAATGAGATCATGGAAATATCTCTATGAAACGCCTCTTGCTGGCAGTGTGAAAGTGACGTCTTAAAAGCTTCTTATAATAATTAATTGTGATGGTACTTACGTTTCAGTGCAAATTTCCCTACACATCCACTTGTGTTAATTCTTTCACGGTCAAAGTTAAACTGTTCAATCCCTTCAAGAACTCCTCCAGCCATTAACTTCCTTAATATCTTTGTGATCGAAATTTATGCCCAGTCTTCAATTCCCTTTTATGTACTACTAAACCCAGTAACCACCAAGGAGTTATCATCAACGTATACTTTATTCATTCCAACTCACAGATCTCTTCACCAGTAACTTGCCTTCCAATGAATCAGAATGCAGCTCTGTTTTGCGTTAATTTGCACAGAGAAACGTAGGTGCCATAAATTTCATTGCAAACTGTTTCTTTGAAAATCGCAATGTGGCTCACATACCATTCCCCTATGCTCCAGAAAAGTCCATAAATTTTCTGTTCTAGTATATGAAGGACTTTGAAACCGTAAAAAATTTGGCGTATGTTTGCTAGGCGTTAATCGGCATTAAATGCGAGGTTTGTAACTTGTAACAGACCTCAAACCTAAACTTAAATAGAATGGTATTTTATGAAGCACTTATAGTAAGCTAGAGTTTGGTTGAATATGATCTGGTAGGTTTGTTTTGCAATTTCCTGGAAATCAATGTATATAGATTGTTTTATGAAAAGAAACTATTTAAAGGCCATTTAATAGGTTTAATAATGGAATTGTCCAAGAGAATTGCTTAAATGTTCGTAATTCCAAGTATTAATGCAAATTACGATGTCTAAAAGACAATTTGCTACAGTTTAAAATGATTTCTGTGAATAATTTTGTGTTTAAGTATCTTTAATTTCTATATCTGATCATTTTGTATTGATTGTAAATAATTATGTATTCATTCTGATTGTTTTTAATATGTTTCAATTGTTTAAGTATTGTTACTGTTCGAGAAATATCTAGCGGAAGCTTTTGAAGTGTTCCAGAAATTTCGACGGAGTTTATATAAAGCTTACATTCGAGACAGAGAAACAGTTTTCAGCGACTCAATTTACGACGGCCAAGAACTGTTTTGTCTGTGGAAGAAGTGTTGTATACAATCTCTGGATTGTATGTATGCATGTAAACAGCATCTTTGACGTCGTGTTTATGAAAATAAAAGCAAGTTTACAGTGAACTATTTGGTAGACTGGTTATTTATCATATTAATTAAACTACGAACAATCTAATAAACTGTTTAGCGTTCATTACAACATTTCGAACAAACTTATCTATATTGTGCAAGTAATTACGAAATTAAAGAAAATGACAAAATCTGAGTTGGATTAACTACGCGAAACGAGTTATTCTTCTTTATTTCGATGGAGTTTATATAAAGCTAACATCCGAGACAGAGAAAGTTTTCAGCGATTCAATTTACGACGGCCAAGAACTGTATTGTCTGTGGAAGAAGTGTTGTATACAATCGCTGGATTGTATGTATGCATGTAAACAGCATCTTTGACGTCGTGTTTATGAAAATAAAAGCAAGTTTACAGTGAACTATTTGGTGGACTGGTTATTTATCATATTAATTAAACTACGAACAATCTAATAAACTGTTTAGCGTTCATTGCAACATTTCAAACAAACTTATCTATATTGTGCAAATAATTACGAAATTAAAGAAAATTAAAAAATCTGAGTTGGATTAACTACGCGAAACGAGTTATTCTTCTTTATCCACGTAACCTTTGTTAAGATGTGCGAAGGAGGCTTGCTGAACACGTTCGTCGTAAAGCTGCGGTGGGAAGCATATGGAGTGTGTGGTGTAGCGTAGGCACGAGGATCTGTGGGCCGCATTTGACTGCCCTGAAACGCACGGGCGCGGCAGTTAGATGTGGTGGGAGGTCGAAACGGTAGGAGTGCGCGGGTAACTGCCATGGCTCACGTATCTCCTCCTATGAAATATGGCTCGGTACACAAATAAACTGCGCAAATTATCTGCCGCAGAAAACAAATCACTTCTAGCACGATTCTTTAGGGCCTAGCCGTATAAGCTCGTCACTTACAAGGGAAGGGCACGACCTTGGGATTTTATTTTGGGATGAGACTTAGCGTGATAATTGTACCACTTAGGATGTTTACCTCTTACAGTCGTAAGACGCAACGCTCAATAGATTCGGAGAAAACGGCCTTTAAAAATTCAAGCCCAGCTTATATAGACTACTAGTGAAATTCCGGTCTAGCAGCGGAACAGCCCAATCGCCAACGAGCCTGCGTCATGCCTGGGCGATCTGGGTTCGTATCTCGATTTCGTCTATTTTTTTTTCATTTTTTTAAAATTTTTTTTATATCAACTACCGGTACCCTTTAACTTAAAATACTATAAAACTATAATAGTTACAATATTTTATTGTTTTAAATACACTGTTACTAATGGTTATAATAATAATATTTATTCATATCGTGTTTTTTGATTATTGATTTTATTTAACATACATTTTTTACTACAAAGTTGAGCTGGGATGATAATCATCATAAAAACATTTAAACTAATTTTTTGGCATCGGGCACAATTATTGAAAGCGGATTTTGTTTACAAGAACAACGGTAATATACGAAATAAAACTTATGACATTGTTAATAAAATAACATAAAATTTAATTATATTTAAAGAATATTGTAACTATTATAATTTTATAGTATTTTAAGTAAGTTATAGGGTAGTTAATATACTTATATCATGATTTAAAATTTGAAATTTTAATTAAATGATCAATAACAATGAATAAAAACTAATTTAATTGTAAAAAAAAAGGAATGAAAAAAATAGACGAAAACGAGATTCGAACCCAGATTGCCCAAGCATGAAGCAAGCTCGTTGCTGACTGGGCTGTTCCGCTGCTGTCTTGAATTTTTAAAAGCCGTTTTCTCCGAATCTATTGAGCGTTGCGTCTTACGATTGCAGGTGCTAAACATCCTAAAGGGGTACAATTATTACGAAAAGTCTCATCCCAAAATAAAATCCCAAGGTCTTGCCCTCCCCTTGTTAGCCAGATGACTTTGTTCGACAGTAACACATTAAATTTATGTCTTCTCGTGAATGGAACACCTTCATAAGATACGTTTCTTGAATTAGAGAAAGTCAAGATTTTATTTAAGAAATCAAAAATACTATTTTTTGCCATCTCACCGTGAATTTTGTAGTTGAAGATAGCAGACACAGCTTAAATTCTATTTGGGTGAGTTTATAATCCAATGGCTTTGTAATTAAATTTTGACATGAAAATTACCTTTGTTGAGAGCGTAACGTAGAAAGGGAGTTTTTTAAACTAGCGCGGATGAATCTTTAGTACCCGTATTCAGGGTATATTACTGTCGCTGATGTGGGTACGCTGTTTATTTCATAATTCTCGCCTCCAAACAGTGATAAAATTTCTGATGAACATTCACTGTAATAAAATACGTTGTTCCTGGAGACTGGACTCACCTCAGAGACTCAACAGCCTTCAGCGAGTCTTGATAATGCCGGAAGAGTTAGTTGCAATGACTGCCACTACAGCGTTCCTTGGATAACCAGGAAATTTGAAACTAACGACTGCCTTGACTTTATTTGTGCTTATATTGTTAAAAGGAAGTGTAAATTTCAAATAAATAATCGAATTTTATTTTATTTGCACCTACAGTGTTAAAAGAACTATAACTGTAATGCCATCTAAAATGCAGTTGTCTGTTGTGTAGCAGAGATAAAAATTATTATGCGAGGCAGAGATATAAAAAATTATAATTTGACGTTCGTTTGAAGCCATGTGCGCAGCCATCATGTACGGGTTAGACAAGCACCTCCCAAGAATCTTAATACCTACTGACGCTAAGAGCGCTCTCCAGAAATTACAGAACTCAGTATTGTAATAAAGGCCTGACGTTGGAAGGGGGGGGGGGATTTATTATTAGTTAAATATGAAAAATGAAATGCATTTAAAAAATACTAAGGTGAACTAAAGGAATTAGAACCATGAATATTGTACACAAAATAATATCCCATTTATTGATTCTTATGGCTTATACAAGGCCGGGTAATAGTTAACTTTACGTTAAACATATTCAGAGACCACAAAAACAAGCAATACCCGACGTTTACAATCCGCCGATGAAAAGCAAACACAAAACTGAATGAAATATTTCAACATTAAATAGCAAAGTTAACATATGATCAACGTGGCAACGCAGGCCATCAAATTGAAGCTAACATTTACTACAACAAAGGAGTATCCCAGGGGCGCCATATAAAGTTAAAGAAAAGCATCGTCTTGAATTTACAATTAGCAAGATGCTTGGAATTTGCAATGAAACATAAAATCAGCTAGCTCAGTGAGTTTGTGGCGGGAGCAGAGTCTTATCTCAGTGCCGCTTAAGGGCTCACAAGTCTCGTCAAAACCCTATGAATTGTGACCGTATGCATCCGGTACTTTACCATTAATGCATCGCCGTGATGTAGCGTGACACGCACAGCGCCACTGCAGCTGTAAAAGCCAGGTTAGCGGGTACGACCGCGTTACCAAGACAGCATCCAGGTAATGGCAGGCATGCCATACAACTTCTTGCTTCCCAGAGCAAGAGAGTGATCAGAACCAGACAGTGATCACCGGACGAGAGCGTGTCGGCTGACACGTCTGTACAGTAGCTCGTCCCGGCAGCAAGTGTCCTCAAAATGGCCTCTTCTCGTCTTCTTCTCCCAAGTTGTCTCCCACTCGCCACATGTAACAGAATCCCCTTGAATTAAGATTTGGGAAACCCCTACAAACGTTCACAATTGGTCATCTATACATGTCCGTCGTCACGTGTTTTATATCGCGCCCAGCATTTGCTGTCTCCGTTCGCGCACTTTCTGCCTGACCTCGAGGAAGCAGCGGAGAGGGGTGAGTTCACCGCCCTCGTCTAACGGAACATCGCTGTTGTGAACTACGGCGCCGCCAAGTCGGGGAGCCCAGCCATTGTCTCGCTCTCGACCGCTCGAAAATGGCAGGTCCAGCTTCCTATATTCACTACGTTACTGAGCAGCAAGTTTTTGCAGAAATTAAAATTATAATAATTACTCTGGCTGCCCGGGTTTAATATACAATTATTATACCCATACAATATCCCTATTATTTACGGTATTTACACCTTACAAAATTGAATATTATTAAAGAAAATCTGAATATTAATTAATTTATTTAATTATATTCATTGTGGGTGACTCTGTCATACCACAGTATGGAGTAACAAAATGCACCAATACATTTATGAAATAATCAGACTTGTGTCAGAAGCTTCTTCAGATGGCATAAAAGTACACTTTCTCTGGATCAAAGGTCATATAGGAAATCCCGCACAATGAAATCGTCGACCAGCTGGCGAAACAGACCATCAACAAAGGCATTCAGCTACCTTGAAGGTATTTTATCTCACTAGTCACTAGAGAGGCACACCTTAAGTGGAATGAAGACTGGTCCCGGAAGCAGCTACTCAAAGGAAAACACTATGCAGCAATACAACCAACAATACCAAAGACACCGTGGTTTACAGAACACCGTATAGCAAGAAAACACATAACAACAATTTTTAGGATGAGACTAGCACACGGTTGCTATCCACACCATTTATGCCGCCTCCATATACTACAATCACCGATATGCACCTTCGATCAAGAGATTTCCGACCTCAACCACATCATGCTCTCGGTACCAACTACAACGCAAGCGATCCTACAATTTCTGTCAAATTTCCATCGAACGTTACTACCATTTTACAATCGAAAAATGTGCAGGTCTATAAAGCAATCATCCGCTTCCTTCAAGACACCGAAATGAAGATCTGAAGTCTCCAACACGCTACAAGAAGACAGAAACAAACATATGATAACGTTGAATGCTGCCTAAATGGTTTCAGACCAAAGGCCAAATAAATAATTAAATAAAGTTATATGTTGCGTTTTGTATATTTACGACGACTATATGCAGAAATTCATATAAGGAGAAGAGCATTTGATGATTATGCTGTAACAGTTACAGGAACCAAGTGATAACATAACCCAGAAATTTCGTTGACAGGCGATAACAAACAGGCAAGTTTATTAAAACCCAGTGAAAGTTTACATGAAAATAAAAAAGACAATAGCCTGTTGTGTAAGTAACTACACAAAAACATGAACGGCAGATATAAAAAAATTAGTAATGCGACGTTCGTTTAAATCTGCATATTGTTATTTGTTTATTTACGATCCATAAATTCGTGTAAAGTTCTCAATAGCAATTACCGTACTACAATCATTTTTTGATAGAAAATAAGAAACATGGGGAGTTTATGAAAAAGTCAGTGAAAGTTTACAGAAAACGTCAGGTGGTCACGAAATATAGCAGTAAAATAAATCAGTCATTACTTGGTTTTGAAACTACAGTTTTCTTAGAAGGTTTTTCATAACAATAAAAACTTCCATAATTTTTAGCGGGCTTTGCGGCAGTAATTGCAAGTAGTATAAACTGAGGGCAGAGATAAAAAAACATTATACGCGAGGAAGAGATGCGTTGTTCATTTTCTCGCTGAGAGTCTGAGTCATTCTGTATTTTGTTTACCGCCAATTATCTGTGGCGGAAGAAGTGCTGGAAAAAGCGAAAGGTAAACCATGATTTTACTACGTAGATTTTTTTTATTCCAACTAATCAGGTAAGCACTTTAAAAAATTGTCACTAGCCACGCATGATTCCCAATGTAATGGGCTTTACTTTAGTTTTAGAATGAAGAGAGCGGAAAATTTGGAAAATAGATAGTTGGGGAGCTATTCTATCTTTTCATTACAGCTTCACGGCTTTAAATCACAAAGACATTAAACCTTGGAGGAATTTATAGCAAGGAATGGCGAGGGAATTTGTCATTAATTTTACAAAAGAACCATCCTCACATGCGCAACGAATGATTTTGGATAATCATGGTAAACATAAATCTGGATATATAAGAACGAAGTCTTTCTCGGCGTTGAGAATGTATAAACTGCTCTCGGCTAGTCACCCGAGAGCAGTTTATACATAAATCTGGATGTTAGGTGTAATATCGGTACAGGCATCATCCTTATGTGGCTTACACTCCTCTTCAAAATCCTCTTTTCTTCTGTCTTACCTTTTCTCACGGAAAAACACACGCGCACTCTTGGAGAGAGGCATTCGGGAGGACGCCGGTTCGAATCCCCGTCCGGGCATCGAGATTTGCGTTTTCCATGGTTTCCCAAATCACTCCAAGCAAATGCCGGGATGCTTCCTTCAAAAGGCCATGGCCGAATTCCTTCCCATTCCTTGCCTCCCATCCTTTCCCGTCTCTAAAGACTTCGCTGTTTATTACGTGAGGTGAAATGGGGGAGGGGGGGGGGATCCAGTGAAATCTCACTAAATCTCACCAAGGGAGAGGGGGAGGGGGCCACGCAAATCTCACGTGAGGTTTTGAAATTCTAGAAAGGACAGAAGAGCTAAAAAAAAAAAGACACGGATGTCGACTATAAGGGGGAAAAAACGACGCGGATACCGATTTTAGGGGGGATATAACCCCCTCGGAAGCAGAGGAGCTAAAAAAAACTACTAGGACGAGCAGGGGGGGGGGGGAGCGGAGTCACATCAAAATATCACGTCATCTTGGGGGGGGGCGGAGTCCGACAAGATCCCAACAAATCTCACCAGAGGGGGGGGGGGAGGGGAGGGGTCCGGAATTCCGAAAAAACACCTCACGTAATTAATGAACACCCCATAACTGATGAACTACCAGACCGCCTCGTTTTAAAATATGCGTGTTCTAAGTACTATCAAAATCGGATAAAAATTGTGCGTTTGTATGACCAACGTTAACGGAAATCAAGGTGAGGGGGAAAACGAGGAGTGGGTTTAGGTTTTTCTAAATCAAACGTAAACAGTGTTATTCTGTTTGTTTTAAAGTATACGTATGCAAAGTTTCATCAAAAGCGGATAAAAACTGTGTGTTTGTATAAAGCACATTGGCAAAAAAAAAAAAAAAAAAAAAAAAAACGCCAACGATTGAAATGCTTACCGATTACCAATGTCCTAGAACATTCTTTATATACACTCCACTGTAATGTGCTGCCACCTGCTTTCTGTGATTGGTTATTTCACGTTGACGTCGAAAGTAGGTGGTGGTGACATTAATGTGACTGGACTGTGTATTTACTCCCGAAAAAACATCGTCAAACGTGCCTATGAAAGTTTTCACTCAAAAAATTTCATACATGACCATGAACCTCCATATCTCGCGAATGAATTCAAACAGACCGACCAACTGGCTTCTCATCTATTACAAGAATAGGCAGAAAATGATTACAAAGACCTATTACAACTCAGAAAGAGTCTGAACGAAAAAGAGGATCCGGAAGAAACGATCCCTTAAGTCGGGTACGAAGGTACAACATGGCCAGAGAATACGTGATTACAGTGCGAACCTCAAGGAGAAAACGGTGAAATATAGGTGTCCTTAAATGGCGCATTCGGAAGAACAGGGGGCAGGAAAACTGTGAGTTATGGACGGTAGTAACAACTCATTTCGCAACATGCTTGTCCCATTGGTTGAAATTAGATCGTTGTTGAAGATTAGCTTCTGACAGAGAGTTAAAAGGGATCTCTCCAGTCATTTTTGGTCAGTATCCGGAAGGAGGATTTATACACAATTTTCGTGATAGTTGCATCAATTGCGGGAGGAAGGATACCATATAGATAGATCATAAATTCATCTTGGTTTATTACACAAAAAGTTTATGTTTAAATCTCTTTGGTTCAATTATAATTTGTGTGGACATCCAATTTAACAAGAAATTAGGACGATTAAAAATACAGTTCACTGCAACACTAGGTTAGTTGGTCGAGATTCTACATCAAGTTCGTTGCACTGTCACAGACCTGTACTTTCCATTGATGAGAATGCTAGCCGTAGCTGCTGGATTATCTTAGCTGTGTTGGGAGACATATTCAACCTGTTTTTGCAGACACCTGTCGAATAGTTCTCCTGACTGTTTACGGATGCAATGTGGCGTCAACGCAAATTTCTGACCTGACCGGCAAATTGAAATCCCATTTCCCCGTAGACATAACTTCATGGCAGAGTCTTTTTTTTTGCTTGGGCTTTACGTCTCGTCGACAGTGAGGTCATTAGAGGCGGGATTGGATTGGGGCAAGGAACGGGAAGGAATTCGGCCATGGCCATTTTGAAGGAAGCATCCCGGCATTCGCCTGGAGATGACAGAGAGATTGTAACATTGGTCAAGTTGTATAAGAACTCCACAGGCCGGCGAGAATAAGTTTCCGAGAAAACGTGTAATAATCAAAGGATTATTTAAAGCTAGCTAATATTCTGAAAATGATAGCGTAGTCTCATTAATTCAGTGGTTATGAGTACATATACATGATGATCCTGAGATCTTCAGAGTAGGGCATAAGGAGTGATCTTCCAGCAGTTCTATTATCTTTTTATCGAGGTCACGACCTAAATCAGCTATCTCTTTTCGGGCCGCAGTAAGGTAAGGAGGCAATGATAGCGACATTTGACTTTATTTTATTAGAAGCTAAGTTAGGTTGATAACATTGAGATGTAAGTGAAGAATATTTGGTTGTTAGCGGGAGAAAGAGTCAGAACGTGTGTATAGTAGATGAAACATAAAGTAACGCAGCATGATATCGAGAAAGATTGTAGTTAGTGAATTCGAGTGAAACAGTAAAGTTTTTTGGATAGGTGATTTAGACCACGGTAAGTAAAACACAAATAATTTACAACGTTTCGGATAGTCGATGCAATAAAACGAAGTTTTCTTTTGATTTGTGAAAGTGAATCATTCACAACAAAGGTTACAACATCATAATTTGGCTGAGATATGTTGATGACATACTTTGTGTAGTAGATGAACCAGAAGCCACGGTTAACCAGCTACACACAGAAATCAACACCATTCACAAAAACATAAACTTTACACTGGAAAAAGAAATAGAAGGAAAACTCAGCTTCCTAGACCTCGCCATAACATCTCACAACAACCTTCTCCAATTCGAAATATATAGGAAACTCACCACAACAGATATGATAATAAGCTCTAATTCCAATCATCCACAAACACACAAGGAAGCAGCAATTAGACACATGCTCAACAGACTAAACAAAACACCACTAAACAAAGACAACTACACAACAGAACTTGACACCATCATACAGATAGCCACCAATACAAAGAAACCAGAATACACCAAATGAACAAAACCATCAAAAAGCAGATACTAAGAACAACACTAAACACTATACCAAATCCAAAACAAATAAATACAAACACCCACATGAATGCAACAGCAAATAACATAACACCCACACAAGCAAAAACAGAAAAATGGCACACATTAACATAGATAAACAAGAACACTCACAAAATAGCAAACATTCTGAAAAAGCAAGGGCTCAGGATGGCATTTAGAACAGACAACTCACTACAGAAAAACATCAAAAACAACACATCAAACAACAAATTCCACAATTCAGGTATATATAGATTAACTTGTAATGACTGCAATGCAGAATATATAGGCCAAACTTGCAGGAAATTTGAAAGCAGATATAAGGAACATTTAAGAGCACTAAAATACAATAACCACTCAACATTCGCAGAACACCTACTAGAACATAATCACCAGCCCACGAATATAGAGTCAGACATGCAAATACTAACCATTAACAATAGCAAACCACAACTACTAGCATTTCAGGAATACTACCACATCCACAAAGCACTGGCAGAAGAAAAGAACATAATAAACGAATACACGAACCTGACAGACCCAACATTATACACAGTACTCAAAAACAAATAATAAACACAACCATACACAACAAAAGGACACAGTCAATAATAATAATACACCAAACTAAACACATATTTAAAAGCGCGCCACACACCGAGTAAAACAGAAGACAAACGGTTAACAAAACCTGCTAATCAGCGATGTACAGTAACTAACGTAAGACATCAGATCTCAACGTATTACAGTGCTACGCAAATAATCGCTAAAATGCAACCAACATGTGTAATATATACTGCAGTTACAAACATAACTGATGCTAAAAGGCTGTACAATTATAAGCATGTGTAACCAAAGAAAAATGTAAGTAAGCTTAAATCTGTAACCCACAAGTTTCATGTTTCAATTGTAAAATAGAACAAATGTAATTATATGTATAAATACCCACAGACAGAACCGCTGAAGATGCTTCGCAAATGAAGCGAAACGCGTTCGGAAAATAAAACAACAATTTCAATTGCATTGGCGTTACAATTATTCATAAAATAGATCAATTTGAACTGTTTAAGTGAGAAGTCCGTTTTTAGGAAAAAAAGAAGAACAAGAAGTTAATTAATTTACAAGTAAAAAGGGATTAGTTACACAAACTTTAATCCCTTACAACTTTCGCTCCACGTGTGTAGGAGCACTTGTGTTTAGGTCGTCCAATATATCCTTATGTCCAATATATTTCTTCATTTGAGCTATCTGCACGTTGTCGTATACTGTACATTCGAATATTGGAGTTGATAAATAAATTATTAAAATTGGAAAACTATTAGAGAGATATATCAATGAGGATATGGAAATGTAATACTTATTGTACTGAGTGCATTGGGAATGCAGCCAACGGGTGTCAGTACTGCAGACTGGAGTGGGTCGCCAAGTTGAGCGGCAGTAAACGCTGATTGAAATACGGCTGCCGTTACGAGCGACGAGGCTACGGCGCCAACCAGCCAGCTAGCTAATTGCACGGCGCGGCGCCTGGTAACACGAGGGGAGGCCAGTTGAACCCGACACTGTTGTAGCAAGGGGAAACCGACGACCAATATTTCCGACACAGTCGCTAGCGAAAATTGTTACGTCCACTTCGTAATTGTTCAATTGGTTAAACTGAATAACGCGAGAAATACATAATAACAAAGGATATTTTCTTTATTAGAGATCAAAACCAGAGTTGATGAGTGGAACAAGAAGTACAAGGTGATTCAAAATGATTGTCGGGGTTTCATGAATTTTTTACCGGCTGTGTACTTTACATGGATGAATAGACAAACTCTCAAAGTATTGTTTTGTAGCAGCCGCTAATCTTTTAGTTACGTTTTGTTCCGTCTGATGTCAGTGTTTGCAATATGGCAGCTAACGCTAATGAACAGACAGTAACAGGACTAACTTACCTCGATATGGTCTCTGAGTGATTGCTGCCTCAGCTGAAAGAGGTGGATGATCTTGTTGTTACGTTTTGTTCCGCCTGATGTCAGTATTTGCAATATGGCAGCTAACGCTAATGAACAGACAGTAACAGGACTAACTTACCTCGATATGGTCTCTGAGTGGTTGCTGCCTCAGCTGAAAGAGGTGGATGATTTCATATTCCAACAAGATGGTGCTCCACCTCATTTCCATCGGGAGGTCAGAACATTTCTCAATGAACAATTGCCGCAGCGATGGATAGGACGCGGAGCCGACAGTGACCAAATGCTCATGGCTTGGCCACCTCGTTCACCAGATTTAACCCCATATGATTTTTTTCTGTAGGGTTACGTCAAGGATCAAGTTTTATCTTCCTCCTCTATCTGCGACTATCCCGCAACTGAGAGAACGGATCAGGGCCGCCTTTCTGATGGCATACTGCGTAGCGTGTGGTATGAAATGGATTATCGCATAGATGTGTGCAGAGTGACACAGGGCGCACAAATCGAACATTTGTAATGGATGTAAAAAAACTTGATGAGTTTCTTTACACATCAAAATAAGATTCAAATTCGTATCTCAATTGTGCTAAGTGTAGAAATTTTTTGAAACCCCGACAATCATTTTGAATCATCTTGTATTTAACGCCTAGCATTAGGGAGGACGCGGGTCAGATTCACTGCCCGACCAGTCAGATTTTGGTTTGTCATTGTTTACCGATATCATGCGAATGCCAGTATGGTTCCTTCAAAAGGTTATCACCGAATTTATCTTCACTTCTTGCCCACCAATTTTGTTTAAGTTTCAATCCATTAAACCACTATTTTCCCCGCGAACACCAAGATGGAAGGACCATAAATACACATAGTTAACATTTATACTTGGGCTCAAGAGGGGTTCTTATCCTTATTCCAGTAATCAAAGAAAAACTACCCTTTTGCAACATTCAATGTATACAAAGGATTCTGATAATTACAAGACCATCATGGGTGCCATAACTAGTAGAAATTCTGATTCAAACAATCAATAAAGCATATAAATGTAACCGGTGCGCAAAAATTCGAGATGTGGCGGAGAGATATTACATTAAAGTTATCGTATTCAGTGAAAGATATGCCACGACTAGCTAAACACAATATGACGGAACTGAGCGTGGTGGGTGCGTGGTTAACGCTCTGGCCTCGCATTCGGGAGGACGGCGTTCGAATCCCCGTCCGGGCATCCAGATTTGGGTTTTCCATCGTATTCCCAAATCAATCCAGGAGAATATCGGGATGCTTCCTATAAACAGGGCCGGCGTTAGGGGGGAGGTGGGGGGGAGGGGGAGTAACCGTGTCAAATGTATCCCGACTGTAGGCGGGGTCGTGCTGTCGCTCCGCCTGCTTGGCTGAGTGAGCTGAGGTACCGCGCACTGGATAGGGGAAGTACAATGGGGTCGAGCACGAGCCCGGCAGGCATGATTGCGGTTTTTAGGCCTTTTCCCGCAATATCTAGCCGAATGCTGGGACGGTCCCCAAACTCGCCTCATAAACTACACGTTTAAAAAAAAAATAAAAAAAAATAAAAAAATAAAATAAATAAATAAATAAATAAATAAAAAATAAATAAAAAAAAAACACTTATCGTGTAGTAAACGCAAAGTTACATGTTTCACAGACAGATGGCAACACAAGACTTTCCTCCTCCAGTAGATTAAATACGATGGTCCTGTTTCGGGCAAGAACTCGTTTCCTACCCCCCCCCTTTTTTTTCATGATTCATACTACCACCTGTGGTGTCCATTAGCCATGTGGTCCTTGCTGTCCGAATCAGAGGGGGGAAAAAAGCTTTAGCCAATAAAGCGTTTCTCATAAATAGAGAAGAAAGAGAAAAAAAATACCGAACGATTTTCAGTATCGATCATTGAGTGGAACTTGTAGCAGAATGACCAAATATGGGTCATTCCGTAAATTTTTTATATAATATTTTGTATATTTTTATATATAAAAAGAATAAGAAATGAAATTATCGGAGAGGATTGTCAGTGTGTTTGTGGGACCTGAGCTAGACGCGCCAAATTGTCGCGACAGGCCGGCGGCTGCCAGGGACAATGGACACCAGCTACCCCTTTCTCACGCAGTTTTTTTTTTTTTCTTTTTTTTTTTCTTATGGCATTCGGCCGTGTTAGCCATTTAGCCAGCTCAATGTTTTCGTTTCTCTCACAATGTACAGATTTCCTATGAGAATGATTATTTTCTCTAATGTGTAAGGACGACACAAGACGAACACAACACTTAATTAAAACCACCCATGCCCTAGGCCGGACTCGAACCGCCGACACCTGCACGAGAAGCAAACACTCTACCCCTACGCTGCCGGGGTCGGCTCTCACGCAGTTGGTCAAGCGTATAATCCCTTGGCTCCGGGGAAACCGTACGCTGGGGTGAATAAACTATCCAAGCCCCAGGTCTACGGACGGGCAGTTTGGAGGTCACAGGTGACGAATAAGTCCAAGGCTATCCCGAGTTCGCACGAATCGAGAAAGACAAGGTTCGCCTATCGTGACAGCCGAAGGGAGGAGCTTAAAAATGGCAGATCCAATCGAGAGAGACTTTCCTTTGCATTTGGTAATGCCGGTGTATTTTTTTCTCTATGTAAACCAAGAACGACGGAAGGAGGTTTTTCCGGCGGACGCTGGAGAGGACTTGGCTCCGAGCCTTCAGACTAGAAGGAGCGGATCTTCCGAAGGTGGAGATCGCTCCGTCTTGGCTTCGAACCTGAGGGTCAATAAGCGTGTCTTGTACAGTGTGGTCACTGTGCACGCATCCATTACGCTTGCACGGACGTGGTGCATTGTCCGCTATAGCCAAGGGGCTATAGTAATTCCGCCGTCGCGGGAAATACATCGCCGTCACGGTAATAATTCTACAAGTGCAGTGTGGTACTTTTATTCGGTCATTGAGTACAGCCCTGTAACGACCACTGAATGATTAGGAGTTCTCGCACTCCCAAATATTGAGCTAGCTGGGGCAGACTTTCTTAAAGCCACACTTGATGGATAATTTAAATTATCCTGGCGCCCGGCATTTGAGATCGGATACAGTTAATGTCAATACTGTGATTTATGGTTCCCGATCAATGTGAAGGGAACTTTCATTTTAAAAAAATCAAGTGTGTAGCTTTCTTGCTTGCCAATTAACATTGGGAGTTTGTTTCATGATTAATATTAAAAGTGGTTGTGTTTTAATGCTTTTGTTTATTTGTTAATATGTGTTGGCAATTGTAAGAAGAGGCTTTGCATAGTTCTTTTTATCATATTTCAATGTGTCAATGTTAACGATAAATAAGCCTCGCCTGTACGCCGTTATGAGTACCCAATAAATTAGTAGCCTAGGGTTTCTTTTAATTATAAAAAGAAGTAAAAGGTTTTCACCCTTAACTTCCCAACGGCATAAACCGCCACAAACTTTGTAAGAATTTTGTGAAGTCGTTTATATTGTGCGCAGTTTTTGGATAATCGATGGCTCTGAAAGAAGAACTAAAGAATCATAAAACGTCGTGCTCATCAAGAATTTTGAAAACTGAACAGACCAATTTGTTGAGGGAAGCAATTGGAAAAATTTTCAAAAAAGTATTTTGAAAAAGGAAAGAAGAGTGGTTCATTTTACGCAAAGCGAATAATTTCTTAAAAGGCAGCACAGATAAAGTATCAGCTGTAGATTATATTGCTGGTTAATGAGCAGATGTTCTTTCCCATTTCGCCGATAATTGTAGCCCATCTTGATTTCTGAAAATAGTCAGAATTGCTGAAGTTGTTTTCTCTCCTAGAAAAATATTTCCTACTGAAAAGGAAACACTGTACACCAAACAGAAATATTTGTTACCTAATTTCACCGAAGGAGCACAAAATTAAATAAAGCCTCGATGATTTACCCATTTGTTACTATCAGTATGAAAACTTGATACAAAAATCAGTTGGCTGGGTTGGTTCATTTACTTCAGTTTCACTTCTCGAGTCTTACGATCAACGTAATCATCGACATAGAAAACACTTTTATTAGTCCACAGTGTTTGTTCATTTTCACAGAATGCGCATATATTAGTAAGTCCAATCGCCCCGAGCCAATCTGCTCTGCCGTTTAGGTGTTTTACACTATTCTGTTTTATATAACACTGTGCCATTGCTTCACTTCACGCTCCAGGTCAGACAACTTTATAAAACACTATGTATACCAACGTAAGCAATATCAGAAGCA
>JARYHS010009186.1:169142663-169217348 GCA_031002005.1 Vandiemenella viatica | reverse complement strand
CCCATATTCATACTAGGTCTCACACAAATCCATATATCACCTCAAACAAGCATAAGTGCAGGAACAGCACATCATAAATCCAGCAAACGAGATAAAGGAAGGTATCACCACATTACGCAAAAACACACAGAGATAGAGACGATACA
Organism: Vandiemenella viatica; assembly: GCA_031002005.1. NCBI lineage: Eukaryota > Metazoa > Arthropoda > Insecta > Orthoptera > Morabidae > Vandiemenella > Vandiemenella viatica. The sequence continues at coordinate 169,217,202 of JARYHS010009186.1, read as the reverse complement.
CACGTACATTTCCATGCCTACAGCGATCTCGACTCAACAACTAGCCCAATCGAGGCAACGAAAAGTGAAACAGAACACCCGACTGACAAAAAAACATCATTAACATGTGTTCCAAGTAACAAACTCCTCACATCAAAATCATATCATTTAACTCACACTACAGCCCTCTCTCCATTGAGTATCGTTGGTAATATGTACAAAGCTAATTTCATAAGTTACCACATACATAAGTAATTGCAGGAAAGAGTCCCGACACACGACACCACACTGAGGTGAAATGATAGGCAGATGATAGTATGTCTTTCCAATACACCTCAGTGCTCACCACACATACTTGATTTTTTAATGTGCATCAGTATACCTTGTGGCTGGAACTAAGCTCTTGGCAATTTTGGCCAAAAGTCATTTGTTAATAGTAGCTCATCAATCACAAATTTTGGGTCAACCTGCCAAGCGGGCGCGGGCGCGAGGTGGCCACCCTTCCTCACAGCGGACGCGTACATCATGTAGGTCGGTATACCGGCGGATATAGCCGCTTACTAGCGCAATGAAATTCCGGTCTTCAGTCCGGTCCTAAAAATGCGGTTACCGGTAATAGGTCCCGGACGCGTACATCATGTAGGTCGGTATACGGCGGATATAACCGCTTACTAGCGCAATGAAATTCCGGTCTTCAGTCCGGTCCTAAAAATGCGGTTACCGGTAATAGGTCCCGGACGCGTACATCATGTAGGTCGGTATACCGGCGGATATAACCGCTTACTAGCGCAATGAAATTCCGGTCTTCAGTCCGGTCCTAAAAATGCGGTTACCGGTAATAGGTCCCGGTCGGGAAACTCCGGTAAACCAACGCGGTCCGCGCTTTTAGACCGGCGAATTGCGGTATTTCGGTCCGCAGTGGGGAAGGGTGGCCCCCTCCCGCCGCGCCCGCCCGGGCAGGTTGACCCAAAATTTGTCTTTGATGAGCTGCTATTAACAAATGACTTTTGGCCAAACATTGCCAAGAGCTTAGTTCCAGCCACCAGTATACTGATGGCACATTAAAAATCAAGTTAATGTGGTGAGCACTGAGGTGCATTGGAAAGACATACTATCTGCCTATCATGTAACACTTCGGTGTGGACGTCGTGTGTCGGGTCCCTTTCCTGCAGTTACTTGTATGTATGTGGTAACTTATGAAATTGTGGTATATGCATGGACATACTGTATGTGTGTGTGCGCGTGTTCCTGTGTGGTTATGTGTGTAATTATGGTGGTAGGAGTCTACTTGAGATTTTTCCATCAGTGGCCACCTATGTAGATGTAATCATTTGGGTATGATGAGCACCGAGGTTTGTGGCAAAGAAATGAAATATTTCGCACATCCTGTAGCTATTCAGTCTGGACCTATGGTGTTCAGTCCTTTTCCTCCAGTTACGTGTATGTGTGTGGTGATGTATGGTAACTGTGTGTATGCATGGACATGTGATTGTGTGTCTTTCTATGTGGCTGTGTGTCTATCACGATAGGATTATATTCGACTTTGAGATTTCACAATGACTGGCTACCTATGTGTTGATGTAATTAATTGATAATGTGATAAGTACTGAGGTGTATGGCAAAAACATGTCATCCTTTGCACACACTCTAACGTCTGTCTGATGGTTTTTTGGTCAGTTATGTTTGTGTGTGAGGTCTAGTATGAGTATGGGAGTTATGATATTTGTCTGATGACCATGTGACTACTGATACTCGTGGTACGTGGGGCAAATATTACTGAATAGCAGAAAAGGCTTGTGGCGTGGGATAGAGGTGGTGAACAGCTTTGTACATATTACCAACGATACTGAATGGCAGAGAGGTCTGTAGTGTGAGTTAAATGATATGATTTTGATGTGAGGAGTTTGTTACTTGGAACACATGTTAATGATGATTTTTTTTCGTCAGTCTTGAGCCATGGGGGTTCTGTCCCACTTTTTCTTTTCCATGATTGGGCTCGTTGTTGTGTTGAGCTCGCTGTAGGCATGGATATATGTGTCTGTGTGCGTAAGTATGGTGATACCTTCCTTAAACTCATTTATCTGGACGTATGAATTGCTGTTCCTCCCATATGTTTGTGCTTGTGTGGAACGTATGGGTTTGTGGGTGAGACCTAGTATGAATATGGAGGTTATGATATCTGTCTGATAGACAAGTGTCTATTGTAACTCATGGTACCTGGGTCACATGTTACTAAATGACAGAAAGGGTTGCGGTGTGGGAGAGATGTGGCTGTGATTTCAAACTTCACACATCCTGTAACTCTTCAGTTTTTCCTCCAGTTATGTGTGGTGATGAATGGAATTGTTTGAATGCATTGACATGTTAGTGTGTATGTATGTGTGTCTTTCTATGATTTTTGGCCAGTCATGGGTGTTCTGTTCCACTTTTTCGTTGCCATGATTGGGCTAGTTGTTGAGATCGCTGTAGGCCTGGAAATGAACGTGTGTATGCGTCTCTATCTCTGTGTGTTTTTTTCGTAAATGTGGTGATACCTTGCTTGTGTGAGGTGACGTACAGATTTTTGGTTGAGACCTAGTATGAATATGGGAGTTATGATATCTGTCTGATGACCAGATGTCTACTGCTACGCGTGGTACATGTTACTGAATGGCAGAAAAGGCTTAGGTGTGGGATACACGTGGTGGTGCTGATATAAACAGTTTTGTACCTAGCACACATGATACTGGATGATAGTGAGGTCTATAGTGTGAGATAAATGAGATGATGCTGATGTGAAGAGTATGGTACCTGGAACATATGTTACTGATGATTTTTTGGTCAGTTATGAGTCATGGGGGTTCTACCCCACTTTTTCGTCGCCATGATTGGGCTGGTTGTTGTGTCTAGCTTGCTGAAGGCATGGAAATATGCGTCTCTCTCTGTGTCTGTATGCGTAAATATGGTGATACTTTCTATAAACACGTCTGTCTGGACGAATGATTTTGCTGTCCCTCCACTTATGTTTGTTTGTGCTAGTGTATTGAGATGTATGGATTTGTGGGTGCGACCTGATGGTCAAGTGTCTATTGCAACTCATGGTACCTGCGTCACTTTTTTTTACTGAATGGTAGAAATGGTTGCGGTGTGGGAGAGACGTGTTGATGGTAAATGTAATCAACTGGGCGTGATGAACACTATTTATGGTATAAACACTTAGGTTTATTGTGAAAACATGCCATCTTTTGCACACCTTCTATCTCGCCAGGCTGATGATATGTAAGGAGACTTCTGTTTTTCAGCCAGTCATGATGCAAGAGAGTACTACACCACTTTTTTGTTTCCATGATTGGTACCGGTAGTTGTGTTGAACTCTCTGTAGTCTTGGACATGTGTATCTGCGTCTCTCTTTGTGCATGTAAGCGTAAGTATGGTGATACCTCGTCTGTCTGATGATTTTGGTAACGATAGTTCTGTCCAGTTAATCAGTGGTAACGACAATTCTGCCCCCACTTCATCGTTTCCATGATGCTTGCTGTTAGTTCTGTCGACCTCGCTGTATGTATGTACAAGTGTGTGCGTGTGTCTACTTCCTCTGTTAATTTGAGTCTAAAATATATGGTTATATTTTTTTTTTTTTGTAACAGTTTAACGTCCCTTTTTAACAACGTGGTCTTTAGAGACGGGAAAGGATGGGGGCAAGGAATGGGAAGGAATTCGGCCATGGCCTTTTGAAGGAAGCATCCCGGCATTCACCTGGAGTGATTTGGGGAAACCATGGAAAACCGAAATCTGGATGCCCGGACGGGGATTCGAACCGCCGTCCTCCGAATGCGAGGCCAGAACGCTATCCGTTACACCACCACGCTCGGTTATATGGTTATAGAATTATGCTCACCATCAACGTGTGCTTCTAACCATTGCTTCAGGGCTTAGGCAATCTCCCATTTGACTGTACTCTTTACAGTTTACTGCCGGTTGTGTTGGCATACGAATTGTGTTTCTCACGTTTTTCACTACATAAAAATCATTTAACAGAGAGGGTGATGAGGGAATGTACCAGAGAAGCGAAGGACTTGGATACAAACCCACAATCAGACCATTGTTTGTAAATAGTGTAGTATGGAGTCCAAATTTTTAGTACATCAAATGCAAGGTGCAAAATATGGCAGCAAGATTTATTAGTGGAAATATTCAACAAGTGCCTTAATAAAGGAACTGGACTGGATGTCATTGGGAGATTGGAAGAGTGTCAGGGGCTGTATGTGGTGTATAATGCTGTTAGAATGGATATTGGAGGAATAATTCTGAGTGGTGTATGGAGCCTAAGTTGGCAATGACCACAATCTGGCATTAGACTTTAGATGATGAGGCCTGAGTGGATAAAATATCCAAACACCCACTTTGATCTAACAATTTACGACAATTCAAGCGTGGGTACTATCTTCGGCGCAATAGAACTAGTGTCTGCACCTATGGATACTTGTCGATGTGTGGGGGTCTTCTATGAAAATGTGGGTTATGATGTCTGTTTGATGACCAAGTTAGCTAACGGCATTATGTCACTTTTATCGTGGTTAGTTGGATGAAGCATGCAATTATAAACAAATGTCACACTTGGTCCTGAATCCGAAGGTTGGCGTTAGATGGGAACATTTTAAACCGAATGGAGAACTCCCCTGGGTCCTGATTTATTGAAAAATAATTTCCTGGAAAAGGGGAGAATTTTCCTGGAAAACTGCAGTAGAACGACCTTAAATGGACATTTTGGTACCTGGCTACTGATTAGCAGAAGACTCTGCGAATTTTTGGTTTACTTTAACGCACGAAAAAAAGGTAACTGATCAGGGATTGGAGTGGGAATCATTGGAAAACAGAATGAAGTTTGGGGAAGTGTTGTGGGTATGTTGGCGATGAGGCTAGAGGTGGATCTTGGTGAAAGAATTAGGAATAGTGCACTGGATTTCTTCTATAAGGGAGTGTGTAAATCTTCTATATCTCCACCTTGGTCACAGGCGATGGTCTCAGGCATGTTCTGTGCTTAGCGTGACTCGATTTTTTTATCACATAGGACTGGCGTACTTAGATTCCCCAGGTGTGAAATTAGTAAGATTAACAGACGGTATTTCGTTCCTGGAACATAAGTGCTGTACTGTAAAATACAGTTAAAGGTGTCAATCACTGATGTGTCACAAGGGATTTATTGGAATTTTAGACAAAGTACAGCTAAGGACACTCAATTTGTGATTGCTTACGAAAGCATAACAGAATTGATACATAGATTGGCCTGGATAGACAAACGACAAAGGTTTGACCTGGATGGCAACAATTACGAGCCTGGTTTTCAAATCGACAACTTTGCTTTAGTTTAGAGGCTCTCAACCAATCGAGGTTATACTTACATCCATCAGTAAACCCCTTCAATGCCTCTTTGAGTCCAAAAAGTGTCTGTGTTTCATTACACATAATTTAATACATCCTTTAAAATACACGGAATGTAGGTGACACTCGCGAGCTATATTAAATTGTTTATAACGAATCCAACATGATGTGACTAATTGAGTTTGTTTCCCGTCTCTTCGTCGGTGTATTAATTTTTAATGTCTGCCTGCTTCGATGAACGGAATTTTTTTATGGTTTTCCCTACCTTCATCGGTGAATGTCTCTCGGTTTCAATGAAAGGATTTCACCATTGATGGGTTTTTGAGGCTACGAATTTTGAAAGGAATAACGTATGTGTGGTATTGCTATACTTTATCACAATAATTTCATTTTTTAAACTTTTTAACGTCTCTCTAACAACCTGGCATTTTGAGATGGGGAAAGGATGGGGAGCAAGGAATGGGAAGGAATTCGGCCATGTCCTTTTGAAGGAAGCATCCCGGCATTCACCTGGAGTGATTTGGGGAAACCATGGAAAACCCAAATCTGGATGACCGGAAACGCCGTCCTCTCGAATACAAGGTCAGAACGCTAAAACAGGTACTTTTTTTTAACGTCTCTCTAACAACGTGGTCTTTAGAGACGGGGAAAGGAATGGGAATGAATTCGGTCATGGCCTTTTGAAGGTAGCATCCCCGGCATTCACTTGGAGACACACAATTTCATTACCCCTAATTTTGAAATTTGTCCTGGTGGAGGAACATCAAAGAGGCACCGGCTGCGGGATGTAATCAGCCATATGCTATATGGAAGGCTCTAAACAGACTAAGAACTGAAGTGTCCCGATGTAAATATAATATTTAAAAAATGGGGGTACACTAATGACAACGATCTATGTGAATGTGGTGAGCTTCAGAACCCACAACATCTTCTGATATGCAGGAATCTCCCTGAAACCTGCAATATCGACGACCTTTACAGGGCAAACGAGAAGGCCATCAAGATTGCGGAATTCTGGTCACATTCTATATAATTGTGTTTATAGTTAATATTAATTAATTAATGTTATTTGTTTTTTCAACTTGTTATGTCCTGGACACGAGAAATATAAATAAAAATATAAATACCCCTAATTTAATACATCCTTTAAAATACACGGACTGTAGGTTGACACTCGTGAGTTATATTATATTGTCATAATGAAAAAGTGAGTTTGTTTCCCGTCTCTTCGTCGGTGAATTAATTTTTAATGTCTGCCTGCTTCGATGAACGGAATTTGATGTTAACAGAGAGGTCTTTAGAGACGGGAAAGGATGGGAAGGAATTCGGCCATGGTCTTTTAAAGGAAGCATCCCGGCATTCACTTGGAGTGATTTGGAAAACCATGGGAAACCATGGATGCCTGGAACCTCGTCCTCCCGAATGCAAGGCCAGAACGCTAAATAATTTCATGAAAACAGGTACACATAGAATTCTTACTCGGTTTTATATCTGGAGTTTATGACGCTTTTTTTTCCCGTTTAAAAGGAAACATTTATGCTTTTCGACTTATTTTTTTAGGCGTGGAAATTACGTAACTTTACGGCTTTTTCACAAAACACTTAAACACCGCGGCCGGACTCGAACCGGTGACCTAGCCCCAACACTGCCGAGGTCGTTTTAATGTGGACTTTTTTTGTTTTTAGTAAAATTGCAATGATTTACGCTTAAGTACCAAAGAAAATATTTTACTGTGTGTCGATAGTAGCCAAGATGGTCAGTGCTTGCTTAACAGGACGCTAGGAATACATATTTCGTCACGCTTAGTAAACAGAGATAACAGTCGTTGAAACAGTGTACACATTTCGCAAAGCGCGCCGGAAATACTGCCACCGAACGCCATCTAGCCGCCACCAAATGAACTAACGGCAAAGAAATTAAGCCCTTGGGAGATGCTGCTCCCTTGCCGCAGATCGGGGAACTAACGGCGGCCATCTTGGTCGCCCCAAACGGGGGCGGCCATGTTGTGACGTCACGCGACCGTGCTGCCACCTGGCGGTGTTCCAGGTCCATCCTTGTCTTCCTACTATCGCATTTTCCAGAAATACTCCGAACTTTTCTTTGTATTTTGTTGTCCTTTTCATCACCCACATCTTGATTTTCATTGTGGACAAGTAGTCTTCTAAATTCTTCGTTTTGCTCTGTAAAATATAAAACATGGTTTGACCCAGTATCCAAATGCACGAGTTGTGTTTTTCTTGAGGAGCTATCTTGATCTCTGGTCGTACAACTATCCTGGTGTCTACATTCATCGGTGGTACTTGCAAAAGGGCTGCTAATGTAAGTGCAAATAAAATCAAGTATATTTTATATTTATACTTCTTTTTGAAAATATAACTGGAAATAAAATCAAATTCACTTATTTATTTGAAATTTGCGGTTAACCAGGCAGCGCTGTGGTGGCAGTTAGTGCAACTAACACTTCGGGCATGATCGGGACTCGCCGAAGGAAGCCGAGGTGAGCGCAGCCTTCAGATAACGTATTTTATTAAAGAGGATATGGAAACCTCTTTCAAATGAGCTTTCTGCAGTTCCGCTCAAAGATACTCTCCACAACTAACGTAGCATTATTGTAGCAGCGTTAACTCAAAAGAACCGTAGGCAGTGTTTCGTAGTGGTTGCAGGTAAATGTTGTGTTCAGGTCGATACATCTAGATAAATTTGATCCCAGTTTTCATGGTATCAGAAAAATACGTAGAAGGCTATCTTGTGATTTTGTATATATATATATATATATATATATATATATATATATATTTTAAAATTTTATGCCTTATGTGTATTCTTTACTTTTAATAAATACAAAATGAACCAATTCGTGTTACACTACATTTAGTTAAGTGATCCTTCCACTACTGGTAACACATCTGAAAGGGTTATTCAGCATGACTGTCGCGGCGGCGCCGCGTATCACAAAATTAGAAACTTCAAGCCATGATTCAATTTTTTAAACTATTTCTAATCAGTATATATATATGAGACATGTTTTACGATGACCACCATCCAAAATTTAACAGAGAAGGTGAGTGCATGTATGAGGCAGCTATCTGCCGTTGTCTGCTTTTATTTTTTATGTTTATTTTATATTTTTTTGCTTATGGCTTTAAGCCTCGTCGACGTCGAGGTCATTAGAGGTGGGAAAAGACTAGAGGCAGGGAACGGGAAGGAATTCGGCCATGGCCTTTTTCGAAGGAACCACCCCGGTATTCGCCTGCAGTGATTTCGGATAAACTTCGGAAAACAGAAATATGGAAGGTTGGACTGGGATTCGAACCTGCGCCTTCCCGAATGAGAAGCCACAGCGTTACTGCTCACCCTGTCCCGCTTGGTCCATGGTCTGCTGTTGCATTCAAATCTGCACATTCATGGTAATTAACGACCACTTAAAAGCAACAATCTCAAAACTGAATGGAAACGTCCCATCACTCTCCTGAATTGTTTTTGGAAAACCAAGAAAAACCGGAGTCTGTTTTGCTGGACCGGGAATTTAAACCGGGAAGTCTTGTAGAATGCCAGGCCAGAACGTTATTCTTCTTTAGGTTCTCTCAAGCCATCTTGTGGCTTTCTTACTACTATATGACTAATAAAAACAAAACAAAAGTAAACATGGAGATTAATCTTAATTATTTACACAGAAAACTTAAAATTGAACTAAAAAAAAAAATCTCTGTCTATAAGCGGGATCGTCGCAGTATCTGTTTAATATTTCTAAGTTACTTCAAACTCAACGGAAAATCTTCAAATTTTGAATAACGAACCTTTAGGGCGAAAAACAGGTCAAGTTCGTATTTCAGTCAGTTCAGGTCAGTTCTGAGCTTTGACCCTAAAAACTAATTCTTTATCTCTAAAAATTCATTTTTTGATACTTTTATATTCTGCGCAATTCATTTTTGGTTTAAATCGACACAGGTACCAAAGAAATATCCGGACAAAGTAGGCATTTTCTTTCCTAAACCTGCCAGCTGGAAACTAGAATGAGTATACCAAAACTATTGTCACGGGTTTAAACTTAGTTACTTACTAACTTTTACCTGTAACTTACTACGCGTGAACTTAAAATTTTATTTCTAAGAAGATGATTACGTAAAACGTGTATCAAAAAGCACGGAGTGGGGATAATATAACGGGATGTCATCACCATAACAGTCAACCATTGAATCTGTCTCACGAAGAGAACCAATTTAAAACATGTTTAAACATAGCAACAATATAAAGGAAGGGGGTTAATTATGGGAATCAGTTCGTCTGTCGTATTTTTGTTTGTGGTTTAAATTATGTCACTTTCTGAGGACATCTTATGTCAGTACCGTTTGGTAATGTACATAACCTTTGGGGGTTGGGGGAATATACGTTATTTCTAAGTGTACATCTGCTACTTTGAGTGTCTTTGCCTTCCCTTTATTGATAATCATCGCATGCAGCTCTGTACTATAAAATAAGTTATGTTTGTACATGAAATTTATGAACAGATCATACACAAGAGAAACAAAGCCTTACAGAGACTACATACGCTATCCGTCTGTTTATCACCATTCGGTTACTTTTCAAAATTTCATTGCAAAATGTGTTATTTATCCATTTTTTTCTTTTTATAAAGGTGAATAACACGTCAATGCAATTGAATTTTGTTTTATTTTGGTGTCGTACGCGTTTCACTCTATTTCAAGAGCATCATCAGCGACATCTGTTTGGTATTTGTTATTTATCACAAAAAAGAATCCTATCACCTTCCTAGTCATACATAGTATTTCCTTGTTAATTCTATCGATATCGGTTTAGCCATTTTGTCGTGAAAACGTAGCAACCAGACAGAGACACAGAATTACTTTCGCATTTATAATATTACTGTAGAAAATGTTTTGAAAGCGTTTGAATGATGGGATCCCCGTCCGGGCATCCAGATTTGGGTTTTCCATGGTTTCCCAAATCATTCCAGGCAAATGCCGGGATGCTTCCATCAAAAGGCCATGGCCGAATTCCTTTCCATCCTTTCCCGTCTCTAAAGACCTCCCTGTTAAGAGACGTTAAACAGTTAAAAAACAAAAATGAATGGTGGATATTTGCGGATCGCGTTGAATAGTCTCAGTATTAGGTCCTAGTACCAACGTTTGCGTCCAAAAAAATGTTTGTCCTCATTGCCGGGAGAGCGTTGCGATGTGAAGTGATGTGCGAGTTAGATAGCAGTGTGTACGACGGACGCCGGCTGTTAGGCAATGCACAGTGTATCCGCCACCCACGCTGTACTGGACGATAACAGCAGCCGGATTGCTAACAGTTGCTGACAGCTCCCTGGCAGTCGCGAGTCTCTACCTTACGACTGCAGCCCATCAGACAAGACTTTACTACCGCGAACATCGATACCAGCTGTAATCTCTGATCGCTACACATTTATCAGAGCTCATTTCCTCACCTTGTAAAACATATTCCGTGTGGCATCAAACACAGAAGCTGGAGGAAGTGCAGAGAAGGGCTGCTAGATTTGTCTCTGAAAATCAGAACACAAACAGTAACTGATATGATAAAGAGTTGGAATTGGATCCATTGGAAGATAGGAGGAGGATAAAGAGACTCATGTTAGTGTTAAAGGCATATATTGGCGATGAGGCGTGGAAAAATATTGGTGCAAGAATTTGGTGAAAAGCATAGACGGGAAAAGATGACCATGACCGGAAGCTGGTACTATGTTTTAGCGATAAGAGTGTGGCAAGACTTTAATTTAAAGGTAAGAGGGTCAGGGATTGGAATAAATTACCAACAGAGATGATAAATAATTTACTAAAAACGCTGAAAGAATTTAGAGCTAAAATTTGTAGAGGGTATAAGTAAGTGGGTACAGGAAAGGGGGGAAAAAAAAATAATCAAAATACAACTAGGACGAGTTATTTCTGCGCCGTAAGACCTTTCAGTTTAGGTATTAAATGTAGGATATTCATGCCTCCTGTACTGGGGGTTCGCGTGATCTTGTAGCATTGTTCGAAACGTTATTCTGAATGTGCATCGTGATTATATAAGAAAAGATATGATTGACCCACTGTCATTCGGCAATGTGATTACGCGAACAAGTTATAAAATGGCGTTATTATGTAGTAAACGAACTGAATATTTTGCTGATACCGTAATATTATTTAGTTATTATGAGTTAGTAATCCTATGAAGTTCAGCTGCAGACTTTACTGCGCTGCTTCTCTTTTTGGGTCAGGGGCATGATAACTTCTTATCTCTCTTTTATTTCTTCTAACAAATTCCGCTTGAATGCAACATTTGTAGCAGCCTATGTGATTACGATAAAGTGTTTCTAATAGACCCAACATATGCTGAATACCGAGCGTTGCTACCATCTGGTATCAGTTTGCGGTAGATATATGTCTCAATGACTTCCATGGGAAAAGACGAAACAGTTCTAATCTTATAATGTGGTCGGCAACATTCTCTTTGTAATGTCTATGTTGTAATACCTCTCGACACGGTCATGTTCAGAGGAAATCATCTTGCCAGTTAATTTATACCATACAAAACACGAAAAAGCAAAGCCAAAAATAGTCTAGCTACAAATACAATATAAACGTACTACCATTTCCAGACAGATTCGTCCCCGTGTATCTCACATTTCGCAGAATTAGAAAAAAAATCTACAATTTCATAATGTTGTGCCTGAACAAGACACTATCCGTGAAGATTACATTTCATGATTAATTTAATTTTAAATAGCTTAAATTGCCTTCGAATGTCATGTTAGTGAGTGACAAAACTTCCGTAGTCTATAACAACATTAACCCAAAGGATATATTGTTTAACTTAAATGTAACGTGATTTTCGGGTCCCCATCTGTTTAGATTACTAAAGGGATGCTTATTTCTGATATAGTGAGACTTTGGCGCCTATCTGTTCAGTTTACCAACAAATTATTATTTACTGCTTTGTCCGCAGATTTAAATTTCTCTTTCAAACTGTGTTAACCCCATCCAGATCTGATAGATGGTTTTTGCGTGATCCGTGCACAAAGAAATCCCGCGGAAATAGCTGTATAAAGATTTGTATATGTAATGATTTTTGCGACTGTAAACCAAATAGCACGTAAACGTTCTGTATCTGAAATGTTTGGGGAAAAGTTTCAGGATTTTTTTTTTTATTTTTATTTACGCCTCGTCGTCGGCTATGGTCATTAGAGGCAGGATGGGACTGGGAACAAGGAACGGGAAGGAATTTGACAATGGCCTTTGTGAAGGAAGCATCTTAGCATTCGCCTGGAATGATTTGGGAAAACCATGGAAAACCCACATCTGGATGCCCGGATGGGGATTCTAACCCGCGTCCTCTCAAATGTGAGGCCAGAACGTTAACCGTTCACCCATCACGCTCGGTACGGTTAAAGTTAATTAATAACAAATATGTATCGTACTATGTAGACCCCATCTTCAAAATGAGCCTAGTGATGCTCCAACTCTGATTTAATGGACGACATAATGAAGAAACACGCTTCACTACGATATTAACTTAAACTTGGTTCTTTGGTTACCGTATCAGAATACCGTCACGCTTTTCTCTTGATATTTCCTCTGTCTCGCAATAACTTCCAGTACGCATTTATTTCGCCAACACCCTAACAGAACCAATGAAAGTGACGTGTGTTTCTTATTGCAACAAATCAAACTCAAACTGTAAGAAAATCGAAATTTCTCTTTAATAGGTTGGAATCTAAAAGTAGCAGAACAGGTTTGCTGAACTAGTTGAGCTACCAGTGGGAACAGAGTAGCAGAGTGACCTGGACCATCCCGTAGCTTATTTTAGACGAATTACTTTCCTGCACCCTCGTTCCACTTACTTCGGTTGACGTTGTCGATAGTTATTGCCCCCGACAGCCATAACTAGCTTGCCGCCGCAGCGGACAGGATACCACCCAAGAGCTAATAACCTCGGGACGAGGACATTGTGCAACATTAGAGCGAATTTTATGTTCGGTATAGCGCGCTCCTAGCCCGTCCGCTGGATTTTACAACCCGCTGTAAAAATAAGATGGCGGCGACTTATCGCTACAAGCGGGCAGGCTCGTTTGGTCGCCGACCGACACTAATCTAGAGCTGGCAGTAAACCTGCCATATTACTACACGTGACGGTGATTAACTGCGGCATCCGAAGAGGCCATTTGTTTCATTCACCACATCATTATATAGGCTACGCAACGGTGGCCGAACCGAGTAGGCTAAGTTTTCATTCAGTTTCTCTTTTATTTTTGTCAGCTAATGCTACGAGGAAAGTTTAGTTCCAAATAAAATTGGAAATAACTATAACTTGCCTGGATTTTCGAGCTTGAAAGCAGCAATAGCAAGTTTCTTTTAAATATATACTACTAGCTTTTTCCTGCTGTTTCGCTCAGGTAGACCTTGGTTTACTGGTGTGTTGATCTCTGATGTAGTGGTTTGATTAATTTTCTCCATATATTATAACGTCCTATATTTAAAAAACTGTAGAAATAAATTACCAAAGTTGTGTGGTCAGAAATAAAATCATCAGAATTCAAAAGGTGGAGTGTTTTATCTGCATTGTAACGTGATCTTTGGTGGGTATCTCATTTCGTTCAATTGACATGCAGTGTGATCGTGACACCTATCTGTTCCTAGTACGAATGAATGATCATTTCTTGCTCCGTTCCTTGGTCGACTCATTCACAACAGCAGATTTACGCTAGACCATAAGCATCCGAAATGTAATAATCCCTTCTAAACTTTTCGGCAGTGTTTACGTGACGACCGGACAAAGGGACAGACAGAACCGGGGATAACTTTGTGACTGCCGTGGTGACTTTGTGACAAGGGGTCATTTTTCATACTTTTGATTCGCATGCCACGATGGTTAAGCGAAAATAGCTTTATATACCGTTAGTTATTAGCCTAATGTGTGCAGTCAACAGGCGGCCAGGGAACGAATTCAGTACATTTCTGCTCAGCACGCCACGCCCACTGAAGCGTGAGTCGACTTTTTGTCTATTTTTGTGTTTGCCGGAAACTTCCTCTTGTGCTGCATTATACGTCACAAGATTGCGTTTGAGAAGCAGTTATTGTTGAACATTAGTACATTGACTACAACATATTTTAAAATGACTTTATTAGAGAGAGTCTTTCAGGAATAATAATCAATCATTTAAATAATTAGAAGTTGCCGGGATGATTTTGTGACAACGTCTTTTTGTCACAAAGTCAGCACTACGATCGTTTTATGTGTTTTATGCTATATTTCCGGTCTTACATCAAATATTTCACAATGCAATATTATATTAAACCGAAGAACGCCTACAACCCCACTCATAACAGAATGCGATCGAGGGGACCATGTTGTTAATTTAGAAGGAGATCTATTCCCAGGGGATGTTATTGAGGAAGAAACAGGATTGAGGGATGGTGGGCGTAATGGAGAAGAGTGAAGAGAATTGTAAATGGCGTACCAAACCTGTTGTAATTTTATATTCCAAAGAAGAGATTATGTTTCGCATCGCTCATCCAAAAAAAAAAAAAATAATAATAATTAATGAAAAATGACATTTTAAGTTTCCGGAATTGTAAATGTGAAAAAACTAATTTAATGTATAATTAGCTTTATTTGGTAGAATTGAATCCTACCAAAGAGATGTTCAGATTATAACGAAACAGTTCTTACTTTCCCGACCTAAATATGTATTTTTCCCCTTTTTCTATTGTAATCTTAACATATTAAATATTAAAGAAGGCTTTAAATAAAGATTTTATGTGTGTGTGGATATATGTTGAAGGGTATATACTCCGTATGTCTGTGGTACAAGCATTTCTTCAAATGTGCCATAGTTTTTGAGATATTCGCATGCAAAAAAAATCTCAATGTGTCTTATATGAAAATGATAATTTCCCACCATTCGGAAATGGTTGCATAATCTAGACGGTAAGCTGTTTGCTCTGTAATTTTCGGACCCGTGTTCAAATCCGCGTAACATCGCATATTTCTACCGAGCATGATTATTTTAATTTGTTTTCACCTTCATTCACATACTTTTATTGCGTGAAATAATATTTAAACCAAATCACATTACGTACAATAAAGTAGTTTTTTTGAAGTCTTCACGGGTTCGCCGGCGGCTTGTGTCGACTCTGGGAAAGTCTCCATTCTTACATTACTTTTTTCACTTTTTGTTAATATGTTTATTGTTTTGATACGTTTTCTAATAAAATAGGTATTATTTTTTCTTTATTTTATCTTCGTCGTTTCTGTTTTTTTATTTTAAATATTTTAAATATCAAGAAAATCGTTTTTTTTCCCTATTTTCTGCAATCGATATGTTTAATTCCGTGCAGTGGTGGCATATAAATGGTTGAAAATAAAATAATGTCCATGAAGAAAAAATAATCAAAACGGAGCTCAGCGACGAAATGAAAGGACACGTAACAAATATTTATAAATGCAAAATACTTTTGTCAAATTCGAATTCACTGAAAGATTTGCCTCCTGACCAAAGTCGTTCAATGGTTGTTGGCGAGGCCGATAAATTAGACGAAATTGCGTTTGTTGTATCTATTGCACGTAATGTGATTTGTTTTAAATGTTATTTAACGCAATAATGGTATGTAAAAGAAAGTGAAATTGGTATAAAATAATCATGCTCATCAATTTCCTAACATAATTTTTTTTTTGATGCTACGCGGAATTGCACCCGAGTCCGAAAATTACCTACTAGACAGTTTATCGCTCAAACCACGCAGCCATTTAGAAACAGATGGAAATTGTTCTGGACATGGGATTTTTTGCATGCGAATATTTTTTTAAAAAAAGAACAATGGCGCATTTGATGAAAAATGACGACACCACAGACGTATGGGGTGTTTACCCTCCAACATATATGCATTAGATTGAAATCAGTTCCTAACATGTCTGGTGGTCTTGTCAGTGTTAATTTTTATTCGTCGTTTTGTTTTTGGGATGGTGTTCTTTCATCAATTAATTTATTTCTGTGATCCGTAAATTACGCCATGTTATCTTATTCGTTCATTCGTCATTAGTGCCCTGTTTGACTAGAAAATATTTATATATTCATCGTTGCTTCTAGTGTTGAAGTTTTTATATTTGGTTACGGGTTAAACATGTAACTTACGCAATACGCAAAAGAGGAATTAAGAAAAGAGTTGGGTGAGTTAAATAGAAAACAACAAAAATATGCATGGACATTTCAGGAATGTCGAAACTAAAAGGGAACTGTTTAGAGAGGTGTTTTAAGTACAGTTTTGAACTTTTAGCCTGATAAATCTCGCATGGTCGTAATCTTTTAATAAACTTCAAATAACATACTTACACTTACGTATCCAATGCTTCGTGTATACAATGTTTTCTACTCTTTAAACTTGTACCATCTTATGCTAATTTGGAATATGATGTTCTTGGGCAGGAAATCAAGATAACCGTTAAATGAAGTTGTGGAACCCTATAGTATGCATGTCGTTTAATCTGATCTTTGTCTTAGTACAAAATGATGTTTGTAGTTAATTAGTTACTTTTGAAGCGAGACAAAACGTCCCTAGATATATTGGGCTTTATTTCACGGTACATCTGCCGACATTTCAACGGTTCTAAGAAATGCGTTGAAAGACATTTACATTTATTTTCTGATATGTCTTGTCCATTCGACTGGGACGTCAAATACCTGACAGACTAGTCCTTTTCTAGGATTCGTACTAACGGGCTTCCGATTGCCGACTCAATGAATATTGTCCTCGTCTTTCGTATACACGTCAGAAGTTCAAATTTCACGCACAGAATAAAGTGACAGAGCTGCGTGTAGCCTGACCCACTTCGTGCTGTTCCATCACGTGCTACTTCATCAGTCTAATGGGCACCACGATGTGGACGACAACAACACATTACGACAAGGTCAGAGAGAGTTGGCCGTGACCTACTTCAATACGTGCTTAATATTGCCTTAAAGCGTACAATAAGCAACAAAATTCA
This sequence comes from Vandiemenella viatica, assembly GCA_031002005.1. Lineage (NCBI taxonomy): Eukaryota > Metazoa > Arthropoda > Insecta > Orthoptera > Morabidae > Vandiemenella > Vandiemenella viatica. The sequence continues at coordinate 169,199,859 of JARYHS010009186.1, read as the reverse complement.
CTACTTACACGTAGATGTATTTACAAGTCTATACTTTGTTACGTTTGGTGTTCGTTTTACCTTCCGGATTCCTTGTCATAGAAGTCGATTTGTTCAAATTAACTTTTGTGTCAGTCGGACTTAATATCCTTCTTGGTGCATTTGCTGACTGTCCCACATTCAAATATTTTTAACATACTGCAAGTCTACACCAAATGTATCCAAGAGATTTCGCCAGAACAAAATATCTCCATGGAAAGAATAGAAATATGTTAAGAATATTCATAAATACATATATTGTTATTCGGACACGAGACTTAGGAATCCATATTTACAAATAATACGATTACCTATAAAATTTAACTTCAAATATACAACTGTTTACTGTTTAAACGAATCATGATTATTCAAAGTTTCACATCACAAATAAGTGTTGCTTTAAACTTCATCTGCAAATATTCAGAGCTTTTTTTTACCTGGTATTTCATGTCTTTAAACAAGACAGCATTAAGCTCGAACAACATTAACTGCTCGGAAAAAAAATCAGTATTAACGCCAAGAACTAACTGGAGCTTACACAGACGCCATAATTTACATTGTATTTTTGTTCTTGTCATGTGGAATGCACAAGACAAAAACTCGCAGTTGAAATATAAACAGTCATCCTTTATATAAGTGTGACCATAAAATTATTAATTTTGTTTTAGTTTAGGAATTAAAACATTATCTAATTTGGCATTTTAACCGTTTCTTTTTGCGTAATATGTTGATACCACGCTCTGAGCGGGAATGTAATTCACTCTATGGCTTTATGGTAACAGATACACAAATTATTATAATAAGTAATTTTAAGAGTTCACTCTATAATTAAAGAAACTGAAAAGCAAGAGCGCAAAATTCTTAGGAAAACATTTTGCCCAACGTAAGAAAATGAAATATGGATGAAGAGACTAACCCTAAGCCTCTATAATCTCACAGACAGCTTCACCAATATTGTAAACAGGAGACTTTTGAAATATTTGGACACGTTTTTAGGATGGCTAACAACACTTTCAAAAAGATTTTTCATTATAATAAATTCAAAAACTACGAAGATAGATTGGCTGGAGGAATCAAGTGGAACCTCAATGAGCTGAACATTGTGAACATGAAAAATTGCGGTTTTCAGAGCCTCGTTGAATAAGTACACATTTTTTGTGAAACCTAGAAGCAAGACTGAAATAAAATGATCAGAAGAACTGAGGGAGCAAAACGGTGAGTTCATGAAAAGATTTCGGAAAAACACAAAGACGAAAAGTTATCAAGACAACTAATAAATACCAGGGCGCTCTGTGTGTAGACATAAGGAAGAAATAAGAAATTGAAAAAATCTTTGTTTTCTAAAATATCGCTACTGAGATACGATAGTTACAAAATTCAAATTTAATTACAGGATCTCAGTGATCCATAGTATGTATGACTTTCATCTTTTCCTAAAATTTAATCTTCAATGAAGTATACATATTTTTATGCTGCTTTCTTTTGTAAACATACAATTTACTTTTTAATCCAAGCAGTTTTCTGTTGTGCAGGCACAAATTCTTCAATATTAACACTTTATCAAACAACAAATTTATATGAATCAGTTTTCACTTGTTTATGAACATTTTAGTAGATGATTAGGAATTAACTAAGGTAGGTATTTCTATTTCCTGAAGTTACGTAATGTCATCAATCAGATCACTCAGTAACATCAATGATTACCATTTCATTCAAAGAAAAGAAACAAATTTCACCTCAGTAAATAAAGATCTGCCAGATGTTTCTTTGTTAGAAGTTAAACTGTATTTTGAAAAATTAGAGACTTCTGTACCATTTTCGTTTTAATGTTGCACGACAGTGATGAAACGTTAACTTGTTTGATTGGATTCTGACAGAGCAGGCATACTAAGTTAGTGATGAAGAGTTTCTGTATTCTGGGTCCAAAAGTTTAATGAGGAACTCTAGCTATTTAGCGTTGACAGTATACTTCTAATTTAAACTTCAACTTAGTTGGAAATAAAAGTCACGTTAAGCGCCTATGAAAATTACTGCTAAAATCAAGGACATTCCAATCGGCGTGTTCTATAATACATATAAAGTGAATGGTAAAAAGAAAAGGAAATAAAATAAAAACAAAGAAATGACGGAGGTAACCACAATCCAGAAAAATGAAATGAATTAAACAGACAGATAATTAAAGCAGAGAGCAGGAATGAATGAGATTGAAGCTGATTTATCAGAACACACACAAAAAAAATTCTTTTGACGAAGAAGAAGATTAAACATCGACGTGAAGGATTTGAAATAATTTTTAAACTAACAAGAAACATTATACAGAATGTAATCGTACTTTAAAGTGCCGGTGCGCTTCAAAACATCACACTGAAAAAATGCTGCTAGAGTGAACAGAGTTTTTTCAGAAATGTTAATCTTATATGGAAGAAAAAAGAAATTGCTGAAATTATGTTACAAATCTTTGGGACAAGGAGATAAGTGATTGATTCATATAAACCTTATTTTCACATTCCCGAAGAACGTAATCAACAAAAATAAGATCTACCACACGATCCGTTTCACAACACAAGCTTCAGGGCTGCCAAAATAACCTAAACAAGGAGTGGAAGCGAAGTAGAAAAGCAAAAGATACCATGCAACAACCAACTTCGTATGACGAAGGATGAAAAAAAATGTTTTTTCTAAATGTGCCGTAACAAAAGATACGGAACAGCAAAGCAATAAACGGACTCAGTTTAATGAAATGGTAGGTGATAACAAAAATAAGAGACAAGTTGATATGTCACATTTGGTTAAAAAATTTGATATAATGAAAATCAGTAACTGCAGACCAATACTGAGAATATCACAGACTGTAATATTTTTGTTTTTAATTATTGCTTTGCGACTCCTGACCAACAAAGGTATTATGTACTGGTTAAGATTGCTAACAAAAAACAAATCGAAATCGCCCATTTCATTTACGAAGGACACTTCCAGGCATTCTTCTGCAATGATTTTGAGTAAATACGGGAAAACAAAAACTGAATGTCTCGACAAGGATTTGAAGCGCGGTCCTACTAAATGATAATCGTAAACGCTACTGCTCACCCACAAGTTTGCTACAAGTTGTAGTAGGTGGTGTGTGGTAATAAAGAGATACGGAAAGAATTGAAAGAAGATGTGGAGGATGGGGGAATCTGTCTACCTTCGTTTGGCAGATTTTTCTCTGTGGTTTCTGGAGGCACGTTATGTCATCACCGTTTTTTTACACAACGTTTTAGGTTTTTCTGTCCTTTGAGTCTTGGAAAGAGCTGCGGATAAAAACAAAATAATAGTCTGGTGCACATTTTTATTCTGTCAGGAATTAAAAGTACAACACCCAGATAAATGAATGAAATATGGCACGAAGTACCCCATATGAATAGTATTAAATGATTACAAACTGAAAGTTTTACATGTAATGGTATGAAAAATACAGGGCTATTTAATATGCAGCATTGCTATATTTTTTAGCGAATAAACGGTGAAAAGTGTGGTGTAACATAAACCTGTGGATTTACGAGGTCATTAGAGGCGGGATGGGACTGGGTACAAGGAACGGAAAGGAATTCAGCCATGGTCTTTTGAAGGAAGCATCCCGGCATCCGGCTGGAGTGATTTTGGGAAACCATGTAAAACCCAAATCTGGATGCCCGGACGGGGATTCGAACCGGCGTCCTCCCGAATGCGAGGCCAGAACGTTAATCACTCACCCACCACTCTCGGTGTGGTGTAATATGACGCTTTTTTGATCACAAGCTCTTGTTGATCAAGTATGAGAAGGAGAGGAGTGACGACCTACATCGAACTGTGTGAGAGGCCGGAGAATTGGCGGGTTGGAAATTGATGTATCGTATCGTGAAATCTCCCAAATTATTGGCCTTAGTGCAATGCCAGTATACAAACTTGTTACAAAGTGGATAGAAGGCTCTAGTACTCTTAGAGCAGACACAGGTCCATAACAGAAGGACAACAGCACGTGAAGACCGCCAAATTGTATGGGCGGCTGCAGGCCAGATCCACGCTGTGGTTACAGAGAGAATCAACCCCTCCCACCCCGGACGATAGTAAACCAATTGCTTGAAGCTGGGTTAGACTCTCTGACCCTTATTCCATTAACCTGATTTCGTTGCCAGCATCGTCTATCCTGGTGTAAACCAAAACGTAAATGCACACGTGAATGGCGTACATTTGTGTTTAGAGACGAGTCTAGATTCTGTCTGTGGCAAAGTGACAACATGTACACAGGTGTAGTGGAGAAAGGGCTTACCCTGTTGTGATTTCAGAGCGTTACATAGGTCTAGCCACTGGTGCAATCGTTTGGGGGCAGTCAGTTGTTGTTGAAGAGCACAGTGCCAATCCACCACTATGTGGACGGCGTGCTGCACCCTTCTGTGATACCCTTCATGACCGTCACCTAAATCGCATCTTCCAACAAGATAATGCCCGTCCTCATACTGCGGCCATCACAACACAAGATGTTATGATCACAATTTGGACCTCACGGTCCCCAGATTTGTCGCAAACAGAGCATTTCTAGGATGCCAGGAATATACACGTTAGATAACATTGTCACCCAGCCCAAACTGTGCAACAACTAACTGCACAAGACATGCAAGCGTAGAGAGACATACCCCTAAAAGACATCCAAACTGTTATTGACTCAATACCGGCGAAAATCCACGAATATATAAGTGCTCAAGGTGGGCGAACTTCTTACTGACAACTGTATCTAGTGGTAATATACTTAGTCTGATCCATTTGAATCTGTTATAATTTTTTCTGGGTATGACTCTGGATACATCTACAAAATTTTCTAAAATTCCACCATTCTAATTGGGTGTTGCACTTTTAATTTCCACCAGTGTATACAATAAGTTGTCTCTGTACATGAACAGATCATACACCAAGTGACTGCGAGAATAACAAAGCCTGACTGACAGATATTACATTACATAAACAACACACGATATCCGTCTGTCTGTCACCGTTCGGTTAGTTTTAAAAATTTCATGACAAAATATGTTTTTTATCCAGAAAAAAGTATACTATGGCCTTCCTAATGGTACATAGTATTCCTTTGTCAAATTTCATTAATGTTTAGCCTTTTAATCGCGAAAACGTAACAAAGATACAGAGTTACTTTCGCATTTATAATATTAGTGTAGATAACGCAAAAGACAGAAGTTACGGAGTTTCACCTCCCAGTGGTACGCGACTGTGTTTTATGGAGCTGGGCAGTCAGAATGTGTCTCCGGTAGCAGGTGTTTTGCTTGATGCCCTCGGCAGAGCGCCTCTTCCGCGTGGGCTGCCGCGACCTTGGCATTTGGCGAACATCTGCGCCGAAAGCGACGAAGCGTGCCCGCACCTGCAGTCCTTCCTTCCTGAGGACTCATCGCCGACAGTTGTGTCACAGGGCTCGTCCGCCCACTGTCGACACTGAGGCAGACTCGTGTTCGTGTCCCTTATCGATCACCATTCCTGTGAAGAAGAGTTTAGTCAATCCATAAATCACCTAAAACGGAAAATTAAGGGACAAACTAAAGGAAATACATTTCAAGCTGACTTTGGTTGGAGAGCGCATTTGAAATTTCTTGGAATGTCAGTCAATGGAGTGATTTACATAAATATTTTAGGTACCAAAATTCTGGAAAAGTTATATTGTTGATAATACGCTGAAGTAAAGATTAAAACATAATAATCTATACATATAATTTCGTCGGATTATTCCTTCTGCCAGGTCACTTCTATAGCTATCGGTCTGTCATGATGTAATGTCACAAATTCAAAAACTGATATGTAAATATAGGTCACATTATGTTTCCTGTATACAAAAATATTTTCGTTACATGTAAAAAAACAAAAACAAAAACAAAACAAAAAAACTTCAACATTGTGTTCAAAAGTTAAAACTAATCATATATTACAGAAAAAAAGTGTACGCTAAAGATACATCGACGAGACGCGTACGTGAAATAAATAGTATCCAACAACAGCTGTATAGGAGTATTTATTAAAAATAACAATTATTATATTAGTTACTGTTTGTTTATTTATATCCGTTCGATGTTTTTGTTACATTTTGTGTGAAGAACGCCAGAACGCTTCCATGGTTCGAATTCCATGTTAAACTATATGTCCCCTGTACCTGGTAGGACTACAGGGTTAGGTTAAGGCAGCTAAGACAGGGGCGGAATGCGCAGCCAATAGAAACCTTATCACCAGGTCATTACGACCACACTGAATTATTATTATTTAGTATATCTGTAGCTGTAAGTATGACGTGTTGCGCGAATGATATTCATATAGTAGTTTTAAGTTTTCACTTCTGTTGGCAGTTCCTGCCAACTGTTTTTGTTGTATGGACGATAAAGTATATGATACAGCAGCGTTCCTCAACCTTTTTTAACTCAAGGACCATTAAAATGTCAAAAATAATTCTGCGAACTATCAACTTCGTTGAGCTTAATATTTTAGCCAAACCTACCCGCCACGTACCGCGTTTCGTATGCAATATGGCTCTCATAAAACAATCATTAAAATAAAAGGAACGCCGCTCTCTTTGATGCCAGCTAGAAAAGTATTTTATCATAGTAACAATACAGTGATATCTTTCTGGGAATACTATATTTTTTCCGGGTTATTGAAATATTCATGACTTTTACAGAATTTGATTTATAGGCTTGTAGCTTATAGTCCTATACAGAGCGAAAATTGTATCCATTTATGTGAACAATTTTTAGTAACTTATTTTTTGTACATATCTTTAATTCAGTTGGAATTAAATTTTTAATATTCTGCCTGTGGGTCATCTGCTCTGCCTTCACATGCTTGTGCACTGTTTCGTCTCAACTTTGGGTCGATATTGACTACTACAAAGCGCGGTAGAACAAGGGTGTAATATGTATAACTGTTGACTCAACGCGTGGCTTAACGAGTTCCTTAACGACTCTCTTCATTATTTAATTAAAACTAACGTTAGGCTTCTGCTTGAAAACCCGTAATTACGTATCGTTCTTGACCTCTAGCTAGCGGCCTGCTCTTAATAGTCGCCGCTGGAAGACAGCTCCGTTTCACCTGTTACGTAAAGGTTGCAGCCGATTATTTTGCTGTGTTGCGTGTTCCTTTGGCACCGTCGAAATCACCTACCTGTTTGGAAAATGATGTCAGCCTTTGGTGTTGTTTTGTTACATTCCAGCGATTCTGAAACCAACTTTTTTTGTCGTTTCTGTTTGAGGTATTTTTCGTCTTCATTATATGGAAGAAATCAAATTTGCACGATGAGAAGAAAGGATAACCTCTCCGATACTAGCTGCATACAGTAATCTCTTGAAAAGTATACAAAACATTCTCATCTCGTATGCGACAATTAGTGCTTGTATTAATCTTTTTTATTTTATGTTCTGTGTTTTGATCAAATTGCCCACTGTACTGAGGTGCTATTTACAGGTTAGATAAAACAGAGTTCTGAGGAATTTAGTAACATTATGTTAATGAAGAATAATGCCTCAATAGTTGGGAGGCAATCGAAATGTTACTTACGATTTAATTATTGTTACTTTCCTCATTTCCTCGGCATAGAATGCGATTACTATAAATTAATTTCCTTGTTTATTTGGGCGCCACGGGTGTAGCATGTATGCGCATGAATGTATACATATAAGAGATAATATTCAATTTATTAACATTATTCCATAAGCAAATGCTGGGAAACACAATAATATAAGAATTAAAGTCCACAAATTTAAAACGAAGTATGAACATGTTTATTTGTCGTTTAGTTAAATCAATGAATGAACTTTATTGAAGAATGTAGAGCGATCTGGTGATTCAGTGGATCAGTGGTTAAGGCATCTGGTTGGAGATCTAAAGGTCGTCGGTTTGAATCCCTGTCTTGCAGGGAATTTTCAAAGATCCTTACCCGACTTCACCTCTGACACATATTGCTGTATATTTTGAAGTACGCCATAACGGTTCCATGTTTCTGATTCCGCGTTAAACTGTATGTCCCCTATACCCGGTAGGATTAAAGAGTTAGGTTAAGGCGGCTACCAAGGGGTTGAACGCGTAGCCAATAAAAACGCTGTCACCAGTTCATTACGATCAAACAAGCCTTTATTGAAGTATGTAAAAGCAAAACCGTAATCGAAGTTAATAATTAAAAACAAAATTCTTATCATTTCACTATGGTTGGGCTCAGTGGAGTTTCTCAATGTGTTTGGTGAAGCACATGAAGGCTTTACTAGTCTTGTCAAACCGGATTTTGGCGGCGAACTGTAGAAATAATTTTGAGTAGCGTGCACCGATGATAGCTGCGTATGGCGTCGTTGATGAATGAACATCCCTACCTTTGCGTGAAGCTGTTTACGTAATAATCTGATGCGGTGCGTGTCGTAGTGATGTTTCGCGGCTAACACCGTCCTATCCACCGACCTGAGATGGTCTTAAGAGAAGGTGTGGCGTACTTAACACTACACAGAAAGCTGCTCCAGAGGTGAATGTCGGGTTAAGGACCTATGAAAATCTCCGCTGAGAGAGGGATTCGAACCAAGGAACTTTCAATCTCCAGTCAGGCACCTTAGCCACTGACCTACCAGGCCGCTCATATAAAATCTACATCTATTTAATTAACTTTACAAGTAACAATGAAAGAAAGCACTTCTATTTGTTTACATGTATTTCATACATTACATTAAGACCAAGGAATAACCCCAGAGCTAGTGTTACGACAGGATATGTCGCTGTTGTGAATGAGCTTCACGGATCGGCTGCAGAGAATTGGTTACCAGATAGAGATCAGCCATGACCTGTATTAAGTGAACCATGTCTTCCTGCGCCTTCATTACAGGATATCTAAATATAGAATGACTATCGAATTACTAAAGCAAAAATTTAGTCTTTGTGCGACATCACTCGGCTCACATAGACGAGATCGGCACTGCTTTGGAGTTGGGTTATGAAGCTCTTTGGCTGTGACTCCCCTATTTGACCGTTTGCTACTGTCTTTTTGCTATTAACTGGAAAAAATTTCTTACTTCAAATTTGCACACGTTATGTAATTCGTTAACCCCAAACCGAATGCAGTATTTAAGATTTCAGAAAAGGAAAAGAAAAGAAAGGGGGGGGGATTTCTATACAACTAAAACTGGTCAATTTTTTATTCTTTAATTGTTTTTTCTTTCCCAGCAAGTGGAGTATTGATGTTTCCAGTTCCTGAAGTAGACAGCTAAGGTATTTTATTTTTTGACTCAGTTTTAGACGCAGTATATCTGAAAAATTTATTACCTAAGAATTTTAAATTTGTTCCCAATATTCATTCGATATTTAATGACAAAGACTAAAACCATATAGTACGAGTATAAACAGTAAATTTTCTGCTAAACACGCAAAAGTTTTTATTTTGACTTTACTTTGCCATATACTATCTAAATATAATTGAAAGTTCTTTTTTTCTCTGCTGGGGAATATATGGATCGTTCGCCTCAAGATCATTGGAGCCGAGAGAGGATTTGGGGTAAGAAACGGGAAAGTATCCTGTTTGAAGGATTTATAGCGGCATTAACGTGGATTGATTTTAGGAAACTATGTAAAACTGATATCTGGATGGTCGGGTGGGGATTTGAACCTGTGTTTCCCCGAAAGCTATGCCCGAGCGTTATCGCTCAGCTCCCTCGCTCGGTGCTGTGAGTGTAGTCTTATCGATTGTTATAATCCTGTACTCACATCTTATTGCCTTCAAGATGTTACCTTCTCGAGCCTGGCTTTCCTGAGGATTTGGGCTCGAATCCCTGTCCGGCTATTAAGATTTCGGTTTTCCATGGTTTCTTGAAATCAATCCAGGCTAATGCAGAAATTGTTCCTTCAAAAGGCCATAGGCGAATTCCATCTAGTTCCTTGCTCACGGCACTTTGCCGCCTCTAATTACCTAGTTGTCAACGAGGTGTAATATTAATAATAATAAAATCCTCGATTTACCATTCTATATCATTTGTGAACAGCTTTCATCATATTTTTGTCTTTGTTCTTCTGCGGTATCTCAATATCATATGATGCTATTACTACTCAGTCAGCGCTGTGGTGGCCAGTGGTTAGTCTGACGGGAATGAAAGGTCCCCGGTTCGAATCCTTGTCTCGGCGAGAATTTTCAGAAGCCTTTCAGCCGACCATCACCTGTGGCACAGCTTGCTGTGTAATATGAAGTATGCCATAACGCTTACGTGGTTCGGATTCTACATAAAACTGTAGGTTCCCTGTATCCGTTAGGGGTTTTGTTAAGGTGGCTTCGATAGGGACGGAATGCTCAGATAGCAAAGACCCTGTCATCCGATCATTACGACTACCTTTACCACTCAGTTAAGATGCACCCATCAAGAGGTCTTTCTCTGACTGAAACTAAAGGATTCTATTTAGACTCAGCATCATTTGCACAAGTTTAACAAACCTATTAAACCGCTATTAATGGCTTGGCTCTTCATCATTATAATTCTAAGCTTCGCTTTGTAATGGCACAAGGCTAGCAACTTGAGTTATGGCGAGATGAGTTCAGATATTGACGACAGATATTTAAATAGTACCTCGGAAGTGAAAGTTACAGTGTGTCGTTTTCTTTTTTAACTGACGCAAACATTCTATTAGTTGGCAGCAAGGTAACATTCAGCTTTAGAGCTGTTAGTGATGTTTAGAGGACTCGAAGAATTTTAACCTCGAAAACACAATCAACTGTTTGTGTAACTTGCCGTAAACTATTATCTGTCAAAAGGTACTGATCAACGTCCAGCAACACGTTTTTATTTGTTAATGCTGAAATTAATAAAATAGAAATGATTTTCTTGCTGGATTTACAAAAGGAGTTCCGATTCAAATTACATTTGATGTTTATTCAAAAAGTAACTTACAACGAGTAATTAGTATACCATCAATTTTCGATGCACTGCCTTCACTATTGATTAGGAATTTATCACTTTAATTACGGGCTAAATCGAAAGTTTGATATTAAACTGTACGCAGAGTAGAAAAGCTGCTTAGATACCGTGTGACACATGTCTCAGGAATTTTATTACTAACATTTATTCCATTTCCAAACGCCATCGCACAGAAATAGTGGCATGTTGTTATGGTAACGTTTTCTCTTTTATTATTCTAGTAAGAGGTATTTGGACGCAGTCGTGATTTAACATGAGTGGGAAATACCTTAAGAAGGAATTTTGCCTTCTCGCATCAACATACACACATCACCATATTCAATAACTTCGTAATTAGAGTAATTTTATAGAATTCGTGGTACCAATCTGGTCTGTATCGGGAAGAACTGTCTAAAATTTTTGAATACTTTTGACGTTCATTAGTCCTACGGGTCTAACACAATAACACAATATTACCGTATTTCGTTTCTTCTTCCATTTCTTGAAAAAGGTAAGGGGCATTTCGTTTCCTTTTATAGTGTTCATGCGTTGATTCTACTTCATTTTATTTACTAAACATTATGTTTTTTGTGCAAACTTCTCAGCGATGAAAATAAGTTGTTCGCATGTAAAATGCAGTAGTATTTTTCTAGTTTAATTACGTACAACATTTCAGAAGGTAATTTAACAAACAGTTTCACGTCAGGCTGAAAAACTGTTTTACGTGTAACTGGATGGAACTGGCACAAAGGATCAATATTTTTTTTTTAACTGCTTTACGTCTCTCAACAGCGAGGTCTTTAGAGACGGGAAAGGACGAGGTCAAGGAATGGGCAGGAATTCGGCCATGGCCTTTTTGAAGGAAGCATCCCGGCATTTGCCTGGAGTGATTTGGGAAACCATGGAAAACCCAAATCTGGATGCCCGGACGGGGATTCGAATCGCCGTCCTCCCGAATGCGAGGCCTGAACGCTATCCGTTAAACCACCACGCTCGGTGGCAATATTTGAGGCTGAGTTGAAGCCGGTGATCCAGACATCAGTGTATTAGTGGTATTAGTCTCCTAATCAATCAATGTTAGACACGAAATTAAGAATAGAATCATTTTTCTCGTTACATTTAGAATGGACGTTAGTTATCAAAATTAATATTTGCAACGATGAAGTTTTAATTCCAACAGTGAGCAGAACCCACTGGTTAGAAAGAAAAGAAATAGGTATGGAGAAGAAACTGATATTGTGTTGATAGGTGTAGTCATTAGGTTCTGATCACCTCTAGGGTTTAAAAGCTAATTAGAAAGAATATTGGAGCCGGCAGCTGCACTACCAAAAAGAAGTCAGCATGACATATGTTGAATTACAGTTGTATTTATAACTTCGGAAAACATAGAAAATAAGTTCTAATTAATTATTGACATCATAAAATTAGAGTATGAGACCTCTATAAACAAAGTAACACAAAAAATGAACTTTAAACTTCTTTCATTCCGCAATGAAGACCCAACTTACTAACAACCCATAGCGGAGCGATTAATTATTAACGGTATTAACTATTCCATTCGAATTATATCTTGCTTGCGGGTGAAGCTGTTCATTACCGCTGCCTACTAACCAAATGGAATAGAAAGTACTCTACGCAGCATTCAGTCACTCAGACTGTCCAACGGAAATCACCAGTAACACACCGAGCGTGGCGGTGTAACGGATAGCGTTCTCGCCTCGCATTCGGGAGGACGGCGGTTCGAATCCCCGTCCGGGTATCCAGATTTGGGTTTTCCATGGTTTCCCAAATCACTCCAGGCAAATGCCGGGATGCTTCCTTCAAAAGGCCATGGCCGAATTCCTTCCCATTCCTTGCCCCCATCCTTCTCCCCCATCCTTTGCCGTCTCTTAAGACCTCGCTGTTGAGAGACGTAAAGCATTTAAAAAAAAAAAACCAGGAACACAGTTCGTACAACCTAATCTCGTGGATTCCCGTAATGTTCCGGTTGTGTACTGATGGCAATGTCTCACTGTCACGTAAACTATTAACAACACAATAATTACAGAATCAGAAAGTTTTATTCCGTAATCAACTTGTCAAATAGTTTTCCTATCTTCCGCTAACCTTTTCATCTCTACGATCCCATTACAATTTACACCTTCACACCACATTTCAAATTCATCAGTTTTCTTTTTTTCCTCGGCATTCCTGAGCTCCCCAGATCCTAACTTCACTCCCATGAAGAGCTGTGCTCTATCACATTTTTTACAAACATACTTGAGAGTATTATGTCAATATTCGAAATTAAAAAAAAAATTCTGTTTATCAAGCCGGCTCTATTCGCTATCGTGAATGCAATTATAAATGCTTCTATCATCAGATACAATTTTACTTCCTGTACAGAAAGTAATAAGGATATAGGTTGTATTGAGACGAAGACGTTTGTTCAAGATAAGAAGAGATAGAGGATTATATCTAACTAGTCGAGGTAATGATGGAGAAAAATAGAAAGAATATATGTTGTAGTGTTGCATAAGTGGCGAGTATAAAAGACGCGTATCTATACTATTATAAATATGCAAGGAAGCTGCGTGTGTCTCTTTATTTTAACTGGATCCCCGCAAAAAACTACCGCAGCATTTTGGACGGGGTTTTCAAATTTTTAGAGTTAATGGTACCTATTAAAATCTGCGGAAATAGCTAATGACTTATATGTACCGAAGGATAGAGGAAATAATTAAATACATTTCTAGATATAAATTAAGAGATACAGATCTCACTGTAATTTAGATATTTACTCCTTGCTCAAAAAACTTAAAAAATATCACACTACTTGACTTAGAATTCTGTTTAATATTTTGACTTCGAATATTTAGTTTTCAGTTTTCTTGAATACAGTAAATTAATGGAATACCTGAATCAGATGTAATAATCATTACTACTACTTCATTAACTGTAAAAATGATGCATTTGAAGCCTTTGACCACAGACGAATATACTGATCTCTGAATTGTTTTCTTTGGTCATATATTCCCTGTGTCATGTATTTTGATAAGTATAATAAAAAGGAAATCGTTACTCAAACCACTACATAATATATTAACTCTTCAATAAGACTAACAGAAGTGTAATATTTATGGTAAGTAGTTTTGTTCTTAATATAGATAGTACAGGGTTTTCACTATAGCGTCTCGCCGCAATTTGAGAAACAGTTAAATCGTTTAGCGGTAGTTCTCGAGATATCGTAAGTCAAAATCAGTTATATGCACGGTTCCTTCTGCGTTTGGCGACGTTTATAACTGTTCCAGGCAGCATTTCAAACTAACCACAAGAATAAACTCTACATGGCGATACAGCAATGTATTATTACGCGTGTTTTAATACTTTTGCAGTTTAAATTGAAGTTGTATTTTGAAATTAATTCTTATAATTTATGCTGGGCGTACTTTGAATCCTGAAATCTTGTCATTAGAAAAAAATGTATTTAGCGATGCATTTCATGCGTTTAGGTGTACCTGCATCGCTTGATTTTGAAGCGGTAATGTCAGTATAGATTGTGGTTAGGTCGAAATGCAGCCTGAACAATTGTGTTCTTGGAACAACAAAAGGCATGTGGCATTCAATTATTGTTAATAATTAATAAGCTGCTTTAATGATTGCAATATTAGTGATGAAGTGTAATTTCGAAAACAAACCAACCGCTGTGCATGTCCAGCCTATATTTCCGTATGGCAATGGCGACATATTTTTTTTTGGCCCAGGTGGTATTTCAATTTAACCATTTCGATTTTGAGATATGATGATGAAAGATGGCTAGAAGTTCGGATGGATGCGTAGAGGTTATAAACAAAAAATACATTTTATTACCTACGGCATGAGAATGTACTACACATATGGCATACGAAAACTGGCCATCAATTTTTAGATTCGTTGTAAATGGTATCTTTGGCGGCAGAGATATGTTTATAAATGGCCGTTGAATGTACTGTCAAAACTATCGCAGACGGTAACTTTCGTTTCGCCTTTATGTCTAAGGTACATTTTTTTTTGCATTAATAGGTAGGTTCTATCCTCCGGAAAATGTGTCTCAAATTTCTGACCAAAGGACAACTAATTCTCGGTGCGTCCCTATTGGACCGTTAGCGATAATTTTTAACGTAGCTTTAATTTCTTATTTTTCATATATTATGCTGTGTTAAAATATAAGTATAACAAAAATGTTTGAACTATAGTATGAAAACTGAATTTAAGGCAGTAACTAAAAGAAAGGAAAATCTTTAAATGAAATCTATATTTTTTGCTTCTCCAAGTTAATATTTGATACTAAACTAAAAAAGCTCAGAGTATTTCTATACACTCTAAGACCCGCGTGTGCAAAGCAACGGGTAAATGCTAGTAGCGAATAAAAGTTAATCAGGTCGTTCGTACAACATGTGAGTATAGCAGGTTTCCAAAAGGTAAACCGGACGTAAGGCCTTCGGCGAGATGAAGGCGCGGGACTGTCAGTTATCAATTTATGACTCCCAAACAAGTAGCGACCATCACAGAGAATACCTTGCACAGCTCTGCGGTCCAGAGGTGACCGGAGGATGTTTTAGATGGAAGCAGACATAAATGGCAGACAGTAAATACAATTTATTGCAACTCTCAGTAAAGCCGGTATTTTTCAAAACCTTGGAAAGTTATAGTGACATCTTGTGGTGGAGACGGAGAACAACAAATAGTGTGTAAAGAAAATACTGAGTCAATGCTGAAGAGAAATGTTAGCCAGTAAGGGTAGTCTGTGGCTGGAAAAACACATGTTAAACAATTTAGGCGTTCACGTGGCCAATCACGTGGCGAGATAATTTGCTGGATCCATTGTTTGGAGGACGGTCAAGCACTCGACTTTGCTTTGCAGAGGCACTTTGTCTGGTGACCTGACCTGGGTAATAGTGGCTGCCATGACTGAAGTTTTGATCGTGGCCCGTAGCCGCCACAAATTTCGACTTACTTCTTGCTCTTGGGTTGTATTGCCCATTACTTCTGCCGCTGAGGTACGCCGTCTGCTGTCAGACAACGCTGCACATATCCGGTAGTTAGACACATCTTTGCAGAGCACGATGGGGGACAACCATCGGCCCAGACGCCTCGCTCTGCTGTCATCAGTGCACGGTAAACAACTAATTCACGCCACAGGTTGCCAGACCACACAGTCTGTATAGTCCTTTATAGGCCAGAACCTACTTCACAGGACATACATTGAGAAAATCCATGCCTTGTACTGAGCTCAACCATTGTCGTCAGTTGCTAAGGTCTTTTTCTGTAATTAATGACTTCAATTACGTTTTTATTTTATGATATTGTGAATTTGTATTTACACTCGATTAAAAGGTTAATTCATGGATTTAATTGAAAAATAAATATACATTTTAAATCTGTGGGTTTTAATTCTAATGTGATAATGTCACCCACCTTTGCATTATATATATATTTGAATCGAGTTGCATCCAAAGGAACATGATTATTAATTCGTAGCAATCACCATTTACGCCAAGGAAATTAGCAAAATACCAACAATTAAATCATAATCACCCTTGACAAAGTAAGTAACACTTCAACTCATGCCGAGAACGTGGAGCTATGATAAAATATTATATTCATAAATCATTTTTTCAAATATAAAATCAACTCCACATAAGAATACGAGAATATTTTAGTATAAAAAATAACTTAATCCACAACGCGAAGGTTGAATGGATCATCCCAAAGGAGGCACACCAAGCCATTGTGTCAGAGGTAGGAAGTGCAGTTCCTTTCCTCTGGGACCTACAGCTTAACGTCGAATCAGAATCTCGGAACGTCCTGGCATAGCTCCTATGATCAAGCACAACTTTTAAGATTTCCAGGTCCCACTGGGATCTGAACCCGGGATCCAGAACTTTTGAAAGCAAGCGCTTTAACCAATATTTTATTTTTTTTCGTCTCCACTGATAAGTTTCTATCACCCCTCTCATAGCCTAAATTTTTCAAAAGTTCAACCTTAACCAAAAAACTTTCTATCACCTAAAACCTACAGGTAGTGAAATTTCTTAAGTATGAACTGCTGCATCACGGAGACGAGTATTGTGGACGAGCTTCCTTACGAGACTGCAACCACTGAGATACCAGAAATCTCTGTTGTAATAAATCATCTGTGATTCAATCACTAATAATAACTACAAGTCCACTAATATAGCATAACTAACTAACTTAATCCACAAGCCGAAGATTGATTGGATCCTCCCGAAGGACACATATTAAGCCTTGCGTCAGAGGTAGGACGGCCGGTTCTTTTCCCCTGGGACCTATAGTTTAACGTGGAATTAGAAACACGGAACGGCCTGGCTCATATGATTAAACACAACTCTTAAACATTTTTACACCCGCCTGGATAAGAAACCGAGACCGGAGCAGCGAATTTTTGAAAGCAAGCGTCATAACCACTTAGCTGCCAGACCGCTATATAGTATAAAACCCTATAAACGAAGTCTTATGGCTCGTTAGCTCATATGAATTACTATAAGTGATGTTAAGTAAGAGTTATGTCACTGATCTTCTCTGGTTTTTATTGTTGATCACCGACGCACTACCAATGGAAACATGCTGAGCGACAACAGAAGGAGATGAGTTTAACAGGTGGCGACTAACAGACGGATGGGTACTGCGTCTCGCCCACGCGACAGGTAACGTAAACACGCAATTAGGAGCTGCTCTGTGTGCGCGCCAGCGGCCTCTGCTTGCGCAAGGACGGGGCAGATGACTGCCGCATACAGACCGCGCAGGCGCGACCTTGAGCGCGTTCTGATGCCGACACTCATACGTCTTTCGACCACTCTCCTGCCGGCCGAACAAGTGGGTGTCCAACTACTGGTGCGTTGAGTCTGCGCCAACTCCGATCGCCGGCTACCTTACTGAAATGCAATCCGTTCCTACGGTGCGTGGTAGGTAGGACGCGCCTTTCATCTTCTACCGCCTGGCGGTGGGTCGAGACGCGCCGTACCTGCTAGCTTATGAGGCAAAGATGAGAGGCGTCCCCTAACAGGCACCGTGGGACACGCCGTGGGAACCCAGCTTAAATGAAATTCGACACCAGACAGAAGACGACCAAGGGTACTGTTTGAGATGCTGTTTTCAGTTTTAGTTAGACTAAACCCTGTTACGTTATTACTTACAGATCATATACACACTTATTCGACGAAACAATCACGTAAAATGGCAGTTAAAAAGTCATGTTTGCCAGTACTCTTTTTCCGTTAGATATTGATGGGTAAATTCTTTTTTTCCCGACTAGCTTGCAAGAAAATTCTGACTCATAATGCATCATGTATACTGTAGATTTTTCTTGTGTACATATCTTATATCCTCCATTACATATCAGAAATACAGTGCAAAGCAGAAGTGACAACTACGCTAGCCTACGGAGTGGCAATCAAATGGTAATATCGTGTTTACGTGTAGTGACTTTTTTTTAAGTAATAAATTAAAGATACAACAGAAACGCTTTTAACAAAACTTACCATACGAAATTAGACACCATTTATAGAAGAGAAGCAAAACCCAAATCTGAATATCCACACTAAAGACGATGAGATATCTAAATACTATGTCAAGATTTTTATACGTAAGGTTTTTAATAAACAATTTCCCATCCCCTTTGTAACCATAGAAAGCCTTAAGTTTTCTTTCATCTGTGCACCTAACAAGCTGGCTTTTCTTGGCATTTATCTTCCAGACCTATCCAGCTAGATATCCCGTACAGGTCACGAGGGAGTCCTATAGAGTATCAATCCTGTTATGTTACATTGTTTCATGTGCTAACAACTGTAAACCGACTCTAAATCAATACAATTATTCACGTACTATGCCTCCAGTCAACCATCTGCCCCAAAGCGCGCCTGGTTTCAAGATTACAGTGCTAAAAGATAATTTCTCACATCCATCACTCGTATGAGATTAGGACATGGTGCTTTTTCCATCTATTTTTACAGAATAAAAGTGGCAAACTCTCCAATGTGTGACGCTAATGACCTCGTTGTTGACGCGCCCTAAAGCCACACACACGCCTCCGATGTGTGAAGTAGACAGAGATGAGGTGTTCGACTTAATTCATATCTTTTTCAAAGTAAAATGTTATATGTCAAATTTTATATGTAATTTTTATGATTAAATGGTCCCATGTCCTGAAACGAATAAATAAATAAAAAACACAATTATTCCTGAGAATAATGAATAGCAATGGTCCCAGTACACTACCCTTATGATGCTACCGTCACATTTCCAACTGTTTTGATACTGCATTCTCTACTATAACTCTTTTGTTCCACGTTTTAAGAAATTATCTACCAAAGTAGAGACATTTCTCTCCACTCCAATGCTTTAACTAACTCAACACTATTTTATTGCTCACGCTGTCAAATTCTATGGATAGATGTAGTGAAATACTAACAATCTTTCCTTCCTCTCCATTTCATGCAAAATATCGAGAAATCTCTACAACTAAGTTTCAGCATTGATCCAACAGCATAGTTTCCTTCGTAGGAATCGATGAAATCACCATCATTTGACCTTCAAGAGAAAGGGAAGTAAACATCAAGAGAAGAAAAATGTAAAAAGAGAAGCAGGAATTTTTGTTTGTTTAAAAATGTCTGTTGTTTCGCTATTTCATGGTCGGCGAGACACAGATTTTGAAGAGGAATTTCAAGGCCATGAGGTAAAATTATCTTTTAATGTAGACATTTTTTTTAACAGCTTAACGTCTCTTAACAGTGAGGTCTTCAGAGACGGGAAAGGATGGGGGGACAAGGAATGGGAAGGAATTCGGCCATTGCCTTTTGAAGGAAGCATCCCGGCATTTGCCTGGAGTGATTTGGGGAAACCATGGAAAACTCAAATCTGGATGTCCGGACGGGGATTCGAAGCGGCGTCCTCCCGAATGCGAGGTGAGAACGCTAACCGGTACACCACCTCCCTCGGTGCAGACAAGGGAATCATTCTAAACTACTTCCGTCTATACCTAACTTTCTCAATTTTCTCCCCATAGGCTTATGTTTGATGAAATCAGTCACTAATTTTGTCTTAGGCATTTAATCTAGTCTTACCTTTCAGAAAATCTCAGTTGTGCTGGAACGACAAATCGGAAACTGAACGTTATTCGAATGTGTTGTTGACTTCTGCTTCTCTACTTGTTCACAGCCTCTCAAATCTCTCATCTCAGTAAATGTTATATCAAATATGACGCCAGCACGTAGAAATGTGTAAAAAATCTGGAAAATTACTAAAATGAGCTATGGCGATCTTGAGTAATATTATTATTTCTATATGGGCAATATAAAAAGTGTAAAAACTCGTTACCTGTTTTTTAATACGTTTGTGTGTTTCATGCACACTGTTTGGTAACTAGTTTCATGAATTCTACTATCCTGTTGACGTAAGTCGGAGATACTGAAGCAATCTGCCGCGAGGTCGCCAGCAACACACATGGAGCGCCCCACGTGATCACATTACGGCGTGACCTGTTTTCGGAAAGCGCTGCAGGTCAGCCATGACTGGCGTGTCGCCAGATACCGATCACGGAAACAATGGGTGTGGCAGACGCATCACGCGAGCTACAGACCATCAGACTCCAACCACGAGGCCTTGCGGTGAACGTGTTTGACGTAAACAGCCGTAGTTCACACAGCTGTCGGATGCAATATTTCATTTATTATATTCTTCTCCTATGAGTACGTACCCGTATCCGAGTTACCATGGTGGTAGGGTATTGGGTGTCGTGACAATCGCGCACAGCGACAATCGCGCACAGTTTAAAGGTCGGGCCACACTCTCCCCTCTCCCGTGTAATTTATTATTTACGGAACGCAGTATTGACAAATCATCATCACACTAAAGCCTTGCCAGAGGTGAACGTCAATTTTAAGGCCTGTAATAATTACATACAACGGAGCCCGGGACTTGGAGCGGGAGCGAGGACCTTCAGTACCCAAATCGTGCACCGTAACACTGTCAGTCACCAGACCGAACATACAGGAAATGGAAAATAAACATTCAAACACAATAAAAGAAACGTACTCTTTTTCTCTACAATTTATTTTTGCTATCGTAAAACACAAATGTAATCTTAGATTTGTCTGCTTAAGGGGTGCATTTCAAGAAAATCTGATGAACCTGGAAGTGAGGTTGAAGAGAAGAAAGAAACTTTTGTAAGGCAATCAGTAACATCAAAATAAAATTTTGTCGTAAAGGACTAGAAATTTCCGCAATCTACCTTGTGATATACTCCTCTGACGGTACAAGTTTCTCTTGACAGTTGACTGGGCTGGCATTTCAGTTACAAATTCGTAGTTTTTATTATGGAGATCTCCTAGTTCCTCAGAGCAAATTTTTGGAATTGAACTATCTTCCGCTCGAGCTCTCTTCTTTGCCTCATGAAGTTTCTGATGTACTTTAACGCGTGCGTCGTCATGGGGTCCACATATATGCTCTGTAACATTCAGTATGGCAGCATCCTTACTCTTCAAAATTCCACGACATTGTTTTGATCTTTCTTTGAGACAGCACCAGGTTATCGTTCCATCTTCTTTCTTTCTAAACTCTCGATAGCTGTATCCGTCATAATGCGCACACGGCTCTCTATGTGTAGTTGAAGTAACTTGCATGATTAAAACTGTGATATTCAAGGCAGCAGTGAATGTGAACAGTGGTGTGCTGTCCGGTTGGAAGTCCTAGAATCCAGCATGCTGTTGTAGCGGTGACTAATTGGTAGCTAAAAGCAGGTAGCAAGAGACGACCCGGCTGTGCGCGATTGTCACTGTGCGCGATAGTCGCTGTGCGCGATTGTCGCTGTGCGCGATTGTCACATATTCGGGTATTCACCCCTCCATGGCTACGTCTAGTGGAGATAGATTTCCCAGTGTGACAGTGTTCGTGTTATTGTGTATGGCTGTGACGATGAGTCTGTTCATTGTAGAATGTTGTTTGAGTTGTGAATGTGAGATGAAATAAGGAAGAGGAAGAAACCCGGAGGCAGCTTTCAGGCCTACCTTTTCGAAAGACACCAATGGGAGCCATCAAGCCTAACGTCCCAATCCGACGGACAAAGAACTATCAACAGTGTCGTTGACTCTCACTGCGGAGAGGTTTGCGAAATAACGCAGGACTTTGGTGCACAATCTAGTTATTAGGAGTTGTGCTTAACCATCTCTACTACTTTGCCAGCCCAGTCCTTAGCCAACGGTGCGGGAGCATTTTGATCAAAAATATAAATTTTTATTGATACTGTGATATCAGAATTTTTCTTGCAGTATTTTGTATTTTCTCCGACGTTCTGTCCGGTCATTTCACTGACATGAAGTGACTCCGCAGAAATATATAAATACTAGCTGTTACCCGCGACATCGTACGCGTGTATTTAGAATTTGATTGCTAGAATTGGATACACAAAGCTGAAAGTTACCTAAGATATGTCGGCATAATATGACGGGAACGCTATCGATGTACCATTCTACCGTCGAACCTGTCTCATTTATTCATATCGGAAAAAAGTATCCTATTTCGTGCCTAATACAAAGTATTTCGGTATATCGGTATACACATATAGTCGTCAAAGACGGAGACTTACTCTCGCATATATAATATTATTAGTTTAGATCACACAAAAACTGCCTGTGGAACCAGTATACCCTGAATAAAGTAAACGCTTAAGGCTCGGTCACACGGGGCGATATTTGTCGCTGCTACTAATCGCGGCGATCATTCGCCGCGATTATAATAGCAGCTATTAGCCGGTCACACGGAGCGATTGGTTTGAGCGATTAGGTTGTGGCTAGCGAAGTAATGTATCAACCTCATTCGTTGGTTATGATATCGTACAAACCGCGTCGTATAGTTCTGAGACGATTGATTCTTTAGGCTAATGCTGAGTTGAGTAAACATTTGTTAAATTAAATTTTAAAAAGAAAAGAAAATGGGTCCGCTACTGGATTAGACGAATAGAAAAAGCTGAGGTTTCTGCGTTTCTTCTGATAGAACTAGGATCCACAAGCCTACAGAAATATTCAACGATTATCTAAAGGAAATTTTGATAAAATACTTGAAGTAGTTATTCATAGCTAAATTATTTTCTGTATACATCCTTAATGTTCTTAATTTTTTCTGAGATTTTCGCCAGATGGAATGATCAGTCTAGTGTCATTCAATTAATTAAAAAGCCTACTCAAAGGATTTTATTCGCGCATTATTGTTAATTTATTTATTGTTATAGGTGTGCAACACTTCTTCCGATAATGATAAAAGAACATAAAAATCAACCATTTGGTCAAATTTCCTTCCCCGTTTTCCATAATGACAAAAAAAAAAAAATGGAATTAAATGAAAAAAAAAAAGGTGAACGTCAGACAACAATGAAATGAGTAGCGATTGAGCTGTCTCACGAGGCGACAAGAATGCTGCGTAGCGCCCACTGGGTCACGTGACCGCCACAATCGCGCGCTACTAGCGATGAGAATTGAACATGTTTAATTCTCATCGCTGCGATTTTTTATCGCTGCTAGAAGGGTCAAACGCAGCGATTACATTGTCACACGAAGCGATTAATCGCTGCTATTCAAGTCGCAGCGATAAAAATCGCCCCGTGTGACTGAGCCTTTAGGGCACTATTCTATCGTCAAAGATTTGCCAGAACATGGTATCCTTACTACAAAATCCTAGGCTTGGCTCAAACTATGAAAAACAATTCATAAAATTATTTGCTCCCCGTGGGGTTTGAACCCGAAGCCAAACAAAAGTTTCTAGAAGAAGCAAGCACGTTACCACTGCACTACATTGCCGTTGCTCTGTAGCTTTCCGCATTACAAAGACATATAGATGTTATGCGTTTGTCTTTCACAGTTCAGATAGTTTTCATAATTTAATGACAATATGTTCTTATCTATACAGAACATGGTATCCCATGTCAAATTTCATCACGATTGGAATAACCGTTTAGCCCAAGAAACGTAACAAATAGATAGACAGAGTTACTTTCGCATTTATAATCTTTATATATATAAAAATCTCGTGTCACGATGTTCGTCCGGGATGAACTCCGAAACTACATAACCGATTTAGATGAAATTTGGCTTAATGTGTGTGATTTAGTCCAACTTAAAAGATAGGATAGTTTTTATCTGGATTATAGACCTCAATATTTATTATTTGCGAAATAAATGTTCAATAAATGTTTGTCATAGGACAATGGTTTGTACTTATTTGTAAGCCACCAACGCTAAGCGGTCTGCTGGCTCAGTGGTTAGGGCGTCTTACTGGAGATGGAAAGGTCAACGGTTCGAGTCACTGTCTCGGATAGGATTTTTATAGACACTTAACCCGGCATTAACCCCCGGCGCAGCATGCTGTATGAGGTGAAATACGCCAAGACGGTACTGTGGTTCGGATTCGACGTTAAAATGTAGGTCCCCTGTACCAGGCAGGATGGGCGGGCTAGGTAAAGGCGGCTACGACAGGGGCAGAATGCCCAGCCAGTAGAAACCATGTCACCAGGTCATTACGACCACACGTAATTATTATTATTGTTCCATAAGTTTCTAACAGATGGCGATGTGTTAACTTATCTATACAACACTTGGTTAGCTAGGTTGGGTAATCATCCAGTAGATCACGTTCTGTTTCAATTTATTTATGCTACAGTTTATTCCTAACAGATGGCGGTGTGTTAATTTATCGAACCATCCAGTAGATGGCGTTGTATTTCGATTTATTTATGCTACGGGTCTATTCCACGCCACATGTGTGAGTTTCTTCCATTTTAATTGTGCTGTGTATTGTGTTATAATTATACTGTATTGTTGTTCATCGTTTTTGTGTCTTTATACCTAACGACAAAGTAATTACACACATGAATATAACATTGAAGAAAACGTTACGATAAATTCGAATCGTATAAGCATTTCTCGCTAACTTATCATTTTTCTTCTTCTTTTTGTTATGGTCAGCTAGACTCCACGTGTCAATTTCAATTCCTCTCCTGTTGTTTTTTCTTTCTACCTCCCCAGTACTCCTTCATTATTGCACTCCTCTCTACCTTTGAATCCTGCCATATTCAAAGTCTGCTATCGAAAAAAATTTCTTTCCATACGGTTCACTGGTATTATTTCATTTCAAATCTTTCTAAACCTCTCGAAAGCCTGGTGTCATCCATGCTATAAATATATCAAAAAATATCATTCTTCTTTTTCTGTTATTTTTTTGAATGTTATTTTATATTTCCTCATTAGTTCTTAACTTCCATTTTACTGTATTTTTCAATGGACCCAAAAATTCCGGTTTCACCACTGTATTATAGTGTCTTATTTTAAGGCTTTCAGAAAGGCACTTTTTGTTATAATTCAAATATTTTTCAGTGAAATGTCGCCAAAGAATCTAACCTCGACAATGCGTGTAGCAGAGAGGCAAGACGCACTACGAAAGAGCTCACCAATCAGCAACACAAATCGCGGCAAGTAAGGAAGTTCAATGAATCAGGACAGCTGAGCATCGTATACAAGAATCTCAAGAACAGCGTGATGAACGTCTGTGACAGAATATATCGAGAACAAGAGCGGCACGAGAACAGCACATAGCTACATTTAGAGAAAGAGAACGAGTGAGACAGTAAATCAGCCGTACTTTAACACTTGTATCATTTGTTCGTCTTGCGTTCCAATATGTACCAGCCATTGATTACTCTGCACATTCAAAAACAGCAATCGGTGCAGTGAGCAAAATATGCCAGTATTATCAGGCGTTGAAATTCCGCAATGAAGCAGCCGGCATGTGTTGTGCATCAGGAAAAGATGTATTATTACCACTACCCAAGCCGCCAGAACATTTACAATCAACGATTCGAAATTGTTTCTGCGCAAGACACGCAAAATTCAATTCTTGCTTCCAGATGACATCTTTTTGGGCAACAAAAATTTGCGATCTTACATCTGATGGACGTCATTTTGAAACTAAATTCAAAATACAAGGCCAGGTGTACCATAAGATTGGATCGTTGATACCGATGCCAAACGATGACCCGAAGTTTTCCAAATCTATTGGAAATTGTGAGGAACGCTTGAAAACTAGATGCCAGTATAATTTCATCGAACAAGCAGAAGAGAGAGCAATTGTGGTATTGTTGAAAAATTGTTTGGAAAATAATAATCAACTTATTAAATTGTGTCGCCACAATTAAAAAATGACAACTATCAAATTGTCATCAAAGCTGACAAATTACCATCAGGAGAATACGCTGGCAGATTCAACGCGCCAACCGGAGATGAAGTTGCAGTTTTTATGGTTGGTGACTTAGTTGATTAAAGTCACACGTCAAGATAGAACTGTTAGTATAATTTCGGATCTACACCGTTCGTATGAAGCACTCCAGTATCCACTGATATTCTGGCAAGGGCAGAATGAATATCACATCAACATCAAACGGCGTGATCCAGTTGCTGGTAAATTTAATATTCAACTATTTAATTCGTTATTTTATTAGTACAGTAGACCCGCAGTATTCCGACCAGGGGCCGGATTATAGCGGGCCCACTATATTGATTTCTTATTCTTTTTTTTTTTACTATTTATTTTTTTTTTCAGGTAATAAAACAAATAAAAAAGTTACTTCAATGAAGTACTACGCCCCCCGATTGATGATTAGACGTAATTAGGATAACTATATCCTTCGATATCGTCAACTGTGCCTTCAATATGTCGTGGATATGTACGCCAAGGTTGAAAACAAGCATTTGCGATTTATTCGATACAACCAGGCTAAATTACGATCGGAGGAATACATCCTCTTACAAGATACTGTTATCGGCAATATTTATGGAAATTTTAACGCCCATGATATCGGTAATGCATTTATTTTACCTTCAAGCTACATCGGCAGTTCACGGAACATGCAGGAATATATACAAGATGCGATGACTTACGTACGTCATTATGGTCGTCCAGATTTGTTTATTACATTTACATGTAATCCGAATTGGGAGGAAATACAAACTTTGCTATTACCAGGCCATCAATCAATGCATCGTCATGATGTCACGGCACGTGTGTTCAAACAAAAATTAAAATCATTGATTGATTTAATCGTAAAAAATTCAGTTTTCGGTAACACACGTTGCTATCTGTATTTGATTGAGTGGCAAAAGTGAGGTTTACCTCATTCTCACATTTTGATTTGGCTAAGTTAAAATCCGTCCAGAAGAAATTGATCAAATAATTTCAGCCGAAATTCCGGACCCATTAATTGATCAAGAATTGTTTGATATTGTTACCAGTCCTCGATCCACGGACCGTGCGGTGCTTTTAACATGACATCGCCATGCATGGAAGGTGTAAAATGTAAGAAACGTTTTCCAAAGGAATATACGAATGATACTATTACGGATATCGATGGTTATCCGTTGTTTCGCCGCAGAAACGCTGAGAATGGTGGCCAAACATTTACAATGCGAATGTCAAATTCTAGAAACCAATTTGAAATTGACAATCAGTGGGTGGTACCATACTCACCATTGCTTTCAAAAACGTATAAGGCTCATATTAACGTCGAGTTTTGCAGTTCTGTAAAATCCATTAAGTACGTTTGTAAATATGTTAATAAAGGCAGTGATTTGGCCGTATTTGAAGTTCAAAATGTAAATAAAAATTACGAAATAACACGATACCAAATAGGTAGATACATCAGCAGCAACGAAGCTATCTGGCATATTTTTAGTTTTCGCATCCATGAATAGACCCTTCCATCCAGCATCTTGCAATACACCTTGAAAACGATCGACGTGTATATTTCACCGAAGAAAATATTTTCCAAAGAATACTTGAGCCACCAAAAACGACAAACCACAAACTGAATTTTTCACATTGTGTCAAAAATCTGATTTGTTCCGCCAATTCGCAAAAACATTATTATATACCGATGTACCAAGCTATTTTTCATGGAACAAATTAGGTAAAAAATGGTAGCCACGTAAACAAGGAGAACCACATCCTTCGATCGCAGGCATATTCAAAGCAAAGACTTTGCATCCAAAACAACGTGAATGTTTCTTTCAGCGTTTGTTATTGGTGAATGTCCCTGGACCAGCTTCTTTCGAATGTTTACGAACAGTTAATGGTCGAGTGTTCAATACATGTCGAGTGTTCACTACATGTCAAGATGCATGTCGCGAGTTGCAGCTGCTGGTAGACGACAATTATTGGGACCTGATACTTGGTGATGCAGCGTTGACTGCCACGCCGAAAAGTATTCGTCAAACTGTTTGCAATTATTTTGACAACATCTTATCCAACACAATCTTCGAGTTTGTGGGAAAAATATAAAAACAGAATGACTGAAGATATAACTGAAATTTCAGTTTATATAAATAAATAAAAAATACTTTTTTTATAAATATCAATTTTTATATAATTTCAATTAAGTAATTTGTAATGAAATGTAAATTAAATTTTTTTATGATCGTTTGTCCTTAATTTCAACTCTCCGTAACTCTTTACCAATTACATTTGAATTCCAAATCGACTACAATGTTTTTGTCTTTATTAGTGAATATTAATTTGACTACTTGAGGAAGTTTAGAATAACATTAATCCAACGTACTATAATTAGTAAGTCACAGCAACGCGTGACCGGGACAGCTAGTATTAGTATAGATTGCACTGGCACTGTTGAAATTTTGTGTTTACTACTCCTCGTGATGTGGAAACAGTGAAACGGATATTCTTGCAGCTCACAATATAATATGTTCAGCTTGATTCCTAACATGCATATCAAAGTTTCTTTTGAAATCACTTTAAACGACTAATTTAATGGTTGCTTAGTTGGCTTCTTTTTTAATTTGGAGGAGAATCACGAAATTACAATTTCTCACACAGTCTGAACAGCATATTAAAAATTCTTGAATGGTTAGACTTCGCTTTGAAGTGTGTGAGTATGGAGAAGATAATGGTCTTATGTCTTACCTACTAGAAAACACGAGGAATCAGATTAAAAATCTACTGAGCGTTTTCAGTGAGCAGTAACGCTCTGACTTCGAATTAGGGAGGACACGGCCTAATGTCTTACGGTTTCTTGCCTTAGTCCTTTGCCTATATTGAACTCAAAGTCAACGAGGCGTAAAGCAAAAAAAAAAAAATGTTATCTAGTTGATTTTTCCCATAGCTGTTCTTTTTACGTTAAGAGATAATTCTCAACACGGTGCTATTTCAGCATAATACATCAATAAAATTAATACATTAATAATCACGGTGCATTAGATATTATATATAATTGAATAAAATAATTTAGACTGCGAGAAAAGAATCCTGTTTCGTTGAGCGACAAATTTTCATAGAGTTACATACGTTATGCAGCCCTCGGGGTCCAGGACTAAAATTAGGTGTATTTTATCTTAATGCGGCACCCGGATACTGAGAAATAAAGAAAAAAGTGTCTGTTCGTTCGTTGATTTTTATAGGTTTTCTAACACTGTACAGTCCTTGGTCCCAAGAGTAAAATAGTATACGTTTTATTTCGAAATGACGGTAAAAATCTAAGAAATTAATAAGTGAATTCTGTTACTTGGGAAGTAAAATTACAACCGATTGCCGAAGCAGGAATGGTGTTAAAAGCAGAATAGCACTAGCATAAATAGCCTTCATCAAAAAGAGAAACCTTTTAGTTTCAAATATTGATCTAGGAATTAGAAAGAACTTTTTAAAACTCTTTGTGTGGTGCACAGCACTTAATGGTAGCGAAACATGGACTTTAGGAATACCGGAAAGAAAGAAAATTGAAGCATTTGAAATGTGGTGCTACAGACAAAGTAAGAAATGAACGAGTTTTGGAAATGATGGGTGAGAAAAGAAGTTTGTGGAAGAAGCTTACGGAAAGAAGAGACAGGCTGGTAGGTCATATTTTGAGACATGCTGGATTGGTTAATTTGTTAGTGGAGGGAACCGTCGAAGGCAAGAACTGTAGAGGAAGACAGAGAATAGAATATACTGTATGAAACAGATAATTGAGGACGTGGGCTGTAAGGGGTTAAAGGGTATGTAGAAATGAAGAGGTTAGCGCAGGATAGGAAAGGATGGAGGATTGCATCAAACCAGTCGAAAGACTGACGACAAAAAAAAAAAAAAAAAAAAAAAAAAAAAAAAAATAATAATAATAATAAAATAATAATAATAATAATTTTTTTGAAAATAAGTCATTTCTTGCTGTCGAAATATATGACGACATACTTAACAACGGCAACTTGTTATTCGAAACTGTAACTGATATTCATCATCAATTATTTAACTTATCTCACTGTATCTGCGACATTCTTGACTATGTGTAGACTATAAGTTAGGAGGTTAAATTGTTTGTGAGAGTAATTTTAATAGAAGGCCTGACTATTTATAAAATAAAAAACCTCAAGTAAACGAAGTTACGGGTGATGGCTAGTAGTTACATAAGATTGCCACGGATTTTTAATCCTTGTCGATAGGACGGTAATTAGAGACAGGAAAGGACTGGAGGCAACGAATGGGAAGGAATTCAGTTATTAAAGAATCACACCGGAATTCACCTGGAGTTATTTAGGGAAACCATGTAAAACCAAAATCTGGATGGCCGGACGGGGATTTGAACCCGCATCCTCCCGAAAGCCAGTTGCGTGCGTTACCGCTTTCCCATCAGGCGCGGTGCCCGCTATGGAGCTCTGAAAATATAATCTGTTGTTATGCGGTGATCTTGGGGACAACCGGTACGTAACCCTTTTTCTTGTCGCCGGCTGTGACGATTTTAGTAGGTCCTGGCAGAGGCGCCGGGCAAGAGATGGAGGAAGGAAGGGCCAGAAGGTGATGCACGCTCTAAAATCAGTGCTGATGAAACTGTCAGACGCTTCCACTACACTTAAGCTTCACTCAAACAGCACAACACACTCAAGTTAATTGGTGCTTCATTCTAGAAGAGTAAAGATCGAATAGCAGTAATCGTGGAGGTCAAAATGGAACAACAGACTATACTGAAAATACTAACATGAAAGAAATACATAACTGAATCGACCTAGCGGAATAAGTGTTGGAAAGATACTTAGAAGATAATTTCACAACATTGCACCACAGTAAGATTCTAGGAGATGATATGGAATGGTTCAGAAATGCTTCAAAGCATGGTGCTGAATGTTTATATTTGGGTTCAGCCATCAGTTTCCTGAACTGAATCAAATACTGGTCCCAGCAAAACAGCCTGCCCGAGTATGGTTTTAATGCAAATTTAAATCAATATCGGAACAAAAGCAAAACCAATACAGCGCGCGTGAAAATACTGTAGAATTCGCGGTTATTTCCAGATCCTTAAATATCTCCCATATTCTACTTTGTCATAGGTTACAAGAGCTGACTCGTTAAAAATTAGCTATCTATTTTCATGTTGACGTAACATTTTTAGTTATGGCTTTACTCCAAGCGACGTCGATGACATTAGAGACAGGCAAGGACGAGGGGCAAGGAACGGGAAGGAATTCGGCAATGTTCCATTTCGGCAACAGTTGAACTTTATTCTAGGAAAGCTTTGAAGAAAGGAATCAGACCTGTTTCTAACGTATATTAGAACGGACATTAGTTGGATAGGCTATGGGCTTATTAGTTTTAATACAACGACCATGAAATAAAATCTTCATCGGGCAGGTGACAAATAGAAGGAAAAATTCAGGAAAAATTCCACGTATTCAATAGATCGTTTGTAGTATATCTCACGTTATTATCTGTCTTTAATATTGTTATGTTCCATGTGAAGGTTGTGATTCTAGAACAACGAAATTCGAAACAATTCTTTAGGGATGGTATCAGAGATGCGTAAAGGAGGGACAATAAATTGCGGCAGTTCTGCACTGTTGAAATGGAGATATTCTGCGACGTCAGAATGGCCGCAATTTATCTGTCTGGAGAGCTGTGTACTGGCTCTATGGTAACTCGTCTGATTGGTGGCTCTCCATTTTTTCTTCACTTACCATGAACTGATGCAAATTTTTTTGGTCCGCCGATGATGTATCGACAACGCTGGCTACCTGTAGGAACATCACCTGAGTAACCTCACCTCTGTATTTTTACACCTAAAGTCTCTTATTGCTCTGGATGGGTTGAATTGGCATTAAAAATACATCGTCACAGTAATATTAGATAGGTAGTTATGTTGAGAGACTCCGTTAAGCCGGGTACTCACTAGCGAACTGTAACTGTAACCAACAGATACAGTAACCACGTTCTAGTGTGGACGCATGAAACGAACTTCGCTCGCGACGAACACCGAGCCACCTCACTGAGCGTACTCACTAGCGAGCTGTAACTGTAACCAAACGGATACTGTTACGAGGTTCTAGTGTGTACGCTCACTGTAACCGTAACGACAAGCCGACTCTATCCGCAGTGTCGGACGAAGTGTCTCTCGCTTGTGCAGCATACTTACTTGTATATGCTTTACTGGATGTTTATAAACGACCACGACGATGGCGTATTCATAGAATTAATTGAGAAAGAAGTGATCTAATTATTCTTTTAAGAAATCAACGAATGAGTGGTCATTACAAAAATTTCACGAGAATCCCTTCAACTGATTTTGAATATCTAATGAACATAATTGGACCCAAGATAGAACGAAGAAACACTTCGTTCCGAGAAGCAGTGTCGGTTCAAGACTGATAGCTGTGACGCAGAAATACTTAGCTACTAGTGATTCTTTTACAAGTTTACAATATCTTTCTCGCATTTCCAAACAAGCCATAAACTGAATTGTCCCTGAAGTGTGCCAAGCGCCGATAGGAGCTCTGGAAGAATAAATGTAGGTAATCCTTTATTCAATAATAAAAAATAATAATAATGTAATTTATTTTTAAAAAATCATACGTAATTTTCTAAACTCATATCTGATGAATATTCGCTATTGTTGCTGTACGGGGAGTATGGCGGGTTGTGTAGAGGAGTTTGTTGGTTTTGATTTGGTGAAGAAGTGGAAGGGCAAGCTACATCTGGATTTATAGTGGAGGAAGAAGCTGAAGGGTGTGGAGCTTGTGTAGTGGAGTAATAACCATAATTTTGTATGAAATTATAATTATTTGAAATATTTCATGTTGAATTGCATTTTTTATTTCCTTGGTATAGTTTTTAAATTTTTCTTGTATAAAATCAAAGAAAGACCGTAGTTCCGTACCCTTTTTCGGTTTATCTGCCGCATTTTTCAGTATTCCGAAAGCCTCTTTCAGGATTTGTAATTTCTGATCTGGTTTTAGCTTTTTATTGAATGGTTCACGTAGAGCAAGTCACTGTGTTTTTGTGTTACCATTGAGGTCCTCCACCTACAAATAATTTTTTTTGTTTATTAATGATCAATAATAATAATTGGAATAATTTTATTTTGTAAAGGTTTATTTAGCCTTGCAAAATTAAGGCTGCCAATCCTTGGGTTTCCATAGGACACTGCTTTCGTGATTGGCTTCTATCAGCTGAAGACATTTATCTTCTGTCCATTCACTCATGACGCTTGAGGATACTAGTAGGTTCGCAGCGTGCAACAACCTTTACTCTCGACGTCCACGAGCGCCCTTTGATTCGCAGCAAAAACCGACAGTCGTCGGCTCGCTGGGAATGCAACGCGTTCCACTCTCGGCAGGCTCGCGAGCCACGTACTCACTATAGTTCACGGCAACAGTAACGTGCAACGGTTACAGTTACAGAATGTGGACGTGTTTTTTGTCGGCTCGCTGCTAATGCAACGCGTTCCGCCCCCGGAAGGCTCGCGAGCCACGTACTCACTATCGTATTCGGTAACAATAACGTGCAACGGTGAAAGTTACAGCTCGCTAGTGAGAACGCGGCTTGAAGTTCTTTGTACCTGCCGCATACATCCTTGTCACTTTTTCACTGTTCGTAAATGGGAATACTAGTTGTATCTGCTGGTTTATCTTAGCTAAAATGGAAGACATATTCAACCTGTTTCTAATGACACCTGTCGAATGGTTCTTCTGACTGTTTTGAGACTCAGCGTGACCTCGACGTCAATTACTGACATTATTGGAGGAGTCGATCATGTATTCTCCAGCCATTCAGATTTCGGTTTTCTAAGTTTCCTTAAATCACTCCAGATGAGTGTCGTGGTAGCTCCTCAGAAGGACACGACTGAATTCATTTCTGTTCCTTGACCCCATAGTCTCCAGGCGGCTCTTATCACCTCGACGTCAACAAGCCATAATAATAATAATTTGGTGCTTGGTACTGGCGTTTCTTCCTATGCATTTGCATTACCTCTCATTTCATCCCAATTGACTTTGTCTAGTGGAAAAGATTCATGTGTTTAAAAAGTAACAACACACACACACACAGTGGAACTTTTAAAACTA
The DNA here is from genome assembly GCA_031002005.1 of Vandiemenella viatica. Taxonomy (NCBI): domain Eukaryota; kingdom Metazoa; phylum Arthropoda; class Insecta; order Orthoptera; family Morabidae; genus Vandiemenella; species Vandiemenella viatica. Next base: position 169,165,532 of record JARYHS010009186.1, on the reverse strand, counting down.
CTGCTTTGCTTAGTGTGGCTGGTTACATACCAGTTTCCTTCAGGTCATTTTCAAGTTAGAATTTGCTCACAAACTCTTTTGCCTTGCAGTTGTTACTATTAACCATTTATAAAGTATTTTCCATGCCGAGGCTGGTGGGTTAGCAGTAGTATTCGGACCTGGTATTCTGTTGGAAACAGGCCAACCAGATTTCAGTTTCCTATAGTTTCCCGAAACCTTTGCAGGCAAATGATTGAATAATTCCTACAGTAGGCCGTAATCGGTTTCCTTCTTGTTGCTACTGCACGTCCTCGCCCGGTTTTAATGACTCAGCGATGACGGATCGTAAATACCTAATTTAAAAAAATCGTTTATCGATGATCATTGAAGGAGATTCATTTTATTAATAAATAAATTACGCCAACGCAATTGACTTTTTTGTGTTTATTTGTCTCCCGTACGCGTTTCACTTCTTTTGCAGAAGCATCTTCAGCGGGTTTTTTATTTTGTGGTATATTCTATTTCTTTTAGCTCCACAAAATAAATAAAAATAAAAAACCCACTGAAGATGCTTCTGCAAAAGAAGTGAAACGCGTACGGGAGACAAATAAACACAAAAAAAGTCAATTGCTTTGGCGTAATTTATTTATTAATATTATCAGCAATTGAGGAAAAAAAATGATCCACAACATCCAGATATTGAAGGAGATTCAGTCTAAATAGTCACTATATACTCGACGAAAAAGAAACCCTTTTATTTATTTGAGTTTGCTTCGGAACACCGTCGTGATGCTCCCACATACGTACATCCGGGATTGCGACCGGAGCCTGGCGCCGGCTGGTTTGCTATGAAATACGACGACCCACCGTCCCACCGCCCGCGTGTCGCCGCTTTGAGCCGGGCGGTAGGCTCTCCCGTCAGATCCCTGCACGCACCGTCGCTGCCCAATCAGGCGTCACGCCACTCGCCTCATTTCAGACGGTGGCGCCACGGCGGCCGTTAGGGGAGGCTGCGATAGCGTTTCCTCACACCTGCGCCTCCTCTGTTTCCTACGCCACTCAGTGACCAAGTGACTTTTTTTAATTGCTTTTAAAACCACGCAAAATTTATCAGCTAATTTGAGTGCTAAGACACCGTCAAAATGGCGTTGAGGAGTGCATAACGGGAGTGAAATAATAATAATAATAATAAAATCAGTCTCGGCCGAAAGACCATTCAAATTATTATTTTATATCAACCAGCTGAATTAAAGCTGGAAAGTTAAATTGATGGAGAGAGCTTCTCTACCTGGAGAACTAACTCTCCTGAGAAATTGTTGGCGCAGGTAGCCAAAGATATAACAATAAAAAGAAGTTATCATGTGAATAACACTGCTTCCTATATACACATCTATCGGTAATTAACAATAACCTTGTGTAACGTTGTATATACAAGTCTTCGTCGGTTGCAAATAAGAGTCAAGTGAAATGGATCGGAGTGACTTTATGTAGAAAAGTTTAACTTTGGTGGAATTTAGAAGTAAACAATGGGAAACCGAAATCCGGATGGCCGGACGGGGATTCGAGCTATCGTCCTCTGGAATGCGAGGCCAGAACGTTACGATTCGCCCACCACACACGGTAATGTATTCCTAAATGCTAGGAAGAAGTTCGTGATTAGAACACGGAAGTTGCTTGTGAACTGCTCATGCTGGCTTGGATCCAGTGGCTTGTCGCTGTTGGTACAATGTACTCAGTACCTCAATACTCTATTGCACATTCATCTTATCTAGTTGTAGCTCACGCCTGGCATGTTGCCCACACTGTCTGTCTCCAACTGCAACGATCTCTGTGGCGCCAGAGTGCAAATACATGTTATAAATATAAATACCCAGTACTGCAGTTTGCACAGACTATGGGTCCTGAAACCAATGTTTCAAGCGTGAGAACAACTTGTTGTCAAGACACGTTTCAAAATCTGCGTTTATGGCCATGAAGGGCTAAGCTTAATAAAACGAAATCCAAATGACAATTTCTAGAACGTTTAAAAATTCAATTTCCTCATTGCTTCCACGAATTCATATACAAAATTTCACTCATATATAGTAACTAACATGGGATAGCGTGCACTCAAAAACTGCTGTGAAAAATTATCATACTAACAGGTTTTTAAGTAATTGACTGCTTATGAGTTGTTGGTAATATAATTGATATTGTTAATAGGTGTGTGTACTGTTCCACATAAATAGCAATTAACATGGTATAATATGTAGTCGCAAATCACAGTGAAACTTATCATGGTAACTGGTTGGTAAGAAAATAACTGGTTATTAGAAGCTGGTAACAAGTATATACACTGTTCCACATAATAAGTATTAATTAACTCGGTATTGTATTTGTATATTACAGGAGATATTGATTATACTTATGGGTTGTAGCTACTTGTTGTCAATATATAATAATATAATCAATTATATAGTAATATTGACATTACTAATAAGTGTATGTACTGTTCCACATCCCCGAGATTATTCCCACATGGGATCAAAGTGAACATATCTATCTATCATAGCGGCAAAGACTTTGACGTTTTATGTTAGGCAAAATACGTAGCTTTTATTTATGTCGGAAATTCCTCTTTAAGGATAACAGCGTTACTTCTTTTCTTAATTTTAATAAACCATCTTGTTAACAGTCTTCTTGTTCTCCTCGAGTTCATTCATCGAAGGTCTTCCGCTTTCAAAGTTCTATAAATGATGAAATATTTTCCTGTTCTAAACTGAAACGGTCATGGTGTTTGCAACTAAAAACATTTTGCCGCAGACGCAAAGATACTTATCACTGATCGTCTGGACAATTTGAGGTTGCTTGATGATCACACTTCGAGGAATTTCTTAAATATATTGCTGTTGTTTGCTGTAGTAGGTCCTACTTAATTATTGCAGTATAATCTCTTTGATGATTAATTCACTGTTATTTGTCAAACCACGATGCCGGTTTGGACTTTCACGAGGAAAAGTGTGCTTATCATACTAACTTTACTACATACACACTATATAAACAACAAAGTTTCTTCAGAAAACTGGCAAACGCTATTGATGTATTTTCTTCTTGTTGTGAAGCCAGGAAAAGTTGCTAGCTGATTTTTTATTTTTTTTTTTCACTTTTCGCTTTACGACTCGTCAACTTAGACGTCGAGATCATTAGAGACAAGGAATTAGTCCATGGCATTTTAAAGGAAGCATCCAGGTATTCGCCTGTAGTGATTTGGGGAAGCCATGGAAAACCCAAATCTGAATGCCCGGACGGGTATTCGAATCGGCGTCCTCCTGAATTACGCTAGTTGAAGAGATTTCTTTAACAATCAAGCTAACAACAAACTCATAACATACCCCCATTGTTTCAGCTTCGACCTAAGTGTGAAAAGTGACAATGATCCACTGTGGAATATCTTATTAAGAATATTATAAATATTAACTGAAATTTAATGTGAAGTATTGTTAAATTACCACAATCTGTTTACTGTAAGGCCAATAAATAATAAGAAAAGTGTCGCATTTAAGCATAGCTTACTTAGGTTGTACTCTAGGTGCCCGCACCACTGCCGTGGAGGGGAGGGGGGGGGGGAGCGATGATCGGTCGGAGGGGCTCCCGCCTAGGCCAGTAGTAGAGCTTGCCCATAAATTGTTACGCCACTGCCGACAGGGGCCCGCATCACATGTATAACCTAGCCTAGGGCGCCACAAAAACTAAATGCGGCCCTGCTTAGAAATATGCGTACTAATTATCACGAATCTGTAAGGATGTGAAACGTAATCAGTGACGGTTTTGTGGACCTCCTGCTAGCCGGAAGGAACCTATGCTATTGAGAATTGTTGCCATCTGTCTGCGATTAGTGTAACTTGTGGTCAATATGATAGGTGTATTTTTTTACTTGTGAAATTTTTGGTTTATGATTCGGAAAGTGTGCGTCGTCCCAGAATACCTAGGTGATTGGGAAAAACCGCCTCGGCAATCATGGTGGCCGAAACGCGGGTAAAAAGTACCTTCCCGATCCAGCATAGTGACGCCTCGACTAACGTAGCCACAGTGATGGGTACCTAATGTCAGTATATGCTAATAATTACGGGAGGTGACTGAATGGGGGAAATGTTATAATAGAAGCTATTATTGGTTGTGCGTGGCTTCCTATTGGCAATATGTTATCCAAACAGTGGAGTAAACAAAATGTTTAGACGTAACCATTCCGAAAGAAAATAAGAGACACCAACGAAAACCTTTGTGACAGGTGAGGCAAATACTAAACTGCCCTACACAGGGCATAATATCTATATTTCTGCATCCGGTTAAAGTGATTTCACAAAATAACGCGAAGCCAAAATTTTGAATACCCGCACCAGGGAATCTTACCGCATACCCAAAACTTAACCGCTTACATATTAGGCTTGATGTTCAAAACGAAATTACCTCGTTGCAATACAATTTGCTATAGCCGTTACCTTCAGTGTGGGATGTAGTTTACCGTCGTTGATATTTGGACCAATATTAAGGTCAGCTGTTGTTAATTACTCAACCGAATGTTTTGTGTAGGAGTTTTGTGAATTTTTGTCATATTTCCTCGCTGATTGTTGATTTTTCAACTGTGCGTTGTGTGTAGGAGTATTGTGAATTTTTGTCCTATTTCCTCGCTGATATTTGGAACAATATTAAGGGCAGCTGTTGTCGATTTCTCAACTGAGTTTTGCGTGCAGTAGTTTTGTGGATCTTAGCAGTATTTTTGTCGTATTTCCTAGAGTTAATTGCGAGCGCCAGTTGGCAGTGCGTAAGTGCTGCGGGGTAGTGTTTCTTGCTGGCACGACGGCCGCGCCTCTTCCGAGAAGTGCGGGCAGTCGCCCAGCAGTGGGAAGTAGCCAAGGTGGACTTCTCAACACGGCTACTTCGCAACATCCAGGAAAAACTACCGAATCAATGACGGTGCACTCCTGTTATTACTAAATGCTGCAAACGTCGTCGGGTGGCATTTGAGACAGATGACTCCCACTTCCTAAGGCAGTATTCTGAAATAATAGGAAGGAACGAGAGGTGAGAAGACCTGTTTAGCCACGGCCCCGTGCTGATGTGTTCGGCGTGTGTCGTACCTGCAGTTTTAATATCGATCTTTTTAGCTACTTGTTGACTGTGGTTGTGATGCGCGTCTCTACTGCCGGTTGTTTCTGCACCTTTAGTCCAATTTAACGAGATAGTAGGGCTTTCCATTCGATAGCATTCAAATGCGTTCAAGGATCCAATAGACCTACATGGACCATCCCTAAACCTGCAATGTCTGACGCCCTCTCCGATTGGTTAGCAGACGGAGTTAAGCAACAAGCTCACCTTCCTGTGGTTAGAAAGTCCCCAGGTGATTTCCCCATGTGAATTAACATGGCGCTTCCACCGCTGTTTTGAGCGGTCTGGTAGTTCAACGGTTAAAGCCTCTAATTACAGAGCGGAAGGACCCCGATTCTAATCCCTAATTCGATTTTCAAAGACTCTGAACCCGACCTTCACCTCTGACACATCTTGCTGTGTATTGTTAAGTACGCCAGAACGCTTCCATGGTTCGGATTTCACGTTAAACAGTAGGTCTCCTATACTCCGTAAGATTACTGGAGGTGCGGAATGCGTAGCCAATAGAAACCCTGTTACCAGGTCATTACCACCGCATTGTTATTTCCGACGAGATGTTCTCAGTAAAAAATCGGAACATGCAGTTTGACTAAACCGTGAAGTCAGAAAGAAGAAGTAAATAATATTAGTTCTTTCTATCGTAAAGTTTCAATAAAGATACGAAATTCGCTGTTCAGACACGTTTGAGACTTAAAATGTTTGGTTGTTCATCGCTGTCATCCGTCAGTACGTAATATATGTGTTGATTCAGCATCTCTCAGCACACCCCCACAGTCGAGTTGATTACAGTGTAACTCCGACAGCTGTATCTCCTTTGAATCAGCGATTGATACAGTGTTTACACGGTGCAACATGTCGGCCAGCGGGAGCGCCGTGAGGTGCGGCGGTGTAGGTGGGACAGTTTTAACCGGTTGCTGGGAGCGCGCCCTGGCCGGTGTCCAGCAGGCCAGCCCGTTTCCGGTGTTTGCAGTGCAAATCTGCCTGTCCAGGACTCGCCGTTTGTTTGGCGGAGCGCGCGAAGGCGAACAGCAGCCGTGGGTGGACACGCCCAGCTGCGCCGGGGTGCATAACCATCAAGGGGCGGCACGCACACTGCACACTCCTTTTTTTTTACTTATGGCTGTACGCCTCGTCGACGTCAAGGTCATTAGAGGCGGGATGGGACTGGCGACAAGGAACGGGAAGGAATTTGGCCATGGCCTTTTGAAGGAAGCATCCCGGCATTCGCCTGGAGTGATTTGGGGAAACCATGGAAAACCCAAATCTGGATGCCCGGACGGGGATTCGGAACGGCGTCCTCCCGAATGCGAGTCCAGAATCCTACTACGCTAAGCGAAATAAAAGCGCACTGTAAATTGTAAAGAAATTAGGTGCTTACAACGTTTATATTAGTATGAAACATAACTCTCAGGATACACCAACAACTCGTAATTAAACTTGATTATCTCTAGCTTTCACTACACTCTGTGTCACAGTATACACTGTTTGGTTAACGATAAAACACTGACTTTAACTGAAACCTCTTTAGATGTTTTTAAGTGAAACTTCTTTGGTCAGGGTAGGGAAAAATTTGTTAGCCTTACGCGTCAAGTGCTCATGTGAACTTAACGTTCTACGCGTGCGCATTTAAAGTTCTACGCACTTAGGGAGCTCCATTTTGGGGTCTCCTGTGAACGTCCCCTGCCCCCCACGAAGCCTGACTTGCTTTTTTTTCTACCCCCCCCCTTCCTCCCCCATGGGCACGTAGCTACCTTCCTTATTCATTACAGAAGACATTTTGTACTGATTTCTCTTCTGAGACTATCGTAAATTGCATACGGAGATACTTAAATGACGTAAATAAATATTCACATGCTGTTGCATGCTCTGTACCTTATTTTAACAGTGACAAATAATATGAATGAAAAGCTACGCGGCTTGGCTCGGAACTCCTCCCTCTCCCCCAAGTAGCCCAACGTAGCTTTCTACCGAACCCCACAGCCCGCCAGACCAAGCCACGTATTTTATGGACGTTCCCTTAACGATACTTTGATGCAAGCAGCAACAATAGTGCCCGCTACCACTTAAGCTTATGTTAAACTGTGGATCACATTAAATGTAAAGCATATATTTCACATATAATTTCTATTTCAGGTGCCATACACCTTTGATTACAAAAATATATGATAGAAACTTAACAAACATAACAGAATTAGAATAATAATCACAGAAAATAATATTAATAATAATAACCATAGTCAACACACTATCTGTATATATATATATCGGTATAATAAAATAATTTTTATGTGTTCCAAATAAAAACTTTAAGTTGTTGATGTCTCTCGCAACCCTTTCATTGTAAGAACGGTTATCAGGTATTTCTATCCAAGTGTTTCTCGATGTAAAAAGTCTAAACACAAAATTCAGACTAAGGTTTGAGGTAATACTCTATAATCTAGCGAAGTGATAACTTTCATTTGATTACGAAAATAGAAGTTTCGTTTTTTGCTCGTGTACACACTGATAAACACAAAAAATTTTTTTTGTTTATTCATATTCGTTTCATTTTTTTTTACGAGAATAACTTGGAAAAAGTTCATATTTACTACACAAGTGCAATAAAGATACAAGAAGTATCGTTCGTCCACTCGAGGTCGAATGAAACATCAGAAACACACACAAAATGCACAGGAAAAACATATAGAAAAATACATAGAAGTTTTACTTCTTGCACGTGTACACACTGATACACCTACAAGTTTATTTTATGGTTTTACGCCTCGTCGACGTCGATCTCAGTAGAGGCAGAAAATTAATGGGGTAGAGGAACGGGAAGTAATTCGACCATACCATTGTGAAGGTACCATGCTGGCATGGAAAAATCGAAATATGGATAGTCGTACTGGGGATTCAAACCAAGGTTCTCTCGAATGTGATGCCAGAGGGTTACTGTTCGTTCCTCCCCCGGCACCTCCACGTTGGGTCGCTTGTTTAGGATCTTCAAATCCGCCACACTGGACTGAAGTCGATCTTTTGACGTGAAAACATCTTTAACATCAATGCCCAGTTGTGGAGACGATCCCGCCACAATGAGCAGCGGTATTAGTGGTAGTCGAAAGTTGACTGTCACCGCCTAATCAGCTTGTGACAGCTAGAAGAGACCTGACACCTGATAAAGACAGCAGAGATAGCTGTCGAAATGTCCTGCTTATACAACAACATTAGCCTGGACACCCGACAGGATTTTATTACATCAGTACGCCGGGAAAGTCTCCGCTCACACATCTGGAGTACATTTCTGATCGCGGATTTTTGTATATATATATATATATATATATATATATATATATATATATATATACTAAATATTTAAGAAATGTTGGGATCACTACACCGTTATTTTCTTTAAACACATTTGATGATGATATCAGAGATCATTCTTACTTCTGGTAGGATGGGAATCGAAACCATGGCTTTATCGCTACGCTTTCCTAGATCCTGCCGACTGATTTACACCCTGGTGGCAGTAGGAATCGTGGCACCTCTCTGGCCGCGGCGTGTTCACTGCTGGCGGCCCCGGTTTAAATAAAGCGTGTTTGCACGCTGCCTGTCCATCGAGCACTGGCCGCGGTCCAGCCAGCAGAGTCCACCGCCACAGGCGGGAAGTTCGCCCAAGGCGACAACTGCCCCGGGCTGACTCACGGGGGCAGTACCGGCTGCTCAAAATTAACACGATTCTAGAAACTCTCTGCTTTCAGCGCTCCCATAATCAAGTTCAGACGGCACACCGCCTACCTACGAGCTACAAGACCCAAGTTCGCATCTGGATGAAGCAGGAGCTGGAAGTCCAGGAGGCTTGTTGCCAAATGAATGCCGGAGAGGATCTTAGTAAGTAAAGCGGTCGGATGGTACTGCATCCCACACCATAACACTGGTGAGGTTACGGAAGGGAATGTGGGGTTTTATCTGCAACAATACATTGCATTGCTGAGGTAATGGAAGGGAATGTGGAATTATAGCCTCACCAGTTAATTACACATCTGAAGTAATGGAAGGGAATATGGGATAAAGCCTCGCCAGTTCATTACAGTGCTGAGGTAATGGAATGGAATCTAGGGTTTGAGCCTCACCAGTCCATTACACATCTGAATTAATGGAAGGGAATATGGGGTAAAGCCTCACCAGTTCATTACAGTGCTGAGGTAATGGAAGGGAATGTGGGGTAGCTCTCACCAGTCTATTACACATCTGAGTAATGGAAGGGAATACGGGATAAGTCTCACCAGTCCATTACACTGGTGAGGCAATGGAAGGGAATGTGGGGTTTTAGCCTCACCAGTACATTACACTTCTGAAGTAATGGAAGGGAATACGGGATAAAGCCTCACCAGTCCATTACAGTGCTGAGGTAATGGAAGGGAATGTGGTGTTATAGCCTCACCAGTCCATTACACATCTGAAGTAATGGAAGGGAATATGGGGTAAAGCCTCACCAGTTCATTACAGTGCTGAGGTAATGGAAGGGAATGTGGGGTTACTCTCACCAGTCCATTACACATCTGAAGTAATGGAAGGGAATATGGGATAAAGTCTCACCAGTTCATTACAGTGCTGAGGTAATGGAAGGGAATGTGGTTTTTTTTAACTGCTTAACGTCTCTTAACAGCGAGGTCTTTAAAGATGGGAAAGGATGGGAGGCAAGGAATGGGAAGGAATTCGGCCATGGCCTTTTGAAGGAAGCATCCCGGCATATTCCTGGATTGATTTGGGAAACCATGTAAAACCCAAATCTGGATGCCCGGATGGGGATTCGAACCGCCGTCCTACCGAATGCGAGGCCAGAACGCTAACCGTTACACCACCACGCTCGTTGGAATATGGGATTTGAGCCTTCGAAGTTCCACTCTGAAAGACTCAACAGGGACAAATTTTGCATTTAGTGGAAATCATCAGAGATTCACAGATGTGAGACTATCCTCTATGAACTCCGATTTAGTCCGTGGTTAGGAATATTCTGCCTCGGAAGCAGACAAAATTCTTGATGTATCGGTCATGTTCTTCACAATACCAGGAAATGAAATGATTCAGACTGAATTTTTGCTGCAAATATTGGTACTAAATGCAAGATCCATGGACTCTGTTAATGTTCGGTAGATCACAATTACAATCGATATGGTCATTTTGAAAAAAAATCAGTCTGCCTTATCTTGCATTGGTTGCGAAATTATTAATCGCCATTAATATACCCAGCTACTGCTATACAGTAACGTTTTAACGGGGTTAGTGCAGATCAATATTAAGTATATTATTAGGGGATCAGTCATGGGTTTGTTTATGGCTTCAATAAACAGTACGTGTATTCAAGAGTGTGTATATAAATAACGTCAGCCTAAAATATGGTCCATCGTAATACTGTATTTGGAACCTTAGTTCATACAAATCAACATGAAGGATTTTTTTTTTTTTTTTTATTAATTTCTATGTAATTTGCGCCACACCTACTAATACTTTCTACTGTTTTCTATTACAAATTCTTTTTGTCCAGAACCTGAATAGATATTTAAATCAGGTTGTAACATCTTTGCTTACAGATCAAAACTTTGCACGCCCTGAGGCCTGATTTATATTCTTCACTTCCACATATTGTTCCTGAGTCCATACGCATACTCAAAACTCTTCGTCAACATCGTTAATTAAAATGTTTGTCAACTCATCTCGTTTATCATTACATTTGAGAAAATAAGATTTTATGTAGGAAACGTTGAACAAGCAAAACGAAAAGAAAGTTAACATATATTAGCTTGAGTTCTGGCCACGGTAAAAAGGATTCCTGATAGATCATTGTCGAAGTTGGCTGAAAATAGTAGATTAAAGGACGATTGAGATAACGTATCTAGGCAATGAGTCGATAAGTCCGACACTAGTTTACCCCAGCAACATCACGTATTGACGATTTCATGCGAAACGGACTATCTGGGTAAGATACGTTCATACAGAATCAAGAATATTTCTCCCTGTTAGCAACCCTTTGTGTGAGAACTTAGTTCCGCATACCAGCTTTCTGTTTGGTTACTTGATAAGTGAAGCAAGTCAATGACTCAATGTACCACCAGATACATCTGTATTTATTCTGTTGTAGAAAGATTAATGATTCTGTTAGCTGTATGCTAGCCTTATCCTATTCTAACTTCCATTGAACGTATAAGAATGTCTGTATAAGAAAGATACCTAAGAACTGGTACAATTTAGTCACGAAGAAATCTGTTTGCCGGGAATGCTCTTCTACGCAGTGCAAGGAAAATGAAGAGCAAGTAAACAAGCTGTTAGTGGTTACTGTGTATTATTAATGATCAAAGCCACTGGGATCTGAAGCAACTGAGTTATGAATTCTGCGTAGTTTGCAGGAGAGTTTCTGGTGTTAAAGTCCGACGCGTGGGCTATCTCTTGAGCGTGCTGGGGTCTGTGTGGCAACAGATAACTGGCAGACACCTGCAAACCTCAGCTGTGAGAGAAGGCTTCGGGTTACCAACAACCTTCCGAAAAAAACAGCCGACATATAAAAAGTTGATATCTAACCAGAGGAGGCAACCAATTGTAAAATTCAGATTCTATTCATACTGAGTGTGATAAAGCCTCATGGCAGAGCAGTAAGTAACATGCGCTCCACAACGGCGAAGAAGCGCATGTTACTGCATTGCCACATACAGCTCTATCCATATACTTTTTTAACATACACTAACAATCAAATCTGAGTTTTACAATTGGTGGCCTTCCCTTGTAAGACAGTACCAATTATCTGGGCATTTTGCTATGCTAAGGTTTCATTTGGAATAATTATTTTGTACTAGAGAGTAAACAAAACGTTTTACCTATTACAAGGCGAAAACTGGTCTTCTTTGCGAGCTAAACAAATTGAGCTATAAGTGTGATAAAAACGAATACTTACAACATATATTATCACTTAATTTTAACAAGCAGTGAAATAAACTAAAAAAAAAAAAATCCGTCGTGTATGGCATGCTGTGGTTTCATTGTTTCGGAGATATGTTAGAGATTTTCCATGTTTGAGAATATCATCGGACTTTGCTGTAGTCCGTTTAAAAGCGTTAACTCACGACTATATATATGTCACCGAACCTGTTGCGAGAGTGGTTAAGGTTCGAGGTAGGAATTCAGGAAGCAGCGTGTTCGATCTCCGATTGGGCCATCATATTTGGTTTTCAGAGGTTTTTCGAAATATCTCTAGACGAATGCCGTGATTTCTTCTTAAGCTGCGTTCCTACGACATCTCTTAACGGAGCCTCCCGGGACGAGACGGGACGGATAGCCAACTACACGCCATGGGAACAGGGCCGCCTCTGCTAGCGGGGACGAGACGCAGCTACCCACTCTATGTCGGTAAACATCACAGGCGTGAGTAGTGGTGCGCTGTTGCCATCGGTTTGCAGCAGAGGTGCGCACCCCTTCTGTTGTCGTAAAGTGCTCTGTGCCAAACGACACTAGGCAACATGGTGAGGAGGTGGTGGCGGGGTAGCGAGGGCTAAACTGCGGCGCGCGCTCATCCCTACACTTCGGCGTGCCGCCTCCGTTACAAGACGTCGTGCGAACGCAGCTTACTATTACTATTACTCCGCGATTCACTAAAAGTGTTTGGCGGAGAGTGCATTGCACCTATCAGGAAAGGTAATGGTTTGGAAGGGATATACGGGAAATGGCAGGTGGCGCCCATGGGCTATTGTGAGGAACCATCCCCGCATTCGCCTGGAGCGATCTAGGGAAACCATGGAAAACCCAGATCAGGATGCCATGCCCGATTGGGCGTAGGCGGTCACACATACCTCCTCATAGAAACTCTGTTGGTAGTTTTACTGGGATGATTATCCGTTGTTTTCCTCATTCTATATGTTATTGTAATCGTGGTTGACTGAGATAACGTGTGTGTTCAGTATATTGTTTTGTGTTGCATGAAATGAGAGTTGAAGAAGTGATAGGCTGAAACCTGATGCAGGCCTGTTTAGGCCTACTCTTTCGGAATTGAGCTGATTTTTTTTTTGGGGGGGGGGGGGGTTTAACGTTCCCATCCGACTGGCAAACCACCATCAACAATGCCAAATGTTTGATATTTAACCCAGGACTTTGGTGTACAATCTGGAGTTTAGCAGTGTGTTCCACCACCTCTTCTTTCCTGGTATGAAAACTTCTTTTACCAACAGGACTCGATCGAGCTGACCCCGTGTCAGCACCGGACACCATCACAGTGCCGCAAACAACTGAGCTAACGGAGCGAGCAATGCATTGACGGTTCCTTCAAAAATTTATGGCCGAATTCCTTCCCATTCCTTGCAGCGTATCTCCTTGCATATCTAATGGCCCCGGCCTCAATGGGACAAAAAGCTATAGCAAAAAAAAAAAAAAGAGACATTAAGCGCTTTTTAGCTGACCTTTGCAGGTATCCCATGTTTGAAGAACCAAAATACAGTGTAACAAAATACTTATTCTATACACGCTTTTAAATTTCTCGAAGAAAACATCAAAACAAAAAGAATTTACCAAATCAAACGAAAAAGAAACAACAAAAGGCACAAAAAAACCAACAAAAGCTAAAAAGACAAAAATACTAATTGCACTGATATGTACAGCAGGTCTGAAATATATTGGTTGTATTTTACTGCTAGAAAAATAAGGGTTCAGTGGCCAAGGAACAACGCATGTTTTTTAATATCAAATTGATGGAGCCTTCGGGAAATATATAGTAAGTCCGTATCGTATTTGAGTGGTGATGAATTGGCTTATATGAATATAATATATGGAGGTGCTGGCACAGACGTCAGGTGGTCAGGTGCACATCGTGTGAGGTCCGCAGGCGTGGCTGTCACGCACAATGCGTGAATCGTGAGTTTCTCCCTCCCATTCACTTTCCCTCCGGCGGTCGTGAGGCTGTATGTAATGAAATCTGCGTGTGGCAACTGCAAACCAGAGAGGTATATTGAGGCGGTATGTGCAGGCGGAAGATCAACTGTAGTAACCTTATCCGAGTTACGCAGCAAATATTTTACAGTTTGCCTAACATATACTGTGTATGAACATAATTTGAAATGTTCCCTCGAGCCCAGTGGCTGAGCGATAATATTCTGGGATAGCATTATGGAGGACAATAGTTCGACTCTGGGTCCAACTATTCAAAGTTATTGATCTTCGAACTACCCCAGGCAGGCCAATGGCAGCGCTGGTTTCCCCCCCCCCCCCCCCCCCGTTCCTTGACCACAATTCTCTCGACTCTATTAATGGAATGATTAGCTGTTTATTAAATTAAATAAAGTAGAAGGTACACTGAAGAGCCAAAGAAATTGGTATAGGTATGCGTATACAAACACAGATACGTGAACACTCAGAGTACGGCGCTGCGGTCGGCAACTCCTATATAAGACAACAGGTGTCTGGCGCTGTCGTTAGATCCGTTACTGCTGCTAAAATGGTAGGTTATCACGATTTAAGTGGGCTTGAACGTGGTGTTACAATCGGTGCACGAGGGATGGGACACAGCATCTCCGAGGTAGCGATGAAGTGGGGATTTTCCCGTACGACCATTTCACGAGTGCACCGTGAATATCGGGTATCCGGTAAAACATTAAATCTCCGGCCGGGAAAAGATCCTGCAAGAACGGGACCAACGACGACTGAAGACGACATTCGACGTGACAGATCAACAAGTGTCAGAATGCGAACCATTCAACGAAGCATAATCGATATAGGCTTCCGGAGCCGAAGGCTCACTCATGTACCCTTGCTGAGTGCACGACACAAAGCTTTACGCCTCGCCTAGGCCCGTCAACACCGACACTGAACTGTTGATGATTGGAAACATGTTGCCTGGTCTGACGAGTGAGTTTCCAATTGTATAGAACGGATGGACGTGTACGGGTATGGAGACAACCACATGAATTCATGGACCCTGCATGTCAGCAGGGGACTGTTCAAGCTGGTGGAGGCTATGTAATGGTGTGGGGCGTGTGCAGTTGGAGTGACATGGGAACATGGGACCCCTGACACGTCTAGATATAACTCTGACAGGTGACATGTACGTACGCATCCTGGCTGATCACCTGCATCCATTCATGTCCATTGTGCATTCCGACGGACTTGGGCAATTCCAGGAGGACACTGCGACATCCCACACATCCAGAATTGCTACAGAGTGGCTCCAGGAACACTCTTCTGAGTTTAAACACTTCCGCTCGCCACCAAACTTCCCAGACATGAACATTATTGAGCATATCTGGGATGCCTTGCAACGTGCCGTTCAGAAGAGATCTCCACCCCTTCGTACTCTTAAGGATTTATGGACAGCCCTGCAGGATACATGGTGTCAATTCCCTCCAGCTCTACTTCAGACATTAGTCAAGTCCATCCCACGTCGTGTTGCGGCACTTCTGTGTGCTCGCGGGGGCCCTACACGATATTAGGCAGGTGTACCAGTTTCTTTGGCTCTTCAGTGTATAACACTCTAAAAGAACCACTACAACGTATGGCTTCATGCGGTCCATAGGTCTATGATACTGATTAATTACCTAGAGGCAATCTCATTATGTGTTGTGTGGTGTCTTTTCATTTACCAGGTTGGCTACCCTGTGTAGATCTTTAAGAAAAATGGCGTGCAGGAAAGCAGTTCTAGCAGTAACATACAATTTTACCTCTCTATTAAATTTCAGTGCAGGTGAATTAATATAATTTCTTAAGAAGCTATTATTTGTTTGTGGTAATAAACAAATATTATGAACAATTTTTTCCCCAGAAGCACCATCTACAGTCGAGCCCGATGATGTTTTCAGTTCGTCCTAATATATGGAAAATGTGGAATTTAATACGCTTTTAACAAGTAGTAAATTCTATTTTTGTAGTGTCCCTCCTTTCACGTGGGTTCGAAAGTTGGTTTCAGGGAACCGACCATCCTGATTATGACTTTTAGGCGATTTTCTAATATTCGAATACTAAGATAGCCACTACGTTCCGCCCAAGAAACCTGCATTTAAAAAAAAAAAAAAAAAAAAAAAAAAAAAAAAAAAAAAAAAACACTATCCGTTAGATGACGTGAGATTTTTATCGACTTCCCTCCCTTCAAATGAGATTTTGCCGGACCCCTCTCTCCCTCCCCCCCCCTTCCACTATATTTAACTCACGTAATTAATGGACGCCCCCTACCTACGCTCACTTATGGTTGTTACACCCATTAGCTATAGTTTATTGAGATGTACCATCCTCAAGACAACTAAAATGAATCGCTTAATAAAATGATAACAATGTTAGCAATGATTGGACTGATGATTCCAGAAGTAGTTTTAGCAGATGTTTATGGAGTGTATGTGTGTGCAACCTCACTGTGACAAATAACATCATATGAAACTTTCTCGGTTATTTACAGGGCTATTTATTGAATTACATTTGTTCATTTAATGGCAGTGAGAAAATTTGTATCTATAAAACACGCCCATCTTGTTTGAAGTTTATTAATAATAATGGCAAGCAATAAATTCTGTTTAATCGTTCAACATTTATATATAACTAACATCAATTTTTCGAAACGATTATTGTATGGTACGGTTCTTGTAAAACGTGCCAGATAGATAAACGTCCTAAGTGTGATAATATAGCAGAATGTGCAGAGTAAAATTGGAAATAAAGTACAAAATGAAAATGTTGTAGGAACTATGGGAGACGAAGAAATTTCTAGGAAGGTACAAAAGGATTAATAAAATATATACGGTGCAAATTAAGGGAAGAACTTTAGACAAAGAAAAATATTACTCACAACCTTGAGTTGTAACTGTATCTTAGAGATGAAGAAGTTAGCTTAGAGGACTTGTCATGCTACACATATTGTAAATTTCTAGGTTTTACTTTTATAGAAGCTTTGTTTTATATTACTGTCCGTAATTAACAGTTTTTTTTCCTGTACCGAGTCCTGTCACGTTGAGCCTTGTAAAACTTCTGGGTTTTTTAGTAACTTTACTGATAATACTTTAATAAGTCCTGATCACAGTAAACATGTAAGGTTACTGGTTTTAAAATTATACTGAAAGTTCTGCTCACAGTATTATCAATTGACCTGTCTAATGTAGGTATCGGTACTTCGAAGTTTATTCTTTAATCACAGTTGCCACCAGAGGTTAGTCTAAAGTACTAGAAATGTAAAATGATACACTCACACATCGGGAATACCAATAGCAACACTCGTTTTATTCCAATAGTTTGTACCATACACTAGTACTCTGACCACCAACTGGAATTCATTAAATAATACTTATCTGAAGACCACAGATTCTTATTGAGTGAAAAGTTGATTAACAAACTACTCCTAAGCAATAAGAAGCATATTGAATGTTCACATAACAGTTGCTAGTCCACTATAACACTTTCACTATTCTCTAAATCCGTGTAGGTGTACTTTTCACTGTATGGCGGGTTTCACGGAATCGACGTCCTGCCAAATTACATTTACCGACGCGGACGCACGATTTCCGTATCCAAGTGCCCGAGAATGTTTTCCCGAATGTACCAAAAACATGTACACGCCGCCACACTGTTCCCGCCACCGTTAACACTTGACTTACTACTGCTCTGCCACAGAGGATAGTCTCTCGCGGCATATCGATAATCGATATTTATACCGATAATCATTAAACAAAGATTGCAGGCCCAATGTAATGTCACAATATATTCCTACCTGTTTCCAAGTGTTTTGTTATCTGTTATCACCAGAACCGAGAAAGAATTTTCTGTCGTTTGCGTGTGAAATTCATCCGTAGAAATGTAAATAGTGAAAAAAGAGTTTATTTGAATTACTAGAGAAAGTACTAGCTGTCCGCAAGTCCTGAGTGCCTGTCTGGAGAGCACTCTGAGGCTAGACACCTGTTGCTCTCGGCTGCTGCTTTATCTGTTGGAATTCCTGTCGTGTTTGACCTCGCAGCACGCTCCCTGGAATCGATAACAACGTCAAACGAGTCCACAAAGAATCACACTTAAACGTCTGAACGCAATTAACATGTCAAAGACATTCCAACGTAATGGAAAATACCACGTGCAGTACTTGTTACTGATTCTAAACCTTCTTCTTCTAATATAACAGAAATGTTAGCTTTGTTCCTACGGAAGAGCAATTTCAGGAATTTAAAATAATGATATTAACAGAAGATGTTAAACAGTCAGTAACTGTGCGAATTAACTACATACACATTTTACTGGAAAGAGTTAAAAATATAGTTTTATAATACAGATTATTACTTAGTTCGCCTCCTTTTTTCCTTCCTGTTCCAAGCACATATTTTCTTCTCAGTCCTCTATAGTTTTAAAAGTTGAAGAATAAAGAAAAAAAATTACAAAAGAGGTGAGAAGCAGTCACTTAAATCGATTGCAATGAATACTGACGTTACAAGTAGAAATTCCTGTACAACTTCCGATGACAGAAATTCTTTTCTCAATGACCACGATACCGATGCGCCATAAAACGGATATTATATCTGTCTATACTTTTGCCCCTGCGTGTTTCGGCATTGAGACTGAAGTATTTCCTACACAAGACGATAGGTAGGACATCTATTGATACGTATTCTTAAATCTTTAAATAAACTTTAGGATCTACAAGTTTAGTGAGCATATAATTCTTAGAATCTGTTTTTGAAGTTTAGTATGTATCAGAGAGAATCATACAATCTGCAGTATTTAGACGTAGAAACTTTAAAACGATGGTTATGATTAGGAACATTATTTTACGTTTGAGTGGTGGTATTCACGAAACTTTAACGTTTTTCAGTCTTCAGACTTGAGATGAAACAGAGCGACATATCTTGCTCTTGGGTAAAATGGTTCGTTGTGCAATTTTACGATACCTAGAACGCAGCTGATGTTTCTACCTATCCTTTTCCTTCTTCGGTACACTTTCAAAGTGGAACAACTTGGAAATTTCAACTAATACTGTGGTCTATCAATTTTGCAATTTTTAAACGAATAAAAGAGAACTGCCAATTTTAATGTCCGCTAACAAGAATTTCAGTTTTATGATATTGATATTCTTCATAATATGAAGTAATTTAACTCGGTAAAAAATATTCAAATAAATAATTTCAAATCGAGTTTCCATAACGCTGAAATCTAAAGGAAGCATTATTCATGAGGATTAAGTAGACTACATTTCACATACAATAGAATAACCGTGAATTTCGAAAAAAGAAAATTAGTTTAGTAAGCTACAATCTATAGAACTGGCGTGTGCATTTTGTATAGTTTCTCTGATAAAATATTGTGGTTATTAACATTGTTATGATTTTGTTCATCGGTGACGATTGGGAATACGCCATGATTTTAAGACATTGAATATAAAAATAAATTATTTTTAGGCTGAAATAAAGTTTGTGACTCAAATCACTCAATAGAGAAAAATCATTTGATATTCCCTTCAGTATGCTGTAAACATGTAAGAATCAATCATTTGCTTCATAAATCATGGTTATACTCTATTGCTGATGATGCATTTTGTTTATTGAGAGTGTTCTGATGATTGATTAGAGATTCAATGTGATCTCGACTTTATATCAGCGTGGCAGCTTGAACCAAATTGCAATGAGCGCAAGGGAATGCGCATATAATCAATAAGAAGACCACAGTTGCTCATGAGTGAAAAGTAAGTCGTTGAACTGTTGGCAACGTAGAATCCTCTAAATTGTTGGGTTCAATACTACAAAGCTACATGAAAAGGGATCAGCACACTACATCGGCTGTAGAAAAAGTTATTCTAGACCGCTATTCGTAGGTCGTATCTGTAAGAGAAACAAAGTATAACACTTCCTCGCATCCTCGCGAGTATTTTTGTGAGTTTTGGAACCGTATCAAAAGGGATCGATTAATAGTATCAATAATATGCAGAGAAGAGCCTCATCATTTGTGACTGCTTGACAAGGACCTTACGAAAGTGTAACATAACTGATACGGAAATTGGGATCGGATTCTCTGGTAGACAGAGAACGTAGTTTCCGCTTAAAAATATTGAGTAACATGGGAACAACTTCTGTTATTTACAAATGCAGTGAAATACTTCAACCACCAAGGTATTTGGGTCGCTATGACAGAATAGAAAATATCAGGCTTATTCGTTCTTCCCTTTTCCTGCTAACCTTGAGTTCACAAACATTTAAAACTGATTAACATTCAAAAGACTACTGACAATGAATTAGTTACTAATTCATCTTAACCCTAGGTAGAAGTGATGTAAGATGTTAAAAAAAAAAAGTAAATGCCCGTAAACAGCGACGAAATCACCAAAATAACTTTCGTATCACCCTAATGGAATGGTGTCTTTTGACATTCTCGCCCTTTATTCATTCTAAACGAGTAACAATGTTACTCGGAAGTAAATTTAAGACTGTAATAAAGTTAGGGCTGAATACAAGCATAAATAGTACCAAGAAACGATGCGAGTCTTTAGAAGCCGGTTACGTGGAGAAATATTATTATTGTGGATTAAATTGGTGTTATATATCAAAGTTGTGATACAAAAGAAAGATTTATTAGCTAGCAACTCTCATAAGTAAAACGTTTGCCTCTTGTTGGCTGTGCTAAGTTTGGCGACAATCCAGCTTGCTCCTTCACACTGTCACAAACACTACGAAGAAAATAAAAAAAAAAACAACAAAAACTAGACACTGAATATACAGGTAATCATCTGATTCAGGGGTAAGCAACTCAAAGACGCAGTGATGCACTCAAAAACTCACAATCATACTTCAAGTTGTATCGTCGGTACGGATCAACGATCTTATATTATATATTGCTATACAGCTAGGCTGTCTGCGTTGAGGTATCACCGTCCTGAACAACATTCCCAGGCTCGAATTTTGAGCCTGACGCAACTGCCTGATTACGATTTTTAGGCACTTTTGTGTAACCGACTAGGTCTCCAAGTTCCGCATTTCAAATTGCGCTATATGCTAAGCAGCCAGTAGCTGTCATATAAAACATAATTACAGTATTCATAAAAACGTCGTATCAAATATATCCTCCTATTAGGTGATAAGTAAGTCAGCAAAGAGAAAAATCACTGGCGTTATTTATTCTATGAAAATACGGGGACTGCACCACTTTCGGAAACTACCCGAAACTGCTACTAACCTGTTAAAATTTAGACTAACTGCTTCCTTATAACGGCCTCTTCACGTTTTGCGCTCTTATTTTACTGAAAAATCCCAACAATTTTTTAAAAAAAATGTCGAAATATGAGAGGGACGCACAGCTAGTAGATGCCGCCAGCGCTGTAAAATCAATGACATTCTTTTGAAATGTTGGTTACATTCTTTGTTGTAATGTTTTATTGCCATTTCAGCGTCCTTCCGTTGTAAAAAGTCACAAAAAAATTTACAAATACAAAATATATGTATGTGACGTGAAGCACAACAACGCTCGCCATTTTGCATCGATACAAGCAAACGAGACAGTTGATTGTGTCGGTTGTAAGCAATACGCCATTTCCGAGACGGATGCCGCAGAACAAAATTTTTCTAGTTTTTTTTTTTTTTTTTTTTTTTTTTTTTTTTTTTTCTGGGTCCACGCCGCATTTTAACCTAACCACGACCTCTATGGTAAAACCAAACTGTTTAGGTTGATACGACCCTTGTACCAATAATATTTATGTCATCTTTAGTAGTGCTGGTAGCATTTCGTCGTTGCACAGCCTCTCATATTTCGGCATTTTTTAATTTAATTTCTGGCGACTTTACCATAAAATAAGTGTGCAAAATGTGAAGAGAACATTCATTATAGCTAAGCAATAAATCCAAATTTCAATAGGTTAGTAGCAGTTTCGGGTACGTTCCGAAAGAGGTGCAGTCCCCGAAAGTACTTTTTATAATGGGTGCCATCGTCATAAGAATCTGATGAGCGCAAAAACATCTACTCTCAATTACTTTTCTCACAGATCAGAACAGAGAGAGACACTAAAAAATATAAAAAATAAAAAGACAGAGACACAGTAGAACCTTGGTAAGTCGAACCTTGGTAAGTTGAACCTTGGTAAGGATAAGTCGAAAACCTTTACAATCGAAAGAAACCCTTGTTTCCTTCCCATCAAGACCCAAAATCTCCATTACTCGGAATCTGAGACCTCGATAAGTCGAAATAATCAGTTTTTCCCTACAAGGTATTTCAGTGCATATTTTCCCTTTATAACTCGAAAAAAATATACTTGACCTCTGTACCTCAAACATATTAATGTTTGATTCTACTGCATCTTCAACTCGATGATTGTAAATTAATAAGCTTTATAACTCGAAGAGAAAATAAGTAAGATACCGACTTTAAGAATATTACAAGTAACTTTAAGGAGCGTGCAATAAATAGGGTTTCTTGTAAATTTTTTCGAAGAAATGATTGCCTATTTTTTGGTCTGACGTCAACACGTGTTTATCAGGTGTTCCTTTGTTTCATTTTACGTGTTTATCGTTCTCGCTTTTGCTCACTAGCATACACGTCAATATCTGATGCAGTACACAAACACTGTTACTGAACAATGAGAGCTGTGAAGTAAATTGCAAACTTTGAGTGTCTCTGAAAAGTTAAAAGTGCTCGAAGCTGTAAAGATATGTAAAAAGAAGAACGATGCTGCTGATCAATTTGGCTTACGATGAGTACTCTGTCAACAATAATAAAAAATGAATCAGAAATTGTGAAAAAATTGAAAGCGGTCAAAATTTGTTCTGCAACAGACAACTTGGAAGAATG
>JARYHS010009186.1:168975825-169141663 GCA_031002005.1 Vandiemenella viatica | reverse complement strand
CATATTCTACTTTGTCATAGGTTACAAGAGCTGACTCGCTAAAAATTAGCTATCTATTTTCATGTTGACGTAACATTTTTAGTTATGGCTTTACTCCAAGCGACGTCGATGACATTAGAGACAGGCAAGGACGAGGGACGAGGAACGGGAAGGAATTCGGCAATGTTCCATTTCGGCAACAGTTGAACTTTATTCTAGGAAAGCTTTGAAGAAAGGAATCAGACCTGTTTCTAACGTATATTAGGACGGACATTAGTTGGATAGGCTATGGGCTTGTTAGTTTTAATACAACGACCATGAAATAAAATCTTCATCGGGCAGGTGAAAAATAGAAGGAAAAAATCAGGAAAAATCCCACGTATTCAATAGATAGTTTGTAGTATATCTCACGTTATTATCTGTCTTTAATATTGTTATGTTCCATGTGAAGGTTGTGATTCTAGAACAACGAAATTCGAAACAATTCTTTAGGGATGGTATCAGAGATGCGTAAAGGAGGGACAATAAATTGCGGCAGTTCTGCACTGTTGAAATGGAGATATTCTGCGACGTCAGAATGGCCGCAATTTATCTATCTGGAGAGCTGTGTAATGGCTCTATGGTAACTCGTCTAGTTGGTGCTTTAATCGTACACAACTTTACTCCCGGTGTCGGGAGGAACCATGAAAGACCCTTAAACTCTCCGCCCTCCTACCCTAAGAACACTTCCGTAGAACATAGCAGTAATCCGAATATGGGGTTCCTCTACCATTTTCCTTCACTTACCCCCAAGGGAGACTGATGCAAATTTTTTTGGTCCGCCGATGACGTATCGACAACCTGCAGGGACATCACGTGGGTAACCTCACCTCAGTTTTTTACACCGAAAGTCTCTTATTGCTCCGGATCGGTTGAATTGGCATTAAAAATACACCGTCACAGTAATACTAGATTGAGAGACTTCGTTAAACTGTTTGTATCTGCCACATACATCCCTGTCACTGTGCGTAAATGTGAATACTAGTTGTATCTGTTGGTTTATCTTAGTTAAAATGGAAGACATATTCAGCCTATTTCTGGTGACACCTGTCGAATGGTTCTGGTGACTGATTAGAGACCAAACGTGACCTCGACGTCAATTGATGGCCTTAGTGGGGGAGTCGAACATGTAATCTCCAACCATTCAGATTTCGCTTTTCCATGTTTCCCGAAATCACTCTAGGCGAGTGACGTGGTGGTTCCTCAGGACAGGACTGAATTCCTTCCAGTTCCTTGACTCTATCGTCTCCCGGCTCTTATGACCTCGACGTCGACAAGCCATAATAATAATTTGGTGCTTGGTACAGGCGTTTCGTCCTGTGCATTTACATTATCCCCCATTTCATCCCAGTTCACTTTGTCTAATGGAAAAGATTCGTGTGTTCCCAAAATAACACACACAATGAAACTTGTGGAACTACTGACTTAAATTAAGAACTTGTTTTGTTAGCGGTGGCTAGTTAGATACCAACTTCCTTCCTCTCTGATGAGTAGTGTGCAACGATATTTTGTCATTTTCATGATCGAATTGGCTGACAAATTCTTTTGCTTTGAAGTTGGTATTATTAACCATTCATGAAGTATATTCCATGCCGAGGCTGATGAGTTAACGGTAGTTCAGACCTGGTATTCTGTTCGAAACCGGCCATTCAGATTTTAGTTTCCGATAGTTTGCCGAAACCTTTGCAGGTAAATGATTCCTATAAGAGGCCTAATCGATTTACTTATCGTTGCTACTCCACAGTCCTTACCTGGCTTTAATACCTCGCCATAGGGGGATCGTAAACACCTATTTAAAAAAATCGTTTCTCGACGATCATTGAATGAGATACAGTCTAAATAATCACTATATACTTAACGAAAAGGAAGTCCTTTAATTTATTGTTTTTTCTTCAGAACACCGCCGAGACGCTCCCACATACGTACATCCGGGATTGCGACCGGAGCCTGGCGCCGGCTGGTTTGCTATGAAATACGACGTCCCACCGCCCGCGTGTCGCCTCTTTGAGCCGGGCAGTAGGCTCTCCCGCCAGATCCCTGCACGCACCGTCGCTGCCCAATCAGGCGTCACGCCACTCGCCTCATTTCAGACGGTGGCGCCTCGGCGGCCGTTAGGGGAGGCTGCGATAACGTTCCTCACACCTGCGCCTCCTCTGTTTCCTACGCCACTCACTGACTAAGTGATTTTGGTTATTGCTTTTAAAACCACGCAAAATTTATCAGCTAATTTGAGGGCTAAGACACCCTCAAAATGGCGTTGAGGAGCGCATGACTGGAGTGACATAATAACAATAGTAATAACCAGTCTCGGCCGAAAGTTCATTCATAGTACTATTTTATATCAATCAGATGAGTTGAAGCTGGAAAGTTAAATTGGTGGAGAGAGCTTCTCTACGTGGAGAACTAACTTTCCTGAGAAATTGTTGGTGCAGGTTGCCAAAGATATTACAATAAAGAGAAGTTATCATGTGAATAACACTAACTGTTCTATATACACATCTACCGAAAACTAACAATAACCTTGTGTAACGATGTACACATAAGTCTTCGTCGGTTGCGAATAAGAGTGAAGTGAAATGAATCTGAATGACTTTATGAAGAAAAGTTTAACTTTCTACATCTACATCTACATATATACTCTGCAATTCACAAAATTGTGGGTGGCAGAAGGTGCTCAGCACCAAAGCTAATCTCTTTGTTGTGCATTCCAATCCCTAATGGTACGAGGGAAAAAAGAATTCATATAAGAATCATTGCGGCACCTTATTTCTCTAATCTTATCTATCCTGTCATTCCGGCTCAAATAGGTTGGTGGACGAAGTATTTCACTACACTCGTGAGTAAAAGTGGGAGTACGCATGTTTACCAATAAGTTTAAACGAATGGTGCGTCGTCTATCTACCAGACTCCCAGCCTAGTCTACTAATCAGTTCTGTGACGCTTTCATAAGGACTGTAGCAAGCGGTCACGAATCGAGCGGCTCTTCTCTGTACTTTCTATCAACCCCTTACGAAACGGATCCCAAATGGCACAACAATAGTCCAAATGTGGACGCACAAGAGCTTTGTACGCTATCCCCTTTGTTTGTTCATTACAATTTTTCAATATTCGACCTATGATTCGTAGCCTAGAATTAGCTCTACCTACCAACGAATTAATGTGTAAGTCCCATTTCATGTTCCTTTGTACTGTTACTCCCAAATATTTCATAGAATCGACCATATCAATAACTGAATTGTTTAACTCGAATTTCTGAACAATTGGATTCTTTTTGTTAGTTATGCTCATTGTCTTGCACTTTTTACAATTTAGCGTAAGTTGCCACTCAGCGCACCATGCCAAAATAATATCCAGATCACGCTGAATTTCTAAGCAATCAGCCAAATTCCTTACTTCCCTATAAATAACCGCATCATCAGCAAACAATCTAAAAAGGCTTTTCACTTTGTCTCCGAGATCGTTTATAAAAATTAAAAAAAGAAGTGGTCCTATTACACTTCCTTGAGGTACCCCCGATGTAACATCTAGACTAGAAGAACATTCTCCTTCAACGACGACATACTGCGACCGACCAGTTAGAAAATCCTTTATCCATTCACAAAGCTGATCCGATATACCGTACGCTCGTAGCTTCGCTAAAAGGCGGTTGTGTGGCACAGAGTCAAAGGCTTTCTGAAAATCTAAAAAAATGGCATCTACTTGTGAACCTGCATCAATAACTTTCATTACGTCGTGTGTAAATAGGGCCAGCTGTGTTTCACATGATCTTTTCTTCCGAAATCCGTGATGATTTGGTGGAAGTTAGAAGCCTACAATGGAAAACCGAAATCTGGATAACTGAACGGGGATTATAGCCATCGTCCTCTGGAATGCGAGGCCAGAACGATACCATTCGCCCACCACATTCGGTAATGTATTCCTATATGCTAGGAAGAAGTTCCGTGATTAGAACACGTGCTTGTGAACGTCTGATACTGGCTTGGATCCAGTGGGTTGTCGCTGTTGGTACAATGTACTCAGTACCTCAATACTCTTTTGCACATCCATCTTATCTAGTTGTAGCTCATGCCTGGCATTTTGCCCACACTGTCTGTCTCCAGCTGCAACGATCTCTGTGGCGCCAGAGTGCAAATGCATGTTATAAATACCCAGTATTACAGTTTGCACAGACTATGGGTCATAAAACCAATGTTTCAAGCGTGAGAACAACTTGTTGTCAAGACACGTTTCAAATTCTGCGTTTATGGCCATGGATAGCTAAGCTTAATGAAACGAAATCCAAATGACAGTTTCTAGAACGTTTAAAAATTCAGTTTCCTCATTGCTTCGAGGAATTCAAAGCGGTAAAGACTCTGACGTTTGTGTTAGCCAGAATACGTAGCTTTATTTATGTCGGAAATTTCTCCTTAAGGGTAACAGCGTTACTTCTTTTCTTAAGTTTAATAAACGATATTGGTAACAGTCTTCTTTTTCTCATCGAGTTCATTCATCGCAGGTCTTTTCGCTTTCAAAGCTCTATAAAAGATAAAATATTTTCCTGCTTTAAACTGAAAAGGTCATGGCGTTTGCAACTAAAAACATATTGCCGCAGACGCAAAGATACTTATTACTGATCGTCTGGACAATTTGAGGATGCTTGATGATCACACTTCGAGGAATTTCTTAAAGATATTGCTGTTACGGGTGTACCGTCGGATTGTGTTGTGGAAACACATTATTTCGACGGCTAGCTCCGCCGTCTTCTTCAGGTGTAGAGACATCTGCACTGGTCGGCTGACCCACAGATACTGAGATGGTTCGGTTGCCGCTCACTGGCCCGGCATCTCTGGAGAAAAGCCAAGGAGCATAACAGCCTTGCTTTCTTCTTGCGTAGTCTCTCCAAGTACCTCACTTGATAGTCTCTACACCTGAAGAAGACGGTGGAGCTAGCCGTCGAAATATTGTGTTTCCACTACACAATCCGACGGTACACCCGTGAAGACAACATTGCAGTTCTTGTTGTACAGCCAGGTAAAGTGGCTAGTTGGTTTGTCCTTCTTCTTCTTCTTTTTTGTTTTTACTTATGGCTTTACGCCTCGTCGACGTAGACGTAGAGGTGGGATGGGACTGGAGACAAGGAATTCGTCCATGGCATTTTAAAGGAAGCATCCAGGCATTCGCCTGTAGTGATTTGGGGAAGCGATGGAAAACCCAAATCTGAATGCCCGGACGGGTATTCGAACCGGCGTCCTCCCGAATGAGGCTAGTTGAAGAGATTTCTTTAACAATCAAGCTAACAACAAACTCATAACATACCCACATTGTTCCAGCTTCAACCTAACCGTGAGAAAGTGACAATGATCCACTGTGGAAGCACTTATTGAGAATAATATAAATATTGACTGAAATTTAATGTGAAGTATTGTGAAATTACCACAATATATTTACTGTAAGGCCAATAAATAATAAGAAAAGTGTTAGAGATAACACTAGTAACTGTATTATTATTATTATTTCTCAGCCATTTTCACACATGAACTGCTGATGAGGCCTCTTGAACTATAATACCGTATTTAAGCATAGGTTACCTAGGCTATAGCCTAGGGGCCCACACTACTGCCAGGGGGGGGGGAGGGGGGGGCGATGACGGGTCGGAGGGGCTCCCGCCTAGGCCAGTAGTAGAGCTTGCCCATAAATTGTTACGCCACTGCCGACAGGGGCCCGCATCACATGTATAACCTAGCCTAGGGACCCACAAAGACTAAATGCGGCCCTGCTTAGAACTATGCGTACTGATTATCACGAATCTGTAAGGATGTGAAACGTAATCAGTGACGGTTTGGTGGCCCTCCCGCTTGCCGGAAGGAACCTATGCTATTGAGAAGTGTTGCCATCTATCTGTGATTAGTGTAACTTACGTTCACTATGATAGGTGTATTTTTTTACTTGTGAAATGTGTCATTTATGATTCGGAAATTCATCGTCCCAGAATACCTAGGTGATTGATTGGGAAAAACCGCCTCGGCAATCATGGTGGCCGAAACGCGGGTAAAAGTTACCTTCCCGATCCAGCATAGTGACGCCTCGACTAACGTAGCCACAGTGATGGGTAACTAATGTCAGTATATGCTAATAATTACGGGAGGTGACTGAATGGGGGAAATGGGAATGCTATAATAGAAGCTATTATTGGTTGTGCGTGGCTTCCTATTGGCAATATGTTTTCCAAACAGTAGAGTAAACAATATGTTTAGACGTATCCATTCCGAAAGAAAATAAGAGGCACCAACGAAAACCTTTGTGACAGGTGAGACAAATACTAAACTGCCCTACACAGGGCATAATATCTTAATTTCTACATCCGGTTGAAGTGATTTCACAAAAATACGCGAAGCCGAAAGTTTGAATACCCACCAGGGATCTTACCGTATACCCAAAACTTAACCGCTTACATATTAGGCTTGATGTTCAAAACGAAATTAACTCGTTGCAATACAATTTGCTATAGCCGTTACCTTCAATGTGGGATGTAGTTTACCGTCGTTGATATTTGGAACAATATTAAGGTCAGCTGTTGTTGATTACTCAACCGAATGTTGCGTGTAGGAGTTTTGTGAATTTTTGCATATTTCCTCGCTGATTGTCGATTTTTCAACTGTGCGTTGTGTGTAGGAGTTTTGTGAATTTTTGCTGTATTTTTGTCCTATTTCCTCGCTGATATTTGGAACAATATTAAGGGCAGCTGTTGTCGATTTCTCAACTGAGTTTTGCGTGCAGTAGTTTTGTGGATCTTAGCAGTATTTTTGTCGTATTTCCTAGAGTTAATTGCGAGCGCCAGTTGGCAGTGCGTAAGTGCTGCGGGGTAGTGTTTCTTGCTGGCACGTTGGCCGCGCCTCTTCCGAGAAGTGCGGGCAGTCGCCCAGCAGTGGGAAGTAGCCAAGGTGGACTTCTCAACACGGCTACTTCGCAACATCCAGGAAAAACTACCAAATCAATGACGGTGCACTCCTGTTATTACTAAATGCTGCAAACGTCGTCGGGTGGCATTTGAGACAGGTGACTCTCACTTCCCAAGGCAGTATTCTGAAATAAATCATAGGAAGGAACGAGAGGTGAGAAGACCTGTTTCGTCACGGCCCCGTGCTGATGTGTTCGGCGTGTGTCGTACCTGCAGTTTTAATATCGATCATTTTAGCTACTTCTTGACTGTGGTTGTGATGCGCGTCTCTACTGCCGGTTATTTCTGCACCTTTAGTCCAATTTACCGAGATAGTAGGGCTTTCCATTGGCAAGCATTCCAATGCGTTCAAGGATCCAATAGACCTACATGGACCATCCCTAAACCTGCAATGTCTGATGCCCTCTCCGATTGGTTAGCAGACGGAGTTAAGCAACAAGCCCACCTTCCTGTGGTTAGAAAGTCCCCAGGTGATTTCCCCATGTGAATTAACATGGCGCTTCCACCGCTGTTTTGAGCGGCCTGGTAGTTCAACGGTTAAAGCCTCTAATTACAGAGCGGAAGGACCCCGATTCTAATCCCTAATTCGATTTTCAAAGACTCTGAACCCGACCTTCACCTCTGACACATCTTGCTGTGTATTGTTAAGTACGCCAGAACGCTTCCATGGTTCGGATTTCACGTTAAACAGTAGGTCTCCTATACTCCGTAAGATTACGGGAGGTGCGGAATGCGTAGCCAATAGAAACCTGGTTCCAGGTTATTACATCCGCATTGTTATTTCCGATGAGATGTTCTCAGTAAAAAAAATCGGAACATGCAGTTTGACTAAACCGTGAAGTCAGAAAGAAGAAGTAAATAATATTAGTTCTTTCTATCGTAAAGTTTCAATAAAGATACGAAATTCACTGTTGCCGTATTGTAACTTCTTCGACAGACACGTTTGAGACTTAAAATGTTTGGTTGTTCACCGCTGTCATCCGTCAGTACGTAATATATGTGTTGATTCAGCATCTCTCAGCACACCCACACAGTCGAGTTGCTTACAGTGTAACTCCGACAGCTGTATCTCCTTTGAATCAGCGATTGATACATTGTTTACACGGTACTACATACCGGCCGGGAGGAGCCTCGTGAGGTGTGGCGGTGTAGGTGGGACAGTTTTAACCGGTTGCTAGGAGCGCGCCCTGGCCGGTGTCCAGCAGGCCAGCCCGTTTCCGGTGTTTGCAGTGCAAATCTGCCTGTCCAGGACTCGCCGTTTGTTTGGCGGAGCGCGCGAAGGCGAACAGCAGCCGTGGGTGGACACGCCCTGCCGGGGTGCATAACCATCAAGGGGCGGCACGCACACTGCACACTAATTATTTTTTAGTTATGGCTGTACGCCTCGTCGACGTCGAGGTGATTAGAGGCGGGATGGGACTGGCGACAAGGAACGGGAAGGAATTTGGCCATGGCCTTTTGAAGAAAGCGTCCCGGCATTCGCCTGGAGTGATTTGGGGAAACCATGGAAAACCCAAATCTGGATGCCCGGACGAGGATTTGCAACGGCGTCCTCCCGAATGCGAGTCCAGAATCCTACTACGCTAAGCGAAATAAAAGCGCACTGTAAATTGTAAAGAAATTAGGTGCTTACAACGTTTATATTAGTATGAAACATAACTCTCAGGATACACCAACAACTCGTTATTAAACTTGATTATCTCTAGCTTTCACTACACTCTATGTCACAGTATACACTGTTTGGTTAACGATAAAACACTGACTTTAACTGAAACCTCTTTAGATATTTTTAAGTGAAACTTCTTTGGTCAGGGTAGGGAAAAATATGTTAGCCTTACGCGTCAAGTGCTCATGTGAACTTAACGTTCTACATGTGCGCATTTAAAGTTCTACGCACTTGGGGAGCTCCATTTAGGGGTCTCCTGTGAATGTCCCCTGCCCCCCACGAAGCCTGACTTGCTTTTTTTTCTACCCCCCCCCCTTCCTCCCCCATGGGCACGTAGCTACCTTCCTTATTCATTCCAGAAGACATTTTGTACTGATTTCTCTTCTGAGACTATCGTAAATTGCATACGGAGATAATTAAATGACGTAAATAAATATTCAGATGCTGTTGCATGCTCTGCACCTTATTTTAACAGTGACAAATAATATGAATGAAAAGGTACGCGGCTTGGCTCGGAACTCCTCCCTCTCCCCCAAGTAGCCCAACGTAGCTTTCTACCGAACCCCGCAGCCCCCCAGACCAAGCCACGTATTTTATGGACGTTCCCTTAACGATACTTTGATGCAAGCAGCAACAATAGTGCCCGCTACCACTTAAGTTCGTGTTAAACTGTGGATCATATTAAATGTAAAGCATATATTTCACATATAATTTCTATTTCAGTTGCCATACACCTTTGATTACAAAAGTATATGATAGAAACTTACCAAACATAACAGAATTAGAATAATAATCACAGAAAATAATATTAATAATAATCACCATAATCAACACACTATCTGTATATATATATCGGTATAATAAAATAATTTTTATGTGTTCCAAATAAAAACTTTATTTTGTTGATGTCTCTCGCAACCTTTTCATTGTAAGAACGGCTATCAGGTATTTCTGTCCAAGTGTTTCTCGATGTAAAAATTCAGACTAAGCTTTGAGGTAATACTCTATAATCTAGCGAAGTGATAACTTTCATTTGATTACGAAAATAGAAGTTTCATTTTTTGCTCGTGTACACACTGATAAACACAACATTTTTTTTTTGTTTATTCATATTCGTTTCATTTTTTTACGAGAATAACTTGGAGAAAGTTCATAATTACTGTACAAATACAATAAAAATACGAGAAGTATCGTTCGTCCACTCGAGGTCGAATCAAACATCAGAAACACCCACAAAATACACAGGAAAAAACACCTAGAAAAATACGTAGAAGTTTCACTTCTTGTGCGTGTACACACTGATACACCTACAAGTTTATTTTATGGTTTTACGCCTCGTCGACGTCGATCTCAGTAGAGGCAGAAAATTAATGGGGTAAAGGAACGGGAAGTAATTCGACCATACCACTGTGAAGGTACCATGCTGGCATGGAAAAATCGAAATATGGATAGTAGTACTGGGGATTCAAACCAAGTTTCTCTCGAATGTGAAGCCAGAACGTTACTGCTCGTCCGTCACCCTAACGTTGGGTCGCATGTTTAGAATCTTCAAATCCGCCACACTGGACTGAAGTCGATCTTTTGACGTGAAAACATCTTTAACATCAATGCCCAGTTGTGGAGACGATCCCGCCACAATGAGCAGTGGTATTAGTTTCACAGCACCGTCTCTGGCTATATCTTTGTAGGCAGGTGGGAGTGGAGGATATTGTCCGAAGACATTGCTTCCAGAAGTATTTGGGTGATGCAAAACTTCTCTGTTAGTGTGGCTTCTCGGTGGTGTGTATTAGTTGATTAGATTTAAAGGTCTCTTATGACGGTCAATGGTTGTGTCATAGCGACCGATGTTGTAGACTTCGGGGTTTTTGCTTCTATTTGAACTCTTGTAGAAAACTTTAGCTAGTTGTTTAAACCTGTCATGGAGATATGGAACTTCAGTGGCTTCATGGAGTGCATAGGTAGGAAATCTGGCTGGAAGATGCAGGGCTCTTTTCAGTGCCCTGTTTTGTATAGTTGGTAGCCGAAAGTTGACTGTCACCGCCTAATCAGCTTGCGACAGCTAGAAGAGACCTGACACCTGATAAATATAGCAGAGATAGCTGTCGAAATGTCCTGTTTATACAACACCATTAGCCTGGACACCCGACAGGATTTTATTACATCAGTACGCCGGGAAAGTCTCCGCTAACACATCTGGAGTACATTTCTGATGGTGGATTTATATACTAAATATTTAAGAAATGTTGGGATCACTACACCGTTATTTCCTTTAAACACATTTGATGATGATATCAGAGATCATTCTTATTTCTGGTAGGATGGGAATCGAAACAATGGATTTATCGCCACCCTTTCCTAGATCCTGCCGACTGATTTACACCCTGGTGGCAGTAGGAATCGTGGCACCTCTCTGGCCGCGGCGTGTTCACTGCTGGCGGCCCCGGTTTAAATAAAGCGTGTTTGCGCGCTGCCTGTCCATCGAGCACTGGCCGCGGTCCAGCCAGCAGAGTCCACCGCCACAGGCGGGAAGTTCGCCCAAAGCGACAACTGCCCCGGGCTGACTCACGGGGGCAGTACCGGCTGCTCAAAATTAACACGATTCTGGAAACTCTCTGCTTTCAGCGCTCCCATAATCAAGTTCAGACGGAACACCGCCTACCTACGAGCTACAAGACCCAAGTTCGCATCTGGATGAAGCAGGAGCTGGAAGTCCAGGAGGCTTGTTGCCAAATGAATGCCGGAGAGGATCTTCTTGGTAAGTAAAGCGGTCGGATGGGACTGCATTCCACACAATTACACTGGTGAGGTTATGGAAGGGAAAGAGGGGTTTCATCTTCACCAATCCATTACATTGTTGAGGCAATGGAAGGTAATGTGGGAATTTAGCATCAACAGTCCATTACAAATCTGTAGTAATGGAAGGAAATATGGGATAAAGCCTCACTAGTCCATTACAGTGCAGAGGTAATGGAAGGGAATGTGGGGTATTAGCCTCACCAGTCCAATACAAATCTGAAGTAATGGAAGGGAATATGGGGTAAAGTCTCACCAGTCCATTACAGTGCTGAGGTAATGAAAGGGAATGTGGGGTTTTAGCCTCACCAGTCCATTATATATCTGAAGTAATGGAAGGGAATATAGGGTAAAGCCTCACCAGTCCATTACAGTGCTGAGGTAATAAAAGAATATGGGGTTTTAGTCTCAACAGTCCATTACACATTTGAAGTAATGGAAGGGATTATGGGGTAAAATGTCACCAGTCCATTAATACACTGGTGAGGTAAGCATCCCGGCATTTTCCTGGAGTGATTTGGGAAACCATGGAAAACCCACATCTGGATGTCCGGACGGGGATTCGAACCGCCGTCCTCCCGAATGCGACGCCAGAACCCTATCCGTTACACCACCACGCTCGGTGGTAATGGAAGCGAATGTGGGGTTTGAGCGTTAGCATTCCCACTCTGTAAGACTCAACAGGGATACATTTTGCTTTTAGTGGAAATCATCAGAGATTAAGTTCACAGATGTGAGACTAGTCTCATGTTTTTCACTATACTATGAAATAAAATGAATTAAACTGAATTTTTGTTGCAAATATTGTTACGAAATGCAAGATCCATGGGCTGTGTTAATGTTCGGTAGATCCCAATTAGAATCGATATAGTAATTTAAAAAAAAAAAAAAAATCAGTCTACTCAGTGGTTGCGAAATCATTAATGGCCATTAATATACCCAGCTATTGCTATAGACAGTAATGTTTTAACGGGGTGTAGTGCACATCAGCATTAAGTATATTACTGAAGGATCAGCCACGTTTTTTTTTTTTTTTTTTTACCGAGCGGTGTAACAGTTAGCGTTTTCGCCTCGCATTCGGGAGGACGGCGGTTCGAATCCCCGTCCGGGCATCCAGATTTGGGTTTTCCATGGTTTCCCCAAATCACTCCAGGCAAATGCCGGGATGCTTTCTTTAAAAGGCCATGGCCGAATTCCTTCCCATTCCTTGCCCCCATCCTTGCCCCCCATCCTTTCCCATCTCTAAAGACCTCGATGTTAAAAAAGAGACGTAAAGCAGTTAAGTTTTTTTTTTATGGTTTCAGTAAACAGTACGTGTATTCAAGATTGTGAATATGAATAACATCAGCCTAAAATATTTTCCATCGTAATACTGAATTTGGAACCTTAGATCTTACAAATCAACATGAAGGATTTTGTTTTTTTATTAATTTAGATGTAACTTGCGCCACACCTACTAATACTTTCTACTGTTTTCTGTCATAAATTATTTTTATGCAGAACCTGTATAGATATTTAAATCAGGTTGTGACCTCTTTGCCTACAGATCAAAACTTTGCACGCCCTGAGGCCTGATTTATATTCTTCACTTCCACACATTGTTCCTGAGTCCATACGCATACTCAAAACTCTTCATCAACATCGTTAATTAAAATGTTTGCCAACTCATCTCGTTTATCATTACATTTGTGAAAATAAGATTTTATGTACGAAACTTTGAGCAAGCAAAACGAAAAGAAAGTTATCATATATTAACTTGAGTTTGGCCTCGGTAAAAAGGATTCCTGACAGACAATTGTCGAAGGTTGGTTGGTTGAACAAAGTAGATGACAGGTTGATTATCTAGGCAATGAGTCGACAAGTCCGACACTAGTTTATCCTAGCAACATCACGTCCTGAAGATTTTATGCGAAACGGACTCTCTGGGAAAGAAACGTTCATATAGAATCAAGAATATTTCTTCCGGTTAGCACCACTTTGAGTGAGAACTTTGTTCCGCATACCACCATTCTGTTTTGGTTACTTGATAAGTGAAGCAAGGCAATGACTCGATGTTCCACAGGATACAACTGTATTTATTCTGTTGTAGAAAGATTAATGATTCTGTTAGCTGTATGTTAGCCTTATCCTATTCTATCTTCTATTGAACGTATAAGAATGGCTATACAGGGTGGTCAGAAATTCACTCATCGGCGGGTAAGGGCAGTGTTCGGGACGTTGCACTAACGAAATCAATACAAAAAAATCAAATAAAAGTCGTACCGTTTTTTAGTTATACGCAGCTAAAGTTGACCAATAAGAGCGCTGCGCGGGCGAATTCAAACAGCCTTCCACAGGCGCTGTTGCCAAGCGTACTCGAGGCATGCGACCGCCAAAGAAAACGAAAAGAAAAACTCTCTTCGGAAGTGGGGATCGAACCCGCAACCTTCAGATTGAGAGTTTGCCGTCTTACTGACTACGCTGCCAAGGCACTAAAATTTCCTTGTTTTTAGAAGCCACTAAAAAAACAACAAAAATTCCTATTGAAAGGCTGCATTTAACCGGAGAATTTGAGGGATCACTTAGACTGGACGTATCTGCAATGCGTTGGAAATGACCCTAGAGCTTGTTCTCGGATTATCAGCAATCATTTCCAGGACATTGCCTTCAAATCCTACACTCCGGCTGAACCGATTTTGTCCGGCGTCGGGCCTGTGGGCAACAATACTTCCCGTCTCCCTCAACCTTCTGTCAACCAACTCAAAAGTGTTGGCCGATGGAATCACACAGTTAGGAAATCGAGTCGTGTAAATCTTAACTGCTTCGGCCCTGTTTTGTCCAGCAGCGCCATACGCCAAATGCATATCGGCGTACTCTTCAAACGAAAATTGATGACGTTGCATGATGACAGTGTCTTTATCAGTAAGTTTCGTTCGACTGCGAGACTTCTTCTGGCATGGTCCTTTAGCCCCACCACCGACTTCCCGCCCTAGTGGCTTCTAAAAACAGGGAAGTGCTAGTGCCTTGGCAGCGTAGTCGGTAAGGGGGCATCCACAAATTACGTGAGGTGTTTTTCCGGATTTCTGGACCCCCCTCCCCCCTGGTGAGATTTCGTGAGATCTGGCCGGACCCCCCCCCCCCCCTCTGGTGAGATCTGGTCCATGAGAACCCCCCCCCCCCCCCTAGAAATCGCCCTCGAAACTTTTGTAGACCTTTTTTTAGGTCAAATCATAACTTTTTTGACGAAATACCCTCCTAAAATCGACTTTGGCGCAAATTGTAGACCTTTTTATTTGGCTCTACTGTCCCCAAATTTTTCGCAAAATCTCACGTAAGATTTCCGTAGACCCCCCCTCCCCCCTGGTGAGATCTGGTGAGATTTCGCCGAACCCCTCCCCCCCCTATTTCACCTCATGTAATTTATGGATGCCCCCTAAGACGGCAAACTCTCAATCTGAAGGTTGCGGGTTCGATCCACCCTTCCGAAGAGAGTTTTTCTTTTCGTTTTCTATGGCGGTCGCATGCCTCGAGTACGCTTGGCAACACCGCCGGTGGAAGGCTGTTTGAATTCGCCCGCGCAGCGCTCTTATTGGCCAACTTCAGCTGCGAATAACTCAAAAATGGTACGACTTTTACTAGATTTTTTTTTGTATTTATTTCGTTAGTACGATTTAGTCAGGAAGATATCTGTTTGCCCGGAATGCTTTTCTATGCAGTGCAAGGAAAATGACGAGCAAGTAAACAAGCTTTTAGTGATTACTGTGTGTTATTAATGATAATAGCCACTGGGATCTGAAGCAACTGAGTTATGAATTCAGCGTAGTTTGCA
This sequence comes from Vandiemenella viatica, assembly GCA_031002005.1. Taxonomy (NCBI): domain Eukaryota; kingdom Metazoa; phylum Arthropoda; class Insecta; order Orthoptera; family Morabidae; genus Vandiemenella; species Vandiemenella viatica. The sequence continues at coordinate 169,126,441 of JARYHS010009186.1, read as the reverse complement.
GGAGAGTTTCTAGTGTTAAAGTCCGACTCGTGGGCTATCTCTTGAGCGTGCTGGGGTCTGTGTGGCAACAGATAACTGGCAGACACCTGCAAACCTCAGCTGCGAGAGAAGGCTTCGGGTTACCAGCAACGCTTCCGAAAAAACAGCCGATATATAAAAAGTTGATATCTAACCAGGGGAGACAACCAACTGTAAAATTCAGATTCTATTCATACTGAGTGTGATAAAGCCTCATGGCAGAGCAGCAACATGCGCTGTTCAATGCCGATTTGCTCGACAACGGCGAAGAAGCGCATGTTACTGCATTGCCACATAACACCTCTATCCATAAACTTTTTAACACACAGTATCAATCAAATATGAGTTTTACAATTGGCGGCCTCCCCTTGTAAGTCAGTACCAATTATCTGGGCATTTTGTTATGCTAAGGTTTCGTTTGGAGTAATTATTTTGTACTAGAGAGTAGCCTAAACATAACGTTTTACCTGTTTCAAGGCGGGAACTGGTCTTCTTTGTGAGCTAAACAAATTGAGCTATAAGTGTGATAAAAACGAATACTTACAGCATATATTACCACTTAATTTTAACAGGCAGTGAAATCAACTAAAAAAAAAAAAATCCGTCGTATATGGCATGCTGTGGTTTCATTGTTTCGGAGATATATTAGAGATTTTCCATATTTGAGAATATCATCGGACTTTGCTGTAGTCCGTTTAAAAGCGTTAACTCACGACTTTATATATGTCACCGAACCTGTTGCGAGAGTGGTTAAGGCTCGAAGTAGGAATTCAGGAAGAAGCGTGTTCGATCTCCGATTGGGCCATCATATTTGGTTTTCAGAGGTTTTTTCGAAATAACTCTAGACGAATGCCGTGACTTCTTCTTAAGCTGTGTTCCTACGACGTCTCTTAACGGAGGCTCCCGGGATGGGACGGACGGATAGCCAAGAACACGCAATGGGAACGGGGCCGCCTCTGCTAGCGGGCACGAGACGCAGCTACCCACTCTATGTCGGTAAACATCACAGGCGTGTGTAGTGGTGCGCTGTTGCCATCGGTTTGCAGCAGAGGTGCGCACCTCTTCTGTTGCTGTAAAGTGCTCTGTGCCAAACGACACTAGGCAACGTGGTGAGGAGGTGGTGGCGAGGTAGTGAGGGCTAAACTGCGGCGCGCGCTCATCCCTACATATGGGCGAGCCGCCTCCGTTACAAGACATCGTGGGAACGCAGCTTACGCTGCCATGACCGATTAGGAGTAGGCGGTCACCATACCTCCTCATAGAAAGTCCGTTGGGGGTTTTTCTGGGATGATTATCCATTGTTTTCCTCATTGTATCTGTTATTGTAATTGTGAATGACTGAGATAGCGTGTGTTCAGTATATTGTTTTTTGTTGCATGAAATGAGAGTTGAAGAAGTGATAGGCTGAAACCTGATGCAGGCCTATTTAGGCCTACTTTCGAAATAGAGCCGATTTGGGGGGGAGGGGACAGGATTAACGTTCCCATCCGACTGGCAAACCACCATCAACAGTGCCAAATGTTTGATATTTATCCCAGGACTTTGGTGTACAATCTGGAGTTTAGCAGTGTGTTCCACCACCTCTTCTTTCCTGGTATGAAAACTTCTTTCACCAACAGGACTCGATCAAGCCGACCCCGTGTCAGCACCGGACACCACCACAGTGTCGCAAACAACTGAGCCAACGGGAAGAGCAATGCATTGACGGTTCCTTCAAAAATTTATGGCCGAATTCCTTCCCATTCCTTGCAGCGTATCTCCTTGCATATCTAATGGCCCCGGCCTCAATGGGACAAAAAGCTATAGCAAAAATAAAATGACATTAAGCGGTTTTTAGCTGACCTTTGCAGATATCCCATGTTTGAAGAACCAAAATACAGTGTAACAAAATACTTATTCTATACACGCTTGTAAATTTCTTGAAGAAAACATCAAAACAAAAAGAATTGACCAAATCAAACGAAAAAGAAACAACAAAAGGCACAAAAAAATCCAACAAAAGCTAAAAAGACAAAAATACTAATTGCACTGATATGTACACCTGGTCTGAAATATATTGGTTGTATTTTACTGCTAGAAAAATAAGGGTTCAGTGGCCAAGCAACAACGCATGTTTTTTTTAATATCAAATTGGTGGAGCCTTCGGGAAATATATAGTAAGTCCGTATCGTATTTGAGTGGTGATGAATTGGCTTATATGAATATATACTGGAGGTGTTGGCACACACGTCACGTGGTCAGGTGCACATCGTGTGAGGTCCGCAGGCGTGGCTGTCACGCACAATGCGTGAATCGTGAGTTTCTCCCTCCCATTCACTTTCCCTCCGGCGGTCGTGAGGCTGTATGTAATGAAATCTGCGTGTGGCAACAGCAAACCAGAGAGGTATATTGAGACGGTATGTGCAGGCGGAAGATCAACTGTTGTAACCTTATCCGAGTTACGCAGTAAATATTTTACAGTTTGCCTAACATATACTGTGTATGAACATAATTTGAAATGTTCCCTCGAGCCCAGTGGCTGAGCGATAATATTCTGGGATAGCATTATGGAGGACAATAGTTCGACTCTGGGTCCAACTATTCAAAGTTATTGATGATATCTTCGAACTACCCCAGGCAGGCCAATGGCAGCGCTGGTTTCCTCCCCCGTTCCTTGACCACAATTCTCTCGACTCTATTAATGGAATGATTAGCTGTTTATTAAATTAAATAAAGTAGAAGGTACACTGAAGAGCCAATGAAACTGGTATAGGTATGCGTATACAAACAGATACGTAACACTCAGAGTACGGCGCTGCGGTCGGCAACGCCTATATAAGACAACAGGTGTTTGGCGCAGTCGTTAGATAGGTTACTGCTGCTACAATGGTAGGTTATCACGAGTTAAGTGAGCTTGAACGTGGTGTTATAATCGGTGCACGAGGGATGGGACACAGCATCTCCGAGGTAGCGATGAGGTGGAGATTTTCCCGTACGACCATTTCACGAGTGCACCGTGAATATCGGGTATCCGGTAAAACATCAAATCTCCGGCCGGGAAAAGATCCTGCAAGAACGTGACCAACGACGACTGAAGAGGATCGTTCGACGTGACAGAGGTGTAACCCTTCCGCAAATTGCTGCGGATTTCAATGCTGGGCCATCAACAAGTGTCAGAATGCGAACCATTCAACGAAGCATCATCGATATAGGCTTCCGGAGCCGAAGGCTCACTCGTGTACCCTTGCTGAGTGCACGACACAAAGCTTTACGCCTCGCCTAGGCCCGTCAATACCGACATTGAACTGTTGATGATTGGAAACATGTTGCCTGGTCTGACGAGTGAGTTTCCAATTGTATAGAGCGGATGGACGTGTACGGGTATGGAGACAACGACATGAATTCATGGACCCTGCATGTCAGCAGGGGACTGTTCAAGCTGGTGGAGGCTCTGTAATAGTGTGGGGCGTGTGCAGTTGGAGTGACATGGGACCCCTGACACGTCTAGATATAACTCTGACAGGTGACATGTACGTACGCATCCTGGCTGATCACCTGCATCCATTCATGTCCATTGTGCATTCCCACGGACTTGGGCAATTCCAGCAGGACACTGCGACATCCCACACATCCAGAATTGCTACAGAGAGGCTCCAGGAACACTCTTCTGAGTTTAAAAACTTCCGCTAGCCACCAAACTTCCCAGACATGAACATTATTGAGCATATCTGGGATGCCTGGCAACGTGCCGTTCAGAAGAGATCTCCACCCCATCGTACTCTTACGGATTTATGGACAGCCCTTGAGGATGCATGGTGTCAATTCCCTCTATCACTACTTCAGACATTAGTCGAGTCCATGCCACGTCGTGTTGCGGCACTTCTGTGTGCTCGAGGGGGCCCTACACGATATTAGGCAGGTGTGCCAGTTTCTTTGGCTCTTCAGTGTATAACACTCTAAAAGAATCACTATAACGTATGGCTTCATGCGGTCCCTAGGTCTATGATACTGATTAATTACCTAGAGGCAATCTCATTATGTGTTGTGTGGTGTCTTTTCATTTACCAGGTTGGCTACCCTGTGTAGACCTTAAAAAAAATGGCGTGCAGGAAAGCAGTTCTAGCAGTAACATACAATTTTACCTCTCTATTAAATTTCAGTGCAGGTGAATTAATACAATTTCTTAAGAAGCTATTATTTGTTTGTGGTAATAAACAAATATTATGAACAATTTTTTCCCCAGAAGCACCATCTACAGTCGAGCCCGATGATGTTTTCAGTTCGTCCTAATATATGTAAAATGTGGAATTTAATACGCTTTTAGTAAGTAGTAAATTCTATTTTTGTATTGTCCCTCCTTTCACGTGGGTTCGAAAGTTGGTTTCAGGGAACCGACCATCCTGACTATGACTTTTAGGCGATTTTCTCCTATTCGAATACTAAGATAGATACTTCTTTCCGCCCAAGAAACCTGCATTTTAAAAAACACACTATCCATTAGATGACGTGAGATTTTTATCTACCTCCCTCCCTTCAAATGAGATTTGATGTGATTTTGCCTGATCCCTCCCTCCCTCCCCCCCCACCACTATATTTAACTCACGTAATTAATGGACGCCCCCTACCTACGCTCACTTATGTTTGTTATACCCATTAGCTATAGTTTTTTGAGATGTACCATCCTCAAGACAACTAAAATGAATCGCTTAATAAAATGATAGCAATATTAGCAATGATTTGACTGATAATTCCAGAAGTAGTTTCAGCAAATGTTTATGGAATGTGTGTGCAACCTCACTGTGACAAATCACATCATATGAAACTTTCTCGGTTATTTACAGGGCTATTTATTGAATTACAGTTGTTCATTTAATGGCAGTGAGGAAATTTGTATCTATAAAACACGCCAATCTTGTTTGAAGTTTATTAATAATAATGGCAAGCAATAAATTCTGTTTAGTCGTTCAACATTTATATATAACTAACATCACTTTTTCGAAACGAATATTGTATGGTACGGTTCTTGTAAAACGTGCCAGATAGATAAACGTCCTAAGTGTGATGATATAGCAGAATGTGCTGAGTAAAATTGGAAATAAAGTACAAAATGAAAATGTTGTAGGAACTATGGGAGACGAAGAAGTTTTTAAGAAGGTACAAAAGGAATTAATAAAATATACGGTGCAAATTAAGGGAAGAACTTTAGACAAAGAAAAATATTACATAACCTTGAGTTGTAACTGTATCTTAGAGATGAAGAAGTTAGCTTAGGGGACACATATATTCCTACCTGTTTCCGAGTGTTTTGTTATCTGTTATCACCAGAACCGAGAAAGAATTTTCTGTCGTTTACGTGTGAAATTCATCTGTAGAAATGTAAATAGTGAAAAAAGAGTTTATTTGAATGACTAGAGAAAGTACTAGCAGTCGGCACGGTCTGAGTGCCTGTCTGGAGAGCACTTTGCGGCTAGACACCTGTTGCTCTCGGCTGCTGCTTTATCTGTTGGAATTCCTGTCGTGTTTGACCTCGCAGCACGCTCCCTGGAATCGATAACAACGCCAAACGAGTCCACAAAGAATCACACTTAAACGTCTGAACGCAATTAACATGTCTAAGGCATTCCAACGTAATGGAAAATACCACGTGCAGTACTTGTTACTGATTCTAAACCTTCTTATTTTAATATAACAGGAATGTTATCTTTGTTCCTATTTGAAAACAATGTCAGGAATTTCGAAAAGTAGACGATATTATTTTAAACTAATGATATTAACAGAAGATGTTAAACAGTCAGTAACTACATGCACATTATACTAGAAAGAGTTGGAAATAAAGTTTAAAATACAGATAGATTATGACTTAGTTCGCCACCTTTTTTCTTTCCTGTTTCAAGCACATATTTTCTTCTCAATCCTCCATAGATTTAAAAGTTGAAGAATAAAGAAAAAAAAAAGAGTTAAGAGGTAGTACAAGTAGAAATTACTGTACAACTTCCGATGAGATTCTTTCCCTAATGACACGATACCGACGCGCCCTTAAATTATGGTTATAGTTAACACCTGCGTTATTCGGTATTGAGACTGACGTATTTCCTACAAACGACTATAGATAGTTTAGTACATCTATTGATACGTATTCTTAAATATTTAAATAAACTTTAGGACCTACGAGTTTAGTCACCATACAATTCTTAGAATCTGTTTTTGAAATTTAATATGGATCAGAGAGAATCATACAATCTGCAGTATTTAAACATAGAAACTTTAAAACGCTGGTTATGATTACGAACATTATTTTACCATTGAGTGGTGGTGTTCACCAAAATTTAACGTTTTTCAGACGAAATAGAGCGGCATATCCTACTTGTGAGGTCCCACTTCATCAGAAATAGAAATAATATTAATAGTAAAAATTTTACGACTTATGCAATATATGAATGTATTTATTTTAATACAAGGCCGCACAGTGTAGTAGTATGTGTAAAGAGGGGTAAATTTAAGTTTTTATAATATGTTTTGTTATGTTGAAGTTGGCAGGCTGTAATTGTGTTGTTTTGTTTTAGTCAAGGAGAAGCATATTGTTATATGAGATTTATGTATGTGTCAACGAGAAGTGTAATTATTTGAATTGAATAAGATGTGTTAAAAAATAGTAGCTGATTTTATAGAGAAGAGTATATAATTAAATTTAATCTGTGAGGTGATTAAGCAAAAAAACAAAGTGTGAGACGATATCCTGGGGTCAACATATCGTCCAGAACGTGCTATCAATTATGGAACAGATTGCAAAAGAACCTGGAGGGATTGGCAAGGCCAACCAAGATTTCTTTAATTATTGACTTACAAAAAGGAGACCTCGCATACTCTTGGGTAAAATGGTTCGTTGGGCAATTTTACGATACCTATAATACAGCTGACGTTTCTAGTCATCCTTTTCCTTCTTCGTTACATTTTCCAAGCGGAACATGATGGTCAACTTTGAAATTTCAGCTAATACTGTGGTCTATCAATTTTGCACTTTTTAAACGAATAAAAGAGAATTGCCAATTTTAATGTCCACTAAAAAGAATTTCAGTTTTATAATACTGTTATTTTTCATAATTTCAAGTAATTATCTCTCCGGCAAAACAATGATTTAACTCGGAATAAAATATTCAGATAAATAATTTGAAATCGAAGTTTCCATAACGCTGAAATCTAAATGAAGCATTATTAATTAGGATTAAGTACATTTCACATACATAAGAATAACCGTGAGTTTCGAAATATAAACATTATTTTAGTAAGCTAGAATCTATTCAAAGTGTGCATTTTGTGTGGTTTCTTTGATAAAATATTGTGGTTTTCAGCATTGTTATGATTTTGTTGATCGGTGACAACTGGAAATACGCCATGATTTAAAGATATTGAATACAAAAATAGATTGTTTTAGGTTGAAATAAACTTTTTGACTCAAGTCACTCAATAGAGAAAAATCATTTGATATTCCCTTCAGAATGCTGTAAACATGTAAGAATGATAGCAGCAATCATTTACTTCCTAAATCATGGTTATACTCTATTGCTGATGATGTATTTTGTTTATAGATAGAGTTCTGATGATTGATTAGAGATTCAATGTGATCTCGACGTTATATGATCGAGGCAGCTTGAATCAAATTGCAATAAGCGAAAGGTAATGCGCGTAGTGAATAAGAAGACCACTGTTGCCCATGAGTGCAAAGTAAGTCGTTGATGAGTTGGCAACGTAGAATCCTCTAAATTGCTAGGTGCAACACTACAAAGCTACATGAAAAGGGATCAGCACAGTACATTGACTGTAGAAGAAGTTAATTCTAGATCGCTATTCATAGGTCGTATCTGTAAGAGAAACAAAGTATAACACATCCTCGCGAGTATTTTTGTTTGTTTTGTATCCGTATCACAAGGGACTGATTAATAGTATCGATAACATGCAGAGAAGAGCCTCATCATTTGTGACTGCTTGACAAGGACCTTACGAAAGGGTAACTAACGTAACAGATACAGAAATTGGGATGGTATTCTCTGGTAGACAGAGAACGTAGTTTCTGCTTAAAAATTTTGAGTAACATGGGAACAACGTCTGTTATTTACAAATGCAGTGAAATACTTCTACCACCAAGGTATTTGGGTCACTATGACAGAATAGAAAAGATCAGGCTTATTCGTTCTTCCCTTGTACTGTTAACCATGAGTTCACAAACATTCAAAACTGATTAACATTCAAAACACTACTGACAGTGAATTAGTTATTAATTCATCTTAAACGTAGGTAAAAATGATGTCAGATCTTCAAAAAAAAAAAAAAAAAAAAAAAAAAAAAAAAAAAAAAAAAAAAAAGAATCCCTTAAACAGTGACGAAATCCCCAAAATAACTTTCGTATCACCCTAATGGAATGGTTTCTTTTGACATTCTCGCCCTTTATTCATTCTGAACGAGTAACAATGTTACTCGGAAGTAAATTTAAGACTGTAATAAAGTTAGGGCTGAATACAAGCATAAATAGTACCAAGAAACGATGCGAGTCTTTAGAAGCCGGTTACGTGGAGAAATATTATTATTGTGGATTAAATTCGTGTTATATATCAAAGTTGTGATACAAAAGAAAGATTTATTAGCTAGCAACTCTCATAAGTAAAACATTTGCCTCTTGTTGGCTGGGCTAAGTTTGGCGACGAGCCAGCTTGCTCTTTCACACTGTCACAAACGCAAGGAAAAATAAAATAAACTAGACACGGAATATACAGGTAATCATCTTATTGAGGGGTAAGTGTCGAGAAGGAACTCAAAGACGCAGTGACGCACTCAAAAACTCACAATCATACTTCAAGTTGTATCGACGGTGTTATATTAAACATTACCATACAGCTAGGCTGTCAGCGTTGAGGTATCACCGTCCTGGTCTCTTGTGAGACACAACATGCCCAGGCTCGAATTTTGACCCTGATTACGGTTTTTAGGCACTTTGGTGTAACCGGCTAGGTCTCCAAGTTCCGCTTATGAAATTGCGCTATATACTAGGAAGCCAGTAGCTGTCATATAAAATATAATTACAGTATTTATAAAAACGTCGTATCAAATATATCCTCCCATTAGGTAATAAGTAAGACAGCAACGAGAAAATCACTGGAGTTATTTATTCTATGAAAATACGGGGGCTGCACCACTTTCATAAACTACCCGAAACTGCTACTAACCTGTTGAAATTTAGACTAACTGCTTCCTTATAACGGCCTCTTCACGTTTAGCGCTCTTATTTTACTGAAAAATCCCCACAAATTAAAAAAAAAATCGAAATTTGAGAGGGACGCACAGCTATTAGATGCCGCCAGCGCTGCAAAACCAATGACAATCTTTTGAAATGTTGGTTACATCCTTTGCTGTAATGTTTTCTTGCTGTAATGTTTTCTCCCGATGTAAAAAGTCACACAAAATTTACAAATACAAAATATATGTGTGTAGTGAAGCACAACAACGCTCGCCATTTTATATCGATACAAGCAAAGAAGACAGTCTATTGTGTCGGTTGTAAACAATACGCCATTTCCGAGACGGATGCCGCAGATCAAAGTTTTTCTATTTTTTTATTTTATTTTTTTCTCTCGAGGTCCACGCCGCATTTCAACCTAACCACGACCTCTAGGATAAAACCAAACTGTTTAGGTTGATACGATCCCTGTTCCAATAATATTTATGTCATTTTTTGCAGTGGTGGTAGCATTTCGCAGTTTAATTTAATTTGTGGGGACTTTACCTTAAAATAAGTGTGCAAAACCTGAAGAGTACATTCATTATAACTAAGCAATAAATCCAAATTTCAAGAGGTTAGTAGCAGTTCGGGTAGGTTCAGAAAGAGGTGCAGTTCCAGAACCTGGATAAGTTGAAAACCTTTACAACTCGAAAGAAACCCTTGTTTCCTTCCCGTCAACTCCATTACTCGGAATCTGAGATCTCGATAAGTCGAAATAATCCCTACAAGGTATTTCAGTGCATATTTTCCATTTATAACTCGAAAAAAAAATATACTTGACCTCTGTACCTCAAACATATCAATGTTTGATTCTACTGCATCTTCAACTCGATGATTTTAAATTAATTAGTTTTATAACTCGAAGAGAAAATAAGTAAGGCACCGACTTTAAGAATACTGCCGAAAATACTTTCTTAGAATTAACTTTTAGGAGCGTGCAATAAATAGGGTTTCTTGTAAATTTTTTTCGAAGAAATGATTGCCGATTTTTAGGACTGACGTCAACACGTGTTTATCAGGTGTTCCTTTGTTTCATTTTAGATGTTTATCGTTCTCGCTATTGCTCACTAGCATACACGTCAATTTCTGATACAGTACACAAACACTATTACTGAATATATCGTATATTGGTCATCCTTCTGCAGTTGCTTATTACACAATTGGAAATAAAAACACCGTCTATTAGCAACTGGTTTTATTGATTTAAGCTCAGACGCGTTTCGCCCTTGTGGAATGGGGCATCGTCAGTGACTGTGGATGCATATACATGTTGGTGTTAACAAAATTACAATATTAATATACAAAACTACCTAATAATAAGCTACATTCTACTTACGACTTATGGTTGAGGTGGTCAGAAATAGCTCCATTTGCACTTTTTTGTGACGTGAACTGTAGTTATGGTTCCACATAACTATGAGAATAGCTATTGTTACCCTGTTTTTTGGAGGTAACCCTACCACTGTTTTCAGAAATAACTACAAATTCCTAAGTTTAGAATAAACATTAATGCTGTAACACGAATTTTTATTGATTTCCCCTCTGCAACTCAAAATTAGGTAGTATAGAATCTAAACCTTTCGAAGTCGAACATGTACCTACAAAAATCTCTCTAAGTCCAAACCATTTATAAGTCTAAACCTCTTTAACACGAACTTTTTCGCGTCTCCTTTGAAATTTGACTTGCCGAGGTTCCACTATACTTAAAAAAGGCGACGAATTAAAATAACGAGTCTGAGAATTGCGTCGAAGCGCGATTCTGTTTTGTTTTTAGGAACATTATTAAAGTATTTTGAATACGTGAAGTCATTTCTTTTCAAACTTGGATTGTTATTGTTAATTACATGTCATGGAGAAGGTAACAATTAAAATCATTCATAATGAGGCCTGATTCGATCTATAGAACGGCACAATTCATTACAGTAGAGCACCATATTAATAAGAATAAAACGAGTAAGGGGCAAGTGGGAGTGTTGGCCGTGACAAAGGAGTAAATATTTCCTTGAACTAGCTTTTGTTGCAAGGAGGATGCAAAACTCGTGACACTCCGCAAGATAACAAGCGAGGAAGGAAGCCGCTTGTTTACAGGAACCAAACACACTCTCCATTCGTGTTTTTTTATTTTAACCACTATCTCGATTTTAGGGTAATAACCTCGCACTGCCCAACCCGACCAGGGAAGTACGCGTACTAACCATTCCCACTTGGTATAGTTTTTTTTAACTTATGGTTTTACGCCTCGTCGAGGTCATTAGGGACGGGATGGGACTAGGGACAAGAGACAGAAAGGAATTCTTCCAGCATTTTTGAACGAAGAATCCCGGCATTTGCCCGGAGTTATTTGGGGAAACCATAGAAAACCCAAACCCGGATGCCCGGATGGGGATTTGAACCGGCATTCTCCCGATTGTGAGGCCAGAGCGTTAACTACTCAACCACCTCGCTCGGTACTTGATACAGAATCTGGCTTATATTCCTCTTGGGTTATCCCCATACTGCGTGGAGGTAATAATCAACGATACCATATTGCTAGGCTGGCTGTATGTTTGAAGGCGACCCTATTTCTTTTTTTTTTTTTTTTTACTTTTGGATTTTGTAAAAATAATCTATTTCTATTGTAGAGATAATTGGACTAATCAAGTCTATTCGTTCATTTTTTTCTTATGGCTTTACGCCTCGTGGACGTCGAGGTCATTAGAGGAGGGATGGGCTTGGGGACAAGGAACTAGAAAGAATTCGGCCATGGATTTTTGAAGGAAGAATTCCGGCATTTGCCTAGAGGGCATTGGGGAAACCATGGGAAATTCAAATCTGGATACCCGGACGGGGATTCTAACCGGCTTCATCCCGAATGCGAGGCCAGAGCGTTAACCGCTCACCCACCACGCTGTGTCTACTCGTTCAATCCTTACATTAAATGCAGTTTGCTGCCTCATATTTTGCTTTTTCTTTGGGCTTTACACCTCGTTGACGTCGAGGTCATTAGAAGCGGCCGATTATTGGAGCCAAGGAAAGGAAAGGAATTCTGCCATGGCCTTTTGAAGGAAGTATCTCGGAATTCGCGTGGAGTGATTTCGTGATACCAAGGAAAACCGAAATATGGATGGCCGGATGGAAATTGGATCCCGCATCCTCCAGAATGGCGGGCGCATCCACTGGGTTCGGTTGCTTTACGCTAATATTTTATGGGTTTTCTAGAGCATAACCAGTGATTATACTTTTTCCCCACATTCATCTCCCAGTTTTTGTTATGATTATTGACGAGCAAAGATAACAGGGATAATGACCACTGAAGCCTATGCAATTATTTTATTATTTACGTAGTTACGAAATCTAACAGACTTTTTTTTTTTGCTCACTTTTTACGGCTCGTCTACGACATGGTTATTAGAGCCGGGAGAGTATTTGGGGGAATGGGGCGTAAACTGGGATTCAATTTGGCCATAGAATTTTAGAGTAATCATCCCGGCATTCGCCTTGAGTCACTTCGGGGAACAATGGAAAATAGAAATCACGATGGCCCGACGGAGAATCACAATCACGTCTGGAGCGTCAACGGCTAAGCCACAGCGCCTGGTCCTCAAGGCGTAGTAATGCTCTTAAAGTACGATTCCTGCCAACAGAAGATGAAAAAATCATTTCACAACTTCAAGCAACATCAACGTTTTTAATGAAACGAAATGTCTCGTATATACGTTTACGTCTTTATTGTCACGGTGAAAAGGAGAAGACTCTGATGAAGAATCAGGTCTTGTGTTTGTCACAGAAAAGCTTGTTTTTAATATTTTACACTGTTCACTGGTTAACGTTTAGGGTGGTTGAATAAAAAAAAAAGGTTATGTTGCGAGCTATTGACTGTGTCCGTTCAGTTGACTTCTAAAACACTTTGCTTTTGCAGATTAATCTTTTGAAAAAGCCTGCCAACCTAAGGACTGGGATTTTGCAATAAGGCTTCTTAAATAACGCAGACTTTGGATCAAATTGGATGTTCGCGCCTTCAGCCTCTATGCTAATGAAGGGTCGCCATCTCGTGTACTCTGCGTTATGTGTGATGAGTAGGGTTCAGATAGAGAAGTATGACCTTAAAAGCGGGTAAATTTGACCTAAAATGGAAAATATGATGAAACATTTAAATTTACTAGACATTAAAACGTGCTGAATTGTACATAATTTATCTTATCTACTAGTGTCGCTTCCGTGCATTCATTGCACCATTGGGATATTAATTTTTTTCGAAAATTATTTTCATGTTCCTGTTGAAGAATAGATTACTATATTTTAACCTTTAAAAATGGGAATTTATTATAAATTTGTTGTGGATTAGTGTACATAGCAATTTTTATTCTTGTTTGACGCCAGCTTTGCAGTATACCACCACACCTATCTTCAAGTTCTCGAAGAGGAATTTTCGCCTGTTGTCACTTTAAACTGTAGCGTACTGTGAGAAGCTATCTTTGACATCGCAAGATGTCACGGGAGCGTGCTTAAACAGAGTCAAGTCATTGCGATTTAATAGTGGGTCGTCTTTAGTCAAAACAGATTCACCACCACGTATAATTAACAAATTGTTTATATCCAGCATTCCCACTCAACACATTATCAAGTTTGTTCTTTAACGAGTTAGTCACACTACCCCTTCTCGACCTATTTCGGTTTCCACACTTTTAACGACTGTTGCGCTGTCGAGATTAAAAGGCGGGCGGAACATTTAGGATTAGAGAGTGACAATAATGTGTAGCTTAAATTCTTGATTTTAATTCTGACCAATTGGGTATCAAATAGTTTTGTGTTTTCCTCCAATGTATACTAGGAATACATTTCTGTAAATATTAATTTCTCCTTACCTATAACTTCTAGTGAATTTCCTGTACTATTAAAAAAGTTACCAAATTATTCCTCAAAATACAGGGCGTTCGCCGGAAAACGCTACCCTCCCAGTCTGTTGCCGTCGGCAACTTGCTCGGTCAGTGGGGCCAGCAACTCCCGCTACACGGCACCGTGAATCACCGCACTGTTTAACACCTCCGCTGCCCCAATAGTGCAGTGACACAGCATAATGGGACCCTTGCATTGTTAAGAACGGTTTCTTTGCATTGTAGCTAGTTTGTGACTTCAGTCTCTTATTAATCAGTATTGTGAATAAACGTTTCTTTGCGGTTTGGCTGGTTTGGGGCTTCATACTGTTACTAATCTGTACCGTGTTTGAGTGTGAGTAAAATTATGGTACGTTACAGTTTGCAACAAAGAATATTTCTCAACGATACATATGTGAAAAAGAAGTCGTTTAAAAAGTGTCGCAGTAAAGTTCGTCGCGAATTTCCTGGCGCTTTACTGCCAGCTAAATCAACAATTCTGCGTCTGGTTAAAAAAGTAAGAGAAACGGGTTCATTTTTTAACAAAAAGAGACTGTCGGTCAACCGTATTCTCACAGAGGAGAAAATTGACGATATCGCTTTTCAACTAGAACAGTCACCCAAAAAATCATTAAGTCAGTTAGGGCAGCGTGTGTCTCGAAATATGTTCAGAAGATGTGAAATGTGCATTACACAAGAGGGTCAACACTTCCAGCATCTTTTATAAGGTAAGCTAATGAATTACGTCACATTTAAATGCTTAGCACATACAAGTTTATGAAGTTTATGAAGCGTAATTATTATGAAATAGTCCGCGGCCGACGGTCGAACAATGCCGGAAGCTGACCGCTCGCTCGCCGGGAGCAGTTTCTTCCTTGTAGCGCTAACAGTGGGTTGCGTTTCCCGGCGAACGCCCTGTATAACCATATATATTATCGTAATATGACCAAAACTAAGAAAATGGACTGAATATGCATTTATATGATGTATAAAAACATTTAAATACAATTAGAAACGTATGGTTGGTGTTTAATTCAGCATTACAGCTAAAAACAGTCAGGAAAATAATTTGACTTGTCATAAAGACCCGAACCCTATTGATAAGTGTATCAAGATAAATACAAAGAACAGTCAGCTTATTAGATACACAAATTAAAAACTAATGGGTTATTATGATTATAAGGTGGGGAAAGTATTGCTTATTGAAGACTTGAAATGTAAATATCTTGGCATTACGTTTGATAACAAGCTTAAACGGACTGATCACATTGGACAGGTAGTAGGAAAAGGCTTCAAAATTCTGCATTTGTTGGAGAGGGTGATGAGGGGATGTACGAGAGAAGTAAAGGAATTGGGTTACAAAACTTTGGTCAGACCATTGTTTGAGTATGATAGTGTGGTATGGGACCAACATTTTGAGTATCAAATACAGGAGTTGGAGAAGGTGCAAAGAAGGGCTGCTAGATTTGTTTCTGAAAATTATCGCAGAACGCAATCAGTAACAGATATGATAAAAGCTGGAATGGGAATCATTGGAAGACAGAAGGAGGGTGAAGAGGGTCATGGGAGTGTACAAGGCGTATATTGGTTATGTGGCATGGAAAGATATTAGTGTAAGAATTGAAATCAATGCATGGAATGGAAAAGATGACCATGACCACAAGCTGGCACTCGATTTCAGGCACAAGGGTGTACGAAGATTCTCTTTTTAGGTAAGGGTGTCTGGGATTGGAATGAGTTACCAAGAGAAATGATGAATAATTTTCCAAAAACGTTGAAAGAATTTAAAGTTAAAATTTGTAAAGGATAAATGTAGGTGGATGCAGATAAGGGGGAAGATGGGTGTTTAGGGAAATTGTCCACCGGAGCATGCACTCCATTGCGATTTAACTTAATTTAGTTTAATATTTTGTTTGTGAAAAGAGTAATTTTCAGTACTGAGATTGGGGACCATCTCAGCAATTCGTAATGAGGATGCCTGGGCCCGGTATTTGAACCTGAACCCCTTGTACCTCGCCACACGCGTGGGTGCCGCTATAATGGCTTTGGTACATCGTCAAATAATTCGCAAGTTAGTGTCTCGGTGGGAGGGACCCTGAGAGACTAAACAAGACCGGAGAAGTCAACGCCAACTGGTGCCCGGCTGGCGAACTCTGCGGGAGACAAACAGAGCGTGGAGTATAAACAGTACGCCCACAGCATCCTGTCCCCGGTCTATGCAAACACTGTGCGAAAAACCGCCACCTCTGTTGTGAAATGGGAGCGAGCAGAGGCCGACTTCTTCTCTGCTTCTCCCACGTTACGGAGCACAAGAACACACCAACAGTTCAGGTCGCAATCTAATATCTTATTGTGTCCATAGCATCATTTTTTCTTTACTTCTTTTCGTTGATTATATTAAGTCATTTTACCAGTTTGTTATACGACCCCCTTCGATATTTTCAGGTACCTAGCATGATCGTTTTAGCCCGAAATTTTTAGTTAAAAACAAAGGAACAAAAATAGATGGGTAGAAAAATAACACTAAAACAGTTTAAGATAAAAAAATAAATAAAAATATAAAAGCATGCGCCCCATAGCAATTAAATTAAATAACATAATCTCTTCCTCTTTCTCCCGTTTGTTTTAGTTATTGATTGTCTAGTATATTTTTTTTCTTTTAGCTGTCCTCTTTTGAGCAGGGTTGTTACGGATGCAAAAATTTAGACATCCGCGGATGCAGATGCGGATGCGGATTATTAGAAGTTCACATCCGCGGATGCGGATTCGATGCGGATTTTGGGATTTTAAAAGGATAATTATTTAAATTTTAAGTGCATAAATAACTGAAAATCAATTTAATTTTAACTTTTTGTTTATTTAATAATATTTTTAGAACAAAGTTACACAAGTTTTTAGTTTTACTTATGACAACAGAATTTTAAGCTTCGAGTTTCATAATAAAAAATCTTTGTTTAATAATTAAACTTAAAAATTGGTGAATTATATTTAATAATTAGCAATATTGCAGCCTTCTCAGCTTCCAACCTGTTTCTTAGTGGATTATATATTAACCCAGCTCCACTAAATAGTTGTTCGCTGGGAACATTGGCTGGCGGAGGTGATAAATATCTGCATGCTAATTTGGAGAGAATTTTAAATTCACAACGGTTAACTTTCCACGAATTAAGTGGATTTTCATCTAAACCCAGTCTTTTTTTGTTACGATAAATAACTAATTCTTTGCGGAGAAGAGCATCGGGGCTACTGTTGTCCGGTTCTCCTTCACCTTCATCTTCGCTCGATGAATCTAACATCATGGCAAGATCGCTTTTTAAGCAAGTTTTCTTACCCATACTGGACGTTCCTGGTTCAGGATCGAGAGAATCTCCCATTCTCATTCTTTTTGGATTTTCCGCCGGCGACATAGGAGAAGCAGTGACAACATGGTCATTTACCGTCTTTATTATTTCATCTTTTATTTTTTCTTCGGTGACTGGTTTGAAAAATTTATACTTATAGCGAGGATCTAAATATGTGGAAATTGCATATATGTTGTTATCTTCCAAAGAAGAAAATTTCGCTGAAAATTGTGATTTCAGATTAGAGACTGCCAACCGAATAGTATCACTTTCTCTCGGCTTTGTTAAATAGTCGTAAAGCTTTTTTCAAAAGCATTTGTATGATAGGAATGACAGATGATATGAGTGCCTGAGAACTGCTCATTTCACGAGTGGCTTCTTCAAACGGTTTCAGTACTTCAAGATAGCATTCTATTATTTTCCACTCTTCAGGCAAAATTGATTCAATGTTATTGTCATTGGCATAAAGACTTAATGCATCTTTTATCTTCAAAAAACGCTCAAACATGTAGAACGTGCTGTTCCAGCGCGTCGCACAATCGATGCGGTTGATTGAGTCTGTCCTGATTTTTTTCAAGTTGCTTTTGAGCAATGGTTGAATGGTTAAAATGAGTAGTAATTTTCTTACATTTTTGTTTGACGTCTTCTATGCTTTCCTGCGATCGTAAACCATGCCGAATAACAATTTGCAACTTATGAACGGAACAATCTAAATCATGTAGCAATGCTAATCGCATTCCTCTTTTCATGTTAGAGCCTTCATCTCGTATCATGCAATGCACTTTTTCTTTTGAAATATTCCATTCAGCAAGCATTGTGTTGAATTTTTCTGCAATGATGTCACCAGTATGACGGTCATCAAAAGTCTCGCATTTTAACACAATTGACGATCGTTCAAAGTTTTCTGATACTCCGTGGCAAGTTAGGCTAAGCAAAGAAATACCTGAGCTGGGATCTGTCCAAATATCAGTAGTGAACGACATGTAATCATATTCTTCAATTAGTTCTTTAACTTTTCCAGCAAGTTTTATGTATTGCTCATTGCACACGAAATCAGTAACAAAATTTCGTCCTCTAAAATTATATTTAGGTGCTAACTCTTGTATGAGACGACGAAATCCAAGTCCCTCCACAAAGTTAAAAGGTAAATTTTGAAGCGCTATCATTTCGCCAATGAATTTGTCAATCTTTTTTGAATTCGGATTGTTAGTATCCCACTTCTTTTCTTTTTGTAGTACTTCTTCTAACGAAAGCTGTTTCTTGGCTTGTTGCAACGTAGTCACAATTGTACCTGTAAAAAAATACAACATAATATACACAAACCATCAACTAAATAAAAAAAATAAGTATACTTATCAAAATTCGATGTAAAAAAACTAAAAGTAAATAATACGCATTATAATTGAAATTTTTAAAAATAAAAAAGGCCAATGTGGTTTGCGCTTTCAAATAATTAAGTGTTAAAAGGGCTATAATTTGCTAACAATAAAGTTAGAATTGAAACAAGACTTAAGCATTTAATTTTAAACATAATTTGGAACTAACTTTGGATTCTTGTTAGTGCTAAAAAAGCTTAAGAAGTGAATATTTTCAATAATACCATTTTTTTATTTTAAATTTAATATAGAAAGTAACATAAAATTATGTGACTAATAACAACAATATATTTTAGTCACACTACAATATAATAAAATAAGAAAGGTTTATAGATATTGGCCCTTTTAGCACCAAGTATAATGATCATGAACTGAAATGAAAACAGTAAATTATTAATGAAATTAAATCAATTTATCTAACCGTAACTAAGTTTGTAAAACATGATTGTAAATCCGATATTCCGATATTTTCGATACATACCTGCTTCATCATTTGTTTTCTTCAATTCATTTTCTTTAATCGCACTTTGGAATAAACAAAACTCCTCCGGGTGTATTGACTTCAGGTGATTTTTCAAAGAAGTAGTAGTGCGTCCCTTCCGCGAGTAACTTTTATTACATATCTTACACTCCGACTTCTCCGGATCATTTTTGTCTATTGTAAAATAAGTCCAGATACTGCTTTTTATTGGTGACGACATTTCACTTAATATTTATATCAAAATATTCATTAAACACGCAAAAAACTATGACGTACACAGTAAACACTCACTGTAACTACAGTTTATTGACAATGAGAAAAAACACAACAAACAAAACCTGTAGGATATTGTTACCAATGTGCGCCTTCCTATTTGTCAGTTACCGAATGAAGTTAGCAATTACCAAACAAACGCGAAGGACGTGCCACTCTGGCTCCGCCCACTTTCTTTACATGTAGTTACTTGTTGATGTGAATGTGCATCCGTAAAAACTCCGCATTGATTGATGCGGATGTGAATGCGGATGCAGATGTCTGAATTAATGCGAATATTCCGCATTTGCGGATGCGGATGCGAATATTCGTAACACCCCTACTTTTGAGCCTAGATTAAGGGTTAGTTCCAGTCAGTGTCGTTTCTATTATCTATCCTCTGGTTAACGCTCTTTTTTACACAATATTCTTCGCTCCTAAGTTCTTAAACGGTGTTTTCTGTTTCTCTAAGGAACAAAATCTGCCAAAATGTTGACGTTTGTAGCTTATTTACTTAATGTTTATGACCGGTATAATGTAACCAGATCATACTGTTGTATTGGCTAAATTATTATAATTTATTTTTATTACATGTTTTAATTTTTTACTCGCATTTCAAGTGATTATTTAATTTATGTGATGTGACTGTCTATTTTTTAAATTTAATTGCAATGGACCACACGCTCCGGTGGCAATTTCCCTACACACCCATCTTCCCCCTATCCTGCACCCACCTACATTTGCCCTCTACAAATTTTAACTTTAAATTCTATTAACGTTTTCGGTAAGTTATTAATCATTTCCCTTGGTAACTCATTCCAATCCCTGACACCCTTACATAAAAAAGAGAATCTTCCCACACCCTTGTGGCTGAAATCGAGTGCCAGCTTATGGTCATGGTCATCCTTTCCCTTCCATGCACTACTTTTCATACCTACTACAATATCTTTCCATACCTCATCGCCAGTATACGCCCTGTACACTCCCATAACCCTCCTCATCCTCCTCCTGTCTTGCAATGAATCCCATTCCAGCTCCTTTATCATATCTGTCACTGATTGCATTCCGTGATAATTTCCAGAAACAAACCTAGCAGCCCTTTTTTGTGTGTTAACCTGCACATTGTAAACATCTTCTTTTTTATCATAGCTTTACACTTCGTCGAGGTCATTAGAGGCGGGAAAGTACCATGGAAAAAGAACAGGAAGGAATTCTGCCATTGCTTTTTTGAAGGAACCATCCCGGTATTCATCTGGAGTGATTTGGATAAACCATGGAAAACCGAAATCTGTTTGGCCGGACAGGGATTCAAACATTCGTCCTACCGAATGCGAGTCAAGGGCGTTATATCGCTGATCCACCACGCTCGATCATTGTAAACTGCCTGTAGGGTTCTGATAATCCCTTATTACTCTGCGTGGTACCTCAGTGATAATAATGCTTACTCTTCGAATTCTCCTGCGAAAAGGAATTGTTAAGATCTGTACTTGATTGATCACATTAAGTACGCAAAGATGTTCGGTGATTCGGATTTCACGTTAAGCCGCAATGCACGGCAATTCAAAATTTTTCCGACCACACGAACTTAATTAAAATCACCAACACTCAAGCCCGAATTAGAAACATGTTCAAGCGATTTCAAAGTTATTCCTATTTGCGCGCTAATGTGTACTTAGCAATATTTTCTACTCTTTGACACCTGTAAATTTGGGAACTACTTTCATATTTTTCCATTTGGTAAAATATAACGTCAATGGCGGAGTACTGTCAGTAAGAAAACAGTATGTGGTATAAAATTCAACGGATTTCTATTAGTGTCAACATAGGTGGAACAAAAATCAGTGGAAGCCATTTTTGTTTTTTAAATGATTCCCCTATCGCAACTCTGTTTCAAGTATCTTTTGTTAGCGAAATTTATTATGTTTTCAGTATCACTAATTAATACGCTGTAACGCAACATTGGCTTTTTACCTCGATTAAGCGTTTTTTTTAATTAAGTTATTTCATACTCGTACATATGGAATGTGCGATGTGTGTAATGAATCTTACCAAAGCAGAAGAATACTGAATGTGATCTGACTGTAGTATAAAACACTTATGACTGCTTATGTATATTATGAATTGCTTTTGATTGAAAATAATTTTAGAGGTATTTATTGCTGACGCTTAGTAGGAATATTCAATACGTTTCCAGATGCTACCGACATTCACTTTTGCTTATTAATATGTTAGAACTCTCTAAACGATTTTTACTAATAAATAAAAGTTTTTTGCTCTGTTATTTTTATTTAAATTAATAACATTGTGAATGTTAAAAATAGTGATTGTATAACTTTTCAGCAACGACACATTTCCCGTTGTTGTTTCAGAATTTTTGATGTTGAACGAGTTTCTGAACACGCACACAGTTCAAGTTGAAACCCAGTTTTAATTTATTTAACACTGCCTTGGATAAACCTAGGGGAAGAAATTTCGATGTATACCCATTGTCACGGTCAAAATTAATTAAGTGAAGTCAAATTATCTGGGCGTTGTGCAAATCCAGAAAGCAAACAGAAATCACCGCTGCTGAGAATAATGGATAAATAGAACAATGTATCATAAAATGTAAGTAGATTCTAATTTGTATAAAAACTTCAACAGTTAAAACGGAAAACATAACAATATTGTAACATATATACACAGTCAACAGGAAAACTGCTGAAAATGCTTTAGTTAAGAAGCGAAACGCGTTTGGAAAGTAAATACACGAACAAATATTCTATTGCTTAGGCTGTATTTATTTATAATTGAAGTCAAATTAATCACTGAGTTGATATTTAAGAAGAATTTATGCTATTGAGATTTTTAAGTAGCTAAGCAGAGTACTTCAGTGAAAGTTAAAAGCACCTAATTTTTTTGTATCTATTAATTAATCCCCAACGTAGCCCTAGTTACGTCATACTACAGTTTTCCTCCATCCCAAACATGATTTTCTACTTGATGCGGTTTGCCAACAATAATTTGCTTGCCAAAAATTCTCCTCTTTTACTCGCAAAGTTCTGACATACTCACTGGAACACATTTATTCTCTAAAATTAACGCGGTAAGCTAATACTAAAAAAAAGAAAAGGAGTGAAATCAATGCAACGTGATAGTGATATTGACAGCATAGACGTGGTTTAAATTATTCAACTGAGTACTTCGAGTCGTGCACCGTGCCAGAGAGACGAGATGTGATGAAGCAAATTATCTTCATCCTTCCGTCTCCGCTTCCTCAAGGAAATAGCCTTGACACTAATTTTTACCTTGGCCTTCCGTAAAGCTTGGAGTGTAGTTTGTGCGCACAGATATGGGCTCAGTGCGGCGGAGTGTGGAAAAGATGAACGCAGGGGGCGGCGTGAGTTTATTTATTTTGATTAGCATACATTGTAGCTAAATGACAGGAGCGGCAGCTCGCTGGGTGAGCCGCCCACGTTCAGAAGTGCCGACAGACCGTACTTATGCAAAGCGGCTGCAATCAAGCCCCCGGCCAGCACCTCAACTCGAGGATCACCCGGTGGCCCGAGCGGACGGCACTGCTGCCCCATTCGATACGCGAGACTCTCCAAGTTGATTACACTACTCTGGCGGCTACAAACTCACTACAAAATTCTTCGCACGGGATTTAGAATATACTGAACAACAGCGTGTCAAGTGTAGTGGGTGGTCCTTCACCAGTGAAACACCTTTGTATCGAGCAAAGAAGCGGTATCATTTTTTTCTGTCAGCCTTGCGGAAAGAAAATGCATATTATGAGTCGGGGTGCAGTAGCACGTTCACAACATTTTCAATGGCAGACTCCTTATCGAGAAGCTGTAAACTGGGTTTGACTGATGGTTGATAAGGGAGCGTCCTTAAACTACGTGGCTTGGTCTGGGGAGGGGATTGAGTAGAAAGCTACGCTGGGCTACGTGGAGAGGCGGGGGAGGAGGATGAGGGGGTTTGGAGCTAAGCCACGTAGCTTTTCATTCATATTATTTGTCACAGTTAAAATAAGATATAGAACACACAGCGTCATGTGAATATTTATTTCTGTCATTTAGTTATCTCCGTACGTAATTTTCGATAGTCTAACAAGACAAAACAGTACAAAATGTCTTCTGGAATCAATAGGGAAAAAAGCTACGTGCCACGCGGGGGGGACGGGGGGGGGGGGACCACGTCAGACTACATGGGGGGTGGGGGAAGCGGGGTACAGAGGAAACAAAATATGGACTACGTGGTTTACGGACGCTCCCTAAAGGGAAGTATTTCCGCAAACGGTCTTACTAAGAAGGGTTTCTGTCGACGTAGAGTCGTAGGAACCAAATATTTGCGCGCACTCGAGAAAGAAGAATTCTCCCTAACTGTTGAAGTCATTACAGCACCTTGGTGATGTCTATCGAATGAATCGGATGACACAGGATTACCTGGTTCAAGTCCGGGCAGCGGAAGAACATTTTTCATCGGGACTCGGTTGGCAGAGTAGAAGAGGTGGTGGTGCACTATCATGAGATTGTAAACTGAAGATCTGAGGTGACTCCCAAATGTCTCCGCTGTGAGAATGAAGGGAAGGCATGGTGATTCGTCCGTTGGATGGAGTCTTTCGTGAAATTAGGCCTGAATGGGCTAGCATCAAGACTCATCCGCTCCGTTCTGTTATCTCCAATACAAAGAACACGCTACAGTAACTCAGACAAACAGGAACTCTTCTGAACACGGGGAAGGCAACGGAAAAGGCACTCCAGTTCATCTTACTTCATGTTACTAATGGTGCACTCTATGACAAATAGCTACGTCCGGATACCGGGTATGGCAGACGCTTTGAAATATGGAAAACATTTTTAATACAAAATATCGCAACTCTGCGAGGACTGTTGGGAGTATATTGAATCTGATGGGTTAGCAGCAAAATATTGTATAGAAACGGATTGTTCACACAT
Organism: Vandiemenella viatica; assembly: GCA_031002005.1. NCBI lineage: Eukaryota > Metazoa > Arthropoda > Insecta > Orthoptera > Morabidae > Vandiemenella > Vandiemenella viatica. The sequence goes on along the minus strand of JARYHS010009186.1, from coordinate 169,101,927 downwards.
ATAGTCCAGTTATTGCTTTTGCATATTATACAGTACGCAACAATAGTGTGAGCAAAGTAGAGAAATATCCCTTTTATCATCATTCTCTCGACTAGTTTAATGCAATCCCCCTCTTCTTCCGATCTTCCGTTCGCTTAATTTTAAGCGCGCTTCTGTAACACCAAACCCCAAATGCTTCAGTTTTCGCTTTTTCTGCTATTCGTTAGAGTCCAACCTTCACTTGCATAAAGTGCTGTGCTCCAGCTGTGCTTGTTGCTTAAAAAAAATATTCAAGAAGGCTCATTTTGCTAATACTTATTCTGTTTTTAACTTCGTTCTTGCTTTGAACTTATAATTTTACTTCCTAAATAGCAGCATTCTGACGAATCATTATATCAATATTATTATTTCTGAAAGGGGCTTCTTTGTGATGAGAAATCTTTCACCCTTTATACTTAACCAAAATTATTTTGAAGATTTAATTCTCTGCTTTGGTAACATTATTAATTAAGACTTTAATTTTTCGAAATGCAACCAGTAAATGGAAAAATTATGAACAGTCAAGGTCACGGGTATGCGATAGTTCAGAGTCAAGATACTGGCACCAATAAGGAGTGTTAACACATCGTTAGATAGCAGTACTGCATACCACAAAGATATTCACAAAATGTGTTTTCTAGACTTAGAACAAGTTTTTTGGATATATTTTGTTTGTGTTAGGGAAACATTTTATCATTTCTAATTGTTTCATAAAACGTTGTAAGTGTTTTGATACACACGTGTTTTAGTTGAGAAATAAACAATAACTACAAATGAGCTGGTTCTTCTTTCATCCTAATACAGACCATCAACCATGCTATTCATCGCATATCATTCGCGAAATTTTCTGGCGGGCTAGCTTGTCTGATCCCATTTTTATATTTAGGATCGAATGCAATTGGAGAAGTAAGTGGTTTCTGTTATTTGGGAAGAAAAATTACAACCTGGCCGAAGCAGGAATGATGTTAAAAGCAGAATAGCACTAGAAAAAAGAGCCTTCATGAAACAGAGAAATCTTTTAGTTTCAAATATTTATCTAGGAATTAGAAATAAACTTTTTAAAACTCTATGTGTGGAGCACAGCACTTTACGGTAGTGAAACATGGACTTTAAGAATACCAGAAAGAAGGAAAATTGAAGCATTTGAAATGTGGATCTACAGAACAGTGCTGAAAATTAAGTGGACAGACAAAGTAAGAAATGAACGAGTTTTGGAAATGATGGGTGAGGAAAGAAGTTTGTGGAAGAAGCTTACAGAAAGAAGAGACAGGCTGGTAGGTCATATTTTGAGACATGCTGGATTGATTAATTTGCTGATGGAGGGAACGGTCGAAGGTAATAACTGTAGAGGAATCAGAGATTAGAATATATGAAGCAGATAATTGAGGACGTGGGTTGTAAGTGATATGTAGAGATGAAGAGGTTAGCACAAGATACGAGGGTATGGAGGATGGAAGATGGAGGATTGCATCAAGCCAGTCAAAAGACAGCAAAAAAAATAATTTTTTTGTTACTATCAGTCTGCCACGTTTCATAACTATTGTCTTGCTTTGTTTTATATTTGATCCTAAATCTTCTTCGGTGTATGCTGACAAATACATTTCTCTTGAACGACCTAGTAATAAAATGACTGTGCTGAGTAGTAAGAATTGTGAACACATTTTACGCGACGAACTTAATTGTGTGGACCAACTGCAAAGTAGATGTGTGTTATAGGGTCTCTCCAAGATAGATTTGGAGCTTCTGCTATCGCTCCTCTCTGATTAGAACGTATTATCTCTGGCTGAGAGTAAATGTTGTGCCGTGGCTGTGAGGTTACCAGAGGTCAGGCGAGAGGTCGGCGAACCGACTCGGTGAGGCTTTTAGTTGGGAAGATCACCCTCCTAGAACCCCGCATTCCAGAAGCCGGGAATGGATCGCTCCGCCACTTAGCTGTCACCAGAGGAGACAAAGAGTAGGAGCCGAACAAAACGGTGTCGCATTGAGGAGGCAAAGATACAATGGCATTTAAATGGACCGTGCTCAGGTAAATTGATTTTCATTACCAAATGATGGAAATCCATACTGCGGCATCTTACTGAAACAGTGCTGTGTCTGTTTGTTCCAGCATCACGCAAAAAACTGCGAACCATATTTTGATTGGGTTTCCTCAGTGTAAGGCTTTAGATTCTGACTTCACACCTGAGGTACTTATCAAGACGTTAAATTACATAGCACCGAAGCAGGAAATTAAAATATGTTCCCAACACCTATATTTGTTTATATATAATCTACACTAATATTAAAAATGCGAAAGTAACTCTGTCTGTCTATTTTTTAAGTTTTCACTACTAAACCGGTATTGATGGAATCTGACAGGGAAATGCTATGTATCGTTGCGAAAGATATGTGATGCTTCTTCTCGGGATGAATAACGTATGTTATCATGAAATTTTAAAAACTAACATAACAGTGACAGAGAGGCGGATAGCGTGTGTAGGTCTATGTAATGTTACATCAGTCGCTCCGGCTTTGTTTTTCTCACTGTTATTTTGTGTATGATCTGTTCATCTACAGACACAACTTATTATATAGTATAGAAGTGGATTTAAACTGCTCCAGGTTATTATTTTCTGTTTATATGTAGCTAGATCAACGGTTCCCAACCCAAAAAGTCTATATATTTTAGCAGAGGACAGCAGACCAAAAAACCTTTGTGTACAAAACTGTACGTCCTCAGAAAGTGACATAATTTTAAGCCACAAACAGAAATTTGCCGGAGGAATTTTGGTAGGTAGTCTCCCACAGTTAACCCCCCCCCCTCCCTTTAATTATTACTATTTTTAATTGGTTCTCTTCAAGAGACAGATGTAATGGTATGATGATGGCTTCCCCATCGCATTATCCCGACACCGTGTTATTTGGGACACCATTTACGTAGCTTACGTCTTTCTATATTCAATTCTAACAAACAAAATTGTAAGTCGAGAGTAACAGCTAGTCTGGCATAACTTGAGAACTACTCTTTCTGACGGGGAAATAGCTGTTTTCAGCATTAGATTCTGACCTAAAGTCAGAGGTATGTATTATCACACTGACATCTAGTACCAGAGCAAGGAATCAAAATCTATTCTAATAATCAGTTTTTTTTACATATAATATGTCATACCTTAAATACTATTTGACATATTATGTTGGAGTCTTACAATTTCAAAGATTACTACGCCCTCAGCCAAAATATGAGATTTATTTCATTAAGTGGACGGAACAGAAAATTAATATCTGACCAAAACAGTATCAAAGGAATGTGGCGATTTTTTCTGTAAACAGATGGTCGTAGAGTAGAAATGGCGACGAGTTAGTCAGATTGATAGCAAATATATCGATTCTCGGAGAATATTTACCTCTTGTGAATTATTGAGAGAGAATTTATACTGCAAAAGGACAGTACCCAATGCTGTGATGAGGAAACTATATATATATATATATAAATTATTGATTAATTAAGAAATTCCAAATGTTAGTAAATTATTGATGCTGATTCATAATTCGACAAAAAATTTTCTACTATCCACGTAAGAACTAGTAATTGGTACATTTCACATTTCTAAAAAAAATTATAGCGGGAATACTGAGGTACTGTAATGTGTAAGGAATAACCGTAAATGTTTATGATTAATGTGACCATATGTTTAGTATGGACGTATTAAAGAAATAACACTTAGGGTAGTATTGTGACAAGGATTAGACGGCTCAAATTGACAATCACTGTGAATTCTCAGACAAACAAGAAATAAAGTTTTCAGCAGATTCCAAGAAACAATCGCTATGTCTCTTCAGCTACGTAAACTGTTTGATAAGTTGCGATTTAGTCGAGAAACCACTTTCATTTCGGACTAAAATATAGCACCATTTTAAGTGACATAAATAACAAAACATTATCTTGTTGCAACGAAGTTTGAGTCTGTGGGGACTATGGTGTGTTGTTGCAGAAGTAAAACAATGATGATAGTGTCATGCTTTCACGTTTGTCAGCTTGTTTCTTCTTGTATTGTAAGGAAAATCATTATACCAAAATCCGTATGTTTCTTGTTCCGTAACCTTGGAACAGTATTTAAATTCTCAGATCCGTTACTCCGTTACTCCGTTGTGGACCAAATAAAGTCAGCAATTCGGACATGAACGATTGCAGAACAAAATCTTTAACGTCTCTGGTGACAGTACCAGCTTGAATCTGAGTTAAAGATTATAATTCTATTGGTAAGAATTTACACTTTATATTTCATTTTATTCACAGTTATATACAACCACTAAAACTACTGCAGTATGATACACTACTTCTCGACCACACTACGAGTGCTTCTGCCGCTCTCGATGCCAGACCGACTACTGTCTAGTCGAGAATCCTATCTCGCTGTTGAGCAGAGGCCGGCCACCGATCCATCTGACCAGAATTGACGCCTTTATGTGACTTCCTGTTGCCTCCACTACAGATGAGTGGCTCTAGCACTGACAATATTGGAACCTTAGACACAAAATTATACATAAATCTTATATATACATCTAAGTCACAATTTGCACAGTGAAAGTTATCTCCCCATTCAATTTCTTTATTTTGTTTTAAACCTTCTGCTATTTCCTCTAAGCCTCAAAAAGTGTTACCTTCAACACCTTCGATGTCAATATATGTAGATCTCCCTTCATGTCTTTAAAACTACGTCCTACGTTACACAAATGTCAACATCTCTCTCTTCTACATATTCTCCTCATATGATTCCTTTTTAAAGCCTCTGCTATTTCATCTAAACCTCAAAACGCGTTCGCTTTAACATCTTTGATGTCAATATGTGTAGATCTTTCTTCCATTCTCCTCAAATTTCAGTTTCTTCGCCCTCTGTGATGCAATTATCTAATCCAAAGCTATTTCTTTACTTTCTTTTTTTTTTTTTTTGCTTTCCTTCTTTATTTCATTTTCAAACACCGCTACAGTTTCTTCCTTTGAACGTTTGATTGCTCCTCCGAACCATCGACTTCAGTATTTTCTCAGTGATCCAAGATTTTCACTCTATGCTTTCTTGGTGCCCATTGTTTTTACTCCTTCTTCAATCATCCTTCTCTTCAGCGAGCTCCATTCTTCTGCACCTGAATTACCTTCATTATTTCTCATTAGACCTGCATGCGCAGTTCCTCCAAGCTTCTATTTTATAACCGGTATTAATCAACTTTCAATCTGCATTCCATAATTATCAGACTGAAGTAGGAACCAGTTTTTTCTAATAGTTTGTAATTTGGTTTCTAAGTCTTCGTTACAGCATGATACAATTTATATCTTCCTGCAATCTCGAGGTATCACAAGCAATATTCTTCCTGCACGTTAATGAAATGTGGTTGAGTTTGTATTGAGGTAGGTAGGTCAAGACTTCCTGCGATGCGAAAGCTCAGTTTGACAGTTCCGGCCACTGGCACTCATTCAGCATCCAGCCAGATTGGCGAGGCTATTTTGGAGGCGGATGTTTCACAACGGAGGCGGGTGGTCTGTCAGCTGATAGCCTAACAATCTGCAGGCAACTGCCCGAGCCAAAGATCACGAGTTCCGTCGGAACACCATCCAGGAAAGGCATGAAAACAATTCACCCACAACTGAACATCTGCTGGGACAGTACGTAATCGAAAAGAGTGACAGATGTTTTTAATGTGATCGTGAGCAGAAAAAGTCATTAATAGGGTTCGGATCTTTATTACAAGTCATATTAATTTCCTGCCTTCTTTTTGAGTTATAATGCTAAATTAAACACTGATGAAACCTTTCTGATTGTATTTAATTTTTTAAATAGTATATAAATGCATATTCTTGCCATTTTCCTAGAGTTGGTCATATTACGATAATATTTACGATCATATTTTGAGAAAAATCTAGAATTTTTTTAATAGTACTAGAAATTCACAAGAAGTTATAGATGCGAAGAAATTAAGATAATTATTTACAGAAATGTTCTTATAACATACATTGGTGGAAAAAAACTAATTATCACTGAATTTGTCAGAATTCACCAGTCAAGATTAAAGTTATACATTATTGTCACTATCTAATCATTAATGTTCCGTCTGCCTTTTAATATCGACATTGCAGCAGTCGTTAAAAGTGTTGAAACCGAGATAGGTCAAGTTGGGGGCTATTTCGCTAATGAACAAACTAGATAAAGTGTTGAGTGGGAATATTGGATATAAAACGATTTATAAATTTTACGTGGTGGTGAATCTGTTTCGAGTGAAGACGACCCATAATTAAATTGCAGTGACTTTGTTTAATATAGCGATGTCGAATAAAGCTTCTCACAGTACAAGTTCCTATTGTCAACAGGAGAAAATTCCTCTTCGAGAACTTGAAGATGCATGTGGTGAAATGGCATCAAATAATAATAAACTATGATATGTACAGTACATAAATTCCCATTATTAAAAATAAAAATCTAGTAATCTATTCTTTTACAGAAACATGAAAATAAAACGAAAGCGACACTGCGAGATAAAATAAATTATGTATAGTTGAGAATGTTTTAATGTTTAGTAAATTTAAATATTTGATCATATTTTGTCATCTTTAGGTCATATTTCCCCAATTTCAAGGTAATATTTTCATGCAAATTTCTCTATTTTTTTTGGTTATAAAGATTCGAACCCTGGTCATAAATACTAACAAATTCATATAACGTGCACATTAGTTCACGGGGACAGAGAGGAACATAGTATAAATAAGTTGATATTGAATAAAATGAAAGTAGAATAATGAGAAAAAGTGTCAACTTTCACTTTTGAGTGTAGTGAAATACTTCTTCCACCAACCTATTTGAGTCGGAAGGACAGGAAAGATAAAATTAAAGAAATAAGGTGCCGGACTGATTCTTATATGAATTCTTTTTTCCCTCGTACCATTAGGGATTGGAATGCACAGCAAAGAGATTAGCTTTGGTGCTGAGCACCCTCTGCCACCCACAATTTTGTGAATTGCAGAGTATGTATGTAGATGTAATAGGATAGGATTCATATTGTAACTTTTCATTTTGAGGTGTGGTAGTTGGTCATCTGTGACCTCGACCAGCATGCTGTTTCCACTATTGTATTTAGTTATACAGTTTGATATAGTGTGGTTCTTATGCCTCCACTGGTAGTCAACTTTGAAGCACAGTTTTATGCACGTCATTATCAATCTTCAGTTTTCGCGTGCGCGCTGCTGTTGTTCAGCTGTTTTTTTCCGGCGGTGCTCTGTTGGCAGTGTCGTGAGCGGAGATTTTGAATTGTGTAATTGCATTCGTGTGTGTTTTGCTTTGTTTTAGCTAAAATGTGCATGTGTGGTGGATGGGGAAGACGCAAAGTGGTGTTAAATTACTGTTATGGTGAAGTTTGTGTATTTAATGCTGTTTTGTGTCATTTTTGATGTTTATTAACTTTGCGCAAAAAAAACACTTAAAAATATAAAAAGAAATGAGAAAGTATCGTGTATTGTGTGAGTGCGCGGCAGGTGTATAGTGTATGCCGCTCCTCGCTCGCGCCTCTGCTAATAACACGGCGGAGTAGAGCCCTGTCATCAGCCACACCTCCCACCACTTACAAAACACGCACGAGCCTACATATTTTGTAACCACCTGCGGCTTCGTGGTGCTCTAACAAATGCGTCTAGGCACATTTGTACTGTACCGAAGACAGAAGATTAGATTCCAAATAATTGTAGGATAAAACGTTACCAGAGCGTCTGCATGACACAGTGGTTAAGGCGTCTGGCTCGAGATCGAATGGTCCTCGGTTCGATGGGCAGGGATTTTTACAGGCCTAGGTAAAGAGGAAAGGAACTAGCCACCAAACCTAGAGTACCAGGCTAAATATAACTCCAACCAACCTTCGGGTTGAATACCAAGCTTAGCTTTACTTTTAACATCAGAAATAGATTCCTCGACAGGCTTCTTAACGACTGATTTATCCGTCTAGAAATGTTCACAAAAAAAAAACGAGAATTCCACAATCAAAAAACAGAATTTCCTTCCGCACTAAGATTTGTTTTTATGTATCGCACTAGCAGATATTTTGTTGAATGACGTCTCTCTCGGTGGTAATTTCCTTTTTACATTTTCAAGTCGATTTTGTCGACCAGAGAAACAGCACGCTACATCATTCGTCACGGTAGCTCGTTATAAATCTGCTCCTCCTACGCGTGTGTCATCACATAGCATACATTGCCAATGGCAGCACGCCCTTGACTTTCTACGTAGTCCCAGCTTTAAGCTTCGTAAAACACAAGATAAATTTTCTATTCGAAAGTATGGATTTTTTTTCACACAGAGTTTGAAAATATTTCTAATAGGAAGATTAGTTTTAAAATTACATAGACACACTCAATAGTTAATGTACGAAAAAGAAGAATGTTTAGTTGTTGACTATATAGTAAATAAAATTGTTGTGTCACAATTCTACATTTTTAGAAGAAGAAGCAAAATTTTCCGTTTTAAGTATTGTAGACTCTTCTTTATCTCACAGCAGATACACAATTGCGGTTTTATTTCTCATTATTAAACTATTACCTATGGTATTCAAGACAAGTGAAACATGCGAATCTTGATAATCTATGAACTATGCTCAGAAAGCCTCTAACGGACATAAGTAATATTCAAATTCAGCTCTAGAAAAGCTTCTTTTCCTAATGTAGCATATGCATTTTTTTGGTAAGTATTCACAGCTAAGCTATAGTTTGTCAGCCATTTTTAATATTCTCCTGGAATATAATATTCAGTTCTGTAATGGAAAGAAATATTGATAGTAATCCTAAATAAGTGACCTGAGCAATACGTGTTAGATGTAGGTATGAAAATAAACAATAAAAAAAAAACAAAGAAATCCAAGACCATGATCAGAGGGAGGTTGAGAAAAACATTAATTCTATTTCGAAGAATGGAGGAATTGTGGTAATTGATATGATTCATATATTTACGGAGTTTAATGCCAAATGAAATAAAAACGAGAGGTCCGATATGGAAAGAAGCGTTCATTCCTTTTTTGTACAGTGGTATCTATGTGAGCTACTAAGGAAGCGTTAAAAAGAGTGTATCGCGTTGTATGTGACTGAAAAGTGGACACTACATAAAGACGTCTTACAGAACGGCACACGAGATAAAGAGTGAAAAACGAAGAGATTAAATTTAATTCTAGAACAGAGGAGCTCGCTTGGAACTAAAGAGACACAAGGATGAAGGGGCTGAGAATAATACGTCTATTGACAGATATTATGGAGGGATTACGTGATGTAAAAAGAAGAGGACGTATGTGAAGATGTTAGAATAATGTTTAATAAATAAAATATTATAATTACTATTTCAGTCTTAGACCTCAGCTGATTAGCAAAATACATCTCCATTTGAGAAAACGTTGAAGAACGCTGCTCTATATTCTTTCTGCCACTTTCCTCATCATGAAGTGTAAGGGAGATACTATTAGCATTTAGATAGGACGATTATTCCAAGGTCGAGCGTAATTGCTAAAAGAGGAGGATTTGAACTGAAGAGTTTAGAACTGTAGATCTCTTGCGAGCAAGTTATTTAGTTTCACACATAGTATATCAAGAATATACGCAGAAAAAAAAAAATCTACACTGCTTTCAGCATAAACTCAAACTCGATGTAAAATAACATTATATGCCCGTTTGTATATAAAAATTGTGCTGAATTTAATCATTTTACATGCTACAGGATTCCTCAACATAGCAACAAATGTTTTCTATATATTTGAGTGGCGTATGATACAGGTAATGTTTTTCAGATTTACTTTTATATTTCATACAAATTTATTTACTTACGTTGCTGCGAATTTTTATTAGCAAATAAACGCAAATGCTAATCGCATACGTTACGAATAGATTTAGTTGGTAAATGGTAAGGTATGCCGCCAGAAACTACTTGTACGTGTAGTGTTTATACAGCTGTTCTTCTGTCAACTGTTAAAAATATATTGTTACCGGGCAAGACATCGGTTTTGACAGGGAGACATTTGTTAGTAGGAATTGCCGGACTTATCTAAAGCGATAATCAAAACACCACATGTAAACGTCGGTTTCAATAACTCAAGCTCGACTTCTTACCATGTTTGTCTCTGAGATTAAGCGGTTCTACTTCTGAACAATAGCTGTAACATATCAGCGCAAGAACAAAGGTGTATGTCTCGAGAAATAAACATAAGACGTCTATGTGACTAATAGCAGAGCATTTATTTCTCAGAGCAATAAGTTTCACAATGGATGAAGAGTCTTCTTAAATAAGATTAACATGAGATCGAAAGTTTCTTACGAAGTTATTGTTAATGTCACAGTTTCTGGGAATGTAAACAGTATAGTTATTTTTTTATGAAATGCTCTCGGTTAACTAGCAGAGTTAAGGAAGGGTCATCACAAGATATTTAGCCGAGAGAAACTTATGTACGGTAGTTATTATCGGATTATTAAAATTATTTTCTTAGTGTGAACTATTTCTATTGTGCTTTTTTAAAGTTCCGCTATTGTACAGGCCGGCAACTTTGCACACGTGGATCTAGGTGTACGCTAACATGTTCTAAACAATATCTTCCTTCATTAACTTGGTAACAAATCGAAAAATTTTGTTTCAGTCACAAAGAACTTGAAAAGCTCAGAACGAATCCCAAGCCACAACAATATTCAATATTTTAAAATGACGTTTTTTGTTTGTATGCGCCCCAATACTTTAAACTAAATCACCTAAGAACTGTGGCAGAATTATCTGCAGCGAGTTATGTGACGAAACATATAGTCACAGGCGGTTGTCTATAAACTGAACAAACCTGTGTGTGGCATCTGAATCATATTTTTTTTTCACTAAAGATTTAAACGCATCTGAAAACTTAGGAACAGTAGCAAACCAACGTCTTTGATTTTGAAAGTTTGGGAAAGAAACGCAGACAATCCAACTGATATTTCTGACTTAATATCTAAAAGTGTAGTAAGGAAACTTTTACAATGGATTTAGTTAAAAAAAAAAACTATTAACGTCAGTGAGATTGTGTTTTCAGAATATTGTTAGTACGAAGTATCTTTGTTAGTAATTAGTAAAAGTAGAATGTGTAGAAGGATGTGCACCATTAGTTTTTTTTTTGCTGAGTGCTTATTAATTTTTCTGTTTAATAAATAACGTCACCAAAGCCGCTAAGGGTGCAATAATGAGCATAGCTAAGATATACAAGTAAGTATTTAATTTATAAATGGTGTCTTATTATTACACTTCTCTTTTAGTTCTTTTTTACATTTTCTCCAGTCCTATTCAACAATCAAGCTCTAAATAATTGCAACTGTATAAAAATAATATTTTGATTTACTCGCGCCGAGTCTGCATCGTGACCCACGAAATTATCACTATTTTGTTTTATTTAAATGTTATTCATATCAGCAGTCTTAAGGGTAAAATGTCTGCCAGTAATATGCTCAAAAGTTAAACAAGTGAAATACGTTTTTATCACGATGGTATAGAATTAAAAATCTCTACGGAACAACAAACCAAGAAAACTTGGAAAAGAATTTTTTTTTGGCCATGGTGTTTTGGAAGAATCATCTCGGCACTAGGCTGGATTGATTTGGGAAAACCATGGAAAATCTCAGAAATATGCATCTTTCTTGTCCAAAATTTCTTGTACGACATGGAAGCGGATTTGTACGAGTCATAACACGTTGTCGTTACGGTGGAACAATTAGTCCTGTGAGGACCAGGAGTGTTGTTTGTTTACACCAGGCAGCCCACCGTGCGCTATTGTGCCGTATCGCGTGCTTCTCGGAACGCGGTGAGTAATCACGTGATCACTGTTTGTGGTGCGAATGTGGAGCACAGCTGAACGCACTTCCCGCGCCAGCTCTCGGGAACAATAACCACTTGTTAGGCGCGCCTGTAGTAAGACACGCTCCGTAATTAATTACAAGCCAAAACCACGTGTCCGATAGGCGAGTCAACTTCCTGAATAATTAGAAGGTCAGCAAACTCTTCCTCCAGCGTATCGGTAACTCACTGGAAAGTTACCGAATAAACTGTATTCGAATTCAGATATTGACTGCGACATTCATCTTACTTGCTTATGTATAAAGTACATTGTAATCTCCTTGGTTTGGATTCCGTCTTAAACTGCAGGGAGATAGAAATTATACTTCCTAGCTCTGATACACGGGATGCAACCAGCCTTCCGAGTATGGACTACGTTAAGTTTCTAAGCTGCTTATATCATCATGCAATTTTTGAAGTGCAAACTTCTTTAGGTACGGTAGATGATTTTTTTGATTGGTAACTCTTATGAGTTCGCGTCACCGACATGCTATGACGTGATGCGCGTATGATATGCGCGTTGGACTCTTTTTGGATGGGAAAAATCTTATGAGTACGCGTCACCAACATGCTGTAATAGCATTATATCTGTAGCTATAAGTATGACGTGTTGCGCTTGAATAACAGTGAAAGTATAGATTATACTTGTATATAATATATATATATATTATAATATAACGCTATCGCCACACTCTAATGTTCATTTTTTATTATATAAATCATAATGTTAGAGCAATTTACATAAATCTTGGGTGACCACCTAAATAGTTTTTTTTGTAATCTCCTAAAGTACGCAAGATTCCAAGTGAGGAATGTAATGCAATGATGAACATTCAGTGTATCTTGTTGCAACGAATATTAAAGAATTATTGAGCTGTGTAGGCCTGAAGCTAATCGTGGTCTTCCCGAGCCACGCAGGAAGGAAGTCAGGGATAAAGGGTTTTGCCGGCTTTCACCTTGTGGTGGGGAGTCCACAACAGGCCGCTGATGTAAAAAACCGCCACCCGAATAAGTTCTCACCCCGGCGAACTTAGCCGAATATGTCCGAGCTCTGTGTTATACGCGGGACAAATAAGATATCGGGGATATCACGTGACATTAGGTGGCCAACCTCAAGGTCCATTCCAAATGAGCACATAACTTAAAAACCTGGAAATTTTCTGTTAAATGTGATCTTTGATACTGCAAGGGGTGGAGCCAGAAGTTTCCTGGCAGATAGAAGAGTGACGAGCTTCATTCTATTCTAGTCTGTGGAGGACTCCGAAAGTTGGCTTTTCTCGCTAACTGCTGCCGTCAGACGGCTGGTGTCGGAAAACTGACGCTGCCGGCTGGCTGGAGCAGTTACGCACGGCGACACAGCCAGTAATGCGATGATGCCTGTAGCCGCCTTGTGAGACAGTCTCACATACCGTGGGTCATCTCCAAACACCGCAGAACTACAATGGTAAATTATTACGACCAAGCCATCTGATTGTGCATTCCGTGAAATTGAACCCTTAAGCGTCTTTGAGAGGATAGATCCATGTTCTAACTTTGTTACTGAAAAACCCCTGAGCTAGTGGAGTATTTTGCCAGAACTAGTTATTTTCGAATGGCATATTGTTCATTCGTGGCGCCAATGATTTTTTGAAATGTAAAGTCACAGTATTATGATACTTATGTCTGAGGTCGTCATAACCTGTATTGTAGATTGTTTCCAAATATCATTATTTATTGCATATTAATTCTGAGATGGATTTAAAAGTAAATAAACAATTGTTGCTTGCTCATGACTGCTAATTGTACCTCTGAGCGTTGCTTTTATGATTTTACCAATTTGTGTTAATGTTAACGGTAAATTTTCTCAGACTTGTAATCGCCAATGATAAGAAAATAAATATCCTATTGTGACAGTTTTCCTATATTCCAACTAACATCGAGATTCTTGCAAAATCCATATTTTCACTTCTTCGCAAAACTAAATTAAAATCCCCATTTATTTATGTTAATAATTAATTTATAAATATTAACCATGACCACCAAGGTCCTACTACAATATATGCGTATTGACGCGCGCGCAGAGGCCTGTGTATACATGTACACATATAGACCTATCCACAAATACATTGTATACACCTGATTGTAAGATATATATACCTTATTACCACTCGTCCTCAGCCCTCCTGGAAGGTTACGTCGTACCTGAAATCTCGTATCTTCGTAAAGTTTTTAACCATCTTGACTATAATTTTTATTGTTTTGTATTATATCTAACATTAATTGTTCGAATTAGATCTTATAAGTTTGCAGCCATTGGTGGTCCCCTTGAGTGAAGTGATAAAACGCTGTGCCGTAGAATGGAAGGTTACGGGATCGAAATCACAATCAGAGAAACCTTTCTGAAGTGAAAACTTCTTTAAGCGTTTTGGGCGATTTTTGGATGGGTAAAATCTTATGATTTCGCGTCACCGACATCCTAATGTTAACAGTATATCTGTAGCTACAAGTATGACGTGTTGCGCGTATGATATTCATAGTTTTAATTTTTCACTTCTGTCGGTAGTCCCCTATGGCTGCCAATTTCTTTCTTCAGAACAATAATCTGAACGCTATGTAACTTATATAAGGATTATTCGTAAATGATATTCTACTGTCAGGTGGTTTTGTAACATCTGAAGACAGAAGGATCCATTCTAGTATATAATACATATTATGTCTCTGCAAAAACGTTGATTTGTAATTGTATGAGTACTCATGACCGTTACTAGTATCTGTGATGTGTTTGCTTACGTACAATTTAGCAAATGATCTTTTGAAACGCTCCTAGTTGTCAAGTTTAATACGACAGTCTCAATGAACGCTTAGAATAGCTTTGCGATGGAATTCTCAACAGAAACGGAGTCATTTAGCACCCTCCAAAAAATTAGGACAACATAACGACTTACAACTATCCCTCCTGTCATGAAAATTTTCTAATTCGCTGAAAGTAACATGCGATGAAAGAGCTGGCGGTGAATCACAAATTAGTGATAGTGATTGTAAGATAGGCCAGTTACTTAAAAAAGTCGGATATGTATTTTCTACTTCCAATTCGGTAACAGTACATGTGACAAAGTGAACTTATAGTGTCTTTGAAAAATGGAAAACTTTTAACTTCTAATTCAAAGCCACGTATCTGCAAAATGTCTCCTTCTGTCTTGAATTTTACTCTGCAAAATCAACATCTCAACATAACGAAAATCGCTGCTTACTGGGTAGTGTTGTACGGCGATTGATGTATAAGTATGTAACGATTTCACTGTAGGTAATATGTTTAGTATTAGTGGTTTGGGTTACATTCAAATTCCACAACGTATTAACGTTTTGGAAAAATGTCGAAAAGTGGACGAATTTGTGCCTTAGCTTGCGAAGTGTAAATAACACCTCCAGCCACTCAGAAACATAGCCGAAGAGCAGATTCCCGAGATTTTCGCCCCAGCCAACCAAATTTTAACTCATCCATTTCTCAGTTGATGTCGCTATGTTTTCTTAACAAAGACCCATGCCTCCCTGTTTATGAATCATCCCATTCTGGCGTATTCGATCTTGATGATTCTTTAAGACTACGTACGTTCATTCAGTGAACTGAGGATAAATTAATATTCTATATCATTAATTTCTTTTTCCCTGAAGTATGTAATATAACGTTATACAATTTCTCTTCTTCACAATATACGATATTCACTAGAACTATTTGTTTGTTACGAAATCAGATTTTTATGGAATGAAACATTGTAAATTTTAGTTTTGACAGAGTAAAGATGATGGAGTCAACGTAATACCAATTTAAATTTCTGCTTAGGATATACAATATTTTTTTATTATTTTATTCTTCATAGGCAGCTTGTTCATTAGAGGCGGGGAAGGACTGGGGCGGAGCGAGGCAAGATATGGGAAGGAATTCTGCTATGGATTTTTTTAAAGGAACCTCCTGGCATTCATCTGGAGTGATCACGGGAACCAATGGAAAACCGGAATCTGGTTGCCCCGACGGGGATTCGAACCCGCGAACCTCGAACTTTACTGCTCTTCCATTGGCTGTCTACCTACACAGACAACGCTGTATGAGTTGCATGCGAAATATACTTAAAAAAAGGCAAAGAGAAAAATTTGTTTTGGCAGGAAATGGTTGTACAAACATTTATATTCCAAATATTAATTGGAATATAAGTCTAACACTTGTTTCGACGAAGGAACTCTCGCAATTTGTACACACCGTCGATAATTTTATTACATTTGAGTGGGAATGTTTGGCAAGTGTTTATAATTATTAACTTTTTTGCCGGAAGGAATGGTTTTGTGAGCTGGAATTTCACTACAAAATTAATGACTCAGTTTATATAACAAATCTGTAAAATGCAACAGACGTTAAAATCGACAACAGTCAAGGATTTGTGAAAGAATTATGTTGCCTGAAAAATCACAGAGTATCCAGTAACCAAATAATTAATAATTGTAGACGCTACTCAGTTCTTTTTGCTGCTTATTGCTGCTTCTATAAAGAACAATCAGATTCTTCGATTTTGGCGGTAACTTACATCTAATAATAAACGCGCTTTGTCCTGGTTTCGCAGCCTGTACACGCCTTCATTGCCTTATTTTGATAGGCAGAGTTTTGATGATGAATGTTCTGTAGGTAGACATTTTCTCCCATTGATGTGGCATAACTTCTCTTCTAGTAGTGTAAGTCTTCTTGTCGGCGTTTTCAGTTAACACGCATCAGTGTTGTATTATGCGGTGAAACATCTGAGTCATAATTACCGAGCATGTTAATTACAGATGATATGTTCAAAGCTCAAGGAACCTTTCCTTCAAGATTAGCAGGTCTGTAGCTTCGTGAAAGGAAACTTATTGCAAAGACGTAGGCCCCTCTTCACACCTCTATTCTGGATTCTTTGCAGATGGTGTTGTGTCTTCGTCGCGCATTTCCGCCCTAGGCAAGAGTATTCCAAGATCAGCCTAACAAGTAAGCAGTAAGTTTATAGGCTGTCGTTGTTGAGTATACAAGGCCTGCTTCATGGCGCTAGCTCTACTCCGAAGGTCCCCCATGTGTCAGTCTCAGGTCACACCAAGGTAAAGTAACCTCCTTGCCCGTGGGATGTTGTTCCAATTTAGCTGGAGCTAAATGTCAGGCTGATCCCAATCTCCTAGTTAACACAAAAGCTTGATTTTGATGGGGTTTATCTCATTGCCTTATGTCTTCTGAAGGCACCGGATTCTGATGCCATGCTATGGCTGCAGGTAAACAAAGCCGTGTCTTCATCACGGGTCATACGAGGGGGGGGGGGGGGACCCAAAAAAACAGGAATTATTTTTTAATAGCTATATATTTTCAACTTTTTTTACAAAACAACCCTAGACCCTACAAAATACTCTCCATTAGAACTTGTGGTGGGTGCCTTGGTGGGCAAACTACGTTACAATTATCTTTCATACCTTTATGATTAATAATTGTGGATTTTAATTTTAATTTTTTATGAAGGAGTGAAAATTATTTAATTTTGCAAGAATCTCGACGTTAGTTGGAATTTAGGAAAAATTGTCACAATATGACATTTATTTTCTTATCACTGGCGATTACAAGTCTGAGCGAATTTATCGTTAACATTAACACAAATTGGCAAAATCATAAAAGCAACGCTCAGAGTTACAATTAGCCGTCATGAGCAAGCAAACAATTGTATATTTACTTTTAAATATATCTCAGAATCAAAATGCAAGAAATAATGACAATTGGAAACAATGAAAAATACAAGTTATGATGACCTCAGACAAAGGTATCATAATACTGTGACTTTACAGTTAAAAAGGAAAATCATGGGCGCCAGAATGAACAATATATCATTCGAAAATAACTAGTTCTGGCAAATTATGCCGCTAGCTCAGGGGTTTTTACAATTACAAAGTGAGAACATGGACCTATCCTCTCAAAGTCGTTTACGGGTTCTGTTTCACGGAATGCACAATCAGATGGCTTGGTCGTAATAAGTTACCATTGTAGTCCTGCTTCTGATGTCTGCGGTGACTGTAGCGGACCCACGATATGTGAGATTATCTCACAAGTCGGCTATAGGCATCTCTGGTCTGACAATGCGCATCATCGCATTACCGGCTGTGTTGCTGTGATAAGCTTGCTCCAGCAAGGCAAGCTGGCAGCCAGATATCGTACAACGGCAGTTGGCGAGAGAAGCCAACTTTCCAAGTCAACCTCAGACTAGACTCGCATAGCTTGGACTCGAAGATCGAAGTGAAGCTCGTCGCTCTTCCCTCTCGCGAGGAAACTTCTCGCTCCGCCCCTTTGTAGTCTCGAAGCTCACATACAACAGAAATTCCCAGGATTTTAAGTTATACGCTCATTTGGATTGGATCTTCAGGTCGGCACCTAATTTCACGTGATATCCCCGATAACTGATTCGTCTCGTGTATCTCACAGAGGTCGGACATATTCGGCTAAGTTCGCCGGAGTGAGAGCACATTCGGGTGTCGGGCGGCAGGTATTTCCCGCCAGGTGAGTGACTCTGTTGACCACCCATCCCCAGGGAGCAGAGTGTGTGGTCCGGCAAACCCCAAATCCGCGACTTCTTGTCGCCAAGGTTCGGGAACACCAGATTAGCTTCAAGCCTACATAGCTCAATAATTCTTGAATGTTCGCTTTACTAAGATACACTGTATGTTCACAATTTCATTACAGTCCTCACTTGGAATCTTGCGTACTTTATAAAATTACAACAAAAATCTATTTAGGTGGTCGCCCAAGATTTATGTAAATTACTCTAACATTATGACATATATAATAAAAATGCACCTTGTAACGTGGCGACAGCGCGTCATGTTACAAACTAATACATTTGTCCCACTGGTGTTTCCATTGTTCGAAACATTTTCTGTAGTCGTCTTTAGAAATGGGTGACAGCTCCTCCCTCGTTTTTTTCTTGACCTCTTCAATGTTGTCAAATCGGTGTCATTTCATTCCCCTTTTCATGTGTGGAAATAAAGAAAAAGTCGCACGGAGCCAGGTCAGGTGAGTAAGGTGCGTGGGGCAGCGCAACCATGCCATTTTTTTTAAAAAAAATAATGCCTAACAGAGACAGCTGTGTGTGCAAATGCATTGTCGTGGCGGAAGAACCAGTCTCCTGTCTGCCACAAATCGGGTCTTTTTTGACACTGTTACATAATCTTCTTAAAATTTCCAAATAAAAGGTTTGATTGACGGTCTGATGTGGGGGAACAAGCTTTGAATGAACTACGCCCTTAGCATCAGAAAAGCAAACGAGCATTTTTTGATGTTTGATTTGACTTGACGACATTTTTTGGACGGGTTGACAATGACGTCTTCGATTGGCTTGACTGTTACTTTGTTTGTGGGTAGTAACCGTAGCACCAAGACTCATCACCAGTAATGACCTTTGACAGAAAATCTGGATCAATTTAAACTGTTGTTTCAATGCACAACATGTTTCAACTCGACGTTCTTTTTGATTGTCAGTCAGAGCCCGAGGAACAAACTTGGCAGCAACCGTTTTCATTCCCAAATCTTCGGTTAAAATTCGTTGAACCAATCTCCAAGATAACCCACTAATCTCTGACAGTTGATCAATTGCCTGTCGACGGTCTGAGAGCACAAGATCTCGAATTTTTTTAACATTTTCGTAGATTCGGGCAGTTGATGGACATCCAGAACGAAGTTTGTCATCAATCGACATGTCACCACTTTTAAACCGAGTGAACCACTCGTACACTTGAGTTTTTTCCATAGCTTCATCTTTGTAAGCTGTTTTCAAGATTAAAACAGTTTCAGCGGCATTTTTACTAAGTAGAAAACAAAATTTCACCGTTACACGTTGTTCGCTTAAACTTGCGATCATCAAAAACAATAACGAAACAGCGCTAGTAAAAATAAACACTGCAGATTAACAGAATAAGCCAGGTCGACAACACCGGCGGCACTGAACTGACAACAAGTTGCGCTATAAACGCCTAGCGGCAGAAACGCGTAATACACAAGCTCCGCCCACGGCCATGTTATTCCGGTTATTTTTGGGTACCTCCCTCGTACTTGCACCATAACCTGAACTGCTGGGTTAACGACACATCGAGAGTATAAGGTATTGCCTGACACCAAGCCCAGAGATATACTGTTCGGCATGGCGTTGGTTCGTGCTTTCGCAACAAGTAGCGAAGTATGTACACATCTTCGTTGACCCACGAAGGTCATGTTGATTTCCGTCTCGTTGTCCGTTATCAGGCTGCTTTGTCAACTACATGATCGTGTAAGAACGAAGACTTTCCCGGCGTATGACTGCAATGTAGTCTTCACGGCTATACCGCCGGATTGTGTTATGGAAACACGATATTTCGACGGCTAGCTCCGCCGTCTTCTTCAGGTGTAGAGACATCTGCACTGGTCGGCTGACCCACAGATACTGAGATGGTTCGGGTGCCGCACTCCGTTATATACATGTCCGCTCCCACTCACCGCCACGCAGTGATGGGGAGAGCACTTCCATGAACTCGATGGAGCTACAAGTAGCAGACATGCTTCGCCAACTGGAGGAATTAAAGAAGAAAACTCAAGACCAAAACTGGCTTGTCAACGAAGTGAAGAGAGCCCTGTTCGGTGATCAAGAAGAGAAGTCACAAGAAGAACCTACGGTGACGTCGCAGCCTTCGTTGCCACCTACTTCTGACTCTTCAGTTGGGGGCACGACCATCTCGCCCCCACCTGAAGACATGACCATTGACGAATACGAAGACGACAATGAAGCACAAGAAGAAAAAGGACCTGTCCTCCCTCTAACTGCCTTCTACGAGGGCAGCTATACAAATCTGGCTGGCGAATTCATGCTGGAAGTCAACGATTACATCGTGTGCTTCCCTGTGAAGGATGGATTGCGGATCCTACCGCAGCATCCTTCAAAGTTACGACGCCTAACAGCCTATTTGGATGGGCGTGACATCCGCCACACACCACAGATCCCTCGACGACCAACCAAGATGGTCGTTCGGGGCCTGCCTGCAGATGTGCCGGAGGAGGTGTTAGCTGCCGAGCTCTCCAGCGGCGGCATCGTCGCCACTGCAGTTCATCAAATGCGCCACCCAGGCACAGAGGAGCGCCTCCCGCTGTATACGTTCCAGCCTGTGGATCGCGTACCGCGAGAGCAACGTACAAGAACTATGCTCGGGTGGAAGGTCCGCCTTGAACTCAAGAAGAGACCTCCTCTAGCCCTGGCGCAGTGTTTCCGCTGCCAGGGCCATGGGCACATGGCTCGTGACTGCACCGCTGAGGAGCACTGTGTCAGATGTGCCGGACCTCACAGAGTTGCCGAATGCAGCGTCCCACGAGATGGGGTGCTCACCTGCACCAACTGTTCCGGCCCCCACCCAGAATGCTACAGCGGCTGCCCTATTAAGAAGAATCTACGCACCGACACGAAAACGTCTCGCACCAACGAGCTGGTGCCTTCACTTACCACAGATCCGCCCAGCCAACATCCAGCTGTAACCGGATCTAAGCGACGCGCGGTGGTGAAGAAGCATTCCGCTACCCACCATCTGCGTCATCAGGCGGACTGCAACCAACATGACAACATCAACGTCAACATCCAGCTACTACATCATCAATCCTTAGCAAATGCAGCCACTCCGGGAACGATACACCCGAAGATGCCACAAAAAAAATGATGACAACCTAAATGATCTGGAAGGAGATGCGACCAACGTTGCAAGAACTTCCCCACACTTTGGGCGCAATTTTGTCCCAGATGATTTAGTGTCTAGCAGCAATGGCTGCGTGACCTCGGCGATGGCTTTGTATGAGCCAGACCCGCAACCAACTGGCGGCTGGCAGCCAGTGGGCGTGGCTATGGTTCTTGTTCCGGTCCGAGCTAATATGGACGGAAGTACAACGTTCTCTGCGGAATTTGCAAAGGCTGGTTTCCATGCCTCACTATCTCTGTTGAATGTGTTGGCCAGTCGAATTTCGATCGCTTCTTTGACAACAGATTCCCAAAAATGTGAAGTTCTAGCCAGTATCCTAACGTTATTGAACTCTACTTTGTGATCATGGTCGTACACGTGCTCGGCGATCGCTGATTTGCTATACTGTCCCAGGCGGAGGTGGCGTTTATGTTTTTCACACCGGTTTTCTATGGTGCGGATAGTTTGACAGATGTAGGTCTTTCCACACTCGCACGGTATAGCCCTACTATAAATCCCCGGAACTCTTAGGCCAATATCATCATTGACTGAATGGAGATAGTCCCGTATTTTAGCTGGTGGTCGGTAGAAAGATGATCGTATTTTTCAAATTCGGTTAGAATTTGGAGGTCGTACAAATGATGTGTTGGATGCGATAGGCCCTCGAGTTACCTTGAAGAGCGGGGGTTTTGCTCGTTATATATCCATCGGCGAAATGACCAGTTCTCGCAGTCGAATTAGCAGATTCATTTATTTAATAAATTGTCGTTTCTTCCGGAAGAAATTTTGTTTCTGATAAATAGTAAATGACTTAAAAACATAGTTGCAGAAGTATCCTATACCTCATGCAACATAGTAAGCGTTTAGTATATCACCATATAATGTTTTCAATTATTAACTTGATAGGTACTATAGTTATGGTCCGTATATTTTGTTCAACTGAGGCTGATTCTTGTAGTACTCACGACTGAGATTCGATTAGACGAGCGATCGACTGGTAAGTATGAGAAACATGGTTAGTTTGGAAACGGTGTGAATTAAGTACGAGCTGAGTTTTCCTGGATTAGCACTGCTGTATTGGAAAGGTAGTAGAGTACACAGTTAACTGTGAAACATGTTAGCAATATTTGTTTAATACTGTGTATTTGCTTATACAGAATTAGGACGCCATCCAAGTATTCGCCTATATAATTACAGAAAACTGTCCACAATAGGGTTGTTGATATTTTTGAAAAATATTGGATTTTCGATATTTTTAAAAGTATTAATATCGGATTCGATAGATCGAAGAAAAAGTATCGATATATCGAACCTATTTTATAAAAACAATGTTACAAATAAAAATCTTGTAAAAATACAGTAAAGTCATTTGGCTATTTACTAATAAAAAGTTGTGAGATTTTCTCTTGAATCGAGTTTTCAATTTCTAAAATAAAATGGTTTTTCACGGCATTTTTTTTCTAAAAAGAAGAAAATTGTGACTTTGCTATTACACATTTTTACTTAAAGTATAGTAACAAAGTAAAGTATAATGTACAAGTATTTCTTAACCTTTCTGATCATCGTGAAAAATGGAAATTTAAGGCAAATAGCCTCATCAAGAGGACAACAATTAACGTACATATTTGCTCCAAGACGTTTCAGCTTTTGGATTGCCATTGGATAAACCTTTTCTTAAGATTTGGGAGTGAAATCATGTATGTATGTTAATTACCTGTTTGTAGGACAACTGGAAGTTGTGTCAAATTATGATGAGGGAGTGTCGTAGTCGTTTCAAAGAGTTTGAATTCCACAAACTTCCGAAGTAAGGTGATGAATGAATAAAATTCACACAGTTAAGCTTACTAAACGGCCGTGTTATATGATGGTTAAGGTAGAAGTGTGGACTGTATTTCCAGGAATTATTAATAAAAAATAAAGTTATGTGTACGAATATTTGTCAGTAGCTGTTTTTAAAACTTTTCGTTGTAACTTATTTTAAATAATATCGACTTCGATACTCAGATTTCAATATCGATATATCTTTCTAAAAATAACTCTCATAAATATAGATATTTTATCAACAGCCCTAGTCCAAAAAACCATTTCCCGGATGCCAATTTTGGACGTAAATCTGCAACTGTTGAGTTCAAAATGAAATAGTTGCAAGAGCGTTGTTAAGAAACAGAGTTACAAGAAAGCCGATCGTTATTTTTATTCGGTTCGTTACCAGTACTAGTAGATTAAATATAAAAATAGGATCGAATGCAATTGGAGAAATAAGTGAATTCTGTTACTTGGGAAGCAAAATTACAACCAATGGGCGAAGCAGAAATGATGTCAAAAGCAAAATAGCACTAGCAAAAAGAGTCTTCATGAAAAATAGAAATCTTTTAGCTTCAAATATTGATCTAGGAATTAGAAAAAAAAAACTTTTTAAAACTCTATGTGTTGACCACAGCACGTTACGGTAGCGAAACATGGACTTTAGGAATACCGGAAAGAAGGAAAATTGAAGCGTTTGAAATGTGGTGCTACAGAAGAATGCTGAAAATTAAGTGGACAGACAAAGTAAGAAATGAACGAGTTTTGTAAATGGGGTGAGGAAAGAAGTTTGTGGAAGAAGCTTACAGAAAAAAGAGACAGGCTGGTAGGTCGTATTTTCAGACATGCTGGATTAGTTAATTTGCTGGTGGAGGGTATGTACTATGTAGAGATGAAGAGGTTAGCACAAGATAGGAAGGAATGGAGGATTTCATCAAACCAGACTGATGACAGAAAAAAAACATGTTTTGCATTAGTTGGGAGTTTGTAATTGGGGATGCAAGTTGAAATCAATATCGACAATATCGATCTCATAGATATTTTAATGTATTATATTAGAAATTATAATTAAGTATTTTAATCAAAATCAAGTAATACATTTGAGGTGGTTTACTGAAAGGGAGTCTACAGGGTGAGTCAAAAGTCGCAGTACACCCTTTTATTTCAAAAACTCTGCAGGAATTGGGAAACCTGAATATTCCAGTAAGGTATTGGTGAGGTGGTCTATCTTTTACGGTATGTACCGAACATGGGCGCCATCTTGAAATCGGCCATCTTGAATCTAAGTCAATTTTTTTAAATGGAAAGGGGGTCGTGTGACACATCAAATAACATCAGAATTTTCTCACAAGTTCATTCCTGTAAACAGATTTGAAATAGCAGTTGCGGTTCAAAAGTTACGTAACTTTTTTGTTGCAGATAACTGAAGATGGCTTTGACCAAGGAGGAGAGAATTGAAATCATTTTGATGTCTGGAGAACGAAGTTTCCGTGTCATAGCTGCAGATTTTAACAACCGGCACGCAGAAAGACCTCCAATTTCACACAACACTGTCAGGTGCTTAATTTCCAAATTCCGAGAAACTGGGACTGTGGCTGACAAGGCACCGAGTGGCCGTCCAAAAAGTGCTACTGACGAGACAATCTCAACAATGGTTTTGGCGTCCTTCGTGAAGCGCCCACGACGTTTGTCAGCAGAATGTGGAATCAGCCAGTCATCGATCATACGAATCCTTCATGCCCATCGATGGCATCCATTCAAGATTCAGTTACTCCAGCACCTAGCAGAGGATGACCCAGACAGTTTTGCACGTGGGCCTTAGAGGATCCCTCTTTTGCACAAAGCATCTTGTTCAGTGATGAGGCAAACTTTTATGTCAGTGGTGAAGTTAACCGTCACAACCACGGTTGTTAAAATCTGCAGCTATGCACGGAAACTTCGTTCTCCAGACATCAAAATGATTTCAATTCTCTCCTCCTTGGTCAAAGCCATCTTCAGTTATCTGCAACAAAAAAGTTACGTAACTTTTGAACCGCAACTGCTATTTCAAATCTGTTTACAGGAATGAACTTGTGAGAAAATTCTGATATTATTTGATGTGTCACACGACCCCCTTTCCATTTAAAAAAATTGACTTAGATTCAAGATGGCCGATTTCAAGATGGCGCCCATGTTCTGTACATACCGTAAAAGATAGACCACCTCACCAATACCTTACTGGAATATTCAGGTTTCCCAATTCCTGCAGAGTTTTTGAAATAAAAGGGTGTACTGCGACTTTTGACTCACCCTGTAGTTCTGTAGATATTGAGTGTCAAAACATCCTGAAAACAGTAGTCTTCATTATTTATTCCGATGAACTATATTCCTAGTTTAAGTGACAGTGGCTCCTGCCTGTGAGAAGAGGCGTTCAGAAGGTAATGACGAGGTTGCGTTGAGTAAATGACTAATTGCATTTCAAACATAACTTAATCCAACTCTTATACCGATCGTGATTGATTTTAATCAATTTCTCCAAATAGCTAGTGTTATTCTAAAATAGATATACGGAATAATAATAATAAAGTTCGCGCTTTTCAAGTTCTCCTTCCCTACTTTTGGAGCTTTTAATATTTTTTTGATAGTTCTACGAGAATGTATAAAGGTACTAAGTGCTTCATTAAATATTTAGAACCTTTGTATTCAACTACATTAAAAGGTCTATTATCAACACTGATAAAATAAGCAACTGCATCAGTTATTCGGTCATATTTTTTACACTCTTTAGAATACTGCAATACGTCGTAGAGAGAAGAAACAAGAACCAACGAAGGTGAGTTTAACGCAACAGATTAAATAATAAAACCGTGAACATGAATGAATGAGGAACTAATAACGCGGACGAAACAGAGTGGAACCACATAGTAAGAAAGGACGTTATCGATTTTGTTATAAAGCTAAATTAGTGTTAGTGTTAGTCCCTGTCACATATACATTTATTGGCAGGATTTTTTTTTAGTGCTTTGGGGTTTTTAGTTAATAATATTCCACTGAAACTTATGGATATTATCATATCGACCATACAAAAATATCGATATTTTTGGTCCAATATTATCGGTTGACCGATATATCGTTGCATCCCTGTTTGTAATCCTTTAATCAGTAGGACCCCGCCATTGTGCATGTTAAAGTGTAACCACTAACGACACGGGAGGTCTAAGTTGGTCTGGCGTAATGGCCATACTGATTACGGTTTTCAGGTCCTTTTCCCGTAATCACTAGGGTTCGAATCTTTACTGACCAAAAAATAGAGAAATATGCAGGCAAATATGACCTTAAAAATGGGTAAAAATGACCAAGTATTTAAATTTACTATACATCATAACATGCTCAATTACACATAGTTTATTTTATCTCGTAGTGTCGCTTTCATGTAGACAGCATCATTTGCTTCCGTGCACTCGCTGCACCATTGTGAAATTAAATTTTAAATCGCTTTGTTTAAGTCACTTTAATTTCAGATAATTTACAGAATAGAACTCTTTCATCTATACTAAAATACTCCTTTCTAAATTCCCATACGTAACTTCGCTCTTTCAGAAAACTTTATCCTCGGCATGGTGATAGGTCTACTCACTAATCCACTGCAGATTTAACGATGACTGAGGATATTTAATTGAGATATTGATTGACGCTAATCGACATAGGCATGCTTCTGCTGCATTGCCGATATTAAAAGGCGGGTGAAACATGACGTATAACTTTAATTCTTGACTGGCGAATTCTGACTATATTGAAAATTAATTTTGTTTTTTTCCCCATCTGTATGGCTGTAGTAAAGTTCTGAGAATAATTATCATAATTTCTTCTCACCTCTATCTAGTGAAATCCCGGTACTATTAAAAAACTACCAGATTTTTCCTCAAAATATGACAATATGACCATAAATATTATCGAAATATGACCAAAATAGGAAAATGGTCTGAATATGCATTTATCTAAAATACATTTAAATACAACCATAAACGTTGAATCAGTGCTTAACTCGCATTTCAGATCAAAAAGAAAACAGGAAAAAAATATGACTTGTCTTAAAGATCCCAACCCTAGTAATCACCAAGATAAATATTGACACGGTACCTTATCTCCGCTTCTAAGATTACACATTTCACAAACAAAAACGAAGGTTACACGTTTCGAAAAGACATTGCGACTTCTGTTCCCCCACTCGTACAGTGCTCAGGGGAGAGGCGAAAGTAATCAAGCTACTGCCACTATGTGGTCGACCAGTACAGGAATCTCCCCCCAAGGAAAACAAACAACATAGGTATTTGCCTGAACTAACAAAGCGTAGTAAGTTGGTTTTTTGCACTTATTCTTTAGCAATATAAATCTACTTTGGGATGAATCCTTGGGTTCGGGCGTCAAAACCATATTGTTCAACGGCGTTTCGGTCATAATTAAAATGCTGTTGTACAGCACAGCGAGTAAATTAAGATGTTGCTCATCATTCGATAAGGTAACAGGGTACGTGACATCTGGAGCTCAGCAACTAACGAGAGGGGTATTGTGGTATGACAGAGTCACCCACAATGAATATAATTAAATAAATTAATTAATATTCAGATTTTCTTTAATAATAATCAATTTTGTGAGGTGTAAATATCATAAATAATAGGGATATTGTATGGGTAAATAATTGTATATTACACCCGGGCAGCCAGAGTTATCATTATAATTTTAATTTCTACAAAACTTGCTGCTCAGTAACGTAGTGGATATGGGAAGCTGGAACTGCCATTTTCGAACGATCGAGAGCGAGACAATAGCTGGGTCTCCCGACTGAGCGGCGCCGACGCTAACAACAGCGGTGGTCCGTTAGACGGGATCACTGAACCCACCCCTCTCCGATGCTTGGTCGAGGTCAGGCGAAAAGTGCGCGAACGGAGACAGCGAATGCTGGCCGCGAGATAAAACACGTGACGACGGACATGTATCGATGACCAATCGTGAACGATTATCGGGGTACACAAATCTTAATTCAAGGGATTCTGTTACATGTGGCGAGTTGGAGACTTTGCCGAGAAAGAAGAGAAGAGGCCATTTTTGAGGACACTTGCTGCCGGGACGAGCCACTGTGCGGACGTTTCAGCCGACACGCTCTCGTCCGGTGATCACTGAGTGTTTCTGATCACACTCTCTTGCTCTGGGAAGCGAGAAGTTGTATGGCATGCCTGCCATAATATGGAGGCTGTTGTGGTAACGCGGTCGTATCCGCTAACCTGGCTTTCGCAGCTGCAGTGGCACTGTGCGTGTCATAATTTATCACGACGATGCATTCATGGTAAAGTACCGGACGCATACGGTCACGATTCATTGGGTTTTGACGAGACTTGTGAGCCCTTAAGCGGCACTGAGATAACACTCTGCTCCCGACATAAAATCACTGAGCTAGCTAATTTTCATGTTTAATTTCAAATTCTAAGCATCTTTCTAATTTGTGTAAATTCAAGATGATGCTTTTTAACTTTATATGGCGCCCCTGGGATACTCCTTTTTTTTGTAGTAAATGTTAACTTCAATTTGATGGCCTGTGTTGCCACGTTGATAATATGTTGATTTTGCTATTTGTTGAAATATTTAATTCAGTTTTATGTTTGCTTTTCATCGGCGGATTGTAAACGTCGGGTATTGCTTGTTTTTGTTGTCTTTGGAATATGTTTAACGTAAAGTTAACTATTACCCGGCCTTGTATAAGCCATAAGACTCAATAAATGGGATATTATTTTGTGTGCAATATTCATGGTTCTAGTTCACCTTCTAGTTCACCATTTTAAATCATTTTCATTTTCAGGTGAATAATTAATAATATTATAATTATTATTTTCCCCCCTCCCTTTATGCAATCAACCCTGACAACGTAGCCCTTTAATACAGTATATATATCTAAGTATGGTAATCTCGGTCAGGCTATCAACTTAATTAAATTTCGTAGTCGCGCTGTTCATTGTCCTTTTGAAAAAGGACAATGCGAGAGAAGGCGCTTTGTGTGCGCACTCCATGAGCGGGGGCGTCTCTTTGAATGGGATTCTTCTACGTCCTCACGACTCTGCCATTCAAACTTTTGTGAGCTTATCTGCGCAGAAATCAGTTTCGGCTGCAAAGAAGGTCACTAAGGCAATAGCACAAACAGGTTTAGTTACGTGTGAGTGTAATATTACGGTCAGAGTGGCAGCACAATAGAGTACATACAGATTTCGTCACAATCTGAGGCAACTCGTTTTTGCGAAGAGCTGTTGGCAGATTTGATGTATGATTTTTATGGAAAGAGTATTTAAAGCTTAGGAAATGAATTCTCAGGTAAGGGGAGAATGTTTTGTTCAGCATTGCTGATGTAAACTTATTTAATTCTTGTTGACTTGTCAATGTCATACTTGAAATCCGTTGAAATTTCACATATGAGGTATTTTAAATACTTCACCATATTTTATTTTTTGGGGATATTTGATTTATGTTTATTGAATTATCTTTGATGTTTTGTGAATTCTGCGATTTTGTTTCCTTTAAATTTTGAGGTTATTTTTTTCTTATTTCATGGGAGAATCCCTGTACAACAAAATAATTAACTCCACAAATAATCGAATACACTACTATGTAAGAGTTATTTAAAACCGTGAGACACTGAAATGGAAGTGTTCTGTTTGCATGTTCACACAATCACTGAAATTAATATCCAGTATGTAAAGAAATATGTGTTTTTTTTTTCTAAATTCATCATTTGCTGGCGCTATTAGTCATCTTGAACTGGGAGGCAAATAACACGAGACAACCATGTCAACACATTTTATTTACAATGTCGTTTCCAAAGTCATTAATCCATCAAACAAAATTATAAAACAAGATATATTAATTATGAAAATCTTTTTTCTCGGCGATCTATCTGAAAAGTGTTCTTCTTAACACAGGATAATGGTAAAATACTTTTCCGTCTCTTTGATGCAACTCCTCTTAGCGGAACTCAATTTTAAGAGTTGATCAGCCTCTTTCACGAGGCAAAGGCAGAGCTTTGTGTTCGATGTATACTAAAATTGATCCACCATAATCAGTCACATCGGATGTAAAGTTTACGGTGAACGATAAAGCAGCTAAAGATTCAATACTATTAAATCGTTTCAATAAAAATGCCAGAAACATAATTTGCCGAACGATTAACATATTACTTTACATAGACGAAATAAATTCTAAGTTACGTTATTTTGTTTTGTCGTTAGTAAAACAAATGCTTGACTCTGATTGAAAACATCTAAACCGCATTAAGAAAGTGGATATTGTACAAAAACTCGCTTGACGTTTGGACCAGATCCTTTCTCGATGAAGGCACAGGTATCATGACTATATTTCATCTAAGCAACACTTTGTTCGGCTGAGCACCACAGACTGTAAAGCTTGATCCCTATCGATGTAAGAACCGAAGTATGTAAGAATTCAGCATAACTGGAAATTTTATTAATCGTGTTTTTTTTTTCTAATTACGACTCGTCTGCGACCAAATCATTAGAGCCTGAAGAGAATTGTTTGTAAGGAACGGAAGGGTACTATCCATGGCCTTTGTGAAGGAACCAATCCAGATCTTGTGTGGAGAAATTTCGAGAAAACATAGAATACCGTAAGCAGAGTGCACGATCTGGGATAAAAAACCGCCTTCTCCCTATTGGTAGGCCCGGAAAATATCACTAAGGATTGCAATCCCGTCGTGTTTTCAATCCTGCGGGATCCAGCATAGTTTTCAAAGTGTTATCAAATTAAATAATAAACGCCTATTTATTGAAATGATAAATTAACTTTAATGTTAAATGATAGGAATCAACAGTTAACAATATTTTAACTAGCAAAATAACATTAATTTAAAAATTTGAAGCTTTCCTAAGTATACTTTTATAACTTTGTTTTATATCTATTTATAGTATTAAGTATTATAATGATATGTGGTAAGTATTGAGTTATAGATCAGATTTCATGCCTTACAGTAAATTACGTCAGTCTGTAAAATAATCTAACTGACTACTAAGCAGTCAAGCTATCATTTTATTTGGAAAGAATCACATATACAACAACGGGCGATATAAAACCCTCTCTGACTCACCGCTCGTTGATTTGATTGAAATGATCATAAATAAAAGACTTTTTGAAAAACTGAACAACTTTCCGCACTTTCTTGAGATCATTATATCTGGGAATCACTTCAGAAGATGGATGATCCATTGTTACGGTCACGCTTTGTGCTTCTAGTCAAACAAAGTTATTTCTGTGCGTTCGACTTCTCTTTCAGTAGGTACTAAAGCCAATAGTGTGAAGTGTGATAAGCATAATTGCAGGTACCAAGGCAGAAGTTAACCAGCTTTTAGAATGACGCTTGCTCACTTAGATCTTCTCTCAGATCTTATGCCGATAATATCAGTTTCAATATCAACACCAAGGGTTGTCAGCCGTTCTTTTACCAACTTGATCCCATGCTTCACAGTGCACGAACCGCGTATTGTATGCAACCAAAGATTAAACTGTGTTTCTTCGCGGACAACATAAGCGTTCAAATACCGTTTTTTTTTTGTTTTTTTTTTTTTTGTTTTTTTTTTTTTTTTTAACTTCCACACATCAAAGCCCAACGAAAATGTATCATTATTTCTTGAAATATTCATCTGAACAATCATGACAAGTCTGACGGTTTTTTAAAAATTTATAGCA
This sequence comes from Vandiemenella viatica, assembly GCA_031002005.1. NCBI lineage: Eukaryota > Metazoa > Arthropoda > Insecta > Orthoptera > Morabidae > Vandiemenella > Vandiemenella viatica. The sequence continues at coordinate 169,069,834 of JARYHS010009186.1, read as the reverse complement.
TTACCAGAATTAGGAATTTGAAATCCACCTTTATCTTAAATCTGATGAAGTACAGAAACAATTTATGGTAAAAACATTTTTACATATCATTCTCAAAACCTTTTATTCCATAGATTTGTCCTTTTTGAAATAGCTATCAATGGTTTTGACCTCCTTTTTGTATTATTTCTAGTTGTTCCACAGAAACAATTCCAACTGTATGACTTTTTGTGTGTTCGATCTGGGAGCTAATTTTGCAGTCGGTGCCATATAATAGTAATGCGTACAACAAAAACAAACGGAAGTTCTTATAGGCAACTAGAAATGAATTTATTTACTTAAGAATCACGAGGGATGAAGTAAACTGACGTATGTTGCCGCTAGTCAAATGTGAACTTGAAGGGTACGGCTCAAAAGAGGTAATTCAACCGGTAGAAATCGAGTCGGGCTGGAAAGTGAGACTACAGGGCGTCAAGGTCACGCAGATTCACACACGTTTTCGCCCCATTTTACGGATTGTGGATCCGCTCAATTTTGTGCGGAATCCGCCATACTGCCAAATAATGCGGGATTTTGGAATACCGCAATGCTGAATTTCCCATTATCACCCACCTTCCAGAATAGGCTAGTATAAAGTGTCTTGGTTGAAAATGAGGAGCGACATGCAGTTTAATTCGTAATATTTCCGACGCCGACTAATTGTAAACCCCAGAAATCACTACCTTATTTGTGTAAACATTACTGGAAAGAAGTTTGTTATTTTGTATCACTCTTCCTGGTAATGGAATAAAATCTAAATAGTTCTTGGTATTCACCATCAAGTAACTAGGCTGTCAATCACAACACATGATGAGCTTTCCCTAAAAGTGTGTATATTTCAATAATTTATGGTAAAGACTAAAAAGTTTTTTTTTGTTTTTGGATCGGTCTCATAAGTTATGCTGTAGAATCAGATTTTTAGATGAAGGCAGATGATAATTAATATTTGGAATTCTTGCTATTAACGGAATACTGAAAACATGATGGTTTTTTATGGAGAACAAAGCGCTTGGCTTTATATTTCAAGATCTCTTGTTCGAATCCCGTGTTAGCAGATATTTTTTTTACGAGCTTTGGTTTATTAATGTGGTTCAGAATCAACGAAGGGAAAATGAAGTCAGAGGTGGAATGCGTGGCAAATCGTAAAACCTTGTCACCAGGTCGCAAGACGATACGAACTAACTTGTTATTTGCATCAAAGATTATGATATCAAATTAATATAAGGAAATAAAAAGTACAGAGAGACAAGTTGCGTACATGTTTTTAGAAGAAAAACAGTCGTACGCTAAAAATGGTTTGTTCCGGTTGAGATAATAAGGGGCCGTCCATTACTTACGTGAAGTGTTTTTTGTAAATCTGATTTGGACCCATCCCCTCCCCGTCCCCCCCCACCCCCTCCCCTCTCCCCCTTCCAGCCCTCCCCTAGCGTGAGATCGACCTGGTGATTTTGGAGATCTTTTTTTTAGCTTTACTGTTGTTTGAAGGGCTGCAATCTGAAATAAAACGTTGACGTGAGATCTCTGTCACGCACCCTCCCAACGATGGCGACATTTCACCAGACCCTCCCCTTCACATTTCAGCACACGTAATTAATGTACGCTCCCCAAAGGGTTACTGACTCACCCTGCGGTTTAGGCTACTGTGTGCAGCAGAGGTAAATGCAGAGCCAGAAATAAAGCCGTCTATCTCTTTTCAGAATTTTTGAACACTATTATTGAGATGTTGAAAAATTGCTATAGATTTTATGGTCTGCACTGTTATAAATCTGGTTTGTCTGTCCCTTTATCCAAGCATCACGCAAAATTTACCGAACCAAGTTAGATAGCTTTTCGTAGTTCGGAAATTTGTGGCCTAGCATAAAATCAGAGGTGTATCTTATGACACATGTTACCGAGGAACGGAGCAAGAAATGATGATTTCTTCGTACCAAGAACATTTAGGCTCCACAGATCACACTGCCTCTCAGAGGAACACTCCTTTCAGGGATGCCCGTCAAAGATCATGCTAAACAAGATAAACACTCCGCTCTTTGGATTTTATTAATACTGTTTTTAATGGTAATGTTAGTCTATTATTATTATTATTATTTTTGTTTTCTGAAATATAATTCGTTATGGTAGATGGAAAACGTTAATCAAACCGCCAAAGATCAACACTGCAATAAGCGTAACGAAATAGTGAAATTTAATGTACGGTAAAGGTGAAAAAGATAGTAATATTACAGACGTTTATGCATTGCTTCTAGAATAACAAAACACAGGCAAACGCATTATTGCCCCCACTAAGGTCCAGGAGAAGCTGCGGTAAATTGCCAATTAGATATTAATTACTGATTCATCTGCGAAAGGTTTAAGCCGACTATTGACTTTTTTTTCTAAAATAGTGCTTATTCAGTGGGTAAGGATAGTGCATGCCCCTGCCCTGTGCTGACAGCTAATGTAGTGCTGACGGAGGGCCCCCATCAGTCAATCTGTGTGCCTCGTCCACTGTGTGTGGTCCCGGCGACCTCGTTGGCCATGCGTCCGGCATCCCACCCGTCTCCGGTCGTCATATATAACAAACACCACCCAGTCACACGTGCTGCGCAACCACAAGCAAACGAGACACGGACGATTCGCAACATAACCAGGAGCTCACAGCACAACTGACAACTAATATTTACAACTGTAGCTTGTTTCTAAGGTTTGTTTGATTCATGAACAACATATAACGCCGTTGCGTTATCGCAATGTGAACAGGATCAGATTTGAAATGGCCAAGTCTTCTGCAGCAAGATTTTTCAAGGTGATGGTTGATCGCTCGCCCGGCCTCTCACTGCGGAGTGAGTGGGTTCGAATCCTCTATCGATCATCAAGATTTCGGGTTTTCCATTGTTTCACCAAATCGCTCCAGGTGAATGCCGAAGTAGTTCGTTCAAAAGGCCATGACAAAATTCCTTCCTATTCCATGCCCCCAGGCCTGTCCCGCCTCAAAGGGAACATGCGTAAACTACGTAGCATTATTTTGGCCTCCTGTGAAACGAACCACCCTCTCCCCATTTAGCCGGTCGTGACTTTTGGCTCTAACCCCCCTCCCCTCCCCCCAACGTGACACGTAGCTTTTATCCTTATTGATTTCAGAAGAGATTTTGTACTGTTTTCTATTGTCACACTATCGTGAATTACATACGAAGATAATTAAATGACGGAACTAAATATTCACATGCTGCGACAATACGAATGAAATGCTACATGGCTTGGCTTAGAAACATCTCTCATTCCCCCCCCCCCTCCCTTACGTAGCCCAGAGTAGCTTTCCAGCCAACTCCTCCTCCCCACCCACTTAGATTAAGTCACGTAGTTTATGGGCACTCCCTAATCACCTCGACGTCGCCAAAGCGTCAAACCATAAGGATAAAAATTTTAAAAAATCGTCCACTCGCATGGTTACAAGTTTTCGTATGATGGATGGTAAAGTGGTGCCCTTCATTCATACCAGGAGGAACAGTCACCCTTAATCGCTAAGAAATAAGTAAAACAGTAAATGACCGTCATTTGTTAGTGATGGTCACAATAGAAACTGGAAAGAATGTATCCTGATTGAGGTTTAATAACTCGTTGCTAAATTAGTGGAAACAGTTTCGGTGTACCCTGCGGTGACGCGGTAATATCGAGACACACAACATAATAATTATTTTAATAATTTTTTCTACAAAATTCTTGCTATATTGCTAAGACAAACAGTCTGATGTGCGAAGGTTGTTATGTTTCCTTGTTTTGATAATGACTTTACCTCTATATGGCGTTCAGTTAACAGAGGCGGCTCACAAGGTCACTCTGCTGTGTTCCCACTCTGCTGCCCTTAACACTATATGCGTTGGAGAAAAAGTACTCGCTGACAAATTAACCACTCGCCTGTCTACATGCAGTGGTTTGTTCGGAGAGGTAGGCAAAGGGAGGGGTGTTGAGGTGAGAAGCGGGACAAGACGGACATGACCTTGAACCAACAGCTGAGCGTGAATAGGGGACAATGATCCTCGGTAGGAACCAAGTGGCATTCTGTTGGACAGATTTTGGAAAACCATTGAAAACTGAAAACAGAAATTTTGAAGATCGAACTTACGTCCTCGCAAATATCTGTACCGACAGTTAAATGATCATCCGCGGGGTTCGGTAGCTCTGCTGTTCTTTTATCTTGATAAACACGAGGGAAGTTATTCTTGCTGTGATGAAACCTGACGCAAAATTCCGCTGGCCGAACATGCACATCAGACACCTTGTGATCGCTACTACGCAAACGTCATTACTGCACCTCTCACCACAGTTTGTTCCGCGCGCAGTTTCCAGTAAGTCAGCATCCGGACAGACGAGCTGCAAGGCTTCTGTTTCACTCTCGGAGATGCTAGTGCTGACGCGAGGAATGCATCAGTCCTGTGCAGTCAACTGTTCTCTTTCTGGGAGGAAGTACTCTGCCGTCAATCGCTCCCAGCACCTCGCTACCTAGTTTATTAAAATGAAGATACGAGTTCTTCAATAATCTCAATCGCTATAACACAATATTAGCTTTATTTATTTATTTACAAAAAGTTATTCGTTTTTGTAGCCACTCAGCATAATCTCTGTGTTTCTATTTTATTTTTCATCAATTGTATTAGTCTCCTGTTGTTATTGATGATCACAAGTGAAATGAAAACAAAGGACATACATAACTAGGGTTCGGACAAGTCATATTTTTTTTAGCTGAAATGCTGAGTTAAACACTGATTCAACGTTTCTGATTGTATTTAAATGTATTTTATATATGATATAAATGCATATTCAGGCCATTTTCCTAGTTTTGGTCATATTTCGATAATATTTATGGTCATATTGTCATATTTTGAGGAAAAATCTGGTAGTTTTTTAATAGTACCGGGATTTCACTAGATAGAGGTGAGAAGAAATTATGATAATTATTCTCAGACCTGTACTTCTGCTATACAGATGAGGAAAAAACAAAATTAATTTTCACTGTAGTCAGAATTCACCAGTCAATAATTAAAGTTATACGTTATTGTCACTCTCTAAACATAATGTTTCACCCACCTTTTAATATCGGCAATGCAGCAGAAGCATGCCTGTGTCGATTAGCATCAATCAGTACCTCAATGAAATATCCTCAGTTATCGTTAAATCTGCATTGAATCTGTGAGACCTATCGCCATGCCGAAGATAAAATCTTCTGAAAGTGCGAAGTTACGTAAGGAAATTTAGAAAGGAGTATTTTTGTGCATATGAAAGAGTTCTGTTCTGTAAATTATCTGAAATTAAAGTGACTTCAACAAAACGTTTTAAAAATTCAATTTCCCAATGGTGCAGCAAGTGCACGGAATCAAATTATGTTGTCTACATGAAAGCTACATTACTATATAAAATAAATGATGTGTGATTGAGCATGTTATGACGCACAGTAAATTTTTAGGTCATATTTACCCATTTTTAAAGCCATATTTGCCTGCATATTTCTCTATTTGTTTGGTCATAAGATGCGAACCCTACACATAACACTTAATTAAAACCACCTACTCTCTGAGTCTTACTCCGTGCAACGCTAAGCCAGATCGCTACACGGGCTGGCACAATATCAGTTTGCGAGTAATAAACATTATCATCCCATTCAAAATTACTCATTTCACACCGGCGTACTCCTTATTTACGGTACTACTATTGCCTTCTTTTGCAGATACGTCAAGATTCCAAGAAACTGTCAGTTTTCTACGTATGACAGAGTGAAACAGTACAATCAAGATAGTCACTATCTTATCAACAAGTCCTCTTATTTACGTCGAGGATCGTACGACGCAGTGTTTGACGTCTTGCTTTGTATTTCGTAACATACCTGGAAATTCAGATATAGCTTTAACAATAGCGGCGTCCATGAAAATAAAAGACAAACAGTAGCTCTTAAATCCTGGAAGGTCTAGTCAGATCTAGTCAGACTATCACATACCTCTAACGAAAATAAAAATAAAATATCCATAATGGCTATTAACTTAAGAAAATGCTGATAAATACTGCAGTCAGGTCTTTTATTGAAATATTGTTCCTCAAGTCGATTCTATTTCAAGGGAAGGAAGTGAATGAAGCCATCTTTTTTAAAACGTTATATAATTGTACCGTTATATTTTCTGATCTTTTTATATTTAGTTGCTCAGGCTAAAATTGGGAATGAGACAAATGATTTTCAGAAACTGTCCGAAACTGTAATGAACAACATTATTTCATCATTCGTCGTTCCACACTTCAGCGCCACTCTGCTATGTAGAAATCTGACAAGGGAGGGTCCATAAACTACGTGGATCGGTCTAGCGGGGGGGGGGGGGGAGGGTTGGCTGGAAAGCTACGCTACGTTAAGTAGGAAAGGGGAGGGTTTCCGAGCAAGGCCACGTAGTTTTCTATTAATATCATTTTTCACACTGAAAATTAGATACAGAACACACAACAGCATGTGAATATTTATTTCCTTTATTTAATTATCTCCATATGTAATTTACAATAGTCTGACAAGAGAAAACAGTACAAAATGTCTTCTGGAATCAAAAGTGAAAAAGCTACGTGCTGCGTGAGGGGAGAGGGGGGGAGGAAAAAGCCACGTCGGGCTACGTGGAGGGTTCACAGGAGGCCAAAATGGAGCTACGTGATTCATTGACGTTCCCCCAAGCACTATGAACAGGAGTTGCATATGGCTGTGCACGTGTGTCTTCAAGCGGCGCATTGGAATCGAAATCCTGGCATACAACCATTTGCATCCACTGCACATAAAATTAAAAGCAACTGCTGACATGAACCCTTTCTCTGAAGTCGTTTTCAACATTTAAACTTTCCAATAATATTAAATTGACGCATTCTTTCAGAGTTGATTTCGCAGGTCAAAAAATATTTGGTGTAATTAACATATAATTGTGTGAAAGATATTTCCGAACTGGATCTTTAAACATGGACATGCTAAAAATTTTCAGTATTATTACGGGAACAGAATTATGTATTTTTATCTCATCACTATGAATATTTCTTTGATATACGTAGTAATAAAATCACTGGAAAATTTATCACTTGAATAATGGTGTCGTAGTTTTCACCAGAATATTGAGGTATTCTCACCATGAAACAAGATAAATATTTTTTTCCCCTGTTTTAGTTTTAATTCCTGGCATTTTTCATCGACTAACGTAAACACATAAGGCCAATTAACTTGCATAATGCACATTTCGCATAATTTATTCACAGGAATATCTGAAAAATATACATAGAGCTTGAAGTGTTCCCTATGTTAGGAAAGCGACTTCTCGACCTTACTGTGGCCGTTCATTACCAGTTGTTAATTTCCAAATAATATTAAGCATAAAAACAAATCAGGTGGGCGCCAGAGATTGGAGTCTACCCTATTCTGAGGGAAGCGACATTCAGATTTCTAAGTATTGTTATTTAAACATGAATTATTGAACAACTAGAATTATTAATAAATTCAAATGACACATTACATGACTGGATGGGATCTATTGAAAACAAGGTTCACAATCTGACTTTATGTTTTACTTATGTATTTTAATTGTTTCCTTGACAAGATTTTACAAAGATTAATTTTCTTTTTGCAACACAAGGGTACATAACTTTCTCGGTGGAGCAAGAGAGTTTGTCTCAAGGTTGACTAGGGTGAAAAACGACGATGATGCAAAAGTTCCTTTTTTCTGAATGATGTTTACCGTGCAGGCAAATCTAAGTTGTGCAGTCGGTGGGTTGACCAGCTCTCCATCACGGCCGGCTGCCTCACTGCTGTCTCTCTCGTGGTCAGCTGGTCGGTCGATCTGCCCCACTCGGTAGGTAGCCTACCAGTCCTCTTTTCTTCTCGCGCTGCCTCGAAGAAGCGTCGTTTTCCGCCCCCTCTTGATGACCTCTGCCAATCACTGTCTTTGGAGGGAAGCTTTTTCCGCTGGTTGGCTCGGGACATGCAACAAAACCACCCTTTTTTTGTAATAAAAATACAAATTGTTCTTATTGGCTTGTACTTCCTGGCCTCCCCTCACCCTTCGTTCTGGAATACAGATTTACTTCTTATTTTATTTGTTTTAAAACAGCCCAGTCTCCCACTTCATCTTGCGTCGTGGCCCCTGTCACGAGGCTGTTATGCCATAAGTCACATTTAATGGAAACACTCAGGGGCTGGCGTTCCCCAAACACTAGCAGAACCTCCCCTGGGACCGGGGACCGACACACAAGGACGAGAAAACAAGCACGCGCACCTCTGGCTCTCGCGGATCATTACAAGCTCTACATACAACTGAATGAAAGTCAACATTCTTTTCCAAGAATACCAAGATGAAATTAGAAAATCAAATTGTTATCGTAGTAATTATTGCTCCAGCAGTGTCATAAACGGAAATTATTATCGAGAGTTACAATCTAACCTAACTATAAATTAAAGAAACTTTTAACTTTCTTGATAAGGATAATTAGGAAGGAGGACTTATCCTAGACAAATGAATTGAGACTGGATTCCAAATATCAAACTTTAAGTCAATTATAATGTCACAACTGAGTGGATGTGATGACGTGATGCCTAAATTCAACTCATTACCAGTTTATATTATTTTGATTTGTATCTGCGAAGAAAAACAGGAATAAGGTACACAGAACATGACCGTATTCAGCACTGATTTTCTTAAGCCTGATACGGCAAGAACGAGAGAAATCATCAAATTTGAATTTGAGCTATGACTTTCTGTATGCTATTACTTGCCAGATTCCCATTTAAGTATGGAATTGCCAATTAGCAACAACTAAACAATACGAAATTATCATTTAAACGAATATTATTTCATATAACTCATTTCAGAATCATATAAGATAGAGAAAAAGATACTTTCGATAGCAGTTTGATTTAAAATAATAGATTTTATTTTTAAATCTGAGCATGATATTTTCCTTCGAAAATTAACGCAGTCAAGGCTTTAAATATCATTAATTATATAGATCATGCTAAACATAACTATCGCAAATTATTTTACAGTTAATAACGATGCTCTCAGTATCAGTCACAGCATCATTTTAAAAGTTTGAGAAATTATTTTGTTTACAAAAGCTTTATTTACGAACTGCTTGTAGGAAAAGAACTAATTCGTTGTTTCTAATGAAACAGTCTCTGGAATAGAGATTAAGGGTTATATAACAGCGCGGTAACAATTTTTCATGACGTGTTTTAGAAATGTATGTCTGTTTTTCGAGTATTTGGTCACGTTTGTAAACAACTGACTACTGCTTCCCGCGTTCCCGATAAAACTAATAAAATTCCACCGCACTGATAACGAATCCGTGACGTAAAATCTTATCACCAATGTCAACCTTCTACTGATAAATTTTCTTCAAGCGGATACGGATGTGATAATACATTGGAGACTTTTGAGAATTTGGTTGTTTATGATACTTCCCTCCATTTACAATTCACTCAGCACTTAGTGTCGAGTAACAAAGAAACAGAGTCGGATACAGCAATGACCTAAGAAAAAGTCGATACCGGCATTAACCTGGAGCGATTTCGAAAAAGAACAGAAAACCCAAATAGTCAGACAGTGGTTTCTTTGTGTCTCCTTTTGTTTCGTCCTGTAAAGATGTCAAGATGGTATAGAACGCGAATGTTAATCTTGTAGCTAACGCAATATAATTCTTTCTTTTTCATGTGGTTAAAATCTTGCAAGACAAATCAGTCTCATAAAAATGCAATCGTGTCCTCGACAGACGGTGCTGCAGCCGTAATGAATAGATAAACGGAACTAGAAAGTCTCGGTGTATTTAAAAGCTGTAAGGTGAAGTATTGGTCACGCGAGGACCATGTGTCAGACATCACACTTGCAGATGAGAAGATTGAGACGTTTCGCTTGACAGAGGGAAGACATCACGCAGCCGTGCCGTTTCCTAACGCAGAATACCACCGGGTATTAGAGTTTGTAAACTTACAACTGTTGTTTTAGTACCAGCTTATCAGGTATTTGGTTAGTAATAACAACGGAAAGGGAGAAACACTACGGGTATAACAAAGGATTGGAATGTATTCCTCGAATTAAAAAAAAAAAATATATTCAGTATGTGACAAAAAGTTGGGTATGTGATACGTAACATTGTATAAATGACGATATAGTGAAAAGAATTGAGAACATAGGTATAACGAGTCTGGTTGGGACGATATAAATCTTTACAGCAATAACTGGTGTAAGGCAATGTGGATTTCTGTAGTCTTTTCTCTACATTGTAACTATTAATGAGACTGGATGACATTAAGTCATGTCATCATAATAACAAAATGAAAGCCACGCTGTTAACATACTAGCAACGGAACAATTCAGAAAAAACGTGTAAGAATTGATCAGTGACATGGCAAAGTCGTCAGAAGAATATGATTTCGTTTTTAGTTGCGAAAGAAGTTATGAGGAGCTTCTGCATAGTTACTGTTTCTAATTTCCGATTCCCTTAGGTACAAATGGATTTCCGCGTTAATTAGCCACACATGATGGATAACAGCAATCAATCTGCTAATAAGCAACAGATACGCTCTAAGATCTGCGTAGACATTGTAACGTAACCATGAACGTTACGGTTATATTTGGAGTGGATAGTGTAATCTGAGAGGTATGTAAGGTCTTTGGCGGGGGGCGAGCGCCGAGCGCGGTGAGTCGAGGGGTCAGGGATTGTCAGTGGTAACGTACGGAACAGCCGGCGGGAGCGGAAGGTTTACGGCAGTGTGTTTATCCCGTGAATACATCGTACGGCCGCTTGGCATGTGTTCCGTACTAAAGAACAGTGTGTGATGTGTGCTAAAGTATGCATTGGACTATGATGGTTCTTCCGAGAGACCTGATTCAATATAAACTGTGTTTAGTAAACCACTGCAGAATCGGACTATGGCGATTGTTTGTTAATTAGTTTCGAGAATTGTGCTCACTGCTTATTTATCTTTTGTCTGTACTTGAATCTGCTATTTTCGGTGACGAAGGAACATTAGTATTATTGTCTGGTGGCATGCTTGTGGTCTGTGTAGTCTCAGAGGAATAAATCTACGAAAACTAGTACGCATATGTGTTTTCTTCTGTGACTTTAATTAACCAATTAGCATAGCCGAAAGACTGGCGACCGCACGGCAAAACGAACCTTTAATTAAAAGAGTAATTAGTGGTGGAAGAAAGCTTAAGAAAAATCGTGTTAGGAAGTGTAACTGCTCAATTGCTCCAACGAACTTTTAACTATACAAACACGAATAGCGTGAGTACCCGTTACATGGCTAACGTGACAGGACATGTTGCAGTTAAAATTGTTAAGGACGGACAGTGATTAATATAAAAAAAAAAAAAAGTGCTGGAAATAATAAGCAGTGAGTAGAGCGGGAAGACAACAATCGGCGATGGTACGGCTACTTCGAGGCGGCGAGTGCACAACAATGTAATAAACGAGAGGACCCGAGCTTTCACGATCGGAACCGAACAACGCAGTCTGACGGGAAGCCTCGCCAGAGCAACAACTCGACACCGGGGCAACGCGGTACAGCGGAGAGACGCGACAGCGGAACAACGCGGGCACGCAGAAGCGGCGCGGCGTCATTGCGGTCGACGGCAGCGCGGTCAGCAACTGAGATTCTTCGAAAGGGAAGTGCGAACAAATTTTTTAATTAAAGAAAGACACAAACTGACATTAAAAATAATAATAATAATAATAATAATAATAAAAAAAATACTGTTTCGATTGGAATCACATTTCCGCGGTAGTAATTATTTCTTTTGCATTAATGAATCTTCAAATGAGCTACTGACTATGCGGATTGCAAATTTTATGCATGCAAGCATAATTTTATTCTGATTTGGGTCAAGTTATGTCAGTTTCTGTTAACGAATTAATTTGTAGATTTTTTTGTTGATTTCAAAGAAGCATACGTTGAGTAGAATTAATAAATGTCTTCCATACAATTTCCTGTAGGTTTTGTCTGGGAGGTTTCTGATATTATATTTTATTTTCTCCATGGCTGCGAGTGTTAAAGTTTATGTTACCATTTTGTGAAGATAGGGGCATTATTTTACATTGAGCTTATACGAAGTGGATCATGCAATATTCAATTCGACTTGGAAAGATTTCTTCGTGCAATATTTTCTTTCAGATCCAGCAAACTTGCGTTTTCACCCAACGTTGTTTTATTCATGTGCAGTTCCTGCTAACCTGTGTTCTGGTTCAATGCTTTGTAGTTAGGAAACTGTTTGTTTTACATGAACTGTAGCCTGGATTTTATGGTTTTTCAGTGTTCTTAGATGGATTAGAAGTTGGGAAAGATGGACTTTGCGTTTGACTGTCCACAGTTTAAGGGTGTGGAAAGATTCTTAAGTAGCCTAGACTTTCTTAGGGTTCACATCAAAGTAGAGGATAAAGATAAATACACGGCTATAATAAATGTTGTTAAGAGGGTGGTAGCAAGCTTTAAGGAGGAATGCAAAGTACATGTACAGCACAGTAAAGAGTTCAGGGATCCTGAAATTCTAAAAAATATAGATTGGTATATAATTTCAGTATGGTCAAAGCTTGAAGAAGTTCGAGAAAACTTGGGTAGTTTTTGTGATAAAATATCCATGGTTTCAGTAGATTCTGCTATTGATTATATCAAGGGGGCTATACCCGATGTTGGTTACAGAGTAAAATACCTTGAACATAAGTTTAGTTGGGTGCGAAGGGTGAAATTCGAAGATGATGTTTGTAGTTATATTGGAGGATTATTCAATGCTGATTGTGAGTTAGATTCAAAGTCATCTGAGCCTGTTGAGGAGCAGCTTGTGGATGATAATGAGTGTATGAGAAGTGTAGAGAATAATGAAAATTTGGAAGAGGACTTGTCAATTGGGAGTAAGGATTTTAGTAATCTCATGGTAACTGCAACTGGTAAAGGGAAAGTAGTATATCGGCGAAAGAAGAGAGTTCAATTTCACGTGTTGACATGACGATAATAAGAAGAAAGAAGAGGAAGAACTAAGTGACAAAGAATTGCATGAAGAAGTTTGGCGAGAAGAAAACTCGGAAGAACCTGTGACAAAATATAAAATTACTAGGGAAGAAACAGAAGAATCAAAGGCTGAAGAACCGGGTAACAGTCTGAAAACATTTGGTGACAGTCTCGACGCATTTAGAGCGGAGATGAAACGGGCGTTTGCGGAATTTGAGTATAACCTGAGATGCTACTTCGAACAAGAAAAAGCAAAGATAGTTTCAGAAGAAACTTATAGATCAAATGGAAGAGAAACTGTGAATAAAAACAATGTTTGTGAGCCACAAGAGCAGGAGGAGACTTGTGTAACTGACGACAAGAATGTTGAGAAAGATACTGTAGCAAAAGAAGAAATAATGTCAGTAGAAGAAGATGGAAGACAGCGAGAAGCAGTCCTTGAGATGAAAGAAACATTTCAGGAGACAGAAGCAGTGAAGCATGAAACTTTGCCGGAAGGGAACCTCGCAGTGAAACATGGTCTGATGATAGATGAGTACTATTCATCATTTAAAGCCATACAACAGAAGGTGATTAATGGGAATAAAGAGATTATGCAGAAGAGAGGAAACTATGTGAAGCCTGAAGAATGGTATTTGCTGAGAAGATATGTGGAAACAAGTGGAGGAAGAAGAATGAAGGAGGAGTGGAAGAGGCGCAGGAAGAAGTTACGGTTATATGATGAAGCAAAGAATGTAAATAAGAAGAAAGGAGGAAGAAGAGAAGAAAGTTGGAAGAGACGCAGGAAGAAGTTACGCTTATATGATGAAGCAAAGAATGTAAATAAGAAGAAAGAGGGAAGAAGAGAAGAGAGTTGGAAGAAGCGAAAGAAGAAGCGGGGTTTAAAGCTGTTTGGTGAAGGAAGGAATATTGTAAAGAAAAAGAAGTAGGTACATTAGGTAGAGGGGGTGAGGTACAGTCTTCAGTTGCCTCACTACGCATGATGGAAACATCCATGCATAAATACCTTAGCGTTATGATAGGTTTAGGCTTTTAGGTTTTTTTGTCTTCACAATTATTTTACTATGGTATTTTACAGTTGTTGTATCAAATGTCTGTTGCGGTTGTGCGCAGATTAGCGACCCGCACACTGTTTGTTTTGGTTAGGGTATCACCGTTTTTGTCACAGCCGAAGGAGTTGGTTATTGTGACCTACCTTTTCCTTACATTAAAGTGTTAAGACGATTTAAATGTGGCGCAGCGTAATGTCAGTTTGCGTCTTTCCGCGTGTGGAGTGATCAGTGTTGGTGTACAACAGTCAGTGAATGAGGCACCTGCCTGAGCAGGGCACCCTGTCAGTGCACTGTCGAAGTAAACAAGGCACGATTCAATGCATGTGTCATACATCAGAAAAAAGAGAGGAAAAATTGTTGTCAAAATATATTGTAACTCAATTTGTAATTTCTTGGTTATATGTCATGGATCTAAGCAAGGACATATGGACATTGAAAGGTTTGATGATTTGTTTCATGCAGTTTCAGACTGTGTGTGTTATTCTTAATGTGTATGTAATTATGTTAGTTTAAGGATAAGCAAGCAGCCACCCAGACTTCCCTTTATGTTTGGTAAACATTTAACCTTGTATTTTTTTGTAAATGTTTCTATGTATAGGTGAACAAGTGTGGTTTGTGATGACAAAAGTCGGTGCTTTGTCAATGCCGACTTTTGCCACATTGTAACGGTGGGGGTGTAACGTAACCATGAACGTTACGGTTATATTTGGAGTGGATAGTGTAATCTGAGAGGTATGTAAGGTCTTTGGCGGGCGCGGTGAGTCGAGGGGTCAGGGATTGTCAGTGGTAACGTACGGAACAGCCGGCGGGAGCGGAAGGTTTACGGCAGTGTGTTTATCCCGTGAATACATCGTACGGCCGCTTGGCATGTGTTCCGTACTAAAGAACAGTGTGTGATGTGTGCTAAAGTATGCATTGGACTATGATGGTTCTTCCGAGAGACCTGATTCAATATAAACTGTGTTTAGTAAACCACTGCAGAATCGGACTATGGTGATTGTTTGTTAATTAGTTTCGAGAATTGTGCTCACTGCTTATTTATCTTTTGTCTGTACTTGAATCTGCTATTTTCGGTGACGAAGGAACATTAGTATTATTGTCTGGTGGCATGCTTGTGGTCTGTGTAGTCTCAGAGGAATAAATCTACGAAAACTAGTACGCATATGTGTTTTCCTTCTGTGACTTTAATTAACCAATTAGCATAGCCGAAAGACTGGCGACCGCACGGCAAAACGAACCTTTAATTAAAAGAGTAATTAGTGGTGGAAGAAAGCTTAAGAAAAATCGTGTTAGGAAGTGTAGCTGCTCAATTGCTCCAACGAACTTTTAACTATACAAACACGAATAGCGTGAGTACCCGTTACAACATCTGTTTGCACACTTCATTAATCTTGACCTACGAGATCTGCAATTAAAGAGAACAGCTATAACATGCTGCTGTTAGTGCAAATAACTTAGGCCACAAATGTTTGTTGAAAGATATTTTATATGCGAACTTAACTATCAAGTTACAATGTTCTATGAAATATATTTTTCCCCTTTTTCGTATAAACACCTTTCTAGCTTTTTTTTTTTTTTTTTTTTTTTTTTTTATAGATTCTATAAACAAAAATTGTTTGATAATTTAAGAGAAAAATTTAGCTTTTATAAAATTCTGTTGGCTCTAGATTCTAAATTACTTCAGTCTTTTTTTTTTTTTTCAAATGAGATAAAAATTGTGTGATAATTTAAGAGAAAAATTTAGCTTTTATAAAATTCTGTTGGCTCTAGATTCTAAATTACTTCAGTCTTTTTTTTTTTTTTTCAAATGAGATAAAAATTGTGTGATCATTTAAGAGAAAAATTTAGCTTTTATAAAATTCTGTTGGCTCTAGATTCTAAATTACTTCAGTCTTTTTTTTTTTTCAAATGAGATAAAAATTGTGTGATCATTTAAGAGAAAAATTTAGCTTTTATAAAATTCTTTTGGCTCTAGATTCTAAATTACTTCAGTCTTTTTTTTCAAATGAGATAAAATAATAAAAATATTTTTTAGATATTGTGCCTCAATGCGTACTGCGGTGGTCACAGTATTCGACGTATCTGCAACGAACACGCTTCCCCCGCCAAGACGAGAGGACTGCAAGGAGGCAATCCCTCGCGACGGCATTAGGTTCAGCCAGACCTTTTCTTCCTCTCAGTACTGCAACGTACTGAATGAGGCATTGAGAGCAGCTACGAATTCATCTGTGAACAAAGAAGAAGTAAGAACAGTTTTATATCTGTTCGTTTAGTGTGTGCTAAATGTAATACGTATTACGTAGCTCTAATAACCAGAGCATTTTCAGTTTCCAGGTCTATTCACCAACAGCTTTTTGATTCTGTCACGAACACCTCTTCCTTATAAACACATATCTTAAGTCTGCACAGTACCAGATCTCCCACTAAACAGTACTATGACCCGCTACCTTGCCGCCTTCAATCAAACGACCCGTCTCCTTGCGGTGGCATCCTACATACGGAACCTCAACTTAGACCATCAAGATGGCGCCAGCCCCCTCGAGACTGACAGAATACGCCAATAAAGCCGGGATCGTCACATACTACAAAAGTTTTAATATTAGATGGAAGATTTTTACAAATTATTGAAACTGTGATAATTCAGTCTCCATAATACCCCACCATTCCGTCTTTCTCTGACTTCCTCTATAACACAGATGCCAGAAGACCAAGATGCTGAAGAATTTGAATGCGCCGCAGAAAATTCAGACTGTAAGAATTGGTTATAAAATCCTTCTATAACTTTTGACTAATCCATGTCGTAGTCCAGTTATTGCCAACGGAGGAGTTTTAAGAGTAATACAAATCAACAAATCTTATATAATCTAACCAATTACTAAACATTTACGAGAAATTAACAGTTTGAAAACAATCTTATAAATAAATATCGTTTATATAATCTGAAAAACTTTTAAAAATAAGGGGTCGGTGGGGGCTTTGATTTTTAATAGTGCTGATTCAATTCAGATGTACGAGAATCGCCGGTTACGTTAAGTAACACAGTGGTGAGGTACTGGTAAGTGGTTTCTCATTTTCTGAAACCAGCCTGCGCTACATACTACTGGGTGAAACAATGTCGCCTTCTACCTGGCAGCTGACCAAAACTACTTCTTGTCACTTTATATTTTTGAAGCAAAACTAGCGGTATGTCAAATTGTTCTGCTGAATCGTAACCAGGAATGTCGTTGAATTTCACTGTGACAGAGGTTTTATACTATGATCTTTACGATAGATTAGAAACTAAATGGCTGGCGGTTCTTAGGTAACGTATTTTGTTGAGAGTATTAATACAATGGTAACTGAACCAGTAACAGTTTCTTAACAGATGAACTGCTAAGCAATAACGTGTGCATCTTTTCGAAACGTTATATTAAATACAAACGTACGGACTTTGATGCAACAAATATAACTCTTTCAGAGGAGATAACTGGAAAAAAATATTCTACTCGTTTTACTGCTATATATATATATATATATTAGCTTTTAACTGCGACTTCGTACGCGTGCATTTAGAATTTGATTGCTAGAATTGGATATAAAAAGCTGAAAATTACCTAGGATGTGTCCCAAACAACACTGAGTCGGCATAATATGACGGGAACGCCATCGATATACCATTCTACCGTCGAACCTGTCTCATGACTAAAACTGTTATTCATTTTGGAAAAAAGTATCATGTTTCGTTCCTAAAGATACAAAGGATTTCCTTGTCATCGGTGTACACATGCAGTATAGTCGTCAAAACGTAAAAAAGACGGAGACTTACTTTCGCATATACAATATTATTAGTTTAGAATTAACAAAACTGCCTGTGGAACCAGTATACCGAGAATAGTGATTAGGGCACTATTCTATCACCAAAGATTTGCCAGAACATGGTATCCGAGGCTTGGCTCAAACTATCAAAAACAATTCATAAAATTTTTTGCTCCCAGTGGGGACTTGAACCCGAAGTCACACCGGAGTTACTCATGTAGCAAGCACATTACCACTACGCTACACTACCATTGCTTTCTATCGTTACGCATTACAAAGACATTTAGATTTTATGCGTTTGTCTTTCACAGTTTAGATAGTTTTCATAATTTAATGACTCTACTATGTTCTTATCTATACAGAATATAGTATCCCAGGTCCATCCTAATGTCAAATAGCATCTCCTTGTCAAATTTCATCACGATCGGAGTAGCCGTTTAGACCATGAAACGTAACAAACAGACAGACAGACAGACTTTCGCATTTATAATATTAGTATAGATACGTAGTGCAAGGAATTTTAATTGCAATTTACCGAGAGTGGTTAGCGTTCTGGCCTCGCATTCGGGAGGACGGCCGTTCGAATCCCCGTCCGGGCATCCAGATTTGGGTTCTCCATGGTTTCCGAAATCACTCCAGGCAAATGCCGGGATGCTTCCTTCAAAAGACCATGGCCGAATTCCTTCCCATTCCTTGCGCCCCCATCCTTTCTGGTCTCTAAACACCTCGCTGTTAAGAGACGTTAAGCAAGTAAAAAAAAAAATTGCAATTACTTCCATGTTTTTGGCCTGTTCAAGACCTTTTTCGTCATTTCAATTCATTAAAATTTTGTTGTTGGTAGCTAAAAATTGTATTATGTGACTCTAAGGAGTTTCGCCATGGTCAATATGATATAACCTCTGTTATTGACTTCCTTCTGACGATATGCTCACCCAACAGACTTTTCTCCATTGATCTACTACGTTGGCGTCAACGCTGGTTGCAGGTGGATCTCTTCCAGGATAAACACGCGTAAATACACCCACATCCGTCTGCGCCTATTTTCGAGATAACCTGACGAGTCGCGTTTATTTTCTTATCAGAAATATTCATTTCTGCTGAGAGAAGAGAGCATATTATTCTGAAGATATTTTTATCGCTGTTTAAGTTACTTTTACTTTCAGTTCGCTCGTAACTGGCACTCGTAGCAAACTCCGTAACTTGTCTTATAAAACATAACATTAAATCAGTGACACGGTGCGAGACGTGCTGCAGTTAAGTCCTTACCAGTCTCCGGACATTTCCGTCGGATACGACACCATATGTCAGTGGCTAGTGTTGTTACAGGCGTCGCAACAGCGATAAAGAAGCATGGCTAGCCGCCTTGTCGTCTATATGTCGGGGTTTTATGTTCCCCCGTTGCTCCTGTCAGTAATTTAAGGAATAACACTTGACGGAGGAAGAAAAACAGTGAAAACACGTTTGGGAACTAGGGCATACCGGAGACAAAGATGTTTACAGGCGGTATAAACCTAAGATCCGGAAACCTCTGACGGTCATCATTAGACGGCAATAGAGTTTGTAGTTTACCTGTTTAGACGATTAATATAGCTAAATCGTCCTTATATGCATTTAAAGTGAAAACCCTGATTACTGCGTTAGTATAAGTTATATTACGAATGAGCGTTTTATTAAAAACCTTGGTACAAAGTTCCCTAGAAATAAATGATTGTCCTTTGCTTGCAAAGTTTCTTTGAAGTGAAAGGTTCTATACTAGCGTACGCGATGTTTGGACGGGAGTAAATCTGTGAGTGCGTGACGTCACGCCACCAAGATGCCACCTGTTGCGCGCGTCACCATCACGCCACCTGTTGTGTGTATGATATGCGCGTTGGTCGCTTTTCGCAAAAATCTTTATACAAACGCACATTTTTTTTATCCGATTTTGATGGAACTTTGCATACGTATACTTCAAAAAAATTAGAAAAACATTGTTTACGTTTGATTAACAGAAACCTAAACCCTCTTCTCCTTTCCACCCTCACCTTAATTCCTGTAACCGTTACTCATTGAAACCCACAGTTTTTATCCGATTTTGAAAGTAGTTAAAACAAGCCGGTTTGGTAGCTCTGCAATTAAGGCGCTTATTTCCGAAAGTTCTCTCTATGGTCGCGGATTCAAATCCCATGGCGATTAGGAATTTTTAGAAGTTGTATTTGATTATATGAGCTGCGCCGGGACGTTCCGTGGTTCTGATCCCACATTAAACTGTAGGTCCCTGAAGAAAGGAATTAGCCTTCTTGCCTCTGACACAATAGCTTGGTACATGTCCTTCGAAAAATTCGACGAATTTAGGGTTTGTAGACTTAGTTAGATTTTTACTTTTTGAAGTGACAACTTCTTAAAGTGCATTGTGTGATTATTGAATGGGTAAAGTCTTATGAGTTAGCACAGTCGACTTGGTAATGTTAACAGTATATCTGCTGCGATCTGGTGGATCGATGGTTGAGGTGTCTGACTAGCAAACGAAAGGTCCCCGGTTGGGATCTCTATCTCGGCGGAGATTTTCCTAGACCATTAACACGTCCTTCACTCTGGCACAGCTTCCTGTTTAATGTGAAGTACGACAGAACCCTTCTGTGGTTCGGATTCGACGTTCAACTGTAGCTCCATTATACCGGGTTAGGTTCAGGTGGATACGACAGGGGCGGAAACCGTAGCCAATAGAAACCCTGTCACCAGGTCATTACGACCACACAGAATTATTATTATTTAGTATATCTTTAGCTATAAGTATGACGTGTTACGCGTCTGATATTGATAGTTTTATGTTTTCACTTCCATCGGCAGTCCCAAATGACTGCCAATTGGTTATTTCTGTATTTCTCATATTAACTGCACGTCGTTCGGGTTTGTGTAGTGAATACTACTTTTCATACCAAACTATTTAATTTTGTTTATGTCACATATTTTTTCATCTGTGAAAATATATGTTCTTATATCTTTCTTATAAAGCGAGTAAGAGTATTATATCTTTTATATGTTCACATTTGCTAATTGCTGGTGAAAATACTTAAAAGTGAGAAAATAGGAAACTGAGGGGAAGGGAGGGTGTAGGGATGCTCATAGATAAGGATGGAGAAGTAGTTACTGAGGATTTGGAAAAGGCAGAGATTTTAAGTAACTGGTTTAGTGAGAGCATTAGGGACAATAATCAGAAACGCGAAGGTCTAATTCGGAGAACGAGCTTAACAATACGATTAGAAATGAAGATACTAAAAAATTTGAAATTCATCCTGAAGAAATCATGAAGGAAATAAGAAAGCTGAAAAAACATAAGGGTGCTGGTGCAGATAATATTACTACAAATATCTTAAAGATAGTCGGATGTGACATTTTACCTTATCTTGAAATATTATTTAAATTGAGTCTGGATACTTGCTGCTTACCACAAGACTGGAAATGTGCGATAGTAGTACCGGTACATAAAGGAGGGGTGAGAAATAGAGTCGAAAATTACAGGCCAATCAGTTTGACTTCAGTGGTAAGTAAATTAATGGAAAGATTGATATGCAACCACATCAGAAATGTATGTGAGGAACGTAAGTGGTTTTCAAGCAGGCAACATGGGTTCAGGCAAGGATATTCATGCGAATCTCAGTTGGTAGGATGTATGCAAGATATTTCAGATGAAATGGACAAGGGAGGCCAAATTGATAGTGTAGCACTAGATCTTTCAAAGGCGTTTGACAAAGTAAGCAAAAAAATGGTAGTAAATAAGGTAAAAACTATTGGAGTGGATGAGAAAGTGATTTGCTGGGTAGAAGAATTTTTAAAAGGTAGAAAACAGAAAGTTAGGGTGGGAAATGCGGTATCAAAGGAAGTGGAAGTAAAAATGGGAGTGCCGCAGGGTAGCGTATTGGGACCATTGCTATTAATTATTCTAATGAATAATTGTGTTGATTGTTTACTATCTGCAATTAGATTGTTTACAGATGACATAATGCTGTATAAAAGGATCAAAACGATAGAGGACTGTACACAGTTGCAGGGTGATCTGGATAGGATATCTAGTTGGGTTGGTAAACATGGGATGAAGATAAATGCACAGAAGAGTCAGCTAATTAGATACACACAAAAAAAGGTTAATTATGAATATAAGGTGGCGAAAGAATTGCTTGCTGAAGACTTGAAATGTAAATATCTTGGCATTAAATTTGATAGCAAGATTAACTGGGCAGGACACATTGGACAGGTGGTAGGAAAAGGTTTCAGAATTCTGCACTTGTTGGAGAGAGTGATGAGGGGATGGACGAGAGAAGTAAAGGAATTGGGTTACAAAACTTTGGTCAGACCATTGCTCGAATATGGTAGTGTAGTATGGGACCCACATTTTGAGTATCAAATACAGGAGTCGGAGAAGGTGCGAAGAAGGGCTGCTAGATTTGTTTCTGGAAATTATCGCAGAATGCAATCAGTGACAGATATGATAAAGGAGCTGGAATGGGATTCATTGCAAGACAGGAGGAGGATGAGGAGTGTAATGGGAGTGTAAAGGGCGTATACTGGCGATGAGGCATGGAAAGATATTGCAGTAGGTATGAAAAGTAGTTCATGGAAGGGAAAAGATGACCATGACCACAAGCTGGCACTCGATTTCAGGCTCAAGGGTGTGGGAAGATTTTCTTTTTTAGGTAAGGGTGTCAGGGATTGGAATGAGTTACCAAGGGGAATGATGAATAACTTACCGAAAACATTAAAAGAATTTAAAGTTAATATTTGTAGAGGGCAAATGTAGGTGAGTGTAGAATAGGGGGAAGTTGGGTGCGTAGGGAAATTGTCACCGGAGCGTGTGCTCCATTGCAATTAAATTAAATTTTTTTAAAAATAATAGAACACACCTTTTTCTACAAATCTGAAAATTCTTTTTGCAAGATTATTTCAATCTCTATTAATGTTGATCGTTGTCATGATATGGAAAATGAAATTCTCAAAATGTCGATATTCTCTACAGAAACAGTACAGATCATTTTCAGAACTGATGAGTCGGTCGTTTTTTGACATTTGTTGCTGCCAACGCTTTCCATGTGACAATCTCTATAGCGTAAAACCAGCATACTTGTTTTGCGTGTCCCAGGTCCCCGGCTCAGATCTGGGCACGGATGGTTTTAATTAGATGTTGTAGAGTGTTTTGTGTTTTCCTACGCTTTGACTGTAAGAAACGGTTTGAGATAAATCATATAAGCATGATGATAATATGAATTAAAAAAGTAATGCTGGCTATATGGTTCAATCGATATAATGCTCAATAATGATTATAAAAAAAAGAAATCGTCCTGTTAATGATTTTCAGCTGTTACATATTAGAATTATTATGGTGATGTAATACAATCATAATTACCCGTACAAACAGTACAGAGGAAAGTTTTAGTGTAGAAGTTACGAATGAAATGGATTTTTGCTAAAGCTTCGCATTCGGGAGGACGGCGGTTCGAATCCCCGTCCGGGCATCCAGATTTGGGTTTTCCATGGTTTCCCCAAATCACTCCAGGCAAATGCCGGGATGCTTCCTTCAAAAGGCCATGGCCAAATTCCTTCCCATTCCTTGCCCCCCATCCTTTCCCGTCTCTAAAGACCTCGATGTTAAAAAGAGTCGTAAAGCAGTTACAAAAAAAAAAAAAAAAAAAAAAAGATTTTGCTAAAGTTATAATTGCACAAATATATAACAAAAAAAATTGCCATGTGTTAAAAGGTTACTTTACTTAAAGTATATTTTTGAAAAGATAAAGTTACGTATGAGAATAAACAAAACTTCAAGCTACTAGGTCGGGCTTGTGTTTGTGGGTTAGCAATCGCGAATTTTATCAATGGCAACAGTTTTAACGGAAATGTACAACACAGTAAAAAAAAAAAAAATTATATGTTCACAAAAATTTTTTAATAATACGAAAGCATATATTTTTTTTTATTACTGTCTTTCAAAACAAGATAATGGATCGTATAAATTCAATTATTAGTTTGGCCATCAACAATGAAAAAATTAGCAGTTTTTGTTATATTTGAATATCATATGATAGGCAAGAAGAATGATGGAAAAAATTTTCAAAGTAATAATTACACTCATCTGCTATCCTGTACTTGACCTTTGTAAATCGTACTGTGTGGTAAAAGAAATTTTCGGGTAGTGTCTGAACCGAGAACCATTGTTCACGTCTTTGATGGTTGCGGCTAATTTACAAAGCAACAGGTCTCTGATAAATGTTGCCTGCAAGAAGATTTGCAGGTTTCGTTGCGACATTATTTCCCATTTGCTTTGGAGTTGCGGGCGATAAGGGTCACCTCTGGTGATGGAAGCCCCCTCTGTGGACCGACAAAGCATCGGGCACGTGCCCAGTCAGACAAAGACTCTGCTCTCTTTATCAGCTGAGCCAGGCTGGCCGCCTAGCACGCTCTTTGTCTCCGTATTACGTCCTCGACGCTTTCTATAACCTCCCACCGATGCTAATTAAACTTCGTAAATAAAAGGCGTATAAAAGTAGTCACATCTAAGGTCACTATCGAAAAACTAGTGATTGGAGTGCCCATATTTCAAATCCTGATTCCAGCTTCAAATTTTACAATCTTAACATTATCTTTACTTGTGATGAAGGTTGTGCTGTGTATGTAAGCTACGATGTGAACACTCCGTTCTAGAAATTCTACTTTTAGTTGTGGATACCATAGGAAAGAAATCGATAGTAATGGAATGCTAAGCTTCCTGTGCAAGGATCGAACCATCCTTCAGATTGTCGATTAAGTAAGGTTTAGGCTAAGGTTTTATGGAGCCGAAGAATAAATTCGACAGAGTTCCAAATTGCATCGAGCTTCGATGAGAGAGCGGTAACGCTCTGGTGTGGCTTTGGGGATGGTCGTGGGCTCTAAACCCCTTCCGACCATCCAGAAATCCATGGTTTCCAGAAATCGCTCCAGCCAAATGCTGGGACGGTTCCTACAAAAGGCTATGGCCGAATACTTTCCCCATCCTTGGCCCCCATCCGCTCCTGACTGTAAAGGCCTCAACATCAGCAAGGCGTGAATTCCGAAGGAAAAAGAAATCCAAATTACACATAAGAATTCCATTGCTTGAAGAGGAACCACTGACTAATAACGTATTTTTATTTGATGTAATTCATACATGGGAAGAAAGCTTTATCACAACAGATAAAAGATCCTGCAACCGGTGTCAAAATGGGGATCTTTACAGTGTAATGAGGACAATAGTTGCACCCCTTGTCCTTCATCTTGGATCCTTCCTTTTAATCATCTTTCTAGTTCGCAAAATTTTCTGTTTTCCCAAATATGTAGCTGCCTAGCTGATATAAAATAGAGTAGCGAAGACGGAGTGAGTGAATTTCGCTCATTATATTTATTTCTTTGATTGTGAAAATAGTCATAGCACTTCAGAAATCCAATACTTCGCCGGAAGATGAAATCAGAGATCGCTTCCGAAATGACGCATCAAGTTGACGTGTTTATCCATAGGCAGGTCAGAGAATGTTTTGCATATAATTAATCAATGTCGAAAATGGGTCTCATACAGGTCTGTAACTAAAGCCGGATTCATCCTGTGAATGTTAAGAAGCACTCGATGCGGGAAGTGAACCAAGTATAAGAGGACGTTTAGATGATGTAATCCTTTAATTAATCGAGCAGTAACACGAATTAAGAGAGGAGGGAATGTGCAGCACAACGACTAAGTTACAGAGAGTCAGAACTACGCAAACACATCTATGTTTAACTAGTGTATATACACTGCTTCCTTCGTGTATTTCCAGCTGATTTTGCACCCCATACTTTATTTACCCCGCTCATGTATGATGGTAACTAACAGGTACGTTGCACCAATAGTTTCTTATGCATCCCATAACAGTGGATATTTATGAAAAATTAAATTTCAGTGCACTTAAAATTAAATTTATCCAATAATTCTAGGTAAGCTTTAGTAATATAACGATAGGCAATCCAGGCAACAATTATTTGGGGGGGGGGGGGGTCTAGTCCTGTGAAGGGTGTTGAGAATCAAGCTGTAAAGTGAACAAAACTATCTGCCTTGTTGAGAAGATAAATAGTGCGAAAATTGGCGGAAATCGGTGAATTGGTATCGACTTTTATACGAAATAAATAATTATATAGACTTTGAGTTTATTTAAATATATAATACAGAAGCTGGAATTGATCTGGCTCCAGAGAGAACTTCGTCTGTATTTACCCTGCGTTGCCAACGTATGGTGAAGTATCCGACAAGGTCGTTGGTAATGACAGACGTGGTAAATTGGCGGAAGAGGTTTTTCCACTCACATTCAAAAATCCCCGAAGTATGTAGTGCCAAAGGATAGTAGGAACCAATTCCTAAACTTTTTCCCGTGTCTCTGCATCGGACTGGGGGACAATAACTTGTTGACTACTGTTTCTTTCATTTTTTTTCTTTTTTTTTGACGGCATCGTAGATTCTAGATTTTTTAGCCAACTTATGGGTTTTGATCAGAAGAGATAGTTTCTTTGGCATCACCAGAGGTAATTTCATGTTAATCACTCAATGAGGATTTCACAAGATTAACAGAACAAATTACGCCAACCATAATAAGTCTTTAATCGGTGACCCGCCAAACGATTACAAATTTTATTAAAATGTCAATCCTTCTCCCAGTTGCGTTAGTTCTGGTTCCAAACCATTTATCCGTCAACATGTGGCAAATACATCTTATATGAATCATTCTGAGCGTGTTCAGTTCACTTAGGACGCCATTGTAGTGACAAGACTATCGAGATGGGCTTAGAAACTAATCAAGTGATACGTTAATAGGTAGACGTGCTTTTTACTGTCATTATGGACGATGTTAATAAAGGTAGGATCACGAATGTTATCATTTGTCTGCAAATGGTAAAATGTTTGCACAAATGTGTATTTTTAGTTATCCAATTTGTGTAATGTTATAATTGAGAGGGGGATGGGGGAAATATCCCATTGAATAGCTTTGCGACTACGGAAAGCTGCCTGAAAACATCAAACAGAATGACAGGTATTTCGGTCCGAGAGGTGAACAGCACTGCTGTACCTCGCTGAAACATGACCGACCTTTGGATCCCATATGCATGCATTCCCGTGATGTGGAAATCTTCAGGAAGTAATTCGGAAAACCGATACAATTATCAGTTAATGACTGTAGATTGTTTATTTAAAGCACCAAACCACACATAGTTTCAAGTGTTTCTTACGAACATATCATTTGCAGTGTCATATTCATGGATTCTTTCAATATCTATTCTACATCTGGGGTTTCACTTCACAGCCAGCATTAGAAAGCCTCCTTAAATTCGTCATTCATCCTTACTACGTATTGTTCTTATGTCTTTATTCCTTATGACTTATGTGAAGATTCTTACAAAGAATGATTACAGATGAATAAAAGCCATGGAAATTAAGTTTCCGAAAAGTGTTATACAGTTTAGTAATGAGACCACGTAGTAACCAGCTAGGAATTATATCAGCTGATCGAAAACGAAAATATTATATGTGACTGTAGAAATAAGTAACATACCTTTTAAATCACACGGATCATCTTGTAGAATATTAAAATCTTTCAAAAAGCGTCACTTTTATGAATAAACAGTAAAATTTGATTTTGACAAGTTTCTCGTAATAACTTATAAATAAGCAGTTATAACTTGGGAGACAATTTCATTGTTCTGTTTTAAAAAAGCAAAGAAGAAATTTGAAGATAAGTTGATGTTTTAAAACCGAAAGAATATTTTGCTAATTTACTAGGATGATAAAGTTATGTAAGAAATTTCATTCTCAACAAAAGAGAGGTAACCTTACTACGGAGTTCCCACAGAAAACCCCCTTTCCTAATGTAGTACAGAAAAAATGACGACATTCCCTTTAATATTAATTTAAAACTGGAATTACATGAACAGCATTCATAAATTTGTGCAGTGTTTATTTCTTTGTACTTTGTAGTTAAGCAGACAATCGGCTCAGCATTAGCTGTAACAATAACAAACTATTCATCTGTCTGAATGAGCCATTCTAAAGCGGTGTGCCTATACCAAAACAGTGATCAACAAAAATATTTTTTTAAAATGTCTCATCCCCCCCCCCCCTTTTTCAGGGTTAAGCCCAGGAGGCGGGTTGGTGTAGAGCAGTGGCGGCCGAAGTGATTCGTCCAGGTAGTGACAACACTGAAATTTTTCGACGGAGAGGTTACTGATCTTCATTGTTGAGGTGAAAGATGCCTGGAAGAACAGCTCAGTGCTGACTAAGAATATCGCAACTTAAAAATTTACAACGTTTGAATGTCTCATTACCTGCGCGTGCTACCGGTTTAAAGAAATGGGTTTGAAATTGAAGTAATCCTGATAAATAGTTTAAAATCGAGCAAAAGGTAAACAATAACTGATTAGTTAAAACTTGACGAGTTGAACTGCAGGCAGTGCTAGATTACCCAATAGACATTAATTTAACAATAGCGAGATGATACTGAGGATTAAGTTGATGCTGAATGTTTGTTTTACCAGAAATTGATAAACTAAGATCAATATTAGTATGATCTTGTGATTTTTCGTGGGTCTTAATTTTTCCTGTGAGATGTACCAAATCTGTAACTCCAAAGCGTGACCAATTAAATTCACCTCCGAACAGAACACATGGAAAAAATTAAAAAGTATTTTTCACACTGCAACCACATAGCCACGTATTTTTTCTATAAATTTCTTCAGTCGAGATGCTTTAGTACTTTCTTGTCGCTACGAAATGTTTAAATGTGGTGCAAGTCTACCCAAATTTTTCACATTAATTTTTTCGTTGCAGGATTCATCTCGCAACGAAACCTTACGCACTCTTCGATAGTTATAAGATATGGTCAGCATTCAGTCCACGAACTCCAGACAATGAGCTCTGCCATGATTTCCTGCATTCCACCTAAGGCGCATTACCGACGATATTACTAACTTTTTCATGCTCCCTGTGACAGGACAAGATTTTCACAAACTGCTACGTGAAAAGCTAACCAACTCCCTTCCGAATTTTGGCGAAGCTGCCATAGCGCATGCGCGATTTGCGACAACTGGTATTTGTCACTGCAACGGCGAGATAGTTCATTGATGTGTCCAACAGTTAGTGATCAGTATTTACCCTACCGTACGAGTAATAGTTTATTAGAAAATGACACATTTTTAAATAATTATTTCTCTTTCAATACATTTTTTTTTTACTATCGATTAGCAAGTAGTGCCATGTCACAGTGTCACAATTCCTAGAGCCGCCCCTGGTATAGGGTCTCGGAGACCCTTTTCAGCCAACCAAACTTACACTCCTCCCATCCACGTAATCACCAGTAAGTTAGCGTCAGCCAGAATTTAACATCCTCCGATACGACGTTTGGGCTGATTTAATGAGAACGGCGATATTACTATCGTTGCTCAATTCGCAATGTTGCTGTTGACTGACAGCTGTCAGAATTGAATAGGTGCGGGCGTTTGACCTCGGCAGGTGTTTGTCTACTGGCCTGGTGAAGGGCCCCGCTGACCTCTGACCCGAGCTCGCCTTGGCCGCGTATCGCCTAATTGCAGCCGCCGGCGGCGACCCACTTGAGCGCCGGCTTTCACACCGCCACGCGCCGCTTCATCATGTGCTGTACCTACTGTGCAACAAGTAATTACGCCGGCACTTCACAAAAACCTACGTGTTTAATTGCTGTGCTATTATCAAGATACTACAAGAAATATACCACTTTATCAATTACGTCTTTCGTTTATCGATTCGAGCAAGTAAATTGTATAGCAGTCTGGTGACTCAATGCTAAGGCTTCTGACCGGAAATCGGAAGGTCTCCAGTTCGAATCCCTGTTTCGGCGAGGATTTTCATAACAGTCAGAATTCAAAGTGAAACGCTGTTTTATTATCAGTATCATCAAGTGAAAATTTCTTTTTATCTATTCATACAATGGGGTTTTCAGAAAATTGATGACTGGAAAATTGGTATTTGTTCTTATTTCTAAGGAGTTTGTACGTCGATTTCAACTTAGATTGCTTTGCGTGATTACACCAATACATTGTATTAGAATTTGAATGCCTTTCATCCTGAGCAGTTCTTTGCTTGGTGTACACAAAACTTTGAATTTGTTGCAGATCGATCCCAGTGACTGATTCAGTAGAAAACTTCCTTTCATGCCCTTTAATTCATTTTCTGGTTTCCCATTTGTTCCGCCCAATAATTCGTATCCTGGTTATACTTAGATTACTTCATTTTTTATTCGATATTCCACTATCACGCATTTGGTCTGATTATTGGTGCTGCCTGAACTTACAATCAATAATATGAGCGTTTTGGTGGTTTAGGTATCTGATTGGCGATCGAAGGGTCCCCGGTTCGAATTCCTGTCTCGGTGCGGATTCTCATAGGTCCTTACCCCCACACTCACCTCCGGCACAGCTTGCTGTGTAATGTGAAGTTCGCCAGAACTCTTCCGTGGTTCGGATTCCACGTTAAACTGCAAGTCTCCTTTACCGGTAGGATTGCCGGGTTAGGTTAAGGTGGCTACGACAGGAGTGTAATGCGCAGCCTTTAGGAACCCTGCCACCAGGTCATTACGACCGCAATTAATTATTATTAATATTATGCTAATATAATTAATTTTGAACCGATGATATGTGTTTGCTAATTATAACCGCATTAACCTATTTGGCTAATTCTCGAGAGAAGTTGAATGTTCGTTGGTTTTTGGTTCACCATTACAACTTCTGCCAACACAAACATACAATCCCAATGATGGATTACTCCAAAATCATCTTCTACGAACCAGGTGGAAGAAAATATATTTTTTTTACGGGTACATAGATATTAAATTCTATTGTCCATATTTTTTGTTGATATTTTTCTGTATGTCAAATCGGTAGGAAAATCGCACAAAAACTTCTCTTTTATTTACCTTTAACTACATTTTACAGCAGACAACTAGCAGCAAAACCATTGTTTACCGATGTTTATTTCGGGTGTGATGTTTGAGAACGCTATCAAAGTACAGGGAAATCTGAGTATTTGTTACACTGATACGATGTTAATGTTTGGCAGAAATAGACTCTAGTAGCCTACGCAGGAATCCTTGCTCAACCATCCGGTTTACTCAAGTGCGTGTGTGTATGTGCGGCACGCAGTATCATTCGTCATAAACATTTCCTGATTACATTTTGTGAAGCCACACGAAATCAGGACTGGAATTCAGACCAAATGCAAAGTAAAAGTGAAATAAAAGCCATGAAATTTAGTACAAATGCCAAAAACTACCAGAGGAATTCGAAGAAGCATATATGAAAAGAAATTCGCTTTTATACGAGGTATGAGTATTATGAGGACAGAAAAACAAAACACACAATATTTTAAATTTAGGATGTAAGCCATGACATAGGCGGAAAGCGTGACAAATTGAAAGCCAGTAACCAGCTAAATGAAGGCCACATAAGATTTATTTATTTACCTCTTAACCAAGTGAAAGAGAAAATGAAATGTACACCTAGTTTTCTTAAGGAACCCATGTAGGAAACTGTCGCATGGGTTTCAGCTATACATTCTTTAAAACTAATCCAGGTGTAGTAGAAAAAGTATTATAATATTCTAATTTAGTAAGAAAAATTACAAGTGACATTGTAGCAAAAGAGGTACCATAGAATAAAAACATTCTGTTATCTATATTTTACCTAAGACCCATAGAGTAGTGAATGATCGAGAGGAAGACCGCCAGACCAATGGTACAGCGACGTACGCAAGGTTGTTGGAGTTAACTGACAGAGGATCGCCCAAGATCGTGGGACCTGGAGAAGATTCCTCAAGTTCTACCTGAACTCATAACTCAAAGAAGCCACATCATTAATTTAATGATTACACTAGGTGATGATGGATGATGAGTGTGCATGACAATGACTTTTTGGATAATAAGATATGACTTCGCGCTTATCGAAAGGAAGATAACGTATCTGAAATACATCTCTAAGAATTTTGAAGTTTAATTACAAGCTGTAGCTGACTGAGGTGTGTATGAAACAAACCATTAATTTCTCGATTTGCGCTTTACGGCTCAGTCACTAAAACGTTGTTGGAGTCAAGAGAAGATTGTCGGAAGGGAACGGGAAGAAAATAACATTGGCGTTGTGAAGAAAAATCCCGGCAGATACATTAAATGATTTTATGAAACCATGAAAAATGTAAATGTGAATATCCGTACCGGGAGACGAACTCACTTCCTCCCGCCTGTCAACATAGGGTGTCTTGGATGAGTGCTTCAAACCATCCTAGATAATTATGACATACTAGTTACCTGAAGTATCACACAGTGTGTAATCCAGAACATGACGATAACCATAAATCTAACAACCTCACCGACTGCTGTATTGTGAGAGTAATCAGTTTTTTTTCCCGAAATCATCTTAGCATCAGAACTTCGGACATGGGAACTTGCGTACCAAAATATCCTGGATACCATACATCCTTTTGGACTCAATCACCGATAAGATTATGTCAATTTCACCATCACTTGCTTTATTATTTTACTAATAATTTTAAGAAATTTCATTTAAATTTATTATTCGTTCGCTTTAGTACAATTTACATTCATATATTCATACTTTGACATTATACCTTTACTTGTGTTATACACAGGGTGATTAAGGAGGAATGGTAAATATTGAAAGAGGTGGTAATATGAACAATACTGAGTAAAAAAAGTTCATATTATAACGTAATGCTGTCGCCAAATTCTAATGTGCATTTTTTATTATATAAATTATAATGTTAGAGTAATTTTCATAAATCTTGGGCGACCACCTAGATAGTTATTTTTGTAATTTCCTAAAGTACGCAAGATTCCAAGTGAGGACTGTAATGCAATGATGAACATTCAGTGTATTTGTTGCAACGAATATTAAAGAATTATTGAGTTGTGTAGGCTTGAAGCTAATCGTGGCCTTCCCGAACCACGGAGACAGGAAGTCAGGGATAAAGCGTTTTGCCTGCTTTCACCTTAGGTCGGGGAGTCCACAACAGGCCGCTGACCTGATATAAAAACCTGCCACCCGAATACGTTCTCACCCCGGCGAACTTAGCCGAAAATGTCCGACCTCTGTGATATACGGCGGGGCGAATAAGATATCGGGGATATCACTTGACATTAGGTGCCAACCTGAAGATCCAATCCAAATGAGCACATAACTTAAAATCCTGGACATTTTCTGTTAAATGTGATCTTCGAGACTGTAAGGGGCGGAGCGAGAAGTTTCCTCGCAGATCGAAGAGCGACGAGCTTCGATTCTATGCTAGTCTATTCTGTGGTGGACTCCAAAAGTTGCTAACTGCTGAGTCCGACTCCTGGTGTCGGAAACTGACGCTGCCGTCAGTTTGAGCAGTTTTCGTACGGCGACAGCCAGTATAATACGATGATGCGCATTACCAGATCGGACGTGCCTGTAGCCGCCTTGTGAGACAAGTCTCACATACCGTGGGTCATCTCCGAACACCGCAGACAACAGACGCAGAACTGCAACGGTAAATTATTACGAACAAGCCATCTGATTGTGCATTACGTGAAACTGAACCCTTAAGCGTCTTTGAGAGGATAGATCCATGTTCTAACTTTGTAACTGCAAAACCCCGAGCTAGCGGCGTAATTACCAGAACTAGTTATTGTCTAATGGTATATTGTTCATTCGTGGCACCCATGATTTTTTTGAAATGTAAAGTCACAGTATTATGATAGCGATCTCTGAGGTCATCATAACTTGTATTGTACATTGTTTCCAAATATCATTATTTTTTGGATATTATTTCTGAGATGGATTTAAAAGTAAATACGCAATTGTTTGCTTTCTCATGACGTCTAATTATACCTCTGAGCGTTGCTTTTATGATTTTACCAATTTGTGTTAATGTTAACGAAAAAATCCCTCAGTCTTTTAATCGCCAATGATAACAAAATAAATGTCATAGTGTGACAGTTTTCCTGTATTCAAAATAACGTCTAGATTCTTGCTAGGATCCATATTTTAACTCCTTCAACAAACTAAATTAAAATCCCCATTTATTTATACTAATAATTAATTTACAAATATTATCCATGACCACCAAGGCCCCTACTACATTAGTTCTGAAAATACAGGTGCTGAAATGTTACACACAAAATAAACCTCAGGAAATGGTCAAGAGCACACAAACATCTTATTGAAGTGCTTTATTGAAGCAAAAATACATGCATATTTTACTTTTAGAAATTACCCATCGACAAAATTCTAATGGTGGAAAAACTACAGATCTTTTTTTCTGAGATGCGCGTGCATCGGGTCTGTGCGTATCGACTTCAAACATAAATAAAGTGCTTCAATTTGTGTATTCAAATCGATGGTAGGATTTTCGAACATTTAATTTAAACTATAGCAAAATATGCTTGTGTTTTTGCATGAATAAAGTTCTTCACTTTGTGTGCTCTTAATCATTTTCTTTGATTTATTTTATCCATAACATTCCAACACCTGTATCTTCAAAACTACTGGAAATCGTACACATATTTATGTGAACTTTTTACTCAATATTGTTCATACTATCACCTCCTTAAATATTTACCATTCCCTCTGAATCAACCTATATATATATATATATATATATCATTCCGGTTTCCCGAAGTATACAGATTGTTCACTTCACAGAAATTCACCAGCACAAACCTCATCCCCCTCTCCCCCTGTTCTCCAATCACTAGGTAAGTTTTGGTATGTGCACACTTTCGTTGCCAAATGGCCAGATCCTTCCAACATGAATAATATTTTAAACAGAAAAATTGTACTTTGTGTTCTTCTTGCGTCGCAGCCTTCAACTATGGTGAATGTTGTGTTATTTTCCCCATCCTTCTGTTTTGAGGTTGTTTAACCCCAGCCGGTGTATACACACGCGAGCTGGTTATTTCATCAGGCTGCACACTCGACCAGCGTACGCAACGAGTCACGCCTTCCGGGTCAAGGCACTCTTCAAGCACCGTGTCCTGTCAGCAATTAATTCGTCTCACAGAACGGCGGATATTTTGGGCCTCTAGAATATTAATAGTCACGAGATCGCGTGACATACGTAACGCAACGCTAGTTCATGACGTCACAGTCTTGGTGCAGGCAGCAGCGAGGGCTTGAAAGCAGTAACAGGTTATGTGGGGAAGATTTGGCGCCATGTCAAATCACCCGAGCACAGCTCACGCAGCCTCAAAATTTATTCCAGTCTGTATGCTTGTCTCGTCCCGTGTTTTCACCTCATAGCGCTTTTATGCAGACAGACGTGACGATCAAAGCAACGTCATGCTGAATACTATGCAGTTTTTTTTATCTTTCATCAGGCACACTTCGTGTTTCTCCGTGACACCTAGAAATACTGAAGCTGGTGAATTTGAACCGACGATCGGACGTCTTTGTAACAGTTCTCCCCTGTCATGAAGTACCGTAAACCGGGGTAACTTTGGTACAATGTTTGGACTTTTTAGAGAATTCAGGAAAAAAGATGCAATTTAAGGAAATAAAGTGAATTATTTGGTTTAGATCTGTCCTTCCTCTTTCAAATAATGGCACTACAAACCAAACAAAACCATTTTTCCCCAAGAAAATGTTTCCCTTTATATACCAAAGTTGCCACATTTTCTGGTTAAAGTGGTTGGTACCAAAGTGAGTGAAAGCATTTTATTTTGTTTCACATTACACATATTTTCAGCTATTGTATATTGTGTTTCTTTCTGCCCCTTCGCGGGAAACATTTTGACCCGTTCTTCTGCCTGTTCCTTTGACAAACTTGGGTGACTTCAGAGGTCATTTGGCTGATGTGCTCCATTAAGGATTTATCAATAAATATTTCCAATGTATGTGTTTAACTTGATCTACAATGTATGTATTTCGCATTCTCAAATTTAAATAATTTCTTTCATTTAGATTTTTTTACTTTATACCATTGTTAGATAAATCAGCTATCTAATGCCACCACCTTAGAGACCTATCAGATATAATAACTATTCAGTTCAAATTAAATTTAGAGATATTCCCAATTTAATTATTCACTGATTTTTTAAAAAAAGCTGCTGACGAATATTGGTACATATAACTTTTTTTATTAATAATTCCTGGAAGCAAGGTCCACACTTCTACCTTAACCTTTATATGTCACAAATTTTTGTTTTAAATGGCATTTAGTAAGCATCACTTATGTCCGAAAATTTTATTCATTCATTACCTTACTTTGGAAGTTTGTGGAATTCAAAATCTTTGAAACTATTACGACACTCCCCGATCATAATTTCACGCAAATTCCAGTTGTTTTGAAACAGGTAATATGGCACACGTAGATGATTTCACTCGCAAATCACAAGAAAGATACCTGTGTTTATCCAAA
Organism: Vandiemenella viatica; assembly: GCA_031002005.1. Taxonomy (NCBI): domain Eukaryota; kingdom Metazoa; phylum Arthropoda; class Insecta; order Orthoptera; family Morabidae; genus Vandiemenella; species Vandiemenella viatica. The sequence goes on along the minus strand of JARYHS010009186.1, from coordinate 169,033,563 downwards.
GGCAATCCCAAAGGTGAAACGTCTTGGAGCAAACTTGTACGTTAATTGCTTTGCTCTTGATGAGGCTATTTGCCTTAAATTTCTATATTACACAAAGATTAGGAAGGTTAAGAAATACATTAAATTTTACTTTGTTACTATACTTTCAGTAAATTTGTAATAGTTAAGTTACAATTTTCTTGAATTGAAGTCTTCACAGCTGTACCGCCGGATAGTGTTTTGAAAAAAACGATACTTCGACGACTAGCTCCGTCGCCTTCATCAGGTGTCGAGACATTTTCTTATTTTTTTTTTAGAAAAAATGCCGTGAAAAACTATTTTATTTCAGAAATTAAAGATTTGATTCAAGAGAATACCTTACTACTTTTTAATAGTAAATAGCCACAAGATTTGACCCTATTTATGCAAGAATTGTTTATTTATTTATTTTTATTGTCATTTGGTGAGTACCGTACAGCCAGCGGATAACATTGTTTTTATAAAATAGGGTCGATGGTCGATAAATCGATACATCGTTACTTTTTCTTCGATATATCGAATCCGATATTAATACTTATAAAAATATCGATATATCGAAAATCCGATATTTTTTAAAATATCAACAGTGCTAGTAGTCAATTAGTTCATCGCAAATGTGAAGGCCATCTACGTCGCGTGAGTACTCTTCTTCACATTCGATATAATTATACCATTGTGTGACTATTAATTATTTGCTCCACCATCTCCTATGGAAAATATTTGCTTTCTCAAAAAAATAAAAAAGGCTAAGTGGTACGATAATAGGAATGATAACCCTGCTATGTAACTACCACTCACAATCATTCAATCAACCGTAGGGATGGGCAAAATATATCGATGTATCGATATATCGATATTTTTTCTAAAAAATATCGATATTTATTGCCGATATTTTTATTTTCGATATATCGATACATCGATATTGCATTTAGTGTATCGATTTTAAGCACCAATTCGATATTTTTTCTACGAATAAAATTCAGTATCCAATTTAATCGTTATATATATATATAGGATAAATATACATACATATCCAATCTTCTGAAAGTGTCTTAAAAAGTGAATTCGTCGAAATGTAACAGCTCCATCAGCGGTTGAGAGGTTAAAAAAACCTATTAAATTTTAACAACTTTACGTTAACGTCATTTTTATGTTAGCATATAAGCGATTATTTTATCTTTGTACTTGAAATATTATCTTTTCAACTGTTTTTTTTTATTTACGAATAACAATTAATGGGTTGATGAACCACAAGTCATTATGAATTACTGTTAATTCATTTAAATGTCTACAATCTAGTCTACAGTCAAAACTCCTTAATCGCAAGGAATGCGTTCCGTAAATTAGCCACAAATACGAAAATCTTGAATACGGAAACATTGAATACAGAATGTTAGTTTATATAGGATTATAGAGAATACGTTCCCAGTATACAGAAAAATTTTGATTTAATGGAGTGATAATCGCACTTTGAACTTAATAAACCAGTTCTGGTTTGCTTTAAAACCTCTATCCTAAAGTTCATTGTTATGCTCTTTAAAATATGCATTAAGGCATATAGCTTTCTCGTGAATTACAGCCCCACTAAAGAATACTTTCTTGTGATTGCTGTCTTGGATTGATGTAGTGAGAGCGGTTTTTAGTTTTTTAATCACTGAGAGACCAATAGTTTTTACTGATAGTAAGATCCTCTTCGATCGCCTCTTCCGTGTTAGGTTGTAGGCGATTACCTTGGGTGATGTATATTCCTCCAAGGAAAGTCCTAGGAAGATGAACTGGGGTGGTTTCCAGTTTCACCGAACGTGGTGGTGTAATGGTTAGCTTTATGGCCTCGCATTCGGGAGGAGGGTGGGTTGAATCCCCGTCCGGGCATCCAGATTTGGGTTTTCCATGGTTTCCCAAATCACTCCAGGCAAATGGCGGGATGCTTCCTTCAAACGGCCATGGCCGAATTCCTTCCCATTCCTTGCCCCCCATCCTTTCCCGTCTCTAAAGACCTCGCTGTTAAGAGACGTTAAGCAGTAAAAAAAAAATTCCCCGTTTCCTTCCTCAGTGTGACAGTGCTCCTAAGTGTGTATGACAGTGACACTGTGTGGTTCAGTATAGAGTGTTGTGGATGACAGATGAAAAAAGGGATAGGGTGGAAGCCAGTGTCGGCATGTTCAGGCCTACTTTTGCGAAACATCTAAAGGGGGCGCCAAGCTTAACATTCCCATCCGACGGATGAATCACCATCAACAACATCGCATGCCCTCGCAACATACGCACTGCAGAGAGGTTTGGTGATTAGAAATTGCAACTTACTGGTCAAGCCCTGATGATGAAAATCGTTGATGGAGTATTAAGTGAAAATAATTGATTTTCAGCACTCTTCGATCACGTAAAAAGTATTGTGACTTATTTTAAGCAGTCTGTCAATGCTAAGGATCTATTAAGATCTGAACAAGAAGCATCTGGGGAAAAGGAAGGAGAGTGTTAACTTTGACTCAAGCTGTTAGCACCAGATGGAACTCCTGCTTTAATATGTTAGAACGATTTGTTAGACTCTCTGCAATTGTAGCTAAAATATTAGCTACAAAAAGTCAGTCAAATATAAACACACTTGATATGGTTGCAACTTAACAGCTCAATGTAATACGTGACCTCATTGTCCTGCTTGGTCCTTTCAAAGAAGCCCCTGAAGAGGTTAGTGGTACAAATTATGTGACTGCTAGCTTAGCCATTCCTGTTACAAATCTGATTCGACAAGTAACGGAACAAGCTACTCCTTCGACCACTTTATGATTCACGGTAAAAGAGGTTTTACTCCAAAGAATTCAAGATAAATTAAGTCCTTTAGAAAGAAATACATTCCTTGCAGCAGCTACCATTTTGAACCCTCGTTTCAAACGTATACACTTCACTTCTCCAATCGGTGTGTCAAATGTGATATCTACAATAAGTAATGATATTCGCTTGGAGCTTAGACGACGAGGACAACGTTCTCCAGAAGTAAGGTCTACAGCAGCAACACAGTATATCGCAGATAACGCATCAATTTGGTCCGCACATGAAAAGCTATTATCCGAGCGTGGTGGTGTAACGGATAGCGTTCTGGCCTCGCATTCGGGAGGACGGCGGTTCGAATCCCCGTCCGGGCATCCAGATTTGGGTTTTCCATGGTTTCCCCAAATCACTCCAGGCGAATGCCGGGATGCTTCCTTCAAAAAGGCCATGGCCGAATTCCTTCCCATTCCCTGCCCCCATCCTTTCCCGTCTCTAAAGACCACGTTGTTAAAAAGGGACGTTAAACTGTTACAAAAAAAAAAAAAAGCTATTATCCCTTAGCACTACTGTTATGCAAGAGGTTCCCAGCTCTGGCTCAGTTCCTAATGAGCTTAAGCAGTATTTGGACCAACCATTAATAGACAGAAAATCAGACCCAGTAAAGTTTTGGGTGAATTTCCAGAGCTCCAGCGCGCTGAAATACCTTATATGTCAAGCTTCTTCTGTGTCGTCCTGCAGTCAACTTAGCTGTACCGAACAACAGGAGCAGTTTGACGGGGGAGCACATAAAAGAGAGAGTCCTTTTGATGTCCATAACAGACGAATACTGGTTTGATTGATTCAAAAAAATAATAAATTAATAAAAGTTTGTATAATTTCTACCTGTGTCTTTAATTTTCAGAATTCTCTAAGATATTTTGATGTATTTTATGTTTTTTTTTTAGATAATTACTACATTTAGCCAAAAATATCGAAATATCGATATATTGAAATATCGATATTTTTTCCCCGATATATATCGATAGTGTTTGTAAATATCGTTTCGATATTTATCGATATATTTTTTTAAATGCCCATCCCTAATCAACCGTAATATTATTAAACAAAAGAACTGAAAACCAAATACATCATTGCTATGCTGTAACTTAGATTAATATACATCACTGTAAATCTTCGACTGCGAGAAAGTTTTGATGTAGCTTTGATCAATCTACATCCTATAGAGCAGGGTTCCCCCAAACATGTACCCTCTAAGACTACCTTTTGGTTAGCGTGATAATATGATGCTGTGAGAAACCGTTCTTACTTACTGTAGACCAAACTTCGTGCTTACTACAGTTCTTAACTTACTGACACACAGCACTTGACGTCGGATAATCGAGTTTTAATTAGTTCGTAGTTACCGTCGGTCGCAGTTAGGGTCCTAAACCAGTCCGATACAAGTGGGAGGATAACTAACTAAGAAAAGTCTTCAAGCATAAGATAATGAAATTAAGTTCTCCACACATTTATTGAAATAAAGTACACATCGAACCGGTTGGCCAGTATCAAAATTTAGATGATATAGCTATCGAGACTTCGTAAACCGTAGATTGCCAGATTCTTGGATAATAGGAAAGTTAATAATCCAAATCAGTTCACATTAAATTACTTCCGATGCCACACTTTACTGTTCTGATATCTCAATACACTGTTCAGATCTATGTAAAACACACGTAGCAATGGTTAAACCAACTCAGTCTTCTTCTTAATTCTTGCTACACCGTGACAGTTCATATAGCGTCTCACACTACGGGACGCGAGCCGTCCGCTACCATACCTTGATAACGACTGACTTTAAACAATGTATACAGGCGCTCATTTCGGCGCTACTTGCGGGTCGGCTGAATGTTACTGTTATGTTACAACCCCTATAAAATTTCGCAGGCAATGGCGAATCCCACTAAAAATTTTTTTAAAAAAGGTTGTTTTTTTTGTTTTATAAAAGTAATATAGTAAAAAAGAGCATTATGTTATTAGTTAATGTGATTGATGGGATTGCTTCTTGCAGCTGGTTGAGTCGATTTTAGTAGCATTTCAGTCTCAATTGCACACTCCAGACAGCCAGTCAGCCGCCATAACGCAAATCTTGTAGTGAACCCCCTACGATCAACTCACGAGCCCCTAGGGGTTCACGTACCACACTTTGAGAAACCCTACTATAAAGTATGCACCGAGTATTGAATTAGGTATGTTTCACTTTGTTGTGACGTTGTGATGCTGAAAAATTATGGAAAAATTAGTTTCCATTTTTCAGTTAACGTAATTTGTGCAGTAACGATTGGTAGAATTTTACGGGGTTTCAATGAATGTGGTAGCGTCCAATCAGGCTCCGTGGTTTTGAACCTAGTATAAACTGTAATTCACCGTTTCCTGGTAAAATTGCAGGTTTAATTTAGACGACAACGACATAGACTTATTGAACAGCTGGTACGAAACTGGCCACCTGGTCATTAAGACCATTCGAAAAATCATTATTTAGTTATTATACATCTCGTTCAGTTAACAGAGGCGAGTCAAGATCACTCTCACCTACCCCCACTCCGCTGCCTTTATTCCTACGTGGGAAGGGGAAATTTGCTACTCGCCTTGCTGGATACAGTAGTCTGCGAGGACTGGAGGGATACTGAGGTGAGAAGCGAGGCAACGGGAACATGACCTTGAGCCTTTAGAGCAGGGTTGGCCAACCCAAATGATCTTGCGGGCCACTTTGGAAGTGCATCATAACTCCGCGGGCCGCGTATAAAACGATATATCCCCATTGTGACGGTCCGACCGTCTCTGTGCTTAAATAGCAATGATAATTATGGAAATTTAATATTTTATATTCACATTAATTTTAATATTAGATCAATTCTTCTTACATTGATATTTCATAAGCATCTCATTTTTGCGGGGAATGGGTCAAATTTGCTCTGAGCAAAAGATTCACAAACATAACTAGACATTTATTTTCACATATGAAACTTGATGAATTTAATTATAAAAATTTGACATTCACCTTCCTTTTTTATAATTATCAAAAATAACAACATTTGATACCATGGGCGCCACCCTACATGAGACTTATGTTTACACGCTGTTGACTCAAGACAAATTGTCCGACTAGCTCATTATAAACAATTTTACTGGACATGAGAACTTCTTATCTGGTGAATCGCTTCACCCAGGAACGTTTACTGGAGTCTTGATTCCTAAACAATTCAGTGGTAATGTTATATTCACCTTCTCAATTGCATGATATTGTGTAGATGAACTAAACCACCATCCTTAGTCGATCAGGAGGTCCAACCGCGGCGCCAAGCAACCATAAACTTAGTTAAACTCTAAGTTTAACCACTGCACTATTTCCCGCTGAAAAACACACTTATACTCATAACTTTACACCGCTTCTTGGTCTGCATCCACAGAGAGGTGGCACAGAGGTGTTGCTTGTCCCGCCACCTATGGCTCACTGTCCCTCTTCTTCCGGCGACGTACGCACCCTTTGTCTCTTTTGGCGGGCGAAATTCCATTGGCCGATTAGGAGTCTAAGCCGCTGGTCAACCCCCACCGTTCGCCATGAAAAGAGAGAACATACCTCAATCTTCTGTCAATAGGTGGCATACCCTGTCTCATCCAGCCACTCTTGCCATTCACAACACAAACTATGGAGTGACCCTGATCACTACACCATATATAGAGATATTTTTTTGGAGTGAAAAATTGAAACATGATTTATTATTGTTTTTACTATTATTCTTACACGTAAACATAGATAATATAATAATAATGATACTAAACGCACTTTGTAAAGAAATGTATAACTCTAAAAATGAAATATAAAAAATATTTTGTAAAAGTGTGATGAATATCGCGGGCCGCGGGTTGGCCACCCCTGCTCTAGAGGCTTAGATAAAAGCTATTGCTACAAAGAAGCTGAGTTACCAGTGCTCTCTACTGAAGTTTTTATGCGATGTTCGATGTTGCACCTTTTTATTGTGAGTATGAATCATAATCGATATCGCAGTGTCGTGACCCTGTTGGATGTCTCAGTGCATTTGCGAAATTCTTACTATGCTTTGACTGCTAATAAGGAGCCCAAATCGTTCGTGCGGTAAAAGACTTAAATTATCTTCATAACCCTTCGTTAAATAAAAAATATAAAAAAAGAAAATTGATCCTAGATGCGGACAGCAGTTAATAGCTAATAAAAGTACTTTGTTTGACTTCAGATTCCGCGAAACTACACCTGTGAAGATATTACTGTAGTTCATCGTTTTTTCCGGGACCTTGTTATTTTCAGGATTTTTTTTTTACTTAAAACGTATATCCTACTTTTTAGGTAAATTAAAACATTAGCCAATTTGGATCTCACAATAATTTTCATGTGCAATAATAACTACTTATAAGTTTTACATGAAATCATTACAAAAATAAAGCTTATATGAGATAAAATTATTAAAAATAAAACTGATATAAGATAAAATTATTAATGAAAACTGGTTAACAGTTTCTCGCTAACTACTAGCTTTGGAGGAAACGATGTTAACTTAATTCTCAGGGGGGATTCGACTTGAAATCTGTTTCTGCGTTATATATTTAGGAAAACCAGTGTTGAAAGTCCGGCTTAATGCTTAAAGGTGGCGCAAAAGGTATCAGAAATTTTACATCTTTTTCTGCTAAATCTGTGTATTGCTTATAGCGCAATATCCACGAATCAATCAATGGTGTTTTACCAAAGATGTATTTCTTATAAGCTGAGTGAAGGGTTTAAAATTTAGCCGAATAAACCTAAAATCTAATTAAATATAGCAACCACGACTGTGAATGACAAACAAGACTATTGATTAGTGTTCCAATTACCCCTCAACAAAAATTTCTCATGGGTACTCTGCTGAAAGCAGTCGAAATAACTTAATAGCACAAGAAATTGTGAAAATTCAATGAAATCGTCGAATTAATGTTTTGCATGTTTTCCTCTTCAATCTAGACCAGGGAGAAACCAAGAAGCAGATAACACTGTTTCAACAAAACGCTCATGTTCTATTCGTTATCTAGCATCTTTTTTTATGCTGATGGACATAAAAAGGAAGCATTTAGAAAAGACGTTGTTGGTGGGAGAACAGTATGCTCTAGCCTCGCATTCGGGAGAATGTGGGTTCGAACACCGTCTGGACATCCAGATTTTGGTTTTCAGTGGTTTTCCCCAGTGCCGAAATGGTACATTCAAAAGGCCATGGCCGAAATCCTTCCTATTCCTTGGCCCCAGTCTTTTCCCGCCTCTAATGACCTCAACGTCGACGAGGCGTAAAGTCATAAGAAAGAAAAAAAATATTTCGCAGCAGGTAATCAGTATTCAGTTGTTTGGTGATTCAGTGGTCTGAGTAGGGATCGAAAGGTCCCCTGTTCGAATCCCTGTCTCAGCTGGGATTTTCATAGGCCCTTATCCCGACTGTACGAGCGTCAGCATGCTTCCGTAGTTCTAATTCCACGATTAACTGTATGTCCCCTTTACCAGGTAGGATTACAATTTAGGTTAGACAAGGAGGAAAGAAACTGGCCACCCTACCTCAGATGCCCGTATACCTCCTTCGGGAAGTACCAAACCTATCCTCGATTTGAATACCAATCTTAATTTTTAATTAATATGGTTAGCGGATGAATAATTTCATGAAAAAAAAAACAATTCGAAATCATTGGGGACCGCCGATAGAAGAGAAAATTAAAAACTACGCTTAAAAGGTCATACTTATACAGGGCGTTCGCCGGGAAACGCAACCCACTGTTAGCGCTACAAGGAAGAAACTGCTCCCGGCGAGCGAGCGGTCAGCTTCCGGCATTGTTCGACCATCGGCCGCGGACTATTTCATAATAATTACGCTTCATAAACTTCATAAACTTGTATGTGCTAAGCATTTAAATGTGACGTAATTCATTAGCTTACCTTATAAAAGATGCTGGAAGTGTTGACCCTCTTGTGTAATGCACATATTTCGAGACACACGCTGCCCTAACTAACTTAATGATTTTTTGGGTGACTGTTCTAGTCGAAAAGCGATATCGTCAATTTTCTCCTCTGTGAGAATACGGTTGACCGACAGTCTCTTTTTGTTAAAAAATGAACCCGTTTCTCTTACTTTTTTAACCAGACGCAGAATTGTTGATTTAGCTGGCAGTAAAGCGCCAGGAAATTCGCGACGAAATTTACTGCGACACTTTTTAAACGACTTCTTCTTCACATATGTATCGTAGAGAAATATTCTTTGTTGCAAACTGTAACGTACCATAATTTTACTCACACTCAAACACGGTACAGATTAGTAAGAGTATGAAGCCCCAAACCAGCCAAACCGCAAAGAAACGTTTATTCACAACACTGATTAATAAGAGACTGAAGTCACAAACTATCTACAATGCAAAGAAACCGTTCTTAACAATGTAAGGGTCCCATTATACTGCGTCACTGCACTGTTGGGGCAGCGGAGGTGTTAAACAGTGCGGTGATTCACGGTGCCGTGTGGCGGAAACTGCTGGCACCACTGTCCGAGCAAGTTTCCGACGGCAACAGACTGGGAGGGTAGCGTTTTCCAGCGAACGCCCTGTAGTTGCAGATATAATAATATAATAATAATAATTCCGTGTAGTCGTAATGACCTGGTGACAGGATTTCTATTGGCTGCGCATTCTGCTCCTGTCTTAGCCGCGTTAACCTAACCAGGTTATACTACCAGGTACAGGAGACCTACAGTTTAACGTAGAATCCGAGCCACGGAAGCGTTATGGCGTAATTCACATTACACAGCAAGCTGAGCCATTAGTGAAGGTCCGGTTAATGGTCTATGAAAATCCCCCCCGAGACAGGGATTTGAATTATCAAATAAAACCCGTAAACATTCCTGCACACCACGGGATTTGAACTCACGATCAGGTAGAGAAACGTTAGGAATTAAGCACCTCAGCCGCTGGGCTACCTGACGAGTGTTAAGTACTATCAAAATCGGATAAAAACTGTGGGTTTGTATGGGAAATTAAGGTAAGGGTGGAAAGGAGGAGGATTTGTTTTAAAGTGTACTCATGCTTAGTTAAAAAAAAAAAATAATGCATAAAAAAATAATTTTTTAAATATTAAATACAACCATAATCTATAATTTCACTGCTGCCCAAGTGCAATACGTCATGCTTATAGGAACAGATATGCTGCTCTTACAGCACGTTTGTGGATCGAACTCGTGGAGAACGCCGGTTCGAATCCCCGTCCGGGCATCCAGATTTGGGTTTTCCATGGTTTCCCCAAATCACTCCAGGCGAATGCTGGGATGCTTCCTTCAAAAGGCGATGGCCTAATTCCTTCCCGTTCCTTGCCCCCAGTGCCATCCCGCCTCTAATGACCTCGACATCGACGAGGCGTAAAGCCTTATGTACAAAAAAGCGAACTCGTAATATTTTACCCATTCAGAACCGTCCAACGCGCATACAATTCGCGTAACACGTGATAGCATGTCGGTGATGGTAGTGTGGTGAACTCATTGATTACCTCCACCCAAACATCGCTTAACGAGGCTATAGAAGTTTTCACTTCAAAAATATATCTACAAAGAGAAATTACAAAAGGACACGTGTTAATTTCAATAATAACTAATTCGAAACGTAAATTGGTTGTAACCAGCTATCTGTGTTTGCGTAATAGGCGCATCAAGCAAGTGCCTGGTTCACAAGGTTGCAGGTTTCCGTAAATATTGTTTTTTCCGATATGTTAAGAGGTGAGTGTGTCCCCCGATAGCATCTGCGCGTCCCGTTCCTCTGTGTGAGTAGTGTCTTCTCGTGCGGCCAATTGTGGTCAATCTGGAGGGTCGCGACCCGGTGCAGCAGTGAGCACGTCACGTGACTGGCGTACAGAGGACGCAACCGCACCTACCTAACCGAGAACGTGTCCTCCTACTCGCTGCTAGGTGACTACAGCGATAGTCGGGGGAGTGCTAAGGAATACTGCCATCACACATCTCTCTCCATATCATGCAATTCACTTCATATACTACGTATGCTACATACGTTATTACTGCAGCTTGAAAGGAGTCAGTCAACTAAATGGATGGTCACGATGGATGAAAATACAGTGGTCTTGTAATGCACGGTCAAGTGATAACATCCTTGTCCAGGACGTCGATGCTCTATGGGTGACTTTGGTGGGAAAAGAGATCTGCGTTCAAGTGGTGCCGTGAATGACAAGTCCAGAACGCTTTACCATCGCAAAGAAAACTCCCTCCAGTAGTATTTTTATTTGGAATAAAGGCTTAGTTTGTCTGCGTTTTGGACGTTTAGAAAATTTTATTTATTTGGCTTCATGTATCGCTCATTTCGTATAGAGTCATATCACCTAACGAACCAACTGCAGCAACATTAAAGAGTAGTAGTGTTTGCATTTGTTCCTTCCCCTAATTCATGGCTGCCTGGTGGATGTCTTCCTTAAATGTGGATATTACCAACAATTAATATATTCAGCTTCTGGTGAGGCTTCTGGTTATGTAGTTATTAATAAAACTGTAGCATTCCATTGTAAGATTTCGGACGAAGTTTAATATGAAATGTAGATGTATTTGACAAACAAATATAGGAAATTCACTGTGTAATATTAACGCGAATTCGTAGTGTGTCGCTGAGATTACTGAAAAGTTTGATTCACAGCGCATTCTGTCAGACGAATAAGTGCTTTCAGTCACTGTAAAATAGGTCTATACGCAATTTTAATTAAAATAATTTATGATGTAGAGTTAGTTCTACTCTCATTGAGGAATGCGTGGAAATTTCTCCTGCTGGATAGGAAAAGTGAAAGTTGTTCACCGAATGTGGTGGCATTCGGTAGAACGCTGCTTCGATCTCCGGTATAGTAATCCAGATTTAGATTTTCTATAGTTTGCAAAAACCATTGCAGGCGAATGTCACGATGCTTCCTTTTAAAGGCCAAATCCGATTCCTTCCCGTTCCTTGTTGTTACAAACACTCTACCGGCTCCCGTAACCGCGACGTGTTACAGCCGTAACACCCTACGGAAGTAAAACATTTGATACACCTGAACATAAAATCCTTCTCACCCCTCGTTTGTAAGAAACAAGGTACTTGTTGGTTCCAAATCGTAAGCGACGTTGTCACGGACCATTGCTAAGATATAAATCCATTAACAGGAATTAAATATTAATTTGGTCGTATTTTGTAATATTAATACTGATTACATATTCATTACTTTAGTAAATCATTACAGTGGCATTGCAGTACAAAAAAAACTTGTAACTTGATACTTATATCAACTGGTTTACGTTCGTTGATATAACTCAGGATATGAAATGACTATAAATACTTATCAATGGAGTACAGATTCGTGAAAGACGTGGATTTACGTTAAAAATACCAATTTTACTATGATATATCGGAGCTGTTACTCTGCTTGTGGTATGTTTGATAATATGTGTTATCTTGGTCTTTGGGATGTAAGGTGTTTACAGTCAAAAATTGGAATTACAGACATATCTGCAATTAGCGGTATGTATATGGAAAATATACGAACCAGTATTAAAAATGAGTCAGATTGGATTATCTGTACATTCTGAAAAAGTGGATTCCATTATTAGATGTTTGGCTTGACATCATCTGGAGTAAGTAAACACACCCACCATACTGATTGTGAAAGGTATGTGCAGTTGTTACATCTGCCTCATCGCCCTCCTTCCCTCCCTGCAGCTTAAATAAAAAGTTATATTATGACATTAGATCAGATGCAATAAAATCAACTGGAATTTTTTTCTGGATTTTGGCCTGTAATCAACGATTGAAGTCCTTATGGTAACAGAGTTTGGGGTATCTGTCTGTTAGCTGACGATTCCGATATTTGTCCAATTTTTTCGAGAAAATCATACAAATCTTATTAGTTCAAAATGCGTAAGAGGGGGTAGGACCGTGCGTGTTGGGTGAGCGGTAATGCTCTGGCCTCGCATTAGGAAGGACATTGGGTCGAATCCCTGTTCAACCATCCAGATTTGGGTTTTCCGTGGTTTCTCCAAATTACTCCAGGCCAATGCCAAAAAGGCCATGACCGAATTCCTTCCTCTTCCTTGTCCACAGTCCTTTCCGGCCTCTAATGACCTCGACGTGGACGAGGCCCAAAGCTTTACGCCTCGTCGACGTCGAAGTCATTAGAGGCAGGATGGGACCGGGGTCAAGGAACGGGAAGGAATTCGGCAATGGCCTTTTGTAGGAAGCATCCCGGCATTCTCTTGGAGTGATTTGGCGAAACCATGGAAAACCAAAATCTGGATGCCTGGACGGGTTTGGAACCGCCGTCCTCCTGAATGCGAGGCCAGAAAAAAAAGGAGAAAAAAAGAGTTTTGGTGGAGATGGTGGCGGTAATACTGTTAACATGAAATATTGGAAAATCATAAGGCTTGTAGCCAAGCTGAGGTTGTCATAAGATGGTAGAGTTAGCTGTCATCAGGAAGTGCACTTTAATAACATTTAGTCAATTTTTCAGAAATTTGAATTTCTGAGGTTAACAAAACAGTACTCCCGCATGACATGAAAATTCTTAGAATTTCGGCTAAATTGCGGAACTATAATGAAAACTGTTTATCTGTGATATATTCATCTATGCATATGGCGAAGGTGACTTACATCAGCTTATAAGCTTCGCATCATCTAGAAATAATTAACGGCCTCAAATAAAAGAGTAGATGCGAAAATTTGGTCACATAGAGTTCACTAATTAGTAGATGATGCGATATTTGGTAGCTAGATATATGTCGACATCAGAAAAAAGACTTAAATCGTATCATAAACCAAAAAGTTTCCTGAAATATGGAAACCAAGACTGAAGGATAAGCGGTTAAAATTCGGACTTTGGACTCTCAAGGACACATTATCGATTTCAAGTGTGACCTATGACATTCTCACTTTCCACTAATCATTTAATTAACTAGATTCGTATGTAATAATTATTTTAGTGCTGTATCGCTTATTCTTGTAGTCCATATGTTCTGTAGTAGAGCAGTACGCATAGTCTTTGGAGCAGTATAGGTTGGTAGCGCTAAGTTCGTAATAGCATTTATCTGAGTTGGCGGTACTGCTGTGTGTTGGAGAGAGAGAGAGAGAGAGAGAGAGAGAGAGAGGAAAAAGTGACGAGAAACGCAGGCGTGGCTCAGTCTTGGTTAATTGTTGTGTCGAGAATTGCAACTGATTTTATTGAATATGATTTCGTATCAATGAATTTAATTGTGTTCAAATTTTTTATGTCTCACGAAGTAAAGTGGCTTTCATGGCAGTACTGCTTCGTAAATGCGTGATAACAGTACTTATCTCATTTACAGATTGTGAATGTGTAATGTTTTTAACGACGCCAGCTGCAGAATTGAGTTTTGAAGACAGGGTAGCACAAAATTTATCGTCCATAACATACTGCAAAATCGTTTGGAGTGTAAGAGCCGTCGTCTGCATCAACACTTCAGTTCGACATAGGCTCTTATGTTAGTTAATTAACAACTCTAATTGATAACTCACTTTATACAGATTTCAGTTTTCAGATAGTACTTTTTAATTACTTAAGGCGTAAGTCCAATATCAGATAAGAATAAATCTGACTGTAGATATTTGTTCTTAATATTATGCGAAACTTCCACCTTCTCATCGCTCTGCGGAAAAGCAAGACGGCTGTGCGTTATTTACCACCGTAGGCGCTCTTGAGCACTGGCACGAATGTTGGCGTAAGTCTCCTGCTAATTACTGTTGTAATTACACTGATTGTAACCGCGTGTGAACGGGCTTAGCACTTGAACCACTGAAGGGCGTTCACTGTTGCATGCTTATTCTAAGCGCGAATTCGCGTTATTGCACACGGCACCGTGTTGCAATGTATGGATAGCCATCGGCTAGACTCAGTCCTTATCTAATCTAAATGTAAAAGTATGTTTAAATTGACGTAATGGTAATATTAATACTCCAAAATTAAACTCAACTTTCAATTATCATGACCCAACTAAAAACGTGAAGCTAGAAGAAAAAATTTGAGGGGACAAATAATATAGACGATATAAGTTATGGATAGGCCTACAGTAAACAAGAATTGAGTTGAGGCTGTATTGCGCGAGTTGGCTGAAATTGTATAGCGGTTGTATGTATCTGATATCATACGGCATCAGACTACAAAATTACCTACCTCACTTTAATCCAGCTATCACCAGTTGCACATCGAAATAAGACCAGTAAATTTATGTAAATCGAACTCGACGAATAACGGATACTAATTTGGGAACAATTTTATCTCAGTTTTCTGACTATATATCAAACAGGACAAAGAGCTGTACAGTATTCGGAACCCCATTAAGATCCGACTTCTTGCATGAATTGTATTTATCAAAACAGATAAAAGACACAAATTTAAAACAGTTTTCTCTATATGTTATGTTTTTAAGTAATATTTGAAATATCAGACGTTTCACGGTTAAAGTTTTATATATATATATATATATATATATATATATATATATATATATATATATTCGTTGATGCCAACTAGAACCACGCTAAGCCTTTGTACATTTGGCAGCGAGTTTCATCTTCTTTTGGGCCCAGAACTCCTTCATTCGTTTTGAATGCGCCTGTTTGCGCTCCTCTGTCCAGAGTGTACCCCGTCTTCTGTTGGAATGTTCGTCTCGGCTTGTCCCACTTGCCAGTAACTTCTTCCGAAAAATATCTCTATTGAAAGAATCTTCTGGTTGTAATCCCATAAAATGAATATCTTCTTTAATATTTACCAATCAGTGCATTACAGTTTTGTATTTTGAATCAAATATATATATTTTTTTTAAGCCTGCTTTCTTCGTTTGAGGTAGCCATAGAATCGTGCCCGTCTATTGCGGATTGTCTCGGTGATTTTCTTTATTTTGCTGTAGACTTCTTTGTTGGATCTCTTTTGATGGACGCTATTCTTGAAGTTGGAACTAATAATTTTTCGCTGTTTTTATAGTATTATTACATTTACAAATTTCTCAGATTTTCGACGTCAGATCAGAATGAAACATACCCTAATTTATAGTGAGACTTTACGAGCTGCACGCAGCTCCGACAGAATCAGACCAGAATTTTTACGTGAGTCCCGTTCATACCACCTTCCAGACAGACACGAGTTTTTATTCTCGGTAGTTTGTTAACAGTCTCAATGTCTTAAATATGCACACTTTTTCCCGGTTACAGTTTCATTATATGTGTAGATTACAGCGTTCAATATATATCACGTGTACACAACAACACTAGAAAAAGACTTAGCACAACTTGTTTCGTCAACCATCTTCTTTTCTTGTTGTAGGTGTTGGGTGTTGTCGCTATAGCCTGATAGAATGGGGTATCAAATGCAGGATGTATAATAATAAAGTTGAATGGCAGTAAGAGGAGCAGATATCTTTTTTCCTTCCTTTGGGGTTTACACCTCGTCGACATCGAGATCATAAAAGGCTGGTTAGGACTGGATGCAAGGAACAGGTAGGAATTCATAGAGGAACCGTTCCATTTTTTCCTGAAATGATTGCGGGAAACCATGATAAAACAAAATCTGCCTAACCGGGATGGGATTGAACCCTCTCCAACCTAGGAGCCTCATATAACCAGTTGCTTGATGACACGAGGCTGATTATTGTTTTGAAAATCCACCTTCGAAATCAGTGAGGTGTATTGCGTAAAACAAATAACGTGTCAGTACGCTCAAATATTAGTACATAATTACGAGGAGAAGCTCACCGCAAGTCTCTCACGGCCAAAGGCGGTAGTTACAGCGGTGTAAACACGCCAACAACAAGGCGCTGTCCGACGCGGCGCGATCTAAGAGCCGGGGAGTTCAGACGTAAACACAGGTAGCAGTTTGTCAGACTTGTTAGCAGTCCTTGGCTTCTGTTTGCGGTCGAATGCCATGCCACCAAGGACCTCCAGCTGGAATATTCTGGAAAAAACCGAACCGCTTCCGGGCGTGAGCATCTGTGCCGGCAACGAGTATATCAAGTCTTTACAGCAGAAACGAATTCACATTCTTCTATCCAATGTTGTTTTTTTAAATTTATTATCTTTGAGTCCTGTTCTTTATTATTTTTTCTTAATTTTCGGATTGAGTGGTAGATTATCTGGTCTGGATTTGCTTAAAATGCAGATAGCGCAAGGGATTAAGGTCTTGTTAATTGAATTTTACTGGTAAAAGATTTTCCACTTTGTCAACAAACTCAGCTGATCATATTTTTCACTTATTTTTCTATCCAAAAATAGCCCATGGGCGTCTCCTGCCATATCCCGTATATCCCTTCCTATGAACAAATGGTTCCACATTAGGATTGGTGCAATGCACCCTCCACCACCCCCTTTTAGTGAATCGCGGAGTAATAATAATAATAATGTTCTTATCAAGCGCAACTAGAAAATAAAATGTCACATCAAATACGACCTGGATCCTTTCTATGAACTATATTCGTTATTGGCCATGAGTATAAAGCAGGTGATGGTAGTCGAATGGTTTAGGCGTTGGTTTTGATAGTTTTGCCTTCGAGCTAACTGACAGTATACCCACGCAGGCGGTAATGGGTAAAAGCAATCAAGATTCAGTATTATCATATCTATCAGAATAGAATATCTAGAATATTTTCTAGAATATCTAGAATATTCTTTGTAGTATAGGTTTAATCGTTACTTTGTTTTTGTAACGTCTGTTGTCAAAATAAATTGCAACCAGCGCAAAAAGTTCACACAATCAGCACATGTGCATAAAATCGCTTTGATATCTGACAGAGGAACCTAAATTAACTGTCAATTAGTATTTGTTCACTGATTTATTTCTGCTCGGAGAGGTCACCGTCAGTTCTGATTGTGCTCTTAAGTTATACAGATGGGCACCAAACTGAGTCTGGAATTTCATAATTGTTTTGGGGATATAATAGTAGCACTGAAACGGTTATTCTAAGTCTGTCTAACTTGTATTAAACATATCTCATTTGTAATAAAAACATTTGAGAGGATGTTTTAGTTCCCATTACAATTAAAAATTGCTATTAATTTATTGCTGGTTGTTATTCCTCATCATTGACAGACTAGACTGAGTATATAAATAAGTAAAATATGAATTAAGTAAACACATTTTTCAGATATTTCCTCTGAAGTGTTAAGAAGTTATAGATGCTATACCACATCCCAAATCAAGGTTTATAAATAAATTAATTAACGAAGGCTTTCCGTTCCATAAATTTATGGATAAGGTAAAGTATGCCGACCGGAAATAAAGTATGATACTTTATAATAAAGTATGGATGGGAACCCTATCTCCAAGTATCTCGTGACGTTAGTAGGAGTTCAGTATTGGGTAGCAACGAAGTGATCCAATGGAACGTGCGTTGACACTTGTAGGTTGTATCGATACTTTCATTCAATTTCTTCTGTGGTAAAACCTCTTAAGTTCTGACTTAACATTGCAGTAAATCGTTAAAATTAAGGTCGTAGTAACTGATAAAACATCATGCATTGCCAAATTTTTATTCACTTTGTTTCGTAGCTGCAGAGTTTCACTTTTTAAAATCCAAATCAATTAAATTTAATTGCAATGGAACGCATGCTTCTGTTGGAATTCCAATTAATTTTTTTACTATTATCTTACATACTTTGAGTGTTAAATTCCTCAACATATAGGCCCTATAATTTTGCCATTTACAAATTTTAATTTTAAATTCCTCCAGCATTTTATTGATAACTTGGTCCCGGGCAGTCACGAATATCAGGGAGATAATGTTCTGTTAGCATGAAGATATTATTGAATATGTCAGCTAGGTGCTCATCACGACATACAGGTTGTTGGATGACTGTTCTCCGCTCCTGCCTGTGGTTCCTGGTCTCTGGTGTTGGTGCCTCCCACAAGCCACCTTGACCTGCCCCAGCCGCCAGGCGCCAGTAGTCTCCTTACGGCTTGGAGTGTCGCCAGCCAGGAAAGCGTCTCGGCCTTGTTCACACTCACCAAATGTAAACTTCTCCCCTACACCAACTTCACAGTTGCTTGCCACCGTTTAGTAGTTTCCAACGTACAGTAGATTATTCATTTACTATTAATGCTTCATTACGAAGTTGACTCATCGTCGGAGGTGCATTGAATTAAATCATTGCGATGGAACGCATGCTCCGGTGGAAATTTCCCTTAATTTTTTTACTATTATCTTATATTCCTCCACCCATCTGCGTTTGCCACTTGCTAATTTTAATTTTTAATTCCTTCAGCGTTTTTGGCGAATTTTTCGTCACTTCCCTAGGAAATTTATTCCAATCCCTGACACTCTTACCCACAAAAGAAAACTTTCCGACTCCCTTGTGCATGATATCGAGTGCCAACTTGTGACCATGGTCATCTTTCCCTTTCCATGCACTCCTCCTAATCCTTCGTCCAATATGTCTCCAATCCTCATCACCAACATACGCCTTGTACAATACCAACACTATCTCAACCTTCAACCCGTCTCCCAAAGTTCTATCGTCTCCCAGTAAAGTGCCTTTATCATATCAGTTACTGACTGGGTACTGCGGTAATTTCCATAAACCAATCTAGCTGCTCTTCTTTGCATGTCCTCCAGCTCCAGTATTTGATACTCAAAATGTGGTTCTCAAATGTATGGCACCACATTCAAGCAGTTCCCTTACTTCTCTGGCACATCCTCTCATCACCATCTCCTGTAAATGAAGGTATCTGAAACCTCTTTCTATCACTGCCCTAAGTGTTTGCTCAGTTGAGTTTATTGTCAAATGTTTTCCCAAGATATTTACACTTACACAAAAATTTTGTCCACACCATATGATCATAAACAACCTTTAGTTTTTTTATCTGTGTACCTAATATGCTGACTGTTCTTGGCATTTATCTTCATTCCGTGTTGACCTACTTAGTTATTTTATCCAAGTCAACCTCACCTCTTCACAGATCTCTCCCGTTTTGATCCTATTATCTACCACTATGTCATATTCAAACAACCTAAATTCTGACTGTAAATCATCAACACAATCGTTCACTAGAATAATGAGTAACAATGGCCCCAAAACACTATTCTGTAGCACTCCCATATTCACATTCATCACTTTTGATACTGTATTTCCTAATTTTACGCTTTGGTTTCTGCCTTTTAACAATTCTCATCCACTGCAATAGTTTTCAACTTACTGTAAAATGTGCTGAGCTTGACACTGTTGGAAAGATCAGTACGGTGAGGACAAAGTAGTGGGAAAAAAGCTTCGAGAAGCGAGGCAGAGCCATAGAAGGGATTGCTCACTTGCTGTCACGGATGGGAAGACCCTACAGGCGTCGGATGCGGTGCGCTGATATGAACATTTAGGCAATACATATAAACTAAACGGATGAAAAAAACTGAGAGCACCAAAGTCAATCAACCACTGTAAATTTTCAGTATGCTTTACAAGATGCAGGAATAAAAAAATATATTTAATTTATATATATATATATCATCATTATAATCTAAATAGGACCTTGAAGACCGTATTTGAAGCTCCAACTTTACTTTCCTCTGGTTCAAAATTTTTCGCAATTTCGTGCTGGAAATTAATATCTGCTGTCACAATCACGAATAATTTTCCTATTTTGAGCATTCAATTTCTACAGTAAGTCCAAGCCAGTTGGTACAACTTACATCTGGACAATATGGAATTTTTGGTCTCGTTCCAGATTCATAATTGAATCAACAAAAATATTTTAACGTTTTATGAAGAGGTTAGCACAGGATAGGAAGGGATGGAGGATTGCATCAAACCAGTCTAAAGACTGACGACAGCAAAAAAACAAAAAAACATAATAGAATTGTACATCGTAATCCTTCAAACCAATCATACTTGTAGTTCATTTTACCCTCTTAAAAGTTAACTGCGTCCACATCTGAAGCTTAATTGGATCCTCTCTAAGGTAACATACTAAATCAGAATGTTAGAGGCAGGGCTGATAGTTCCGTTCCATCTGGAACTACAGTTTAAAATATATTGTTTGTGCTTACGTATGTGTGTTTTGTGTTTATGTTAAATTAATGTATTCCTGTGGTTTTCTTGCATCATGACTGCTTGAAAAAAAAAAAAAACACTATTGGAGCCATATACCGGTGATTCAAGAATAGTATTTTTTCCTCCAGTTTAACAAGTCCGATTTTCATCGCCACTCATAACACACTTGCGAAGAAATATTAGCATATTCGAATAATGCTTCAAATCTTGAATGGGTTCATAACCTTCTGGAATAACTTCCATTTCAATGATTCATTAAGTCAAATAGGAAAGAAAGAAGTTTGTTTGATTGTAGGATAAGTCCAAGTTGATACGTCCTGTTTCTTACACACAGATTATTCTCAACACCTGCCCAGAACTCACCAACTAGGCTCGTACACAACTTATCATTATTTGTCAGTCATTTTTAATCAAGAACTGATGAGACCTCTCAGGGTCATGACTACTGATGATCATGAATTCTAAGGATGTGAAGCGTAGTAAGGACGTATGCTTCAGTGGCGGGTTGGTAACCCTCCAGCTCACCGGAAGAAACCTATTCCATCGGGGGAAGCTTAAGTGTTGCAATCTGTCTGTAATGCGTGTAGCCTATATACCCAGTATAGGTGTATTTTATTTGTGAAATGTGTAGTTATGAGGCGCAAATTGGGGACCAAAGTGATTGCGAAAAATCGCCTATGTAACGCAAAAGCAACGCCGATTCAAGGTGCTGGCACCTCAACGTGCGTAGTAGGAAAAGAACTTTTAAAGACCAGAATAATTGCAGCTAAAGCGGGTAGTATATACACCAACATTATAAATGCGAAATTATATCTGTTTGTTACCCTTTCATGACTAAAAGTTAAACCAATTCTGATGAAATTTGACAAGAAAATAATATGTAGCATTGTGAAGGACATAAGATACTTTTTTCGGGATAAATAATACATTTTATCATTAAATTTTGAAAACTAACCGAACGGTGGTAGTCTTTGTAATGTTATATCGGTCGCTACAGCTTTGCTTCTCTTGCAGTCAGTTTCAATTCTCTTCCTGAGATACTCACACCTATTGTAAAATTCAAATTCGATTCATCCTGCGTGTAATAAAGGCTCATGACCAGAAATGTAGCAGTAGCATGTTCTTCTTCGCCGTTGTCGAAAATATCGATATTGGAATATTCCGTTGCATTCAAATACTTAGGGAGATGCAACGGGGCGCGTAGAACAGCGAGTTCTCTGCTGCATAAGCCCCTCGTCGCCGGATCAAATCTCGCTGCTGGATATTTTTTTAAATTTAGTTATTCAAATGTGAAAACAGATAATTCCGGGCACCAAGCCTTGGACTGCCACAAGCAAGTGTGTTGCGTCCGCTGCGGCTGGAACCACAGCAACCTGGTTTGCTCACGTCCGCGAGAAGCAACGCCGAGATGAGCTAACTGCGGTTCTGACCACGCCGCCAGCTACGGGGGATGTCCTGTGAAGAAAGAGATCCCAGCCGCCATCGGAAGACGTCCACAAAAACCCAGCCACGCCCAACCAGCCGAAGGACGGGGCGGCCCACAGAAAAGGACATCAAGCCGCAGCAAAAACCATCCGCTGACCGACATAACTGACCAGCACGTGCACCAGTGCTGCAACCACGAGCCAAAACGAGAAAATCAGTTGGGGAAAATCGTCCAGTTGCTAACGTAGCTTATTGCGGCGATGATCCCCACCCGACCATACGAACCCAGTAGGGGATTTTAATATTAGGACGCCTACGGTGTCCTTAGCCATTTTATCCCCCAAAAGTGAGAATAAAACGTGTCCTCTAAAACAACCCAACCTGAAACGAAGCAGTAAAGTTTGCTGAAGACAATGGGACTGCACAAACAGCCGCTGAGGCAGCGAAAAAAAAAAAATCCGGACAATCAGTTTTTTAAAAGCCGTTTGTTGTGGAAAGACCGACGCTTTAAAATTTAATTATCTTCAGCGCAAACAAAGTTATATTTAAAAAATATAAATATTTACTGCGCAGGTATGAAATACACATATCGTTACTCGACCGTTACGTTTGAAGGGCAGATGTTCATTCCTGCATCAGGGGACGGGAGAGTCGAAACGGGACACCGTCGGTTTGTACACAACAAAAGGCATTTTTTTTTTTAAATTTACACTTATAATTGTTGAAACTGATTTTCTTGACAATGCGAAGAAGCGTATGATACTGCTTTGCCATGTTACGCCTCTGACCATACGTTTTTATTACACACAATACGAATAGAATCTCAATTTTACGATTGGCGGCCACCCCTAGTCAATTGTAGAACGGTATGATAATGAATTCCTCGTTATATTATTTTGTGACGTAACTTAGAGCTTTCTATATCTAATTCTAGCAACAAAATTCTAAGTCAACGCGTACGAAGTGATATGTAACCCGGAGTATGGTGTACCAAAGACACTAGTTCAGCAATAGTGTTTCATAGACAATAGCAGCTTGGATATTATACAAATAATCATCGATTAGTCCTTGTGAAGGTAAGTAAAGTTCATTTCAACCTGTTCTGACACTTTATATCGAAAAAAATATTTTTATGTATTAGATATCGATTGATCGCTGCCAAATATGCACCTATTAACTCTTTTCTCTCTCTCTCTTGTTACAGCCAGTGTGTACTACGTAGACAATAAGGACATAGTAAGAAACAGATTTGTTAGAACTGAACCAAGTAGTCACATAAGTTGAGAATCAGCTGATGACGGTTTGATGATTTAATTATAGTTATCAGTCTGTTTCCGACAGAGATAATTGTGATTACTTCACTGGATAAACGCAATAACTTATAATTTCATGATGCCGATTTTATTTGTAAATATTATTAATGCAGCTTAGAGAAAATTTTGGCAGTTGTTTTAGTACCACCTTACTGCCTGGCTCTAGGGTTAAGCAGAAAAGTTGAAGTGACGTAAGGGTGTGTTAAGCGAATGTGAACGAGGCTGCTGTATTGACAAGTTTGTGTGACCGCGCAGGGAGCGTGGCTTGGCACTTGCGAGCCCTTAAGTTCCACTAACGAGGAGCACTTCCTTCCACTGCACCAGGGAGGGTTGTAGGCGCTGCGTAACACTGCGAATTCCATGGACCATTTTCTCAGAGTGAACAATGCGTTAGAGTTACTTTTTCAGTTATGAAGTGGGAAATTTTAAGTGAAATAATAATTATCAAAACAACAATAAAATAGGTTTACAACTTAAATTTAATCAAATTTTATGTTTAACTCTTTTTTAAACAAAGAACGAGTAATCAAAAAATTACTTGATTATCTAGTCTATGTCGTAACTAAATTATGTAAAATAGCTTATCAATTGACTGTAAATTTGTAATGCACATAGTTTCTAATAATTCGCCGTTTCTTATCTGCGTGTGAAATAAATACTAAACAATCTCAGCTTGATCTAATGTTACTATTAATTTCTAATTAGTATGTGCTAAATAAGATGATTATTTGATCTTTAATCGCCTCAAAATAGCTGCAAATTTTCATAGTAAACTATATTTTTCGTAAAAATTCCTCTCAAACGATTTTTAAAGGTATCATTACATCCGCTGCGTCTAAACCATTTTCACTACATAACCTCGGAACGAGTTTGCTGCGTTCTAGGTACAATTTCCTTTACATTATCTCCTGCTGTGTTCGTACTATTTTTTAACCAATGCCCCAGCATTAATTTCGCTGGATATAAACTCTGAGTTCTGCGAATAAATGGCACACTTTCTTCCTTTATTGCTGCGTGATTGGTATAATTATTTGGAATAGTATTTCCTGCAATGTGGTCACATTCTTTTTATGTTAATGTTCATTTAGTTTCAGCTGATTTATAAAGTTATTAAAAAACTAGTGACAGCAGAAAACTGCAATCAGTAACTGTTAATACTTCTCACAGACAAATTAATTTAAAATAAAATATCTTTTATTTCTCTCTGCAGGAAGTACAGAACTTTTTTCTGTCGTTTAACACTTCCATATCAAGGAAAGATCCCGATTTTGCTTTAATGATTTATGATTCATCTGGTATTTGAATTGCATCCACATTTCATCGTCACGTTTAAATCGTTAGCGACAGATGGTCGGTTTTTCAATTTTTTTTCGTCTAACAAGCGTACACCCTACCTTTACCTAAAGTTAATATAGCAAAAGCGATCTGAAAATTGGAACTCAGAGAGATGGACTTGATCAAGTTTGATCAGAGTTGCTCTCTGGCCGTGTGAATCCACAAGAGATCGCTTCCAAACAGTACCAGCCTAGCAGAGATGGCATATAACTTTTATTATCTACTCTACGAGACCACCAAATACATTGATTGCGTCATTAGGAACTGCAACTGGGTGATGGAAGATGTTCCTCATGAGATCGCTTTCATATTGGAAGCGGACGATGACACCGCATGTGGACGTAGCTTTCTTCCCAACTAATTTCAGAAGACATTTAATGCTTTTTTTTTTGTCTTTTCTCTCTTACCAGACTATCGTTAAAATTATTGCGTATACAATGAACACGAACGATATTTGCTTTGTACACTTTTCTATAATTATAAATATTCTAAATTAAATAGCACAACTAGCCACTCCTGCAAACGATCCGTTATTGGGAAAACCTTTTCCTCATTTAGAGCCTGGTATCCATTTCTCCATCAGGTTGCTGGAAACATTCTCTTCGTCTCTCCCTTTTTTTCGTGTTTATGCCTTTACGCTTCGTCGATATCTGTATCATTAGAGGCGGGAAAGGACTGGTGGCAAGGAAAGGGAAGGAATTCGGCCAAGGCCTTTTGAAGTAACGATCCCGGTATTCGCCTGAAGTGATTTGAGGAAACCATGGAAAACTCAAATTTGGATGGCCGAATGAGGACTGGAATCCACGTCCTCCCGAATGGGAGGCTGGAGCGTTACCACGTTCACCAGGCTCGGTCCCTCATCTCATTCATCATTAATTGATAAAATAGAACAAAGTATACCTGTGATTAGAGAAAACTAAGAACAGATGCATTTTTTTTTCATTTGCTGCTTTTCTACCACAGAGCGTGTAACGGTTAGCGTTCTCGCCTCGCATTCGGGAGGACGGCGGTTCGAATCCCCGTCCGGGCATCCAGATTTGGGTTTTCCATGGTTTCCCAAATCACTCCAGGCAAATGCCGGGATGCTTCCTTCAAAAGGCCATGGCCGAATTCCTTCCCATTCCTTGCCCCCATCCTTGCCCCCCATCCTTTCCCGTCTCTAAAGACCTCGCTGTTGAGAGACGTAAAGCAGGTAAAAAATAAATGCTGTTCTACCACCTTTCTTTCTGCATAACCAGGGTATGATTCTTTAGCCTGCTTTATGTTTCCATAGTTCACTAACACCGTTTTGCGTATTGAAAACTCGCTGGAAAAACATTTCCAATAAGCCTCGTAAAGTTTACCATTTCACGCCATACTTCTAAGTTGAAATAACACTTCAGTGAGAACTACAACTAAAGATGCACTGAAGTTCACTTGACAGAACAAAATTGTTTTATCAACGGGAGGTGTAGTGGCACGCAGTCGATCGCAATCAAGACAGTTTTTTTTTTAAAATATCAAATCAGTACCAACAGTCCCTAGCGTGGAAAATCCCGTGTGAGCGAATTTTGGTCTGGCTACTGCGTGGCTAACGTTTTTCTAATCGTAATGCGCCGTCGCGTGTCGGTTAGTTCAAATGCTCTCGCACTGTACAACCCGAACACTATGACTTCAAGTCACACGCACGCGCGGCACTGTCAGTGATCTAAATAAGGAGATAGAAAAAATATCCACATGTTGTTGTGTGTAGTGTACCCTGTAGCAAATAAAATAAATGAAAAACTACATAGCTTGGCTCTGAACCCTTCCCCCTTTATCCAACGTAGCCCAGCGTAGCTTCCAACCTAACCACCCTTCACCGAGCCACGTAGTTTACGAACGCTCCCTTAGTGCTATGGTTGTCGGAAAAGTTTTAAGTCAGCTATCTTTGCTGACATTGGGCATACGGGTTGTTTTGTAAATAATCAGAACCTTAAATATATTCGTAATATTTTGTCCATGGTGGACTTGTGGAATCAGAGACTGTGATATCAAATTTTCAAATCAAAAATTAAATATATTCGCCCCTCATGGTCCGTTCATTGTAGTTTGCGTTCAGTTAACACTTTCAGACCGAGAGTGGTGGTGTAATGGCTAGCGTTCTGGCCTCGCATTCGGGAGGACGGCTGTTCGAATCCCCGTCCGGGCATCCAGATTTGGGTTTTCCATGGTTTCCCAAATCACTCCAGGCAAATGCCGAGATGCTTCCTTCAAAAGGCCATTGCCGAATTCCTTCCCATTCCTTGCCCCCCATCCTTTACCGTCTCTAAACACATCGCTGTTAGAGAGACGTTAAGCAGATTTAAAAAAAAAAAAAAAAAAACACTGTTAGATGACTGCTCGATGACGTCCTGATAGCGCGTGTCTTGGACAAAGGACGGCTTCTCGGTCTGCTGAGTACAGCCGCACGTGTCAGATGGGACTCTTCCCGGAAGGCCGTGCAGCCAGCAAGCACAGCTGCGCATACAATGCTGCGGCCCTGTAATTACACACAGTTACCAGTCAATTAAAACGCAATTTCAGGGGAGAAAGGGAAAGGCGAGCTGTCACTACGCAGCCGAAACGTCGACACCGGTCTGAAAGCCAACACCAGCGATTTCATACTCCTATGGGAGCGTCCATAAACCACGTAGCTCCATTTTGGCCTCCTGTGAAACCCCCCCCCCTCCCTCCATGTAGTTCGACGTTGGTTTTGCCTCAACCTCTTCTCCCCCACCCCCCCGCCCCACGTAGCACGTAGCTTCTTCCTCTATTGATTCCAGAAGACATTTTACCCTATTTTCTCTTGTCAGACTATCAGAGATAATTAAATGATGGAAATAAATATTCACATGATGTTGTGTTTTATGTACCTTATTGTAACTGTGACAAATAATATGAATGGAAAGCTACGTGGCCTCGCTCAGTAAGCCTCCCCTCCCCTCCCTACGTAGCCCAGCGTAGCTTTCCAAACTGAACCTCCCTTCCTCCCCTCCTAGACCCAGCCACGTAGTTTATTGACGCTCCCTACAAAAAAGACAATAGTCTGATGAACTGCCAAGTAGTTAGATTATTCACTTATTTTATATTGGCAATAACGTCTTGTCAGGTCATTTTTAACTAAAAAATTAAATAAAAGAAAATAAAATTTCTTTTTCGACTGTACCTTGAATCAAAGATTTACAGAACAGTAGTATGGTAGGGAACTGACTGTTGGCCATCACGCAAAGACGTGAACAATAACTGAATGTTATGCAAATGAAAATCATTCACTGGCCGCAGTGAATACTAGATTGGAACGCATCCGGAATTACAAGGTTGGGGCGGCATTTAGTGTGCCTCCAATACCTGAAAAAAATGCGAGAGGATGGTTTGCGGTGGTACGACCATGCACTTAGCAGCAACAACCCTTCTGTGGCGAAAACTGCGGAAGACCACGAAGGCGACCCAGGAGGCGCTGGTTGGATACCTTGCAGGACGACATGATACCAGTGAATGCCACAACTGAAGATGCACAAGATAAGTTTAAATACAAGAGAAGTCCAGTAAAATATACCGAGATAGGAGGACTGGGATTAAACCCGGTTAGGCCATTCTGACTGGGGATTTCCTTGGATTTCCTTAGTCAAGTTAGGCGAATGCTGGGATGGTTCCCTACAAGGTCACGGCCGACTTCCATCCTCGCTCCCTCCCTTTAGGTTAGTCGGCTAAAAAAGATCCTTGAGAACCTCCAGCAACCCGCCTCCCAGGCTTTACCTGGGAGAAATATAATTTTTAAAAAAAAATTATATATTAAATTAATGCTAGCAAGAAGAATGAAAGAATAACTCTGACTAGCCCACTCTTCTAGCCACAGAATTTGTATTCTTATTTCGCAGTACTTTTCTCAAAGTACATACCAATATTACAGTTGAGACACGACAATACGAATCAATAAATTATAACCACACATTCAACAAGCTAGACTCGAACCGGTAACCTCGGAGACATTGAACAACTATACTGCCAGGGTAGCAATACTGAGTGGTGTATCATAACCATAATCTACATCTACGTATATACTTTGCAATTCACAAAATTGTGAGTGGCAGAGGGTGCTCAGCACCAAAGCTAATCTCTTTCTTGTGCATTCCAATCCCGAATGGTACGAGGGAAAAAAGAATTCATATAAGAATCAGTGTGCACCTTATTTCTTTAATTTTATCTTTCCTGTCATTCCGACTCAAATAGGTTGGAGGACGAAGTATTTCACCTCACTCGTAGGTGAAAGTGGGAGTACACATGTTTACCAATAAGTTTAAACGAAACGTGCGTCGTCTATCTACCAGAGACTCCCAGTCCATTCTACAAATCAATTCTGTGGAGCTTTCGTAAGTACTGTAGCAAGCGGTCACGAATCGCATCAGCTTGTTGGAATTTTTTGCAGTTAATTCCGTTGCATACTTAAAACAGCAAGGTAATCAGATCGGCAAGTTGGCTCAAGTGGTTGTGACACCATGATGTTGTCTGGCGTCGCCTATACGCAGTCAGCTGACCCGAGCTCTAGACAAAATTTTCACCATCGGGACTAAGCAGGCATGCAGGGTAGCAGAGGAGGTGGTGCACGATTCCTTATCACCAGATTATGTACCAAAGTCCTCAAACATCTCAGCAGTGCCTATCTAGTTAGGGCCCAGGACACTGTTGATAGTTATTTTTCCGTCGGATGCGGATGTAAAACTCGGTAGACTTCTGGTATTCGTAATATTAGAACTGAATGGGCTGACATCGGTCTTCACCTTCTACTTTCTTTAATCGCTCATCCACAACAAAAATAACGCTGAACACACACAATATCACGGTTATCCACAAGTACAGCAACACCGACGAAGACAACGGGAAATCTAATTTGCAGAACTTTACTGTGGAAGGATAGCTACCTCGATAGCAAACGCGGTTATGGCACGCACTTTCATAACCACTGAACTACCGGGATTAGCATGTGCACTGGTGTATTAATTTGAATTGAATTTCGATGGAGCGCATACTCCTTTGGCAATTCCTTAAGTCATCTAATAACCCCCCGTTTGTTGTTACCTTATATACTTTATACTTTAAGTGTTAAATTTTCTCCATCCATCTACTTTTTCCATTTACGAATTTCAGTTTTAAATCCGTTCATCATTTATTGTATTTTATTCATGACTTCCCTTGATAATTTATTCCAATCTCCGACTCCCTTACCCTCCCCCCCACCCAAAAAAAGCATTACCTTATGCCTGAAATTAAGTGCCAGCTTGTGCTCATGGTCACTTTTCCTTTCCATTCACTTCTCCTAGTTCTTCGATCAATATCCTCCGAAGTCCCATCACCAACATACGCCTTGTACACTCCCAGCACTCTCCTCATCCTTCTCCTGTCTTCCAATGACTCAAATCTAGTTCCTCTTTGTTCACACAACAGTGGCAAAAAAAAATATTTTTACAAGTAGGTAGTGTAGTTCTGCTGTATATTAAAACACAGATTGTGGACATGAAACTATCCTGATTTCATAATACAATACAAAAAAAACTATTAAACTTAGAATATCGCGGTTTATACCATTCTATAAAGGAACTTAAAAACTTTTTTGTGTCATTTTGTCTAAGTTAGTGTTTTACTTTTGTTTCAGGAGCTGAAAAATTATCAAAGATGACTACTTCACAAGGCAAAGTCCAATACGTGGTGTGGTATGTTGAAACATAGTCACCAAATGTTGTAAGAAGAAATTACGACGTGCGATTGATAGAGTGCCACCATGCATGAAGACTATTAAGGCTTAGTGTGACAAATTTCTAGCTGCTGGAATGTAAAAAGACAATCAGGTTCTGGTAGCAAACGCACGTTTGATGTATAGGTGCTGGATATCAGTGATACCTTACAGAGAAGCCCACCATGGTTGGTTCCCCGAGCATCATGAGTGCTGATCATCCCACGCTCCTCAGATTACAAGATGCTGCACAAACCACTTCGGATTTAAAATTGTGCAAGCCGTGCAGCCAAATGACAATTAATTACACCAGAGATTTGTTATAGAAAGGCTGGACCAAATCGAGGAGAACCTCAACTACCTGGGGCATGTTGATGTCAGCGACAAAGCAACGTTCCGCATAAGTGGGAAGTTTAATCGGCACAATGTTCTAGTTTCTGGGATCACGTCAGAGACAGTGCAAAGTTGAATGTGTGACGTGCACTAGTGAAAGACAGAATTGTTTGATCTTTTTTCTTTATCGAGTGAATAGTAAATGGAAGCATTTATGTGGACGACGTAGAGCAATTTGTTGTCACGCAGCTGTGATCTTCCAGTAGGATACTGCACCACCGCACTGGAGTTTACATGTTCGTGAGTTATGGACAGCGACAGATAGGACGAGGTGGACCGAATAAGCGGCCACCGCGATCTCCAGATATAACCCTTTTATTTTTTTTACCTACGCGGTCATTTGAAAGAAATATTGTGTATGCCTCACCTGTACGTCATGTTGCTAACCTACGTAGACGAATTGTGGATGCAATCGGTTACATCATTACAAATATTCTTGGGCATTAAAAAAAAAAAAAAAAAAAAAAAAAAAAAAAAAAAAAAAATTGAAATTAGGAAAATTTTATGTGGACACTCTGTAAAATAAAATAATCTACCATGTCGGAAGATTCTTGTTTCATACATTCAGTAAAGGGCAGGAATGCATTAAAATCACGAAGAAAAATATTTCTAGTTTTAATTGTGCACTTTCCACATAACACCATACCAAACTTCTTTTTTTCTTTTTCTTTTTTACTAGGTAATTTGAAGCGGGAGAAGATTGGGGGCAATGAACGGGAAGAGAATTGTCCATGGCCTTTTGAAGAAACCATTCCGGCATTCGCCTGGAGAGGTTTCGGGTAACCTTGGAAAACCGGAGTCTGGATGGCCGGACGGGGAAATGAACCCGCGTCCTTCCGAATGCCAGGCCAGAGCGTCACTGTTCACCCACCACGCTCGGCCCAGCCCACGCTGTTCGCTCAGTTACGCATTAGCTAGGTGAGGGGATTTTTCTTAAATTTCGACCGCCCCTTTTCCCCTAGTGAGATATGGTGTCCCTGCTTCTCCTCCAACGTGATATTGACCTCGTAATTTTGAATACCTCTTTTTTTGGGGGGGGGGAGGCACTATTACTCTTTGAAGGGCGGCAATCTGAAATAACAAGGTTTTCCCTTTTTCCTTTAAATGACATTTTCCGAACTCTCACCACCCTCCCTATTTTGGGCCCACGTAATTAATGACGCCCCCTAACTCAGTTGGCGGATTCATTGGGACTGTAGTTACTGGTCTGAGGCTCGTTCCGCTACAGTGCAGCGCAGGTGTTCCGCATGGACGTCTGGAATGCGTGAGTGCGACCACCTGGGAATGCGATTAGCAATCTCAACACGCAGGCTGCGTAATGTGAGAGTGCACTAAGAAGCAGATCTGTATCAGGCTGTAAGGCAAACCAGGTTACGTGCGAAGGCACGCAATTGACTCTACGAAGCTGCCCTGTTGCATTAGTAGATCATTTCTTGTCACGTTACTTAACATAGTTTCCAATCATAGTTTTAAACCACAGTAAGCTATTGCTTTGTCTGTGAGAACGGAATATTTGCACATACAAGTACACTTGGCAACAAAAAATTGAGGCACCCAGAAGAAATGGTGGGATGTCAATGTAACATCATACATGTACACACCATCAGTGTTAGAGTTGCAATTCTCTGTGCAAGGTTAATTGTGCTCTTTCCACATAACACCATAACAAACCTTTATTTTTACTAGATCATTAGAAGCGGGAGAAGAACGGGGGCAACAAACGGGAAGAGAATTGAAGAAACCATTAAGGCATTCACCTGGATAGGTTTTGGTAAACCTTGGAAAAACAGAGTGCGTTAGTTTTGTTCGTGTTTAGTGTTTTTTATAGGCCTGATAGTGTATAAGGGGCAAAAGCCACGTAGATCTACATGAGTGGTAGGGGGGTTTACAGAAGGCCAAAATGGAACTACATAGTTTACCGATGCTACCTAACCACATGATGTAATCTGATAAATTTCTTGAGTTTGATCATTGCTGGACCTCTTATCGTTAATTTAAACAAAATATGCATCGTGCGGAGTATATAAGTAACAATAATTACTTTTTAAGGAAAAAAAGTATTTGTGGTCAAATGACAGAATTGCGTTACCTGTTCTGGCTGAAATCCGAATACTAAGGAAACTCTGAAGTAATCCTGTCGGGTGTAGGGGACCTACAGTTTTACGTAGAATCCAACCACGGAACATCCTAACGTATTTCACGTGAAGAAGGAAAGCTTTGTCAGAGATGAAGGTCAGTTCTAAAGCAGTAAAAAATCCCTCCTATGCCGAGATTCAAGCCGGAAACCTTCCTTTCATCAGTAGCGCGCCTTAACCAGCTGAGACACCAGAGCGCTAACAGAAAAAATTGTTTGCTTACTCCAGGCAACCCTAAGAAAACCAAGCTTAATACACCAAGCGTGATGGGTAAGCGGCAACGCTTTGGGTTCGCATTCGGGAAATCGTAGATTCGGATCCCGCTCCAGCCATGGGGTTTGGGTTTTCCCTGATTTCCCTAATCATTCCAGGCGAATGGCGGAATGTTTCCTTCAAAAGACCAGGGCCGAATTTCTTCCCGTTCCTTGCCTCCAGTCCTTTCACGCCTCTAGTGACCTATACCTAAACAAGGCGCAAAACCATACGCAACAAAAGTTTTTAACAGATAGCCTACGCCATTTAAAAAAACAGCAGTAGTATTCTGGAAATATGAGTCAAGCTGATTTTACTGCACACTTAAGGCGAACTTCTGTCGATCACTCAAAACGAACAGTAGTATTGGATGCTTCACGATGAGTTGACTAAAGAAATTGCTTCAAGGAAGTAAAGCTTGGAGAAAACAGGTGTGTTTAATTTATTGTACGCCCCTTAGCTTTAACGGCGTTTGACGGAAAAAGCTTCTCAGCAAGCTGTGATGAAATTTATAATTGCTGTAAGCAGGAGAAAGATGTCGCAAGAGGCAAAAGGTCAGGATCAGGAAGGACGTAGGAGACGAGTGTTGAAATGCATTTCCACAGCGGAATGTTAAGAAGAAAAGGACAAACGGAATACCACCACGTTGACGATAGTGTACAGCAAATGACTGACTCATCAACTAGCGAAATTCTGCAGTAGTTATTTTTGTGAAAATCTTAACCTTAAATTAAAGGAAATTATTAAATAAATATTATAATAATAATAATATATCCGCATCCATACTTGATCCATGTTACGTTGCCTATGTTAGCGATAGTACTGTTTTCAGGTCCGGCATTTTTGGTGTCATTCTCGTTAGAATTTTGTGCACGAGTCATTCGTACCAAATTTTTGTTACTTATATATGAGAATTTTTAATAAAATCGGAAATTTTCAAACTTCATCAAATTCACAGTCTTGCACCTTTTGGAGTTTTTATAAAACAGATTTGAATCTCAGGATATTCTAGAGGAACTTTGGTGTCGAACTTCAGGTTCAATGATAATTTAATTTACCTTAATTTAATTGCGATGGAGTGATGCTCTGGTGGCAATTTTCCTACACACTCTTATTTTTCCTTTTTCCCTCCTACTTTTTCTCTCTACTAATTTCAACTGTAAATTCTTTTAGCGTTTTTGGTAAACTATTCATCATTTCTCTTGGTAATTTATTCCAATACCTAATCCCCTTACCTACAAAAGAATATCTACCCACAACTTAATGTCTGAAATCAATTTGTCCTGCCCAGTTGAGTTTATTAACAGATGTTATGCCAAGGCATACATTTCAAGTCCTCAACAAACCATTCTTTCGTCACCTTATAAGCATAATCAATCTTTAGTTTTTATCTGTGTATCTAATAAGCTGACTCTCCTTTGTATTTATCTTCATCCCACGTTGATCTACCCAGCTAGATATTCTGTCCAGATTACCGTGCAGCTGTTCGCAATCTTCTATTGGTTTTCTCACACTCCACGAGTCCTGACAAACTGAACTATGCATCAAATTATATTTCCAAATATTTTCATTTTGTAGAGTCAAATATTAAACACCGCTATACCATATAACCATAACGTTTATTCTTGTAACTATGTAGCAACTAATATGCTTCTGACATTTATTCTCATTCAATGAACTTCTGCCCAACTAGATGTTCTGTAGAAATACCTATGTAGCCTACGACAATACTCTGCCTTTATAATTCTGTTAACACAACATTTTGTCATTCTCAAAGAACGTAACTGTTGTCTGTAAAGCCAACTACAGAAAAATTAAGTATAACAATTAACAACAATTTCCTTATCCACTACCATGTGGTACACATGACTTTCCCTTCCCATGATGCCCTTCCCTTTTCTGACTAATTTCCTACCTACCTTTTAGGAGTTCCTCCACATTGCATAATTTGCTCCGATTTTTAACCATACCACAATTCTATGGCTCCCTCTGTCAAATGATTTTCATAAATCGAACGATCCCCATCAAATTGGTCTCCCTTGCTAACTTTATTAGTGTCCACTGACCGCGATTGTCATGAACAAACTCTATTAAACACACGTTTCTGATTTACAAACCACTTTATTTCCTATCAGATGTAGCTGGATATCAAGTTTTCCGCACCTCGTCCACTACTACGTTCAAAGTAATTGGCTTGTAGTTAGTACCAATACTGCGCTAAGCGGTTTTCTGCATAGAACCGTCCGAAATACTATAATAGCGCAGAAAAGTCGTCATCTCCAACCTGACACGGTTGGCTGTGTTCAGTTCTCACTCATCCAGTTACCAGGCAAAGAACCAGAACATAGGCAATAGAGATACTGCGACTGTTTGTCTGTGTGTATTGTTTGGAATATTCTTAACATTTTAGTATTTCTAACACGTGTTTTTCCTTTGCTGGTTACGTATATTTCAGGAACTTCTGTACCCAGTAGTTTTTGCAACTAAAAGGTGTCTTTACTGAATACTCGTCTTCAGTAAAAGCTATATAGAACTGTAAAGTCTTAGTGTTTTTTTGTTTTTGCCTTATTCTTAGAGGCGGGAATAAGTAAATTCCTCTCACATTTGTCAACCTTTAAAAGTGAGAGACTTACAGCTGCCAGCAAACTTGCGCGATAGCACACGTTCTGTTTATGAGCTGCCGCAGCACGTCGCGTTGAATAAAGATGCCACGCTTTCCGAAGGGCTGCTGCATCCAGACACTGCCAAGTAGCGTGTTTGTATTCTTTTTACGGCGTTTCTTTTGAATAACGGTACAGACAGCTACTAACTCAGAGTATTATTTATTCTCCTCTGAAACCTTTATTTATACTCAAATGCAGATGCCAAGAGATACAATCTCTAACCGTTTTATCGTTTACCCTTATTTTTAAAAAAAATATTAGGGATATAATGTTTTATGTCATATTACAACACTCTAATACAGGACGGCAAAAAATGTATAAATTATCTGTGTATAAATGCGTTATGGCATCTCAGCAACACGTGTATGATATAAGTGACTGAAGAACAAATATTAATTAATGTTAAACCTTAAGGACTAAATGGAGAAAGGTGGATGGATCCCTAAGGTGTTAAAAAATGAAATTTTTGATGTCTCTCCTACTCCATAATATTTTTCTGATATTTAATTCAACCTTCTCCTAAACATTTCAGAAATTCTGATATTCTTTTATCTATTCATCCTGCATAATTTGAGAGTCTAAATACACTATAGACTTTCAGATTATGCTTTTAAAATAGAATCTGATACATTAATAAAGTGTATACCTTTCTATTTTTCAGGTCGCTTAGGGAGCGTGCATAAACCACGTAGCTCCATTTTGCCGTTTTGGCCTCCTGCGAACCCCCCCTTCCCCCCACGTAGCCCTACGTGGCCTTTGCCTCTACCCCTCCCCCCCCCCCCCCACGTAGCTTTATTTCCCTTTTGATTCCAGAAGACATTTTGTGCTGTTTTTCTCCTGTCAGACTATTGTAAATTACATACGGAGATAATTAACTGAGGGAAATATATATTTACATGCAGTTGTGAGTTCTGTTCCTCATTTTAACTGTAAAAAATGTTATGAAAGGAATGCTACGTAGCCTGGCTCGGAACCCCCCCCCCCCCACGTAGCCCAGCGTAGCCTTTCAGCCAACCCCTCCCCCCCCTGGACCGAGCCACGTAGTTTGTGCACGGTCCCTTACGAAGGATTGTTCACAATAAACACTCTATTGAGTGTTTCTTCCACATGTCTCCTTTTCATCTTCGCGTAAAAGCGTTTTCCATCGTCCTGTGATGTAACAGATCTTGTATTAATTTTTCCAGAATTCTATTTGATCTCTTGATACGTTTCTTCTACATGTATTCACACCTTCCTACAATTTTTCATATTCCCCTTTTTTATTTCTGAAAACCTGCTCTATTATCTTCTGCTTCGTTTTAAGACTGTATTTGCACTCTCCTTTGATCCAAAGGTTTCAGTGTTTCGTCTGTGATCCAAAGTGTTCTTTCTCCTTCATCGCTTTCTAGAGCTCATCTTATTCTTTTTTATCTGTTTCTCTATTAAAGGTAATTTACTTTTTTTCTGCGTTTCTAATTGATTATTGACATAAAAAGTACTTAACAAGATAACGTTAGTTTGGCTGCTTAAAACAAGGGCAATCTGGTTCCATAGATTCTCCTATGGTCTTTTACTATCAAACAGCTGACAAGCAACAATTTTCGTTAAGTTACCATTTATTCATTTATGATAACACATTGATTCAAGCGATAATAGATGTTGATGTTTTTTTCGTTTATTTGGCAGATGTCCATATTTGAATACCTGGTGCATAACATAAATAATAATAAAATAAAATACTTTTAATGTAAAATGTTTTTATAATGGACTAAAAAGTATAAAATAATTTATCTAATCCTTCTGAAGGATAAAACCACATACAGATTTCTAACTTCTTCTAACTTCTACTGAACACTTAAACTTTTTATAACTATTAAAATACTTGTAAGATTGATGACGAAAAACATTGGTCGCATGCAACAGATAATTGATAGGCCTACATTAAAAGCTCTACTAACAATTTTATTGCACCGCAAATAATGTGAACTGATAAGTAAGTTCTTTCATTGATAGCTACTCTCTACAGCCCACAACTTAAACAAATCATGACTTTCACTGTCTGATGTTAGTTGGCACGTTAGGTCACTTTTTTTACTCCGTTAATGAAGTTTTTGGCAATATTTCTCAGCGAACTGGGAAAAGGCGGTTTTGTTATATCAACAGTTGAGCTGAAATAAAAACTTTAAAAAGGGCAGTGGATGCTTTCAAGAATTGACATTGTATTATATAACTTGTTATTACTGCAAGTAGTTCATATTCTGGTCTAGGTACTTAAGATATACATAATGTATACAGTTTTTTGTGGGCGAGGGGGGGGGGGGCAAATTCCTGGGGGGACGACACCTTAATGCGAGGTGAAACGTGTCTGACAATGCATATACCACGAATACCACCTTCATTGGCATCCTGCTATATACATATATATATATATTTATAGACAGACTTTTCAACACACTGTACAGGTTTGAGACAAATATTTATTCTGAACGAGTTGAGCCTAGTTAATCAGCTGAAATAGTGAATATTGTCTTAGTGATGCATAATTTTACGTCATACAAGGTTGTGACTCCAACAGATATTGCAAATAAACTTTTGTAGAAAGAATAATGGTGACGCGGTAAGGTATATAGCCTGGTGGGTGAGCGGTAAGGACCGTGCCTGCCTGGTATTTGGGAAGACATGGGTTGAAATCCAAGCCCAACCAACCAGATTTAGGTTGTCCATGATTTCGGGAAATCACTCCATGCGAATGCCGGGATTGTTTCTTCACAAAGCCATAGCCGAATTCCTACCCGTCCATTGACCCAATCCTCTTCTGACACAAATAATATCGAGGTTGACGATGCATAAAGTCCAGGAACTACTCAAGTGGAACTAAATTCCCATACCTGGTAACCAAGTGTTTATGTAGAGCAATAAAGTAATAGCGAATAAATTTGGTATTCATCAACTTGCGATAATTAACGTAGCAATAGTGAAGATTATTAGCATTTACAGTTGCCTTACTTATTACTATTGTTAATATTCCACAATTTACTAAAGTCGGAGGCGGAGAATGTGTTGCACCTAACCGAATTTGTTATTAATTATTATGTGACATTATCAATTTTTGTTGGTGAGATCTTTTCGTCGGCAAGAAGTTGAATGGATGAGCATTGAATAAGAAAAGAAATACACTGCAAACGAGTTTTTTCTCATTGCATCACTTCCAGCTGTTAAGTACCAGTATCCAAGCAGGACGGTGAAACGATCGTTACGTAATTAGCTTCCTATTTCGACATATCTACCTTTGATAAATTTCATTACTATTTACTGTAATAAAATATCTATCCACAGCTCCAGCAATAGTCCCGCTAAAAATTGTTGCAAATGTGAGAGAGTTCTGATTAATATTAGCGAGAAGTCGATAGCCTAAGTGACAGTTGTGATTAATTTCTTCCAACTATAGAAACTATTATTTAACACTGCAGGTGGCAAGAAACACCGAGCGTGGTGGATGAGCGGAAAACGCTCTGGCCTCGCATTCGGGAGGACACGGGTTCGAATCCCCGTCCTGGCATCCAGATTTGGGTTTTCCATGGCTTCCCCAAACACTACGGGTGAAAGCCGGGATGCTTCCATGGCCGAATTCCTTCCCGTTTCTTATCCTGTCCTTTCCCGCCTCTAATAACGTCGAAAAGTCATTAGCACAAAAAAGTATAAAGTAGTAAATATTAGTTCTGTTCATTTATATTCAGTGATAAAATCCAAAAATGCTTATGATACTGTCTCCTACTAAAATCTATTTCATATGTCTGAATAAATAAGTTTACGATAAAATGCTCAGAGATATAAAACAATATAAATTTTTTGTTTGATATTTCAGGATTTTTTTGTTTGTTCGTAACAAATTTTAACTTCGTAAGTTTACTTTCCTTATTGTGAATTACAGATTTAGAAGAAATCCAATTCAAAAGAAAATATAAATTTTTTGTTTGAATTTCTGCATTTTTTGCATTTCGTAACAAATTTTTT
Source organism: Vandiemenella viatica (assembly GCA_031002005.1). Classification (NCBI taxonomy): domain Eukaryota; kingdom Metazoa; phylum Arthropoda; class Insecta; order Orthoptera; family Morabidae; genus Vandiemenella; species Vandiemenella viatica. Next base: position 168,993,470 of record JARYHS010009186.1, on the reverse strand, counting down.
AGCTTCGTAAGTTTGGTTACCGTTATTGTGATTGGTAACTTATAATCACTGGTTGAGAAAAATCCATTTCAAAAGAAAAAGAAGCTATGCACTGAAACCCGATTTATGCGTATTTGTTTGCTTACTGGCGCAATAGGTCTTGTCATACAAGGAAAAAAGAAAAAAGAAAAAAAAAAAAAAAGAAAAAAAAAACATACTGGTCGGCGTACTCTGCAAATGGTCTTCGTGGGCCAATAATGAGGTACTTGAGCAGCTTGTTTTTGCGTTTCGTCCGAGGAACAAGGTAGCGACCGCTGTTCTGCGGGTCGGCAGCAGCCTGGAGGGCTTTCTGCGATGAAAATCGGCGCGATCAGAGCTATAGCGTGTATTACGCCTCGCAGGTCCCATTGGAATTGCCATTTCGAAAAGAGAGCGCAGATCAGATCCGGGAGCCCTGGGCTAGGCAGCTCCTATTGGACAGTTGCTACCCCACCCAGAAAGACAACCGCAACCACAGCTAACCTCGGCCTGGACCGACATTTCAATAGCTTCCCGAAAATGAAACAGAGCCGCTAGCGACTGAATTGCCCAACACAGATTTGATGTTTCGCGAACCCGCGGAATGCGGTTAAAGACACAAGGCTTTCAAGGCTTTTTTACATAGTAAAACAATAAGATCTAACAGAACATTTAGGAATCTTCGGTGTTAAATAGTTTAAGTTTGGCTCCTATAATAAAAGTAGGTTTGAGTTCTGGTCCCAATCTCAAGCATATAAACTACACACTTCATGCACAAAAATACAGTTACCATATAAAACTCAGGTAACACGTTTTACAGCGAGATGGCAACAGTTCAATGTCATTGGACGGTAACCAGCCATACTCCAGTATCATCCAAATATTACCTAACAAACGAATTTTATGAAGTCACTGAAGTACATTAAAGGAAAGGTTTTTCTGTCTAGAAATGAAGCTGAGAGATCGAACTAAGCAATGAAGTTTTCTCAAACGAACCCTTAGAAGCTGTTCGATTCGTCGCTCTATCTAATGTCCTCAAATTATTCTCTTCCGATTTCTAAAAGATCGTTAGCGTTGATAGGATGGCGACATTACTGCTTTCCCAGTAAATGTATGTGTGGCCTACAGAAGAATCATTCCTTAATATTCCAATCCTAGGTTAACCACTTTTAGTAGTTATTTTTCTGGACACATTCGATAATTGTATGTTGTTACGTAAACGGCGCTTGAACGTTGGAGTTCTTGCATCACATTTGAAAAGACGTGACTTGGAGGAAGAATAATCTATGCAAATGTTGCGTCACTTTTTGAGATCTCTTCAGAATCTATATAAGGATCCCGTAAATAAAGATAGAGGCTTTTTGTGGGCTATTCGTCATACTTTGTTCGCGGGAACACTTTGTATGCCATCAATTATTCTTATTGCGTTATTTATCGGTGGTGCATTATCGTTTTGTTGTTCATTCGTAATTTTTTTTAAGGGTTCACTTGTTCCTGGTTTAATGATCGTTGTGACTTTTTGTTCTGAAGCTTTTGTATTGATTACGAATTTAACGTGTGATTGGTGCAATAAAGAAATGTGATTGTAGAAACAAATAGTTTAGACTGTTGAACATTTATAAGTGTCTAGAGAAATTGGAACAACATTAGAGAGAGGTCTTAAGTACATATGCGAGCCTGGTAAATCTATTGTAGTCGTAAACTTCTAATTAGTTTTGTGTGAAATGTCGGTGCTGTTAATTGGAGTATAAAAAAGCATATGTCGAAATATAGATAATAGAAAGTTACACCCTTCAAAATACTGTAATTTCAGGTGAACATAGTACACAGGAAAGAGGGTCTTTTGTCATTGCCACCAGTTAGGTAGGCGGAACAAATGTCATCAAACGATGGCTGTATGGTCACTAATGTGAGACACGTTCTGTTGCGTAACGTCGAAAATGGTTCCTACCGGAAAGAATATCTACTATAATCTAAGTGTTTAATAAGACTGCGTGTAGGCGCGATATTCAGAAATCCCTAATGTGTCCACGGTAGAAGAGTACATGACAGTCGCTACATATAACGATCTAAAGCTGTCGTTTAGAAACATAAAATTAGTCCTCATAACCTAAAGGATATCGTAACCAACTTCTTCTTATTACAGGAAGGGATCGGGTGGTGAGGCTAGGAGCTGGGGAGAGGAAGATGAACTTTTGATCCACCATGAACTTGAGTGAACAGAGTATAATTTTAATTTGTGTACTGTAAGTTCAGTTTGTTTTATAAACTCGACGTGTTGAATAATGTTGTTATATTCTTTTGGCATAATACTGAAAATCAATCATGTAAGCAGATCAGAGGCCTGGCGTTTGGCGGGACATGAGTTCGATAGCCATCCCGATTTCGGTTTTCCATTGTCCCCGAAATCACTTCATGAAAATGTGGTGATGGTCTTTCAGTAGACAACGGATGCATTTATTTCTCTTCTTTGAGCACTGTCTTCTTCTGGCCCTAGTAACCAAGACATCCACAAGGAGTGAAACGTTAATAATAATATTTTAAAAAGTTAATTAGGTTGTTGTAAGAAAATACAGTATTACTATAGTCTACCCGTCGTAATATGTGGTTAAATGAATCAAATTTAAAGATAATATGTGACATAGCTTGGCATACAGGGCATTGTACTGTCACTAAATGATAGCTGGCAGGAATAATACCACTCAGAATTAGTAATAAACAAGAATTTAGCAAATCCTGATTCACAGAGAAAGGCACAACAGGCAATGTGACTAACGGGGCTTCTATTAATTACGTGAAGGTGTTTTTCTGGAATTCCGGACCCCCCCCCCCCCTCAGGTGAGCGTGAGATTTGGTCGGACCCCCACCCCCCCTCTAAAATGACGTGAGAACCGGCCCCCTACCCTACTAATCTACCTCGCAACTTATTGAGACCTTTTTTTTTTAGGTCTCATGCTTCCAAGGGTGGTTATACTCCCCCCCCCCAGGGTCGGTTTTTGGATCAAATACCCCCCCCACCCCCCCTTAAAGTCGACTTTGCGTCATTTGTAGACTTTTTTTTTAGCTCTACCATGCTACAAGAATTTCAAAACCTCTCGTGAGATTTTCTTTGACCCCCCTCCCCCTTGATGAGGTTTCGTGAGATTTCGTCGGACCCCCTCCCCCCCTATTTCACCTCACGTACTAGCGTGGATGATTTATCCATCCAGTTTAATTATATATCCCCTCTTCAGTCATTTCAAGCAAGTAGTGATGATTTATATTATTTTCCTGAAACTGCATCCAAATATTTGGATGTCGATAACTCCGAAATATTAAATATTATCGGGGAACCAATTTTCCACAATTTTATTTAATCTAAGAGCCTCTACAAATCTGCGGGAAATATAAAATTCGAAATGTTTCCAGCTATTTCGTACGCGTTGACTTAACACTTTATTGTTAGAACTGGGTACAGAAAGCTGTAAATTACTTAAAAGATATTCATTCACAAATTGATTGCAAGAGAAGGCGTGAGTGACCGATATAATACTACAGAGACTCCCACGCTATCCGTCTGTCTGACAGAGTTCTGTTAGTTTTCTATATTTCGTGACAAAATATATTATTTACCTCGTAAAAATCATCCTAATTGTACAAGATATTTCTTTGTCAAATTTCTTCAAGATCGGTTTAGCGGTGCAGCTGTGAAGACGTAACAAACAGAGAGACAAAGCTACTTTCGCATTTATAATATTAGTGTAGATAGGTTTGCTTTATTAATTTCTGTTTAAACTAGACTCACCAAGCCAAGTGCATGAGCAAGCAGCTTGTTGATGAACGCCCTCGACAGTGGTCTACTGGTGAAGCCTTGACTGTGGAGGTGTGTCGACCCTCGCTGAAGCACTCTGCTAATACGGAACACACAGCACAAGGCTGCCTCTTGTCTGTGGTCAGAGCGCGTCCTTCACCCAGGATAATTTCCACCAGGAGGATTTCCATCGGCCTCGCTTTCCGGTGTTTAACTAGTCGAGTCCGTACGCAAACAATGCGCCCAACTCAACACTCCTCAGTCAGTTTGCGTGTTCCTTGTGTATCTCATAAAGTGGAAAAGCTACTAAGTTTTCATGCGCAACACCATCAAAGGATGGAAATCATTCAAATTTCATGTTGAGCTGCTAGAGTAAGCCATTGTAGACTGCTTGTTAAATTCTAGAAATTAACGCTCAGTTCAATACATATTGCATTATTATGCGACGTAATCGCAACCGGGAGAGGTTTTTCAGACAAGGGGAGCAACCAAACAGTACCTGCTCACTGCTACCCGACGTTACATTCACTATTATATGTTCGGTGTTCAAAACATTGCAGTTAGGAATATTGACGTTTGGTAGATATCCAGTAGAGGAAGATTGTCACATTACTTAACACTTCGGTGAACAAATTCGTGCAATTCGTGTAATACGGGTAACGTGCACACAGTTCTCAACTGTTCCTTTTTAGATGTATTTTAGCGAGATGTAACTCCTACCTTTGGTGTTGTATTCTCCAAATAACAGAGGAAACATGAGCCACAGTTTTCACATAAGATTGCGACTGTCAGTTGATACAAATATCGGACAGCTGATGTGAATCTATATTTACGCGATAAGTTTCTAACCACGGTGTTTTCTGTGGTAAGAAAATTGTCAGTTCATCTAGGCAACAGTAGTAGTGATTAGTCTGTATGTATTCAGGTCAGAGAAATGTTTTATTCGACAGTTCAAATAGAAAACTCCTGATTAGAAAAAAAGAGCGGAGAGATTGCCTAAGTTAATTGCAGTCTTCAGGAAATTAAGGCCGATACCTTGTCTCTGAAAATAAGCATGCACATATCTTAATTGAAGCTTTGTAAATGTTGAAGGAACGATGGTTATTTTTTTCCCTCATGACTTTAGGCCTCTTTGACGTCGACATGATTAGAGGCGGGAAAGAATTGAGGGCAACGAATGGAAATGATTTCTGCAATGGTATTTTGAAGGAACTATCACGGCATTCGCCTCAATTGATGTAGAGAATCCATAGAAAACCCAAATCTGGATGACCTGAGGGGGATTCGAATCCGCTTCTTCCCGAACGCGAGACCAGAGCGTTACCGCTCCCACACCAAGCACGGTGGAATGAACCTGCTTCAGCCAGCAGTGAGAATGATTTCGCTGCATTCGTTGTTATTTCATGGACTGTAGGTAATATCCACAGCAGCGGCGAAGATACTTCATACCCTGCACTCCCATGGGGGCGGGGAGGCGACACCCCCCTCCCCGTTTGGAAACTTATGCTCCAGAACATTCAGAGAATATACTGTTGGCTTGGATGGACAGTAGTAACATCGTTGTTAATTTGTCAGCTGTGGCGGTGCGTGCTCCGATTCTGTTGGTTAACGTTTTCTTTAAGGCTGATACACATCAGAATGAGGCAACGCACGAACGGGACCTAGGCGAGGCGAGGCGAGGCGAGGCAGAAGGGATGCCTCATATGTACACTGGGTTTTGCCAAGACAGGTATCCGTCGAATCGTTTGTTCTGGCGAGTTGGCAGTGTAGTTATAGCGTTGATATGGAGTGCGGTGGCGATTTAACAGTGGCTAGTGCTGTATTCATAGTGATAGATTAGTATAGTTAAAAAGAGAAATAAAAGAGCAATTATATCGAAATAGATTGCTCTCTAGTGGGCAATTATTTCTAAACAGTATGATCGAGAAGATGAGAGTGGCCATTTTCGAAACTATGCAAGAATGTTTTCTACTGACGATTTATTCTTATTAGAATCTCCTCGGGAGGGAATTTCGAGGAATTATACAAATTTTCGAAAACCAATAACCGCTGAAGAAAGGTTAGCAATTACATTGAGATACTTGGAAACTGGTGATTCATTTACTAATTAGTTTGCAATATGTTTTCAATAAAACTAGATTAATCTTTTACATGTTGTCCTTCTTTCCACTTTTTTTTCAAAAGGTCTGTCTCTTCTACAGAAAGTGAACTTTATTTTGCGCCTAGCATACTCTTTTCTTATTTTTTTTAAAAAAAATCCGTCATTATGATGAAGTTTATCGTCCTTCATCCACAATATGAGACGCCTTTCATACTCTTTAATTAAAGAGAGCACCTTTTAGTCACCTCCACTCATGATTAAAATTGGGGAGAGCAAACGAAACAATAACCAAATTTTTCCTTAACTAATATATAGTGTTTTTATTTAATTTCATCGTACAGTGTGTTCAAACGACGACGGAGTACCAGCGTGGTAGTGTGAACGGGGGAGGCAGACGCACGGCTGGAAATACCCAGAATACGGGACAACGCCGAATTCTCTTTGAAGTAGCGACTCGGAATGGATGGCGTTCGAATCACCTCCGTTCATCCGGCGAATGGTCCGAGGCGGATTGCCGCGCCTCGGTTACATATATACACCGTTGTGGTCGCCTCGCCTCGGGCCCGTGCGTGCGGTGCCTCGTCTGATGTCCCCGCACAGTAGCTGGTCGGCCGCCTCGCCGGCTCACTGACGCCTACTCCACTGATCGATGTCGCGGTGCCGAGACGCCGCGTCGGGACGCCCTCCGGCGCCGCCGCTCCCTCGCCTCCCCCCGTCCCCCTCCCCTCCTCTTTCCTCCGTAGCCCATTATCGAGGCGACTGACTGCCTCCACTGTGCAGTGTAACACGCAGCTAAGTGGATCAGCAACGACTCATAATTATACACTCAGACAAGTTATTTGGCTCCCTGTTTCCTTATACTATTTATAGCACACAGAACCACTTGAACACCTACACTACAATTCGCAGAAAGATAACAAAAAGAATTTTGCAGCAGAACGGTGGTTAGAGTTTCAAGGTTTATTTAACAAATGATCTGTTGTGACTACTGTAAACAATATTCTGCAGTTGCCCGACTGTCATCTGATTTCAGTCAACACGAGGTTTGGCAAAAACAACGAAAGCAATAAAATCACAAGATGAAGCAACATTAGTAGGGAATACAGTTTTCATGTCAGATTATTTCAATCAGTCTCAAAAATAATTAATCCACGGAAAAACAATGGTTGCAAAAATAGCCAAATTTCTGGGCTGTTAAGCAAAATCCCTGACCAAACCTACAGTTTAATATGTATTTCCATTTCTGAAATAGAATGGTTTCTCAATCTCCAACAATTTTAATAGCTTCCGATTTCTGAAATTCTTATAAGAATATTGCTTCCACAGTTTTCTGTTTTATTAAATCTTTCCGGCGTAATAAAGTACAGACATCTTCAAAAAAAAACTTGGTTAGTGTTCTTGAAAGTCATTTGTACGTGTTTCGAATTTAATTTTGAAAGTTAACAGTTTATTAGAGACAAATATTACATCTGGAGATTGTGGGATATTTCCTCAATTGCGATAATTAATATCAAGCCAATGTATTTGATTTTATTTATTTCTTATTTGCTTTTCCCTAACGTATTTCACTTCATTCTATGAAGCATTTTCAGCGGTTCTGCTAAACCATAATTTGTGTATATCGCAGCAAAAGACAAGTTAATTACATATATACTGTATACACATTCAGCAGATAGAACCGCTGAAGATAGTGAAAAGCGTTCGGGAAAAATAAATAATGACTAAACAGATTCATTTGCATTGGCGTGGTATGAATTATCGTGGGTGTAAAGCAATACGCTGGGCTGGGGGTTGGATTACCGTGTTGCGTGTAGTCGCTGGCTGCCGACGCCGGCCAGTCTGGCTGCGGCCCCTTGGCGCCGGGGGGTCTGCAACCACGCCACGCCGTCTCCTCTTCGATCGCCCACCAACCCCGCATCGGAGCGTCGATACCGACTCCTCATTCATTCAGCGAGGGGCCCAAGGGTTGTTAGCTCAGTCTCACTTTCACCCCCACTGTATTGTGCGTTGAGACAGATCAGGAAATCGGAGACCAGTTCCAGAGTGGCTCAGAGTTTTTGCAAGAGCTTCAATGGACTTGGGGAAACGCGATGATAGAACTTTCAGATTCCGCAACTAAATCACGTTACAACAAAACCCTCCAAAAATTATTTGTAGGCTTTAAGTTATTGTATGTATCAGTAACTTTAGACTATCTTCTTGAGAACTTATTTCTAGACTTATCTTTCTGGGAAATGTTTTTTGACTTTAGTGATATTGATAAATTATTTCACTTTTAGTAATTACTTTTTTTTTCTAATGGCTTTACGCCTCGTCGACGTCAAGTTCATTAGAGGCGGGAAAGGACTGGGGAAGGAATTCAGCCATGGCCTTTTGAAGGAAGCATCTCGAAATTCGACTGGAGTGATTTGGGGAAACCATGGAAAACCCAAATCCATATGCCCGGGCGTGGATTAGAACTGCCGTCGTCCTGAATGCGAGGTTACATAGTAATTACTAGAAAAGGGGGCATTCTGATTGTTTGGAAACGTCGAGATATTGAAGAATTTTTCTTTTCTGTATTTCTCATCAGTGATTGGGGGCTATCTGTTAATAAAAACTGCTGACGATTTTTATTGCAAATTATTTTTGTTTAGTTTTTTTTTTTTTTAGATTTATTAAGTAAAGCTTTTTCTCTCTATAATCACCTCAATCAGTAATTTATTTGAAAGTAACTTGATTAATTTACATTGTCAATTTTTTTTAAACAACTGGTACTTTAACTGCCACAACTGTTTCTTTGACTCTGAGGTAAAGTATTGGACCAAAGTCAAATTCATAGCCGAAATATTAATTGGAGTTACTACCGCAAGTGCTACCATGAATACGTCTTTCTTTAGTGTATTTTAGACGAAATAATATTAATCAACACCAAGTTACGTGACAAGAATGGCATCCGCTCCCGACATTTTCTTATCGAGGCCTGAGACAACTTCGTTGCCCCCATGTTTTATCGCTCAATCGACACAGCCAAAACCTTCCCGCATTTCCAAACGGATGTACTTCAATTCTACTTGGTTCCGCGTTCAAAGCGTCAACATATTTCTAAATTTACCTGCAGCCATCTTCAAAAGGTCTTAAATTTACCACCATAGCGTGCACTGTATAGCAGTTTCGTTATCCGACCTATCGCGTCGCTTCAACGTGTCGTATGGTAGAAATTCCGTGTAATACATTTGACCCTTTCAAGGTTTTTTTTTTGGATATGGCTTTACGCCTCGTCGACATCAAGGTCATTAGAGACGAGAAAGGATGGGGGGCAAGGAACGGGAAGAAATTCTGACACGGCCCTTTAAAGGAAGCATCCCGACATTCGCGTGGAGTGATTTGGGGAAACCATGGAAAACCCACGTCTTCCGAAATGCGAGGCCAGAGCGTTAACCACTCACCCTCCCGCTCGGTTTGAGGATTTCTCTGCCAATCATTTTTCACTGCTCTGTAGTCCTCGAGCACTAACCTTTTCAAAATGGAGAGAGTTCATATCACATAGTACCGATCTTAAAGGACGTATTCACATCAAATATAGTGGACCGGTTTTAAAAAAGGATCAAATGTTCTGCAGAAATTGTCATTTTTATCTGCAATGGATGGAGTACTTTCTGACGCCCAAGTAGGCTGTCAGAATGTGGTCTACTATTGTCCTCAGACTGCTTTAAGTCCCCTCAATCTTATTCTCAGGTAAACGTGTAATTGAGACAACTTTGCGAAGTTAACCACTTTCCTGGAATCATCGGCTCATGTACCCCGCCTACATTTTCTCAAATAATTGTCTCCAATGCCCCTCTTTCCCATTTAAATTTTTACGTCCACTTTGGTGAGAGGCACCTCTCTCAATGCTGCCACTGTATGCACACAAATGAACTACGGTGATTTTTTTTTTCTTACACAAATGTTTAACCACAAAATGAATTTCTTCCTTATCCATTGCAAATTAAACGTACACATCATGCGCATTCAGCAGCTGTGAAGAAAATACGGGTTGTATTCTTCTTCTCATCGATTTTGGCCACCTAAGGACCATGAAAAGTAATCCTGTACATTCATCTCGACGCTTCTTTGTTTTACTTTATAGTTTTTAATACTTTCTTATATCTGAATGTTATTATCTGTCCTGTTCTCATTTTTCTGGAAACCATTGAAATTTTATTGTTTATTAAACAGTATTCTGCAAGAAGTCAATTCGCGGAATTGAATGATACTGGTTTCTTTAACAGGCCACTTCACCACGGAACTACCGTCCTACTTACGACTTCGAAATCTATATGCATTAAAAGTTTGTGTCTGATTTATCACCTATATTGATAGATTTCTTTTTTTTGAGTGGGGGGAGGGGTTTATGCAACCTTGACGTCGAGACGGAAGACGAGTGGGGACAAAGAACGTGAAGGAATTTGGTTATGGCCTTTGAGGGACGATCCCGGCATTCGTCTGAAGTGCTTTAGAGAAACCGCGGAAAACGGAAATCTGGAATGTCGGAAGAGAATTTGAAGCCGTGACCAAGAGTGCTGTAACGTCTGGAAGTGGGCGTGTTTTCAAGTGTGCATACGACAGAGCGTGTCACTCGTCACGTGTTGCGTAAAAGAGCCATGACCGGTGGCTTTGCTGGCGAAGTCTGCCAAAACCTGTCGACGCCTGCCGACGCCACTTGGCGTCGACCGACTGTAGTCACGGCCACTTCTGATTGGTCCACTCAGCGAGCTTCCCCAGACGCAAATAGATCACACGCGATCGTTTCGCTGCATCGGCTTCCCAGGCGATGTTTCACACAGCAGAACAGGACTCTCCACGCCTTCCGCGCGTGATCGAGCTCGCAGTACGGCGCAGCACACCAGCTTCACACCCTAACTCTTCGCAGACCGTCAACATTACACACAATTGTCAACTCACGGGCCGCAAAACTTTTTGGGATAAGATTGCCGGAGTGTCGCTCTGCATTCCTTTCCACAATGTAGTCACTGGAAAGGAGGTGGTGTGGTTAGCGCTAGAACGTCTTATCTCTGATGATGTTATCGTGCTTTCCCTCAACTCCTAACTGTTATTTATTTAAAAGCAACTGATTGTGAATGTGTATGGAAATCCTGTCTGGATGTTACTCTCTGTGAAAATATCTTTAGCATCACCGCATTTATTTCTCTTCCAGTTAAATCAACTGTGAGAGCCTCTTGTTTATATATATATAGTTCTATCGGCTGGTTTAACGCAATATTTTCTAGTCTATATTGTCTACCTCTACATTTGTTTCCTTCAATTTTTCCCACCACCAACAATTTAATTAATCCCACACGTCTTAAAATTTGACCCCACATCTTTTCTTTTCTTTCTGTGAGACTCTTCTACAAACTTTTTTTCTCGCATAAAGCTTGTAAAACACGTTCATTTCGTACTTTATATGTCCACTTAATTTTTTGCATCGTTCTATAAAACCTCATTTCAAATGCTTCAATTTTTCTTCTTCCTGTTATTCCTGAAGTCCATGTTATCGTAAAGTTTTCATAAGCAATACATCATTTGATCTGAACTACAGAATAACAGGAAATATTCTTCATCAACTCTCACAACAGTGTTCACAGAGTTTTATCCCATGATACAAAGTAACAACAGATTTGCTTTGTAAATCTTGTTTCAATTTAAATGTACAGTATTACATAATGGCTCAAAATTAGGTGAAATTTTCAAAGCTTATTTGCGTTTAAAGGTATAAGAAATCTTTTTTCTTTCCTAAGTGGAAAGTTTTTCCTCATGAAATATATTTTTATTTTATTTTATTTTTTATATCCTGGTACATAATAGCCCAGCACCTAGTTTCTACTCTGGGCCCATATTTCTAATATATTACAAGAACTACATAAGTTAAATTTTAGTTTGAAAATAACATCAAAATATTGTTCAGGATGTAAAACTAGTTTGTAACACATTAACTTATCAAATTTCACAAAAATTGGTTACATAATTAAATTAACAAAGTGTAAGAATGTATTTCAAATGTGTTATTGTTTTTATATACATATATATACATATATACTGTAAATTAGTAATTTGAGTAACATACGTTCACACACAGATACTGCTATATATAATTAAACAAAGAAACATTCACATACACAAATCACTTACTGCACATTTGTGTCACTGTTTCTCACTTTGAACATTTATGACTTCTTTAAAATATTTAATCCCGGCACAGCCACTTCGGAGTAACTTACCTCCCTCAGGAGATGACTTCTGGAAGTAAAGGTGTCCTCCTTCGACCCATCGGGAGTTTCTTTTTTCGGGAATGATCACTGCTCGGTCGCTGATCGCTGTCGGTTGAAACTGTTTCCGTCAGTTTAGACTGTTTCTAAGTGCCAAGAACCTTTCTTTGGCTGCTTGTGAGGCCAGATTGCAAGCTGCATCAAGGAAGTACCATAATTCCTGGTGACGCAATACGTCAAAAAAAAACCTCATGAAATAGCGGCAAAAGTCAATACAAACTCAGAAACGATTTCAGGCATTACTTTGAGGCAAAATGCAGCAATACTTTAATGCTTTGGTTCTTCCCATCAACTATAAGTTTGTTAATCTAACAACCAAGAAAATGAAATTACGTCGTTTATTAAAATGCATTGTCGATGAGAACATGATCATCGACAATAATGTGGCTGAGTTATGCGCATCCATGGTGAAAGTGACATTGATGTCGACCATTTAAGATCAGTTATTAGATCACTAGTGTTTTTGCTGCTTTTTGGTATAACGTATATGTGTTGCATGTTGTGTTTACATGTTGTGTTTCTTTATTCTCCGATAATTGTTAGGCTGTAATGTAATTCTCCATTAAAACAAACTGTGGACAATTCCTTTCTGAAATACATTTCAACGTGAGAAAATGTATATTCGAAACCAAATGTGACAGGCACGTCGTGGTCACTGGAGATGTTGCAGCTGCACTTCTCTGAACACTTTGAACAGCTTCAGAGAATGGCAACCCGATGACTTCAGCTGCAGCCTGCCATTCTGCTCTGCACGTGTACATTTCTTTGTTCCCAGGCCACAGATCGATGCCTCACCAGCAGCGAAGGGGCTAACGCACTGTCCAGGTCAAAATTTGTTAACAATATGAAAACTAAAAAAAAATTAATTAGTCCTCAACCCGAAGTTTGTTGGATTCTCTCGAAGAAGGTATAGAGGGCAATCGTGTCAGAGGTAGGAAGGTCAGTTCCTTTCCTCTGGGACCTACAGTTTAACGAGGAGTCCGAACCAGGGAGCGTCCTGGTGTAGCACTTAAAAATTCCTGCCCCCACTGGGGCTTGAACCCGAGACCGGAGCAGCGAACTTCCCTAAGCACTGAGCTACCAAACCCGTTTTTTTTAACAATACACACATACGTAAAAAAAGGTGCGCAGCATTATTTTTAACATTTTACTAGTTCTCGGATTGAAAAGCGTGAGAAACACTGAATGAAAAGCGAAGGTGGCATAGGAGCGCGGTATGACTTGATAGGTGGAGAACAGGATATCATCGTTTCCTCATGGCAGGCTAATGGAGTGTTGAAAGTATGTCCCGGAGCGTAGCCACGAGGCTGGAGCAGATGTTGGGAGCGAGCAGCAAAAACTAGGACGGTGACAGCTCGTGGGAGCGAGGCAGGGAGGGATCAGTAGCACACACATGGCAGATACGGCGTAATCTAGCTCTGATTTCGCACATCTCTTTACCAGCTGGAAACGAACTATACTCAGCCACTAGTTACTGAAGAACTGTTAACTCGTTGGTAGCAGTTTCAACGAGAAGTGATAGAAGCTTAGGTCGCGTGCTGTGAACATTAAATTAAACAGCAACATGTTTAAAGTGGTTAACAAAAAATATTTAAAAATTCTAACTGTGTAATTCCCAATTACAGCTTTGTAAAGTTTCCAATGATTTTTTTTCTTATGGCATTACGCCTCGTCGACGTCGAGGTCATTAGAGGTGGGAAAGGACTGGCAGCAAGGAACGGGAAGGAATTCTGCCATGGCCTTTAGACGGAAGCATCCCGGCATTCACCTAGAGTGATTTGAGCAAACGATGGAAACCCAAATCTGGATGCCCGGACGGAGATTCGAACCCACATCCTCCCTAATGCGAGACCAGAACACTAAATGCTCGGTTTGCCACTGAAGACCATTAAGATAGTCAAATATATGGAACTTACGATTGAGACCAATGTGTACTTCATTTCAGGAACACAACAAGGAAGGAGTTTTTCTCGTTGGAAGGTACACGATTTTTTTTTTCTTTGGACTAGGTGAATGTCAGTGATTGGAACTGAATCTGTGAGCTGAGTTAGAGTAGTGATTGAAGTTAAGTATTCTTTGCAGTTCATTTTCGTCTCCAAAACAGACTTTTTTTGGCCAAATACGTACAATGTGCCTCTGATTTTTCAGTCTCCCTTGTATTAACACCTACGTCCAAACTGAAAATGCAGCTCGAAGGGAAGTACTACATTCCTAAGAAATATAAAAAGGAACCTTCGTCCTTTTGAAATGCTTTGAACAATTACGTGGCCACAGAGAGAAGCGCGCTGTTTTGTGTACTTCGAACTGGTCTACAGCTCCAGATTTCGATATGGCTAATTGTATTTTCCTAGCTGAAATTTTCTGAGAAACCTTCATAATTTTGTTGGTTGATCAAAAACTACTCCGTTTTTAAGTTTTATATTTGAAGAAAATTTATATATATATTTTTACTTACGGCTTTACGTCTCGTCAACGGCTAAGGTCATTGGAGGCAAGGAACGGGAAGGAATTCGGCCATGGCCTTTTTGAAGGAAGCGTCCCGGCATTCACCAGAAGTGATTTGGGGAAATCATGGAAAACCCAAATCTGGATGCCCGGACGGGGATTCAAACCCGCGTCCTCCCGAATGCGAGGCCAGAACGTTAACCGTTCACCCACCACGCTCGGTAAGAAAATACAACGAAAGTACGAAGAAGCAACTAGCTCCATTTTCACGATGCTGAGGGGTGTGTATGACGAACACAAACAAGGTTAACGGAAATTGTAGTACATATTCCGTTAGAGGAGGAACACTTTTGTCACAGGATGTTACAAACTATGCATCTGGCTAAACGGGTTGTAATGGAACGGTATATAAGGCATGCATAGTGATGCCAAACAATTTAGATGAATACCTTCATGCACAGTTCACCGTACAGCAATCATCTTTCACACACTATAGAGAGTTTACCTATATTTAAAAAATTATACACATAAAACGTAATAGTAACGAATATGTTTTTTCCTAAATTTAGTAGAAATACAGAAACCTCAATACAACGCGCTTTCTTAATAGAGATATTATGAAATATCATCTACCCACAAATTTACAGTACACGGAAATGGAACCTAATGAATTCAATTGGTAAACACGTGTCGGTATCTGCCACAATCAGCATGAATTCCTAAACAGAGCATAAAAGGATGTCTTTAGCCGTTGCTGTATACCACAGAAAGTACACTGCAAATGACCCAGCATTTTTGGCCAATATTGAGTTGAATAAAGTAAAAAGTCTACTGCCAGAAATCTTATCCTGACCAAGGATGTTGTCTTTCGGACAGAATGTAAAATTGGCAGCCGTATAAGTTGAATGCTGTCAGTTGGAGGCAACACAATACCTGCGCAGGTCACCAGATCTTAACGTCGTTGTCAGTGAAGAAACCCAAAATAAACGTTAAAATCAAATCCTAAGCTATTCGCGAAAGGCCTTTCCCTCAAGGACATGCATGGTTTCATAACTATTTTTTTCCAAAATGAGGATCAGTAATCTGTACGGGATGCCCTATATTACTAGCTGATCTACAGACAAAAGCAACGCACATGTTAATATGGCGCTCAAGACGTGGGTACTCGCTTTGAGCGTCGATGCTAGAAGAAAGAAGTTTCATCTTTACGAACCTGAACAGCACGAAATAGAGGTAAGACTTTCGCACGAATTATTGTCTGCAGTGAGTTGCGAAAACACACTGCAAACTTTGATGGTTTTACGGCGAAATGTGGAGTTCTTGATCAAATGAATGGTGAATGAAATGAAGTATTTAAGTTTTTTAAATTTTATTTAACAAATTTGTCCAAACAGCCTGTAAGAAATTCGCTGACACATTCTCAAACATACAGCACTACCATCAACGAATACATTGCACTGAATCACCTCAGAGTGGACGAAAATGCCTCTATTTTTGTTCTTCAAATAAAGAAGAATGAACTTGAGAAATCTAGCAACTTTGATTTATGTTCATTCTCATTCGTGGAACAAAGTGCTTAACACATCGCGGCAGCAACCATTCCTTTCACCTGCTGTCAAACAACCCACGCTCCTAATTGGAGGAAGTGTTGATTTATTCTTAATACGCTTCTTCTGTTCGGGATCATAAATTATCGGCGCCCAGTGCGGTGTGTACAGTGCTGGGTGAATCCCCGTGACGGAGCTGCTGGCCGCGGGCCCAGAGGCTGTTGGGAACGCCCACTCCACCCACGCCTCCCACGGCGGGAACCGAACCGGTATACAACTGCCTCACCTTGCTTCTTCGCGTAGTTTCGATATTTGTTTTCACCAATTATTCAGTGCGTTTCGTAATATTTATCTTTGTTCTTGTGGTAAAATTTGTAGAGGGCAAATGTAGGTGGGTGGAGGGTAGGGGGAAGATGGGTGTGTAGGGAAATTGCCACCGGAGCCTGTGCTCCATTCCAATTAAATTAAATTAAAGGGCAAAAATGTCATTATTTCCGTAACGTATTCTTCTGTCACGAGCTATTTATCTCCCTTGATATCCAACCGAAATCGAGAAATGAGGTATTATTTTAGAGATTAAGGCCTCTGCTTTTCTTAAATCATATTTTAAGACAGGATTTTTTTTTCGAATTCGCCCCTTAACGTTTTTTGTTTTTTTTTTTTTTTTTGTCACGAACTATTTATCTCCCTTGATACGTAACCGATGTAGATAAATAAGGTATCATTTTAGAGATAAAGGTCTCCGCTTGTAGCGATTGGTGCCTGGAGAGGGAGGTAAGGGTGAAAACCTTTTACTTCTTTTTATAATTCAAAGAAAATACTAGGCTGCTAATTTATTGGGTACTCATACTGGCGTACAGGTGAGGCTTATTTATTTTTAACATTAACATATCGAAACATTAAAAAAAACTAAGCAAAGCCTCTTCTTACAATTGCCAACATATTAACAAACAAACAGAGCATTAAAACACCACCACATTTCCAATTGATCTTGAAGCAAATTCCCCATATTAACTGGCAAACAAGAAAGCTTTACACTTGGTTTTTAAATGAAAGTTCTCCTTCATAACAATCGGGAATCATAAATCAAATACAGTATTAACATTGACTGTATCCGATCTCAAATGCCGGGCGCCAGGATAATTTAAATTATCCACCAAGTGTGGCTTTAAGAAAGTCTGTCCCAGCTAGCTCAATATTTGAATATTTGGGGGTGCGAGAACTCCTAATCATTCAGAGGTCGTTACAGGGCTGTACCCAATGACTGAATGAAAGTACCACACTGCACTGTAGAAATATTACCGTGGCGGCGATATGTTTCCTTCAACGGCGGAATTATTATAGCCCCTTGGCTGTAGCGGAGAGTGCACCACGTCCTTCAGTCAGCGTACTGAATGAGTGCACAGCGACCTCACTGTATAACACACGCTTATCGACCCTCAGGTTCGATGCCAAGACGGAGTGATCTCCAACCT
>JARYHS010009186.1:168915068-168974825 GCA_031002005.1 Vandiemenella viatica | reverse complement strand
TCTGAGATTCTGCGAATTGCTGCTGCATTGCTGTCTGAGATTCTGCGAATTGCTGCTGCATTGCTGCGAACTGATGTAGAAGTCCTTGGAGGAACTGTTGCCATTCCGTAGGTGCTGCTGGCGTAGTCATGATGGTCGAGAGTTCTTATCCCAACCTTGTCGCCACTGAAGTGAACTACACTTAATGGTTTCTTGAGGTTTATTACAATGTACACAAAACAACTAGTAAACAATAAACAAATGTGGTTACAGTTATCGGATGACCGTCGAGAAATTTAGCCTGGTCCTGATCCGGGGTAGAGAGAGACGGCTTCTACTTCTCGCGAACTTCCGGTGGTCTTCTGTAGTTGACGCTGGTTCCGCGGTTAGGCCGGAACTGTCGGTGGAGCTGCCGGCTACGCTTATATAGGCGGCCTGGCGCAGGAATACAGTTGTGTGGTAGTACGGCGACCTCTGTAAGAAAAGGTCCCACTTAGCCTCTAGATGATTCTATTTATTTTCCTGGTTTGTTTTGATGCCTCTGCGCCTGTTTTGGAGTCGTATATGTGTCCCGGCGTGCAGGCGCGTTGTGTGTGAGGTCTGCCTGGCAGGGGCCTTTACTGGCAGACTGAACAATAGCACTAGCAAAAAGAGCCTTCGTGAAAAAGAGAAACCTTTTAGTTTCAAATATTGATCTGGGAATTAGAAAGAACTTCTTAAAACTCTATGTGTGGAGCACAGCACTTTACGGTAGCGAAACATGGACTTTAGGAATACCGGAAAGAAAGAAACTTGAAGCATTTGAAATGTGGTGCTACAGAAGAATGCTGAAAATTAGGTGGACAGACAAAGTAAGAAATGAACGAGTTTTGGAAATGATGGGTGAGAAAAGAAGTTTATGGAATAAGGTTACAGGAAGAAGAGACAGTCTGGTAGGTCATATTTTGAGACATGCTGGATTGGTTAATTTGTTAGTGGAGGGAACAGTTGAAGGTAACAACTGTAGAGGTAGACAGAGATTAGAATATATGAAGCAGATAATTGAGGGCGTGGGTTGTAAGGGGTATGTAGAAATGAAGAGGCTAGCACAGGATAGGAAGGGATGGAGGATTGCATCAAACCAGTCTAAAGACTGACGACAGCAAAAAAAAAAAAAATTACCTATTTGAGCTACGATAATCCTTTGACTACAGAAATACATGGTACAAATTTACCAAATACAACAGAAGCAGAATAACAATAATACTAGTAATAAATAGTAATATTACAAAACATGACAAACAACAAAAACAGTTTTTATTTTGATAAGTCTTTCACATCCTATTGATTGGAAGAACTTTATCAAATATTTCCAATTTGTTCTCTCATATAAAAACTCTAACTGCAAAGTACAAACAAAGGATCGATGGAATAGACTATAATCTAGGGAAGTGTGCTTTAGCTTTTTGATTATTTTTATTTATTCACTAGATTAGAAGTTTCACTTCTTGCGCGCTTACAGATACACGCTACAGTTTTTTTTCCATTTTTTCTCGTTTACGATGTGTTAACTATGACATAATTGGTTTAAATGAGAGATACGTACATTAACAGTCCACGCAAATGAAGTTGGCGCTAGTTTAAGAATAAGTGCAAACAATTCTTTCATTGAACCCTGACCAGGTCCTCATCATATACATTAATTGTGCCTGGTTTCAGTAAAGTAAATTCTTGTTTACTGGCTGTGTCCCAGCAGTGGTCTTCAGTGTTGGGTTCCTACTGTATTCTTTAACATGGAAACACGGTAAAATATATACAATCATAATGCCGCATGTCTGGAAATGTTCATTATTTATATTTACATTCTATTTTACCTGTTTTATTTAATTTTGCACATTGTGTTCTTATTTATTTTCAAACGAAAAAATTGTTCTCAAATGGTGATCAATCTTTTTTTTTTTCTTCTTACATTCTTAATGAGTTGTTTCAACTTTTCCTATAAGATACTCCACGATTAGGATGTACAACATGTTGTAATCTAACATATTCATATCTCAGATATTTTTTTTGCTTGGTTCTACCACAAGAACCAAGATAAATATTACGAAACACTGAATAATTCGTAAAAACAAATATCGAAACTACGCGAAGAAGCAAGGTGAGGCAGTTGTATACCTGTTCGGTTCCCGCCGTGGGAGGCGTGGGTGGAGTGGGCGTTCCCAACAGCCTCTGGGCCCGCGGCCAGCAGCTCCCGTCACGGGGATTCACCCAGCACTGTACACACCGCACTGGGCGCCGATAATTTATGATCCCGAACAGAAGAAACGTATTAAGATTAATTCAACACTTCCTCCAATTAGGAGCGTGGGTTATTTGACAGCAGGTGAAAGGAAAGGTTGCCGCCGCGATGTGTTAAGCACTTTGTTCCACGAATGAGAATGGACATAAATCAAAGTTGCTAGAAGTTCATTCGTCTTTATTTGACGAACAAAAATAGAGCCAGTTTCGTCCACTCTGAGTTGATTCAGTGCAATGTATTCGTTGATGGTAGTGCTGTATGTTTGAGAATGTGTTACAGGCTGTTTGAGCAAGTTTGTTAAATAAAATAAAAAAAAATTAAATACTACATTTCATTCACCATTCATTTTATCAAGAACTCCACATGTCGCTGTAAAGCCATCAACATTTGCAGTGTGTTTTCGCAACTCATTCCAGACAATAATTCGAGCGAAGGTCTTACCTATGTTTCCTGCTGTTGTTCAGGTTCGTAAAGATGAAAATTTCTTCTAGCATCGACGCCCAAAGCAGGTTACCCACGTCTTGAGCGCCATATTAACCTGGGCGTTACTTTTATCTGTAGATCAGCTGGTAGTATAGGACAGAATTAACTTCACTCTCGTACAGATTACTGATCCTCATTTTGGAGAAAAAAATAGTTATGAAGCCACGCATGTCCTTGAGGGAAACGCAGTTCGCGGATAGTTTAGGATTTGATTTTAACGTTTATTTTGGTGACCTGCGCAGGTATTGTGTTGTCTCGTTACTGACAGCATTGAACTTACACGGCTGCCAATTTTACATTCTGTCCGAAAGACAACATCCTTGGTCAGGATAAGATTTCTGGCAGTAGACCTTCTTCTTTATTCAGCTCAATGTTGGGGAAAAATGCTGGGTCATTTGCAGTTTATTTACTGTGGTATGCAGCAATGGCTCAAGACATAATATTGTCTCCTATTATGCTCTGTTTAGGAATTCATGCTGATAGTAGCAGTCAACGATTGGCAGATACCGACACGTGTTTTATATAGTGTTTACCACTGAATTCATTAGGTTCCAATTCCGTGTAATGTAAATTTTTGGGTAGACGAGACTTTATAATATCTGTATGAAGAAAGAGCGTTGTACTGAGGTTTCTTTTTTTCTACTGAATTTAGGAATAAAAATATTCGTTACTATTACGTTTTATGTGTATAATTTTTCAAATGTATGTAAACACTCTATAGTGTGTAAAAGATGATTGTTGTATAGTGAACTGTGGATGAAAGTGTTCATCTAAATTGTTCGACATCACTGTGCCTGCCTTATATACCGTTCCATTGCCAACTGCATAATTTGTAATATCCTGTGACACAAATGTTCTTACTTTATCGGAATATGTACTATAATTTCCATTAAACTTATTGGTGTTCGTCATACACACTCCTCAGCATCGCGGAAATGGAGCTAGTTGTTTCTTCGTACTTTCGTTGTATTTTCTTCAAATATAACATGTAAAAACTGACTATTTTTGTTTACCAACCAACAAAATTACGAAGATTTCTCAGAAAATTTCAGGTAGGAAAAATACAATTAGCAATATCGAGATCTGGAGTTGTAGACCAGTTCGAAGTACACGAAACAGCGCGCTTCTCTCAGTGGCCACGTGATTGTTCCAAGCATTTCAAAAGGACGAATGTTCTTTTTTTATATTTCTTACGAATGTCGTACTTCCCTTCGAGCTGCATTTTCAGTTTGGACGTACTTGTGAATATAAGGGAGACTGAAAAATCAGAGGCACATTGTATTTGGCCAAAAAAGTCTGTTTTGGAGACGAAAATGAACTGCAAAGAAAACTTAACGTCGATCACTACCCCGACTCAGCTCACAGATTCAGATCCAATCGCTGACATTCACCTGGTCCAAAGAAAAATAAAATCGAGTGCCTTCCAACGAGAAAAACTCCTTCCTTGTTGTGTTCCTGCAACGAAGTACGTATGGCAGTACACATTGGTCTCAATCGTAAGGTCCACATATTTGAATATCTCAATGGTCTTCAGTGGCAAACCGAGCGGTTACTGTTCTGGTCTCGCATTAGGGAGGACGTGGGTTCGAATCCCCGTCCGGAAATCCAGATTTGGGGTTTCCATGGTTTGCTCAAATCACTCTAGGTTAATGCCGGGATGCTTCGGTCTAAAGGCCATGGCTGAATTCCTTCCAGTTTCTTGCTGCCAGTCCTTTCCCGCCTCTAATGACCTCGATGTCGACGAGGCGTAATGCCATAAGAAAAAAAAAAATCATTGGAAACTTTACAAAGCTGTAATTGGGAATTACACAGTTAGAATTTTTAAATATTTTTTGTTAACCACTTTAAACATGTTGCTGTTTAATTTAATGTTCACAGCACGCGACCTAAGCTTCTATCACTTCTCGTTGAAACTGTTACCAACGAGTTAACAGTTCTTCAGTAACTAGTCGCTGAGTATAGTTCGTTTCCAGCTGGTAAAGAGATCTGCGAAATCAGAGCTAGATTACGCCGTATCTGCCATGTGTGTGCTACTGATGCCTCCCTGCCTCGCTCCCACGAGCTGTCACCGTCCTAGTTTTTGCTGCTCGCTCCCAACATCTGCTCCAGTCTCGTGGCTTCGCTCCGGGACATACTTTCAACACTCCATTAGCCTGCCATGAGGAAACGATGATATCCTGTTCCCCACCTATCAAGTCATACCGCGCTCCTATGCCACCTTCGCTTTTCATTCAGTGTTTCTCACGCTTTTCAATCCGAGAACTAGTAAAATGTTAAAAATAATGCTGCGCACCTCTAACTAATATGGGTCTAATTTTTTGCGTATGTGTGTATTGTTAACAGAGCGGTGTGGTAGCTCAGTGCTTAGGGAAGTTCACTCCTCCGGTCCCGGGTTCAAGCCCCGGCGGTGACAGGAATTTTTAAGTGTTTGACTATATGAGCTACATCAGGTCGTTCCCTGGTTCGGATTCTTCATTAAACTGTAGGTCCCAGAGGAAAGGAACTGACCTTCCTACCTCTGACACAATTGCCCACTATACCTTCGAGAGAGAATCCAACAAACTTCGGGTTGAGGACTAATTATTATTATTTTTTTTTTTAGTTTTCATATTGTTAACAAATTTTGACCTGGCCAGTGCGTTAGCCCCTTCGCTGCTGGTGAGGCATCGATCTGTGGTCTGGGAACAAAGAAATGTGCACGTGCAGAGCAGAATGGCAGGCTGCAGCTGAAGTCATCGGGTTGCCATTCTCTGAAGCTGTTCAAAGTGTTCAGAGAAGTGCAGCTGCAACATCTCCAGTGACCACGACGTGCCTGTCACATTTGGTTTCGAATATTCATTTTCTCACGTTGAAATGTATCTCAGAAAGGAATTGTCCACAGTTTGTTTTAATGGAAAATTACATTACAGCCTAACAATTGCGTGTTCATTAACGGAGAATAAAGGAACACAACATGTAACACATCTCCGTTATACCAAAAAGCAGCAAAAACACTCACGATCTAATAACTGATCTTAAATGGTCGACATCAATGTCAGTTTCAGAACCAAAGCATTAAAGTATTGCTGCATTTAGCCTCAAAGTAATCCCTGAAATCGTTTCTGAGTTTGTATTGACTTTTGCCGCTATTTCATGAGGTTTTTTTTTGACATATTGCGTCACCAGGAATTATGGTACTTCCTTGATGCAGCTTGCAATCTGGCCTCACAAGCAGCCAAAGAAAGGTTCTTGGCACTTAGAAACAGTCTAAACTGACGGAAACAGTTTCAACCGACAGCGATCAGCGACCGAGCAGTGATCATTCCCGAAAAAAGAAACTCCCGATGGGTCGAAGGAGGACACCTTTACTTCCAGAAGTCATCTCCTGAGGGAGGTAAGTTACTCCGAAGTGGCTGTGCCGGGAGTAAATATTTTAAAGGAGTCATAAATGTTCAAAGTGAGAAACAGTGACACAAATGTGCAGTAAGTGATTTGTGTATGTGAATGTTTCTTTGTTTAATTATATATTGCAGTATCTGTGTGTGAACGTATGTTACTCAAATTACTAATTTACAGTATATATGTATATATCAATATAAAAACAATAACACATTTGAAATACATTCTTACACTTTGTTAATTTAATTATGTAACCAATTTTTGTGAAATTTGATAAGTTAATGTGTTACAAACTAGTTTTACATCCTGAACAATATTTTGATGTTATTTTCAAACTAAAATTTAACTTATGTAGTTCTTGTAATATATTAGAAATATGGGCCCAGAGTAGAAACTAGGTGCTGGGCTATTATGTACCAGGATATAAAAAATAAAATAAAATAAAAATATATTTCATGAGGAAAAACTTTCCACTTAGGAAAGAAAAAAGATTTCTTATACCTTTAAACGCAAATAAGCTTTGAAAATTTCACCTAATTTTGAGCCATTATGTAATACTGTACATTTAAATTGAAACAAGATTTACAAAGCAAATCTGTTGTTACTTTGTATCATGGGATAAAACTCTGTGAACACTGTTGTGAGAGTTGATGAAGAATATTTCCTGTTATTCTGTAGTTCAGATCAAATGATGTATTGCTTATGAAAACTTCAGGACTTCAGGAATAACAGGAAGAAGAAAAATTGAAGCATTTGAAATGAGGTTTTATAGAACGATGCAAAAAATTAAGTGGACATATAAAGTACGAAATGAACGTGTTTTACAAGCTTTATGCGAGAAAAAAAGTTTGTAGAAGAGTCTCACAGAAAGAAAAGAAAAGATGTGGGGTCAAATTTTAAGACGTGTGGGATTAATTAAATTGTTGGTGGTGGGAAAAATTGAAGGAAACAAATGTAGAGGTAGACAATATAGACTAGAAAATATTGCGTTAAACCAGCCGATAGAACTATATATATATAAACAAGAGGCTCTCACAGTTGATTTAACTGGAAGAGAAATAAATGCGGTGATGCTAAAGATATTTTCACAGAGAGCAACATCCAGACAGGATTTCCATACACATTCACAATCAGTTGCTTTTAAATAAATAACAGTTAGGAGTTGAGGGAAAGCACGATAACATCATCAGAGATAAGACGTTCTAGCGCTAACCACACCACCTCCTTTCCAGTGACTACATTGTGGAAAGGAATGCAGAGCGACACTCCGGCAATCTTATCCCAAAAAGTTTTGCGGCCCGTGCAGGGACGATCCTTATATCTGCGTTGACAATTGTGTGTAATGTTGACGGTCTGCGAAGAGTTAGGGTGTGAAGCTGGTGTGCTGCGCCGTACTGCGAGCTCGATCACGCGCGGAAGGCGTGGAGAGTCCTGTTCTGCTGTGTGAAACATCGCCTGGGAAGCCGATGCAGCGAAACGACCGCGTGTGATCTATTTGCGTCTGGGGAAGCTCGCTGAGTGGACCAATCAGAAGTGGCCGTGACTACAGTCGGTCGACGCCAAGTGGCGTCGGCAGGCGTCGACAGGTTTTGGCAGACGTCGCCAGCCAAGCCACCGGTCATGGCTCTTTTACGCAACACGTGACGAACGACACGCTCTGTCGTATGCACACTTCAAAACACGCCCACTTTCAGACGTTACAGCACTCTTGGTCACGGCTTCAAATTCTCTTCCGACATTCCAGATTCCCGTTTTCCGCGGTTTCTCTAAAGCACTTCAGACGAATGCCGGGAACGTCCCTCAAAGGCCATAACCAAATTCCTTCACGTTCTTTGTCCCCACTCGTCTTCCGTCTCGACGTCAAGGTGGCATAAACCCCTCCCCCACTCAAAAAAAAGAAATCTATCAATACAGGTGATAAATCAGACACAAACTTTTAATGCATATAGATTTCGAAGTCGTAAGTAGGACGGTAGTTCCATACCGAAGTGGCCTGTTAAAGAAACCAGTATCATTCAATTCCGCGAATTGACTTCTTGCACAATACTGTTTAATAAACAACAAAATTTCAATGGTTTCCAGAAAAATGAGAACTATTGAAAGTAAAAAAAGAAGCGTCGAGATGAATGTACAGGATTACTTTTCATGGTCCTTAGGTGGCCAAAATCGATGAGAAGAAGAATACAACCCGTATTTTCTTCACAGCTGCTGAATGCGCATGATGTGTACGTTTAATTTGCAATGGATAAGAAAGAAATTCATTTTGAGGTTAAACATTTGTGTAAAAAAAAAAAATCACCGTAGTTCATTTTTGTGCATACAGTGGTAGCATTGAGAGAGGTGCCTCTGACCAAAGTACACTAATAAGTGGACGTAAAAATTTAAATGGGAAAGAGGGGCATTCGCAACAATTATTTGAGAAAATGTAGGCAGCGTACATGAGCTGATGATTCCAGGAAAGTGGTTAACTACGCAAAGTTGTCTCAATTACACGTTTACCTGATAAGAAGATTGAGGGGACTGAAAGCAGTCTGAGGACAATAGTAGACCACATTCTGACAGCCTACTAGGGCGTTAGAAAGTATTCCGTCCATTGCAGATAAAAAAGGCAATTTCTGCAGAACATTTGATCCTTTTTTTAAAGCCAGTTCACTAGATTTGATGTGAATACGTCCTTTAAGATCGGTACTACGTGATATGAACTCTCTCAATTTTGAAAAGGCTAGTGCTCGAGGACTACAGAGCAGTGAAAAATGATTGGCAGAGAAATCCTCAAACCGAGCGGAAGGGTGAGTGGTTAACGCTCTGGCCTCGCATTTCGGAAGACGCGGGTTTTCCATGGTTTCCCCAAATCACTCCACGCGGATGTCGGGATGCTTCCTTTAAAGGGCCGTGCCAGAATTTCTTCCCGTTCCTTGCCCCCATCCTTTCTCGTCTCTATTGACCTTGATGTCGACGAGGCGTAAAGCCATATCAAAAAAAAAAAAAAAAACCCTTGAAGGGTCAAATGTATTACACGAAATTTCTACCATACGACACGTTGAAGCGACGCGATAGGTCGGATAACGAAACTGCGATACAGTGCACGCTATGGTGGTAAATTTAAGAACTTTTGAAAATGGCTACAAGTAAATTTAGAAATATGGTGACGCTTTGAACGCGGAACCAAGTAGAATTGAAGTACATCCGTTTGGAAATGCGGGAAGGTTTTGGCTGTGTCGATTGAGCGATAGAAAAACATGGGGGCAACGAAGTTGTCACAGGCCTCGATAAGAAAATGTTGGGAGCGGATGCCATTCTTGTCACGTAACTTGGTGCTGATTAATATTATTTCGTCTAAAATACACTAAAGAAAGACGTATTCATGGTAGCACTTGCGGTAGTAACTCCAATTAATATTTCGGCTATGAATTTGACTTTGGTCGAACACTTTACCTCAGAGTCAAAGAAATAGTTGTGGCAGTTAAAGTTCTTGATTAATTTACATTGACAATGTAAATTATTCAAGTTACTTTCAAATAAGTTACTGATTGAGGTGATTATAGAGAGAAAACAGCTTTACTTAATAAATCTCTACAAAAATAATTTGCAATAAAAATCGTCAGCAGTTTTTATTAACAGATAGCCCCCAATCACTGATGAGAAATACAGAAAAGAAAAATTCTACAATATCTCGACGTTTCCAAACAATCAGAATGCCCTATTTTCTAGTAATTACTATGTAGCCTCGCATTCAGGAGGACGGCAGTTCTAATCCACGTCCGGGCATCCGGATTTGAGTTTTCCATGGTTTCCCCAAATCACTCCAGTCGAATTTCGGGATGCTTCCTTCAAAAGGCCATGGTTGAATTCCTTCCCCAGTCCTTTCCCGCCTCTAATGAACTTGACGTCGACGAGGCGTAAAGCTATTAGAAAAAAAAGTAATTACTAAAAGTGAAATAATTTATCAATATGACTAAAGTCAAAAAACATTTCCCTGAAAGATAAGTCTACAAATAAGTTCTCAATAAGTCTAAGTCTAAAGTTACTGATACATACAAAAACTTAAAGCCTACAAATAATTTTTGGAGGGTTTTGTTGTAACGGGATTTAGTTGCAGAATCTGAAAGTTCTATCGTCGCGTTTCCCCAAGTCCATTGAAGCTCTTGCAAAAACTCTGAGGCACTCTGGAGCTGGTCTCCGATTTCCTGATCTGTCTCAACGCACAATGCAGTGGGGGTGAAAGTGAGACTGAGCTAACAACCCTCGCTGCATGAATGAGGAGTCGGTATCGACGCTCCGATGCGGGGTTGGTGGGCGATCGAAGAGGAGACGGCGTGGCGTGGTTGCAGACCCCCCGGCGCCAAGGGGCCGCAGCCAGACTGGCCGGCGTCGGCAGCCAGCGACTACACGCAACACGGTAATCCAACCCCCACGCCAAGCGTATTGCTTTACACCCACGATAATTCATACCACGCCAATGCAACTGGAAGTATTTAGTCCTTATTTATTTTTCCCGAACGCTTCTCACTATATTCAATGGTTCTATCTGCTGAGTGTGTATACATTTAATTAATTTGTTTTGTGCTGCGATATACACAAATTATGGTTTAGTAGGACCGCTGAAAATGCTTCTGAGAATGAAGTGAAATACGTTAGGGAAAAAAATAAGAAATAAATAAAATCAATTACATTGGCGTGATATTAATTATCGCAATTGAGGAAATATCCCACAATATCCTGATCTAATATTTGTCTGTAATAAACTGTTAACTTTCAAAATTCAATTAGAAACACGTAAAAATGACTTTCAAGATCACTTACCATTTTTTTTTTTTTTTTTTTTTTTTTTTTTTTTTTTTTTTTTTTTTTTTTTTTTTTTTTTTGAAGGTGTCTGTACTTTATTAGGCCGGAAAGGTTTAGTAACACAGAAAACCATGGAAGCAATATTCTTATAAGAATTTCAGAAATCGGAAGCTGTTAAAATTGTTGGAGATTCAGAAACCTTCTATTTCAGAAATGGAAAAGAATACATATCAAACTGTAGTTTTAGACAGCGATTTTGTTTAACAGCCCTGAAATTTGGCAATTTTTGCAACAATTATTTTTGCGTGGATTAATTATTTTTAAGACTGATTAAATTTTAGATTGAAGTAATCTGACATATCTGTATCCCCTACTAACCTTGCTTCATCTTGTGATTTTATTGCTTTAGTGATTTTTGCCACACTTCGTATTGACTGAAATCAGTTGTCAGTCGGGCAACTACAGAATATTTTTTTACAGTAGTCACAACAGATCATTTATTAAATAAACCTTGAACCTCTAATCACCGTTCTGCTGTAAAATTCTTTTTGGTATCTCAGATTTTACACATCTGAGTCATTAGAAAAACCATTGACATGACCATAGTAGGGAAACGAGAAAGATGTAACACTGGAAGCAGAAGATGTGCTCAACTGCTGAGGAATACAAATACGGATGGCTGTGATAGGGGAGGCATCCAGTGAGAAAATAAGATGCTTTTCTGAGTGAAAAAATGTAAAAGATATCGGTGAAATGTTTCATGTAGTGCGTAATACTGCACGAAGCTAAAAATATATTGTTGAACATCAATTGTGTATTTTAACAGTCTGTATTTTATGCTGCATTCGCTTTAACAAGTAGATAAGCACACGGGGGAACGTTTTGCGAATTGTAGTGTAGGTGTTCAAGTGGCTCTGTGTGCTAGAAAGAGTATACGGAAATAGGGAGCCAAATAATTTGTCGGAGTGTATAATTGTGAGTCGCTGCTGATACACTTAGCTGCGTGTTACACTGCACAGTGGAGGCAGTCAGTCGCCTCGATAATGGGCTACGGAGGAAAGAGGAGGGGAGGGGGATGGGGGGAGGCGAGGGAGCGGCGGCGCCGGAGGGCGTCCCGACGCGGCGTCTCGGCACCGCGACATCGATCAGTGGAGTAGGCGTCAGTGAGCCGGCCAGCTACTGTGCGCGGACACACAGAACGAGGCACCGCACGAACGGGCCCGAGGCGAGGCGACCACACCAGTGTATATATGTAACCGAGGCGCGGCAATCCAACTCGGATCATTCGCCGGACGAACCAAGGTGGTTCGAACGCCATCCATTCCGAGTCGCTACTTCAAAGAGAATTCGGGGTTGCCCCGCATGCTATGTGGACGGGTATTTCCAGCCGTGTGTCTTCCTCCCCCGTTCACACCACCACGTTGCCACTCCGTCGTCGTTTAAACACACTGTAC
Organism: Vandiemenella viatica; assembly: GCA_031002005.1. Lineage (NCBI taxonomy): Eukaryota > Metazoa > Arthropoda > Insecta > Orthoptera > Morabidae > Vandiemenella > Vandiemenella viatica. The sequence goes on along the minus strand of JARYHS010009186.1, from coordinate 168,962,468 downwards.
GATGAAATTAAATAAAAACACTATTTTAGTTAAGAAATATTTCGTTATTGTTTTGTTTGCTCTCCCGACTTTTAATCTGAGTGGGGGCGACTAAAAGGAGCTCTCTTTTATTAAAGAGTATGAAAGGCGTCTCATATTGTGGAAGAAGGACGTAAACTTCATCATAATGAGTTTTAAAAAAATAATAATAAAAATGAGGATGCTAGGCGCTAAAAGAAGTCCACTTTCTGGAGAAGAGACAGACATTTTGAAAAAAAAGTGGAAAGAAGGACAACATGTAAAAGCTTAATTTTATTTTTATTGAAAATATATTGCAAACTAGTAAATATATCAGCAGTTGCCAAGTATGTCAATGTAATGGCTAACCTTTCTTCAGCGGTTATTCGTTTTCGAAAATTTGTATAATTTCTCGAAATTCTCTCCCGAGGAGATTCTAATAAAAATAAATCGTCAGTGGAATACATTCTTACATAGTTTCGAAAATGGTCACTCTCATCTTCTTCGATCATACTGTTTAAAAATAATTGCCCACTAGAGAGCAATCTATTTCGATAAAGTCTAGTTGCTCTTTTATTTCTCTTTTTAACGATACTAGTCTATCACTATGAATACAGCACTAGCCACTGTTAAATCGCCACCGCACTCCATATCAACGCTATAACTACACAACACTGCCAACTCGTCAGAACAAACGATTCGACGGATACCTGTCTTGGCAAAACCCAGTGTACATATGAGGCATCCCTTCTGCCTCGCCTCGCCTCGCCTCGCCTAGGTCCCGTTCGTGCGTTGCCTCATTCCGATGTGTATCAGCCTTAATGAAAACGTTAACCAACAGAATTTGAGCACGCACCGCCAAAGCTGGCAAATTAACAACGATGTTGTAGGATCGTAATTTTTCACGGCGTTGAATATTAATATATTTTTCTCGGGCTTCCAGCCGTGTTAATATGTCATATTTGCGGGACGTTTCGAAGGCGTCCATCTCTGCCTCCATTCTCAACCAAATGTCAGTGTATAACTGTTTGTTTATTCAGCCGCTGCTACGGAAACGGTGGAAAACAAAACCAACACAACGCGATTACGTCATCCGCTCTTCTGCTCGTTACCGGCGCGAAACTGTTTCAGCATTTTAATCGCCGGGTTCCAGGCCGCACTGAGTTGATAACCAGTGTCCCTGTTGACTAATAAATCAGTTAATCTTATTTCTACAGCCTCTGTAATAACGCTGGCCCAAAAATCTTTGACCCGGTCTAAAATGGTTGTTTTTTCAAATTCAAAAGTGTGACCTTCTTGCACACTATGTTCGGCCACCGCAGATTTTTCTTCCTGCCCAAGACGAACATTTCTGGCGTGCTCTACACATCGCTGTACAATGCATCGCTGCGTCTGTCCAATGTAGCCGCGGCCACATTCACATGGTATATAATATACACCAGGGGTTCGTAAACCTAGGTCATCTTTAACGCTGCCGACCAAGTTACTAATTTTAGTGGGTGGTCTATAAATTGTCTTGACTCCGTGTTGTGATAGCAGTCTACCTATTTTGAAACTTAGGGCACCCACAAAAGGCAGAAAATAGGTAGACTGCTATCACAACACGGAGTCAAGACAATTTATAGACCACCCACTAAAATATGATATATTAACACGGCTGGAAGCCCGAGAAAAATATATTAACAACGATGTTACTACTGTCCATCCAAGCCAACAGTATATTCTGTGAATGTTCTGGAGCATAAGTTTCTAAACGAGGGGGGGAGGCGCCTCCCCCACCCCCATGGGAGTGCAGGGTATGAAGTAACTTCGCCGCTCCTGTGGATGTTACCTACAGTCCATGAAACAACAACGAATGCAGCGAAATCATTCTCACTGCTGGCTGAAGCAGGTTCATTTCACCGAGCGTGGTTGGTGAGCGATAACGCTCTGGTCTCGCGTTCGGGAAGATGCGGATTCGAATCCCCCCCAGGCCATCCAGATCTGGGTTTTCCACTGTTTCTTTAGAGCACTTCAGCCGAATGCCGTGATGATTCCTTCAAAATACCATTGCAGAAATCATTTCCGTTCGTTGCCCCCAATTCTTTCCCGCCTCTAATTATGTCGACGTCAAAGAGGCGTAAAGTCATAAGGGAAAAAAATATCCATCGTTCCTTGAACATTTACAAAGCTCAATTAAGATATGTGCATGCTTATTTTCAGAGACAAGGTATCGGCCTTAATTTCCTGAAGACTGCAATTAACTTAGGCAATCTCTCCGCTCTTTTTTTCTAATCAGGGGTTTTCTATTTGAACTGTCAAATAAAACATTTCTCTGACCTGAATACATACAGCCTAATCACTACTTCTGTTGCCTGGATGAGCTGACAATTTTCTTACCACAGAAAACACCGTGGTTAGAAACTTATCGCGTAAATATAGATTCACATCAGCTGTCCGATATTTGTATCAACTGACAGTCGCAATCTTATGTGAAAACTGTGGTTCATATTTCCTCTGTTATTTGGAGAATACAACACCAAAGGTAGGAGTTATATCTCGCTAAAATACATCTTAAAAGGAACAGTTGAGAACTGGGTACAAGTTACCCGTATCGCACGAATTTATTGACCGAAGTATTAAGTAATGTGACAATCTTCTTCCATTGGATATCTACCAAACGTCAATATTCCTAACTGCAATGTTTTGAGCACCTTACATATGATAGTCAATGTAACGTCGGGTAGCATTAAGCAGGTACTGTTTGGTTGCTTCCCTTGTCTGAAAAACCTCTCCCGGTTGCGATTACGTCGCATAATAATGCAATATGTATTGAACTGCGCGTTAATTTCTAGAATTTAACAAAGCAGTCTACAATGGCCTACTCTAGTAGCTCAGCATGAAATTTGAATGATTTCCATCCTTTGATGGTGTTGCGCATGGAAAACTTAGTAGCTTTTTCCCACTTTATTAGAATACACAAAGAACACGCAAACTGACTGAGGAGTGTTGAGATGGGCGCATTGTTTGCGTACGGACTCGACTAGTTAAACACCGTAAACCGAGGCCGATGGAAATCCTCCTGGTGGAAATTATCCTGGGTGAAGGACGCGCTCTGACCACAGACAAGAGGCAGCCTTGTGCTGTGTGTTCCGTATTAGCAGAGTGCTTCAGCGAGGGTCGACACACCTCCACAGTCAAGGCTTCACCAGAGGGCGTTCATCAACAAGCTGCTTGTTCATGCACTTGGCTTGGTGAGTCTAGTTTCAACAGAAATTAATAAAGCAAACCTATCTACACTAATATTATAAATGCGAAAGTAGCTTTGTCCCTCTGTTTGCTACGTCTTCACGGCTGCACGGCTAAACCGATCTTGAAGAAATTTGACAAAGAAATATCTTGTACGATTAGGATGGACATAGGATGGTTTTTACGAGGTAAATAATATATTTTGTCACGAAATATTGAAAACTAACAGAACTCTGCCAGACAGACGGATAGCGTGTGTGAGTCTCAGTAGTATTATATCAGTCACTCAGACTTTCTCTTGCAATCAGTTTGTGAATGAATATCTTTTAAGTAATTTACAGCTTTCTGTACCCAGTTCTAACAATAAAATTTTAAGTCAACGCGTACGAAATAGCTGGAAACAATTCGAATTTTATATTTCCCGCAGATTTGTAGAGGCTCTTAGATTAAATAAAAATGTGAAAAATTGGTTCCCCGATAATATTTAATATTTAGGAGTTATCGACATCCAAATATTTGGATGCAGTTTCAGGAAAATAATATAAATCATCACTACTTGCTTGAAATGACTGAAGAGGGGATATATAATTAAGCTGGATGGATAAATCATCCACGCTAGTACGTGAGGTGAGGTGAGGGGGTCCGACGAAATCTCACGAAACCTCATCAAGAGGGAGAGGGGGTCAAAGAAAATATCACGAGAGGTTTTGAAATTCTTGTAGCATGGTAGAGCTAAAAAAAGTCTACAAATGACGCAAAGTCGACTTTAAGGGGGGTGGGGTGGGTGGGTATTTGATCCAAAAACCGACCCTGGGGAAGCATGAGACCTAAAAAAAAGGTCTCAATAAGTTGCGAGGTAGATTAGTAGGGGAGGGGGCGGGTTCTCACTTCATTTTAGAGGGGGGTGAGGGTCCGACCAGATCTCACGAAGTCTCACCTGAGGGGGGGGGGGTCCGGAATTCCAGAAAAACACGTTCACGTCATTAGTAGCACATTGCCTGTTGTGCCTTTCTCTGTGAATCAGGATTTGCTAAATTCTTGTTTATTACTGATTCTGAGTGGTATGATTCCTGCCAGCTATCATTTAGTGACAGTACAATGCCCTGTATGCCAAGCTATGTCACATATTGTCTTTCAATTTGATTCATTTAACCACATATTACGACGGGTAGACTATAGTAATACTGTATTTTCTTACAACAACCTAATTAACTTTTTCAAATATTATTATCAAGGTTTCACTCCTTGTCGATGTCTTGTTTACTAGGGCCAGAAGAAGACAGTGCCCAAAGTAGAGAAATAAATGCATCCGTTGTCTATTGAAAGACCATCACCACATTTTCATGAAGTGATTTCGGGGACAATGGAAAACCGAAATCGGGATGGCTATCGAACTCATGTCCCGCCAAACGCCAGGCCTCTGATCTGCTTACATGATTGATTTTCAGTATTATGCCAAAAGAATATAACAACATTATTCAACACATCGAGTTTATGAAACAAACTGAACTTACAGTATACAAATTAAAATTATACTCTGTTCACTCAAGTTCATGGTGGGTCAAAAGTTAATCTTCCTCTTCCCCAGCTCCTAGCCTCAACACCCGATCCCTTCCTGTAATAAGAAGAAGTTGGTTACGAGATCCTTTAGGTTATGAGGACTAATTTTATGTTTCTAAACGACAGCTTTAGATCGTTATATGTAACGACTGTCATGTACTCTTCTAGCGTGGACACATTAGGGATTTCTGAATATCGCGCCTACACGCAGTCTTATTAAACACTTAGATTATAGTAGATATTCTTTCCGGTAGGAACCATTTTCGACGTTACGCAACAGAACGTGTCTCACATTAGTGACCATACAGCCATCGTTTGATGACATTTGTTCCGCCTACGTAACTGGTGGCAATGACAAAAGACCCTGTTTCCTGTGTACTATGTTCACCTGAAATTACAGTATTTTGAAGGGTGTAACTTTCTATTATCTATATTTCAACATATGCTTTTTTATACTCCAATTAACAGCACCGACGTTTTACACAAAATTATTAGAAGTTTACGACTACAATAGATTTACCAGGCTCGCATATGTACTTAAGACCGCTCTCTAATGTTGTTCCAATTTCTCTAGACACTTATAAATGTTCAACAGTGTAAACTATTTGTTTCTACAATCACATTTCGTTATTGCACCAATCACACGTTAGATTCGTAATCAATACAAAAGCTTCAGAACAAAAAGTCACAACGAACATTAAACCAGGAACGAGTCAACCCTAAAAAAAAAAAAAATTACGAATGAACAACAAAACGATAATGCAAAACTGACAAATAACGCAATTAGAATAATTGATGGCATAAAAAGTAATCCTGCGAACAAAGTATGACGAATAGCCCACAAAAAGCCTCTATCTTTATTTACGGGATCCTTATATAGATTCTGAAGAGATCTCAAAAAGTGACGCAACATTTGCATAGATTATTCTTCCTCCAAGTCACGTCTTTTCAAATGTGATGCAAGAACTACAACGTTCAGGCGCCGTTTACGCAACAACATACAATTATCGAATGCGCCCAGAAAAATAACTACTAAAAGTGGTTAACCTAGGACTGGAATATTAAGGAATGATTCTTCTGTAGGCCACAGAATACAGATACATTTATTGGAAAAGCAGTAATGTCGCCGTCCTATCAACGCTGACGATCTTTTATTGAAGGAGGAATCGGAAGACAATCATTTCAGGACATTAGATAGAGCGACGAATCGAACAGCTTCTGAGGGTTCGTTTGAGAAAACTTCATCTCTCAGCTTCATTTCTAGACAGAAAAACCTTTCTTTTAATATACTTAAGTGACTTCATAAAATTAGTTTGATAGGTAATACTTGGATGCTACTGGAGTATCGTTGGTTACCCTCCAATGGCATTGAACTGTTGCCATCTCTTTGTAAGACGTGTTACCTGGGTTTTATGTAGTAACTGTAATTTTGTGTATGAAGTGTGTAGTTTGTGTGCTTGAGATTGGGACCCTCCCAGCATGCGCCTAGGTGATTGCGAGAAACCACGTAAACCCACAATCAGGATGGCAGGTACTCGAAGACCAGGACTCAAACCTACCCGAGCCAGTATGGCGGCGCCTTCACGCACGCAAACACACTAGCGGGTCTCTTGGTTACTTTTATTATAGGAGCCTAATTTAAACAATTAAACACCGAAGATTCCTAAACGTTCTGTTAGATCTTATTGTTTTACTAAATAAAAAATCTTTGAAAGCCTTGAGTCTTTACACGCATTCCGCGGGTTGGCGAAATAGCAAACCTATGTTGGGCAATTCAGTGGCTAGCAGCTGTGTTTCATTTTCGGGAAGCTATTGAAATGTCGGTCCAGGCCGAGGTTAGCTGTGGTTGCGGTTCTCTTTCTGGGTGGGGTAGCAACTGTCCAATTAGGAGCCGAGTAGCCCAGGGCTCCCGGATCTGATCTGCGCTCTCTTTTCGAAATGGCAATTCCAATGGGACCTGCGAGGCGTAATACACGCTGTAGCTCTGATCGCGCCGATTTTCATCGCAGAAAGCCCTCCAGGCTGCTACCGACCCGCAGAACAGCGGTCGCTACCTTGTTCCTCAGACGAGACGCAAAAACAGGCTGCTCAAGTACCTTGTTATTGGCACACGAAGACGATTTGCAGAGTACGCCGACCAGTATGTTTTTTTTTCCCCTTGTATGACAAGACCTATTGCGCCAGTAAGCAAACAAATACGCATAAGGTTTTCCAAGGTTTCCCCAAATCACTCCAGGTGAATGCCGGGATGCTTCCTTCAAAAGGCCATGGCCGAATTCCTTCCCATTCCTTGCCCCCATCCTTTCCCGTCTCTAAAGACCACGTTGTTATAAAGGGACGTTAAACTGTTTAAAAAAAAAAAAAAAAAAAAAAAAATTACGCATAAATCGGGTTCTGGTGCATAGCTTCTTTTTCTTTTGAATTGGATTTTTCTCAACCTGTGATTATAAGTTATCAATCACAATATCGGTAACCAAACTTACGAAGCTAAAAAATTTGTTACGAAATGCAAAAAATACAGAAATTCAAACAAAAAATTTATATTTTCTTTTGAATTGGATTTCTTCTAGATCTGTAATTCACAATAAGAAAAGTAAACTTACAAAGTTAAAAAATTTGTTACGAACAAACAAAAAAATGCTGAAATATCAAACAAAAAATTTATATTATTTTATATCTCTGAACATTTTATCGTTAACTTATTTATTCAGTCATATCAAATAGATTTTAGTAGGAGAGAGTATCATAAGCATATTTGGATTTTATCACTGAAATATCAATAAACAGAACTAATATTTACTACTTTATACTTTTTTTTTTTTGCTTATTGCTTTACGCTTCTTCAACGTCGAAGTCATTAGAGGCGTGAAAGGACAGGACAAGGAACGGGAAGGAATTCGGCCATTGAATAATCCTGGCATTCGCCCATAGCGTTTGGGGGAAACCATGGAAAACCCAAATCTGGATGCCCGGACGGGGATTCGAACCCGCGTCCTCCTGAATGCGAGGCCAGAACGATAGCACCCACCCACGACGCTCGATGTACTTTGCACCTACAATATTAAATAATCGTTTCTATAGTTGGAAGAATTTAATCACAACTGACACTTAGGCTATCGACTTCTCGCTAAAATTAGTCACAAAACTCTCATATTTCGAATAATTTTTAGCAGGACTATTGCTGAAGCTGTGGATAGATCTTTTATTACAGTAAATAATAATGAAATTTATCAAAGGTAGATATGTCGAAATAGGAAGCTAATTACGTAACGATCGTTTCACCGTCCTGCTTGGATACTGGCACTCAACAGCTGGAAGTGATGCAATGAGAAAAAACTCGTTTGCAGTGTATTTCTTTTCTTATTCAATGCTCATGCATTCAACTTCTTGCCGACGAAAAGATCTCACCAACAAAAATTGATAATCTCACATGATAACTAATACCTAACAAATTCGGTTAGGTGCAACACATCCTCCGCCACCCACTTTAGTAAATTGTGGAATATTAACAATAGTAATAGTAATAAGTAAGGCAACTGTAAATGCTAATAATCTTCACTATTGCTACGTTGATTATCGTAAGTTGATGAATACCAAATTTATTCACTATTACTTTATTGCTCTACATAAACACTTGGTTACCAGGTATGGGAATTTAGTTCCACTTGAGTAGTTCCTGGACTTAACGCATCGTGGACCTCGATATTATTTGTGTCAGAAGAGGATTGGGTCAGTGGACGGGTAGGAATTCGGCTATGGCTTTTTGATGAAACAATACCGGCATTCGCATGGAGTGATTTCCGTAAAATCATGGACAACCTAAATCTGGTTGTCTGGGCTTGGATTTCAACCCATGTCTTCCCACCAGGCAGGCACGGTCCTTACCGCTCACCCACCAGGCTATATACCTTACCGCGTCACCATTATTCTTTCTACAAAGGTTTATTTGCAATATCTGTAGGAGTCACAACCTTGTATGACGTAAATTTATGCATCACTAAGACAATATTCACTATTTCAGCTGATTAACTAGGCTCAACTCGTTCAGAATAAATATTATTTGTCTCAAACCTGTACAGTGTGTTGAAAATTCTGTCTATAAATATATATATATAGCAGGATGCCAATGAAGGTGGTATTCGTGGTATATGCATTGTCAGACGCGTTTCGCCTCGCATTAAGGTGTCGCCACCACAGGAATTTGTCCCCCCCCCCTCGCCGACAAAAAACTGTATACATTATGTATATCTTAAGTACCTGGACCAGAATATAAACTACTTGCAGTAATAACAAGTTATATAATACAATGTCAATTCTTGAAAGCATCCACTGCGCTTTTTAAAGTTTTTATTTCAGCTCAACTGTTAATATAACAAAACAGCCTTTTCCAGTTCGCTGAGAAATATTGCCAAAAACTTCATTAAAGCAGTAAAAAAAGTGACCTAACGTGCCAACTAATATCAGACTGTGAAAGTCATGATTTGTTTAAGTTGTGGGCTGTAGAGAGTAGCTATCAATGAAAGAACTTACTTATCAGTTCACATTATTTGCGGTGCAATAAAATTGTTATTAGAGCTTTTAATGTAGGTCTATCAATTATCTGTTGCATGCGACCAATGTTTTTCGTCATCAATCTTACAAGTATTTTAATAGTTATAAAAAGTTTAAGTGTTCAGTAGAATTTAGAAGAAGTTAGAAATCTGTATATGGTTTTATCCTTCAGAAGGAGTAGATAAATTATTTTATACTTTTTAGTCCATTATAAAAATATTTTACATTAAAAAGTATTTTATTTTATTATTATTTATGTTATGCACCAGGTATTCAAATATGGACATCTGCCAAATGAACGAAAAAAACATCAACATCTATTCTCGCTTGAATCAATGAATAAATGGTAACTTAACGAAAATTGTTGCTTGTCAGCTGTTTGATAGTAAAAGACCATAGGAGAATCTATGGAACCAGATTGCCCTTGTTTTAAGCAGCCAAACTAACGATTATCTTGTTAAGTACAGTTTTTATTTCAATAATAAATTAGAAACGCAGAAGAAAAGTAAATTACCTTTAATATAGAAACAGATAAAAAAGAATAAGATAAGCTCTAGAAAGCGATGAAGGAGAAAGAACACACTGGATCACAGACGAAACACTGAAACCTTTGGATCAAAGGAGAGTGCAAATACAGTCTTAAAACGAAGCAGAAGATAATAGAGCAGGTTTTCAGAAATAAAAAAGGGGAATATGAAAAATTGTAGGAAGGTGTGAATCCATGTAGAAGAAACGTATCAAGAGATCAAATAGAATTCTGGAAAAATTAATACAAGATCTGTTACATCACAGGACGATGGAAAACGCTTTTACGCGAAGATGAAAAGGAGACATGTGGAAGAAACACTCAATAGAGTGTTTATTGTGAACAATCCTTCGTAAGCGATCTGAAAAAGAGAAAGGTATACACTTTATTAATGTATCAGATTCTATTTAAAAAGCATAATCTGAAAATGTATAGTGTATTTAGACTCTCAAATAATGCAGGATGAATAGATAAAAGAATATCAGAATTTCTTAAATCTTTAGGAGAAGGCTGAATTAAATATCAGAAAAATATTATAGAGTAGGAGAGACATCAAAAATTTCATTTTGTTTTTAACACCTTAGGGATCCATCCACCTTTCTCCATTTAGTCCTTAAGGTTTAACATTAATTAATATTTGTTCTTCCGTCACTTATATTGTACACGTGTTGCTGAGAATCCATAACGCATTTATACACAGATAATTTATACATTTTTTGCCGTCCTCTATTAGAGTGTTGTAATATGACATAAAACATTATATACCTAATAATTTTTTTAAAAATAAGGGTAAACGATAAAACGGTTAGAGATTGTATCTCTTGGCATCTGCATTTGAGTATAAATAAGTATAAATAGAGGTTTTAGAGGAGAATAAATAATACTCTGAGTTAGTAGCTGTCTGTACCGTTATTCAAAAGAAATGCCGTAAAAAGAATACCAACACGCTACTTGGCAGTGTCTGGATGCAGCAGCCTTTCGGAAAGCGTGGCATCTTTATTCAACGCGACGTGCTGCGGCAGCTCATAAACAGAACGTGTGCTATCGCGCAAGTTTGCTGGCAGCTGTAAGTCTCTCACTTTTAAAGGTTGGGAAATGTGAGAGGAATTTTCTTATTCCCGCCTTTAAGAATAAGTCAAAACATTAAAACAAACTCTAAGACTTTATAGTCCTATATAGCTTTTACTGAAGACGAGTATCAGTAAAGACACCTTTTAGTTGCAAAAACTACTGGGTACAGAAGTTCCTGAAATATACGTAACTCGTGATAGAAATACTAAAATGTTAAGAATATTCCAAACAATACACACAGACAAACAGTCTCAGTATCTCTATTGCCTATGTTCTGGTTCTTTGCCTGGTAACTGGATGAGTGAGAACTGAACACAGCCAACCGCGTCAGGTTGGAGATGACGACTTTTCTGCGCTATTATAGTATTTCGGACGGTTCTATGCAGAAAACCGCTTAGCGCAGTATTGGTACTAACTACAAGCCAATTACTTTGAACCTAGTAGTGGACGAGGTGCGGAAAACTTGATATCCAGCTACATCTGATACGAAATAAAGTGGTTTGTAAATCAGAAACGTGTGTTTAATAGAGTTTGTTCATGACAATCGCGGTCAATGGACACTAATAAAGTTGGCAAGGGAGACCAATTTGATGGGGATCGTTCGATTTATGAAGAGCATTTAACAGAGGGAGCCATAGAATGGTGGTAAATATGGTTAAAAATCGGAGCAAATTATGCAATGTGGAGGAACTCCTAAAAGGTAGGTAGGAAATTAGTCAGAAAAGGGAAGGGCATCATGGGAAGGGAAAGTCAGGTGTACCACATGGTAGTGGATAAGGAAATTGTTGTTAATTGTTATACTTAATTATTCTGTAGTTGGCTTTACAGACAACAGTTACGTTCTTTGAGAATGACTAAATGTTGTGTTAACAGAATTATAAAGGCAGAGTATTGTCGTAGGCTACATAGGTATTTCTACAGAACATCTAGTTGGGCAGAAGTTCATTGAATGAGAATAAATGTCAGAAGCATATTAGTTGCTACATAGTTACAAGAATAAACGTTATGGTTATATGGTATAGCGGTGTTTAATATTTGACTCTACAAAATGAAAGTATTTAGGAATATAATTTGTTACATAGTTCAGTTTGTGCGGACTCGTGGAGTGTGAGAAAACCAATAGAAGATTGCGAACAACTGCACGGTAATCTGGAAAGAATATCTAGCTGGGTAGATCAACGTGGGATGAAGATAAATACAAAGGAGAGTCAGCTTATTAGGTACACAGATAAAAACTAAAGATTGATTATGCTTATAAGATGACGAAAGAATGGTTTGTTGAGGACTTGAAATGTATGCCTTGGCATAACATCTGTTAATAAACTCAATTGGGCAGGACAAATTGATTTCAGACATTAAGTTGTGGGTAGATATTCTTTTGTAGGTAAGGGGATTAGGTATTGGAATAAATTACCAAGAGAAACGATGAATAGTTTACCAAAAACGCTAAAAGAATTTACGGTTGAAATTAGTGGAGAGAAAAAGCAGGAGGGAAAAGCGAAAAAAGAGTGTAGGAAATTGCCACCAGAGCATCACTCCATCGCAATTAAATTAAGGTAAATTAAATTATCATTGAACCTGAAGTTCGACACCAAAGTTCCTCTAGAATATCCTGAGATTCAAATCTGTTTTATAAAAACTGCAAAAGGTGCAATTTGATCAAGTTTGAAAATTTCCGATTTTTATTAAAAATTCGCATATATAAGTAACAAAAATTTGCTACGAATGACTCGTGCACAAAATTCTAACGAGAATGACACCAAAAATGCCGGACCTGAAAACAGTACTATCGCTAACATAGGCAACGTAACATGGGTCAAGTATGGATGCGGATATATTTTTATTATTATAATAATTTCCTTTAATTTAAGGTTAAAATTTTCACAAAACTAACTACGGCAGAATTTCGCTAGTTGATGAGTCAGTCATTTGCTGTACACTGTCGTCAACATGGTGGTATTCAGTTTGTCCTCTTCTTCTTAACATTCCGCTGTGAAATGCATTTCAACACTCGTCTCCTACGTCCTTCCTGATCCTGACCTTTTGCCTCTTGCGACATCTTTCTCCTGCTTACAGCAATTATAAATTTCATCACAGCTTGCTGAGAAGCTTTTACCGTCAAACGCCGTTAAAGCTAAGGGGCGTACAATAAATTAAACACACTTGTTTTCTCCAAGCTTTACTTCCTTGAAGCAATTTCTTTAGTCAACTCATCGTGAAGCATCCGATACTACTGTTCGTTTTGAGTGATCGACAGAAGCAGTAAAATCAGCTTGACTCATATTTCGAGAATACTACTGCTGTTTTTTAGAAAGGCGTAGGCTACCTGTTAAAAACTTTTGTTGCTTATGGTTCTGCGCCTTGTTTAGCTATAGGTCACTAGAGAGGTGAAAGGACTGGAGGCAAGGAACGGGAAGAAATTCGGCCCTGGTCTTTTGAAGGAAACATTCCGGCATTCGCCTGGAATGATTAGGGAAATCATGGAAAACCCAAACCCCATGGCTGGAGCGGGATCCGAACCTGCGATATCCCGAATGCGAAGCCAGAGCGTTGCCGCTTACCCATCACGCTTGGTGTATTAAGCTTGGTTTTCTTAGGGTTGCCTGGAGTAAGCAAACAATTTGTTCTGTTAGCACTCTGGTGTCTCAGCTGGTTAAGGCGCGTGACTGATGAAGGAAGGTTTCCGGCTTGACTCACGGCATAGGTGGGATATTTTACGGCTTTAGAACTGACCTTCATGTCTGACAAAGCTTTCCTTCTTCACGTGAAGTACGTTAGGATGCTCCGTGGTTGGATTCTACGTAAAACTGTTGGTCCCCTACACCCGGCAGATTTACTTCAGAGTTTCCTTAGTATTCGGATTTCAGCCAGAACAGGTAACGCAATTCTGTCATTTGACCAAAAATACTTTTTTCCTTAAAAAGTCATTATTGTTACTTTTAAACTCTGCACGATGCATATTTTGTTTAAATTAACGATAAGAGGTCCAGCAATCATCAAACTCAAGAAATTTATCAGATTACATCACGTGGTTAGATAGCATCGATAAACTATGTAGCTCCATTTTGGCCTTCTGTAAACCTCCCTACCACTCATGTAGATCTACGTGGCTTTTGCCACTTATACACTATCAGGCCTATAAAAAACACTAAACACGAACAAAACTAACGCACTCTGTTTTTCCAAGGTTTCCAGAAACCTATCCAGGCGAATGCCGTAATGGTTTCTTCAATTCTCTTCCCGTTTATTGCCCCCGTTCTTCTCCCGCTTCTAATGATCTAGTAAAAATAAAGGTTTGTTATGGTGTTATGTGGAAAGAGCACAATTAACCTTGCACAGAGAATTGCAACTCTAATCATTTACACACCAACTGATGGTGTGTACATGTATGATGTTACATTGACATCCCACCATTTCTTCTGGGTGCCCCAATTTTTTGTTGCCAAGTGTACTTGTATGTGCAAATATTCCGTTCTCACAGACAAAGCAATAGCTTATTTTGGTTTAAAACTGATTGGAAACTATGTTAAGTAACGTGACAAAAAATGATCTACTAATGCAACAGGGCAGCTTCGTAGAGTCAATTGCGTGCCTTCACACGTAACCTGGTTTGCCTTACAGCCTGATACAGATCTGCTTCTTAGTGCACTCTCACATTACGCAGCCTGCGTGTTGAGATTGCTAATCGCATTCCCAGGTGGTCGCACTCACGCATTCCAGACGTCCATGCGGAACACCTGCGCTGCACTGTAGCGGAACGAGCCTCAGACCAGTAACTACAGTCCCAATGAATCCGCCAACTGAGTTAGGGGGCGTCATTAATTACGTGGGCTCAAAATAGGGAGGGTGGTGAGAGTTCGGCAAATCTCATTTAAAGAAAAAAGGGAGAACCTTGTTATTTCAGACTGCCGCCCTTCAAAGAGTAGTAGTGCCCCCCCCCCCCAAAAAAAGAGATATTCAAAATCCAGAGGTCAATATCACGTTGGAGGAGAAGGGGGGGTCACCAGATCTCACTAGGACCTCTTAGGAGGTCGAAATTTAAGAAAAATCCCCTCACGTAATTAATGCGTAACTGAGCGAACAGCGTGGGATGGACCGAGCGTGGTGGGTGAGCGGTGACGCTCTGGCCTCGCATTCGGAAGGACGCGGGTTAATATCCCCGTCTGGTCATCCAGACTCCGGTTTTCCAAGGTTTCCCGAAACCTCTACAGGCGAATGCCGGGATGGTTTCTTCAAAAGGCCATGGCCAATTCTCTTCCCGTTCATTGCCCCCAATCTTCTCCCGCTTCTAATTACCTAGTAAAAAAGAAAAAAACAAAGAAAAGAAAGACGTTTGGTATGGTGTTATGTGGAAAGTGCACAATTAAAAATAGAAATATTTTTCTTCGTGATTTTAATGCATTCCTGCCCTTTACTAAATGTATGAAACAAGAACCTTCCGACATGGTAGATTATTTTATTTTACAGAGTGTCCACATAAAACTTTCCTGATTTCAATTTTTTTTTTTTTTTGACACCCAAGAATATTTGTAATGATGTAACCGATTGCATCCACAATTCGTCTACGTAGGTTAGCAACATCACGTACAGGTGAGGCATACACAATATTTCTTTCAAATGACCGCGTAGGTAAAAAAAATAAAAGGGTTATATCTGGAGATCGCGGTGGCCGCTTAATCGGTCCACCTCGTCCTATCTGTCGCTGTCCATAACTCACGAACATGTAAACTCCAGTGCGGTGGTGCACCATCCTACTGGAAGATCACAGCTGCGTGACAACAAATTGCTCTACGTCGTCCACATAAATGCTTCCATTTACTATTCACTCGATAAAGAAAAAAGATCAAACAAGTCTGTCTTTCACTAGCACACACACATTCAACTTTGCACTGTCTCTGACGTGATCCCAGAAACTGGAACATTGTGTCTATTAAACTTCCCACTTATGTGGAATGTTGCTTTGTCGCTGACATCAACATGCCCCAGGTAGTTGAGGTTCTCCTCGATTTGGTCTAGCCTTTCGATAACAAACCTCTGGTGTAATTAATTGTCATTTGGCTGCACGGCTTGCACAATTTTAAATCCGAAGTGGTTTGTGCAGCATCTTGTGATCTGGGGAGCGTGGGATGATCAGCTCTCATGATGCTCGGGGAACCAACCATGGTGGGCTTCTCCGGGAGGTATCACCGATATCCTGCGCCTATAGATCAGACGTGCGTTTGCTACCAGAACCTGATTGTCTTTTTACACTCCAGCAGCTAGAAATTTGTCACACTAAGCCTTAAATGTCTTCACGTTTGGTGGCACTCTATCAATCGCACGTCGTAATTTCTTCTTACAACATTTGATGACTATGTTTCAACATACCACACCACGTATTGGACCCTGCCTTGTGAAGTAGTCATCTTTGATAATTTTTCAGCTCCTGAAACAAAAGTAAAACAATAACTTAGATAAAATAATACAAAAAACTTATTGAGTTGCTTTACAGAATGGTGTAAACCGCGATATTCTAAGTTTAATAGGTTTTTTTTGTATTGTATTATGAAATCAGGATAGTTTCATGTCCACAATCTGTGTTTTAATATACAGCAGAACTACACTACCTACTTGTAAAAATAATTTTTTTTGCCACTGATGTGTGAGCAAAGAGAAGCTAGATTGGGAGTCATTGGAAGACAGGAGAAGGACGAAGAGAGTGCTGGGAATGTACAAGGCATATTATGTTGGTGATGGGACTTGGGAGGATATTGATCGAAGAACTAGGAGTAGTGAATGGAAAGGAAAAGTGACCATGAGCACAAGCTGGCACTTAATTTCAGGCATAAGGTAATGCTTTTTGGTGGGGGGAGGGGGGGGGGTAAGGGCGTCAGAGATTGGAATAAATTATCAAGGGAAGTCATGAATAAAATACAATAAATTATGAAGTGATTTAAAACTGAAATTCGTAAATGGAAAAAGTAGATGGATGGAGAAAATTTAACACTTAAAGTATAAAGTATATAAGGTAACAACAAAAGGGGGGTTATTAGATGACTTAAGGAATTGACAATTAAATTTTTCCCGGCGTATGGTAGACAGGAATTCTTCACGGGTCTTCTGCCGGCAGAAGACCCGTGAAGAATTCGTGACTTAAGGAATTGCCAAAGGAGTATGCGCTCCATCGAAATTCAATTCAAATTAATACAACAGTGCACATGCTAATCCCGGTAGTTCAGTGGTTATGAAAGTACGTGCCATAACCGCGTTTGCTATCGAGGTAGGTATCCTTCCACAGTAAAGTTCTGCAAATTAGATTTCCCGTTGTCTTCGTCGGTGTGGATAACCGTGATATTGTGTGTGTTCAGCGTTATTTTTGTTGTGGATGAGCGATTAAAGAAAGTAGAAGGTGAAGGCCGATGTCAGCCTATTCAGTTCTAATATTACGAATACCAGAAATCTACCGAGTTTTACATCCGCATCCGACGGAAAAATAACTATCAACAGTGTCCTGGGCCCTAACTCGATAGGCACTGCTGAGATGTTTGAGGACTTTGGTACATAATCTGGTGGTAAGGAATCGTGCACCACCTCCTCTGCTACCCTGCCCGATGATGAAAATTTTGTCTAGAGCTCGGGTCAGCTAACCGCGTGTAGGCGCCGCCAGACAACATCATGGTGTCACAACCACTTGAGCCAACCTGCCGATCTGATTACGTTGCTGTTTTAAGTATGCAACAGCATTAATTGCAAAAATTTCCAACAAGTTGATGCGATTCGTGACCGCTTGCTACAGTACTTACGAAAGCTCCACAGAATTGATTTGTAGAATGGACTGGGAGCCTCTGGTAGATAGACGACGCACGTTTCGTTTAAACTTATTCGTAAACATGTGTAATCCCACTTTCACCTACGAATGCGGTGAAATACTTCGTCCTCCAACCTATTTGAGTCGGAATGACAGGAAAGATAAAATTAAAGAAATAAGGTGCACACTGATTCTTATATGAATTCTTTTTTTCCCTCGTTCCATTCGGGATTGGAATGCACAAGAAAGAGATTAGCTTTGGTGCTGAGCACCCTCTGCCACCCACAATTTTCTGAATTGCAAAGTATATACGTAGATGTAGATTATGGTTATGATACACCACTCAATATTGCTACCCCGGCAGTATAGTTGTTTAATGTCTCCGAGTTTACCGGTTCGAGTCTAGCTTGTTTAATGTGTGGTTATAATTTATTGATTCGTATTGTCGTGTCTCAACTGTAATATTGGTATGTACTTTGAGATAAGTAATGCGAAATAAGAATACAAATTCTGTGGCTAGAAGAGTGGCCTAGTCAAACTTATTCTTTCATTCTTCTTGCTAGCATTAAATTAATATATAATATTTTTTAAAAATTTCATTTCTCCCAGGTAAAGTCTGGGAGGCGGGCTGCTGCAGGTTCTCAAGGATCCTTTTCAGCCGACTAACCTAAAGGGAGAAGCGGGGATGGAAGTCGGCCGTGACCTTGTAGGGAACCATCCCAGCATTCACCTAACTTGACTAAGGAAAACCAAGGAAATCCCCAGTCAGGATGGCCTAACCGGGTTTAATCCCAGTCCTCCAGAATGATAGGAGGACGGCGAATTCGCCGTCCTCCTATGGGGGCATCCACAAATTACGTGAGGTGTTTTTCCGGATTTCTGGACCCCCCCCTCCCCCCTGGTGAGATTTCGAATACCCTCCTAAAATCGACTTGGCGCAAATTGTAGACCTTTTTTTGGCTCTACTGTCCCCAAATTTTTCGCAAAATCTCACGTGAGATTTCCGTAGACCCCCCCCCCTCCCCCCTGGTGAGATCTGGTGAGATTTCGCCGGACCCCCCCTTCCCCTATTTCACCTCACGTAATTTATGGATGCCCATAATCTCGGTATATTTTACTGGACTTCTCTTCTATTTAAACTTATCTTGTGCATCTTCAGTTGTGGCATTCACTGGTATCATGCCATCCTGCAAAGCAGGCCCGCCGCTAGCTGTTTGAGCGCCCGCGTGCAATACCGATTATGCCGCCCCTTGTCTAACTACAGCCAGTGGTGGATTTAGGAAATTTCCGAACCGGATCAAAAAACTGTGAGATTGCCGCCTCTTTGAACATTATTTGCCGCCCCTTTGAACATTATTTGCCGCCCCCATTGTTGCCATTCCAAGTGTCGCCGGCCGCCCGAAGCAGCTGTTGACCTAAAAAAAAAAAAAAAGGTCGCCGGCTACATAATACGCCGCAAAATTCGTCGCGGCGACAATCGAGTGGTAACTATCGCAGGGCGGCAACTGTCGATCGCTCGTTTTGCCGCCCCCCCCTCGATGTGCCGCCCGCGTGCGGTGCACGCCTTGCACGCCCGCTTACGGCGGCCCTGCTGCAAAGTATCCAACCAGCGCCTCCTGGGTCGCCTTCGTGGTCTTCGTAGTTTCCGCCACTGAAGGGTTGTTGCTGCTCAGTGCATGGCCGTACCACCGCAAACGATCCTATTGCATTTTTTCAGGTATTGGAGGCACACTAAATGCCTCCCCAACCTTGTAATTCCGGATGCGTTCCAATCTAGTATTCACTGCGGCCAGTGAATGATTTTCATTTACATAACATTCAGTTATTGTTCACGTCTTTGCGTGATGGCCAACAGTCAGTTCCCTACCGTACCACTGTTCTGTAAATCTTTGATTCAAGGTACAGTCGAAAAAGAAATTATATTTTCTTTTATTTAATTTTTTAGTTAAAAATGACCTGACAAGACGTTATTGCCAATATAAAATAAGTGAATAATCTAACTACTTGGCAGTTCATCACACTACTGTCTTTTTTTTTGTAGGGAGCGTCATAAAATACATGAGTCGGTATGGGAGGGGTCAGTTAGAAAGCTACGCTGGGCTACGTGGGGAGGGGGGGGGGTTCTGAGCCAGGCCACTTAGCTTTCGATTCATATTATTTGTCACAGTTAAAATATGTTACATACAGGGTGTTTCAAAAATGACCGGTATATTTGAAAAATCAATAAAACTAAACGGGCATCGATAGAAAAACACCGTTTGTTGCAATATGCTTGGGACAACAGTAAAATTTCAGGCTGACAAACTTTCGAAATTAGTTACAATTTTCAACAAGAGATGGTGCTCCAGTCTGAAAAAATCTAAAGTACGATTATTCTAAGGAATAAACCATTTTTTTTCACAGCAAACTTGCAATCTGTCGCTTACGGCAGAAAGACGACTTACAGAATGGCGAACTCACAGACTGCGTTTACTTCTGTATCTTTCAAATCGCCTGCAGCGCCATCTGTTGTTGAAAATTGTAACTAATTTCTTAAGTTTGTCTGCCTGAAAATTTACTGTTGTCGCAAGCATATTGCAACATTCGGTGTATTTCTATCGCTGCCCGTTTCGTTTTTATTGATTTTTCAAATATACCAGTCATTTTTGAAACACCCGGTAACACACAACAGCATGTGAACATTTATTTCCGTCATTTAATTATCTCCTAGGTAATTTACGATAGTCTGACAAGAGAAAACAGTGTAAAATGTCTTCTGGAATCAGTAGGGGAAGAAGCTACGTGCTACGTGGGGGAAAGGTGGGGGGTAGAGCAGGGCCGCATTTAGGCTTTGTGGGCCGCTAGGCTATACATGTGCTGCGGGCCCCCCTGTCGGCAGTGGCCCCCGACAGTGGGCTGCCTCCGCCTATCGATGCTTCAATTCGAAATTGGGCCCAAAAAATTTATCGGCGACTTTTTTTTGTTGTTGTGGTTGTGGTGCGGGCCCCCTTTGTGGCGCGGGCCCCTAGGCTACATCCTAGGTAGGCTATGCTTAAATCCGGCCCTGTGGTAGAGGCAAAAACCATGTAGGGCTACGTGAGTGGGGGGGGGGTTCACAGGAGGGAAAAATGGAGCCTCGTGGTTTATGGGCGCTCCCGCAGGAGTATGAAATCCCTCGTGTTGGCTTTCAGACCGGCGTCGACGTTTCGGATGCATAGTGACAGCTCACCTTTCCCTTTCTCCCCTGAAATTGCGTTTTAATTGACTGGTAACTGTGTGTAATTACAGGGCCGCAGCATTGTATGCGCAGCTGTGCTTGCTGGCTGCAGGGCCTTCCGGGAAGAGTCCCATCTGACACGTGCGGCTGTACTCAGCAGACCGAGAAGCCGTCCTTTGTCCAAGACACGCGCTAACAGGACGTCATCGAGCAGTCAGCTAACAGCGTTTTTTTTTTTCTATAAAATACTTAACGTCTCTCTAATAGCGAGGTCTTTAGAGACGGGAATGGATGGGGGGCAAGGAATGGGAAGGAATTCGGCAATGGCCTTTTGAAGTAAGCATCCCGGCATTTGCCTGGAGTGATTTGGGAAACCATGGAAAACCCAAATCTGGATGCCCGGACGGAGATTCGAACCGCCGTCCTCCCGAATGCGAGGCCAGAACGCTAGCCATTACACCACCACGCTCGGTCTAAAAGTGTTAACTGAACGCAAACTTCAACGAACGGACTACGAAGGGCGAATATATTTAATTTTTTATTTGAAAATTTGATATCACAGTCGCTGATTCCACAAGTCCACCATGGACAAAATATTACGAATATATTTAAGGTTCTGATTATTTACAAAACAACCCGTATGCCCAATGTCAGCAAAGATAGCTGACTTAAAACTTTTCCGACAACCATAGCACTAAGGGAGCGTTCGTAAACTACGTGGCTCGGTGAAGGGTGGTTAGGTAGAAAGCTACGCTGGGCTACGTTGGATAAAGGGGGAAGGGTTCAGAGCCAAGCTATGTAGTTTTTCATTTATTTTATTTGCTACAGGGTACACAACACACAACAACATGTGGATAATTTTTTTTATCTCCTTAGATCACTGACAGTGCCGCGCGTGCGTGTGACTCGAAGTCATAGTGTTCGGGTTGTACAGTGCGAGAGCATTTGAACTATCCGACACGCGACGGCGCATTACGATTCCAAAAACGTTAGCCACGCAGTAGCCAGACCCAAGTTCGCTGACACGGGATTTTCCACGCCAGGGACTGTTGGTACTGATTTGATATTTTGAAAAAAAAAAAAAAAAAAAAACTGTCTTGATTCCGATCGACTGCGTGCCACTACACCTCCCGTTGATAAAACAATTTTGTTCTGTCAAGTGAACTTCAGTGCATCTTTAGTTGTAGTTCTCACTGAAGTGTTATTTCAACTTCGAAGTATGGCGTGAAATGGTAAACTTTACGAGGCTTATTGGAAATGTTTTTCCAGCGAGTTCTCAATATGCAAAACGGTGTTAGTGAACTATGGAAACATAAAGCAGGCGAAAGAATCCTACCCAGGTTATGCAGAAAGAAAGGTGGTAGAACAGTGGCAAATGAAAACAAAAAATGCATCTGTTCTTAGTTTTCTCTAATGACAGGTATACTTTATTCTATTTTATCAATTAATGATGAATGAGATGAGGGACCGAGCCTGGTGAACGTGGTAACGCTCCAGCCTCCCATTCGGGAGGACGTGGGTTCCAGTCCCCATTCGGCCATCCAAATTTGAGTTTTCCATGGTTTCCTCAAATCATTTCAGGCGAATACCGGGATCGTTACTTCAAAAGGCCTTGGCCGAATTCCTTCCCTTTCCTTGCCACCAGTCCTATCCCGCCTCTAATGATATAGATATCGACGAAGCGTAAAGTCATAATAAGCACAAAAAAAGGGAGAGACGAAGAGAATGTTTCCAGCAACACCTGATGAAGAAATGGACACCAGGCTCTAAATGAGGAAAAGGTTTCCCAATAACGGATCATTTGCAGGAGTGGCTAGTTGTGCTATTTACTTTAGAATATTTATAATTATAGAAAAGTGTATAAACCAAATATCGGTCGTGTTCACTGTATACGCAATAATTTTAACGATAGTCTGGTAAGAGAGAAAAGACCAAAAAAAGCATTAAATGTCTTCTGGAATTAGTTGGGAAGAAAGCTACGTCCTCATGCGGTGTCATCGTCCGCTTCCAATATGAAAGCGATCTCACGAGGAGCATCTTCCATCACCCAGTTGCAGTTCCTAATGACGCAATCAATGCATTTGGTGGTCTCGTAGAGTTGATAATAAAAGTTATATGCCATCTCTGCTAGGCTGGAACTGTTTGGAAGCGATCTCTTGTGGATTCACACGGCCAGAGAGCAACTCTGATCAAACTTGATCAAGTCCATCTCTCTGAGTTCCAATTTTCAGATCGCTTTTGCTATATTAACTTTAGGTAAAGGTAGGGTGTACGCTTGTTAGACGAAAAAAATTGAAAAACCGACCATCTGTCGCTAACGATTTAAACGTGACGATGAAATGTGGATGCAATTCAAATACCAGCTGAATCATAAATCATTAAAGCAAAATCGGGATCTTTCCTTGATATGGAAGTGTTAAACGACAGAAAAAAGTTCTGTACTTCCTGCAGAGAGAAATAAAAGATATTTTATTTTAAATTAATTTGTCTGTGAGAAGTATTAACAGTTACTGATTGCAGTTTTCTGCTGTCACTAGTTTTTTAATAACTTTATAAATCAGCTGAAACTAAATGAACATTAACATAATACCGTTCTAAGAATGTGACCACATTGCAGGAAATACTATTCCAAATAATTATACCAATGACGCAGCAATAAAGGAAGAAAGTGTGCCATTTATTCGCAGAACTCAGAGTTTATATCCAGCGAAATTAATGCTGGAGCATTGGTTAAAAAATAGTAGGAACACAGCAGGAGATAATGTAAAGGAAATTGTACCTACCTTGTAGAACGCAGCAAACTCATTCCGAGGTTATGTAGTGAAAATGGTTTAGACGCAGTGGATGTAATGATACCTTTAAAAATCGTTTGAGAGAATTTTTACGAAAAATATAGTTTACTATGAAAATTTGCAGCTATTTTGAGGCGATTAAAGATCAAATAATCATCTTATTTAGCACATACTAATTAGAAATTAATAGTAACGTTAGTATTTATTTCACACGCAGATAAGAAATGGCGAATTATTAGAAACTATGTGCATTACAAATTTACAGTCAATTGGAAAGCTATTTTGCATATTTTAGTTACGACATAGACTAGATAATCAAGTAATTTTTTGATTACTCGTTCTTTGTTTAAAAAAGATTTAAAAATAAAATTTGATTAAATTTAAGTTGCAAACCTATTTTAATGTTGTTTTAATAATTCATTATTTCACTTAAAATTCCCCACTTCATAACTGAAAAAGTAACTCTAACGCATTGTTCACTCTGAGAAAATGGTCCATGGAATTCGCAGTGTTGCGCAGCGCCTTCAACCCTCCCTGGTGCCGTGGTAGGAAGTGCTCCTCGTTAGTGGAACTTAAGGGCTCGCAAGTGCCAAGCCACGCTCTCTGCGCGGTCACACAAACTTGTCAATACAGCAGCCTCGTTCACATTCGCTTAACACACCCTTACGTCACTTCATCTTTTCTGCTTAACCCTAGAGCCAGGCAGTAAGGTGGTACTAAAAGAACTGCCACGTAGAAAATTTTCTCTAAGCTGCATTAATAATATTTACAAATAAAATCGGCATCATGAAATTATAAGTAATTGCGTTTATCCAGTGAAGTAATCACAATGATCTCTGTCGGAAACAGACTGATAACTATAATTAAATCATCAAACCGCCATCAGCTGATTCTCAAGTTATGTGACTACTTGGTTCAGTTCTAACAAATCTGTTTCTTACTATGTCTTTATTGTCTACGTAGTACACACTGGCTGTAACAAGAGATAGAGAGAAAAGAGTTAATAGGTGCATATTTGGCAGCGATCAATCGATATCTAATACAGATAAATATTTTTTTCGGTATAAAGTGGCAGAACAGGTAGAAATGAGCTTTACTTACCTTCACAAGGACTAATCGATGATTATTTGTGTAATATCCAAGCTGCTGTTGTGTATGAAACACTATGGCTGAACTAGTGTCTTTGGTACACCATACTCGCAAGTTATCGTACGCGTGGACTTAGAATTTTTTTGCTAGAATTACATATAGAAAGCTCTAAGTTACGTCACAAAATAATATAACGAGGAATTAATTATCATACCGTTCTTCCATTGACAAGGGGAGGCCGCCAATCGTAAAATTGAGATTCTCTTCGTATTGTGTGTAATAAGAACGTATGGTCAGAGGCGTAATATGGCAAAGCAGTATCATACGCTTCTTCGCCATTGTCAAGAAAATCAGTTTCAACAATTATAAGTGTAAATTAAAAAAAAAATACCTTTTGTTGTGTACAAACCGACGGCGTCCCGTTTCGACTCTCCCGTTCCCTGATGCAGGAATGAACATCTGCCCTTCAAACGTAACGGTCGAGTAACGATATTTGTATTTCATACCTGCGCAGTGAATATTTATATTTTTTAAATATAAATTTTGTTTGCGATGAAGATAATTAAATTTCAAAGCGTCGGTTTTTTCACAACAAACGGCTTTTAAAAAACTGATTGTACGGATTTTTTTTCGCTGCCTCAGCGGCTGTTTGTGCAGTCCCATTGCCTTCAGCAAACTTTACAGCTTCGTTTCAGGTTGGGTTATTTTAGGGGACACGTTTTATTCTCACTTTTGGGGGATAAAATGGCTAAGGACGCCGTAGGCGTCATTATATTAAAATCCCCTACTGGGTTCGTATGGTCGGGTGGGGATCATCACCGTAATAAGCTGCGTTAGCAACTGGACGATTTTCCCCAACTGATTTTCTCGTTTTGGCTCGTGGTTGCAGCATTGGTGCACGTGCTGGTCAGTTATGTCGGTCGGCGGATGGTTTTTGGTGCTGCTTGATGTCCTTTTCTGTGGGCCACCCGGTCCTTCGACTGGTTGGGCGTGGCTGGGTTTTTGTGTACGTCTTCCGATGGCGGCTGGGATCTCTTTCTTCACAGGACATCCCCCATAGCTGGCGGCGTGGTCAGAAACACAGTTGGCACAGGTCGGCGTTGCTTCTCGCGGACGTGACCAAACCAGGTTGCTGTGGTTTCAGGCGCAGCGGACGCAACACACTTGCTTGTGGCAGTCCAAGGCTTGGTGCCCGGAATTGTCTGTTTTCACATTTGAATAAATAAATTTAAAAAATATCCAGCAGCGAGATTCGATCCAGGGACGAGGGGCTTATGCAGCAGAGAACTTGCTCGCTGCTCTACACGCCCCGTTGCATCTCCCTAAGTATTTGAATGCAACGGAATATTCCAATATCGATATTTTCGACAGCGGCGAAGAAGAACATGCTACTGCTACACTTCTGGTCATGAGCCTTTATTACACGCAGGATGAATCGAATTTGAATTTTACAATAGGTGGCCTCGCTTTGTGAGTATCTCAGGAAGAGAACTGAAACTGACTGCAAGAGAAGCAAAGCTGTAGCGACTGATCTAACATTACAAAGACTACCATCCTTCGGTTAGTTTTCAAAATTTAATGATAAAATATATTATTCATCCCGAAAAAAGTATCTTATGTCCTTCACAATGCTACATAGTATTTTCTTGTCAAATTTCATCAGAATTTAACGTTTAGTCATGAAAACTTATCAAACAGATATAATTTCGCATTTATAATGTTGGCGTATTACTACCCGCTTTAGCTTTAATTATTCAGGTCTTTAAAAGTTCTTTTCCTGCTACGCACGTTGAGGTGCCAGCACCTTGAATCGGCGTTGCTTTTGCGTGACATAGGCGATTTTTCGCAATCACTTTGGTCCCCAATTTGCGCCTCATAACTACACATTTCACAAATACAATACACCTGTACTGGGTATATAGGCTATACGCATTACAGACAGATGCAACACTTAGCTTCCCCCGGTGAGCTGGAGGGTTACCAACCCGCCACTGAAGGATACGCCTTTACTACGCTTCACATCCTTAGAATTCATGATCATCAGTAGTCATGACTCTGAGAGGTCTCATCAGTTCTTGATTAAAAATGGCTGACAAATAATGATAAGTTGTGTACGAGCCTAGTTGGTGAGTTCTGGGCAGGTGTTGAGAATGATCTGTGTGTAAGAAACAGGACTTATCAACTTGGACTTATCCTACAATCAAACAAACTTCTTTCTTTCCTATTTGACTTAATGAATCATTGAAATGGAAGTTATTCCAGAAGGTTATGAACCCATTCAAGATTTGAAGCATTATTCGAATATGCTAATATTTCTTCGCAAGTGTGTTATGAGTGGCGATGAAAATCGGACTTGTTAAACTGGAGGAAAAAATACTATTCTTGAATCACCGGTATATGGCTCCAATAGTGTTTTATTTTTTTTATTTTCAAGCAGTCATGATGCAAGAAAACCACAGGAATACATTAATTTAACATAAACACAAAACACACATACGTAAGCACAAACAATATACTTTAAACTGTAGGTCCAGATGGAATGGAACTATCAGCACTGACTCTAACATTCTGATTTAGTATGTTACCTTAGAGAGGATCCAATTAAGCTTCAGATGTGGACGCAGTTAACTTTTAAGAGGGTAAAATGAACTACAAGTATGATTGGTTTGAAGGATTACGATGTACAATTCTATTATGTATAAAATGTTGAAATATTTTTGTTGATTCAATTATAATCTGGAACGAGACCAAAAATTCCATATTGTCCAGATGTAAGTTGTACCAACTGGCTTGGACTTACTGTAGAAATTGAATGCTCAAAATAGGAAAATTATTCGTGATTGTGACAGCAGATATTAATTTCCAGCACGAAATTGCGAAAAATTTTGAACCAGAGGAAAGTAAAGTTGGAGCTTCAAATACGGTCTTCAAGGTCCTATTTAGATTATAATGATGATATATATAAATAAAAAATATATTTTTTTTAATTCCTGCATCTTGTAAAGCATACTGAAAATTTACAGTGGTTGAGTGACTTTGGTGCTCTCAGTTTTTTTCATCCGTTTAGTTTATATGTATTGCCTAAATGTTCATATCAGCGCACCGCATCCGACGCCTGTAGGGTCTTCCCATCCGTGACAGCAAGTGAGCAATCCCTTCTATGGCTCTGCCTCGCTTCCCGAAGCTTTTTTCCCACTACTTTGTCCTCACCGTACTGATCTTTCCAACAGTGTCAAGCTCAGCACATTTTACAATAAGTTGAAAACTATTGCAGTGGATGGGATGAGAATTGTTAAAAGGCAGAAACCAAAGCGTAAAATTAGGAAATACAGTATCAAAAGTGATGGATGTGAATATGGGAGTGCTACAGAATAGTGTTTTGGGGCCATTGCTACTCATCATTCTAGTGAACGATTGTGTTGATGATTTACAGTCAGAATTTAGGTTGTTTGAATATGACATAATGGTATATAATAGGATCGAAACGGGAGAGGTCTGTGAACAGGTGAGGGTGATTTGGATAAAATAACTAAGCAGGTCAACACGGAATGAAGATAAATGCCAAGAACAGTAAGCATATTAGGTACACAGATAAAAAACTATAGGTTGTTTATGATCATATGGTGTGGACAAATTTTTTGTTGAAGTGTAAATATCTTGCGATAACATTTGACAATAAACTCAACTGAGCAAACACTTAGGGCAGTGATAGAACGAGGGTTTAGATACCTTCATTTACTGGAGAGGGTGATGAGAGGATGTGCCAGAGAAGTAAGGGAACGGCTTGAATGAGATGACATACATTTGAGAACCACATTTTGGGTATCAAATACTGGAACTGGAGGACAAGCAAAGGAGAGCATCTAGATTGGTTTATGGAGATTACCGCAGTACCCAGTCAGTAACTGATATGATAAAGGCGCTATACTGGGAGACGTTAGAACTTTGGAAGACGGGTTGAAGGTTGAGATAGTGTTGGTATTGTACAAGGCGTATATGTTGGTTATGAGTATTGGAGACATATTGGACGAAGGATTAGGAGTAGTGCATGGAAAGGGAAAGATGACCATGGTCACAAATTGGCACTCCATATCATGCACAAGGGAGCCGGAAAGTTTTCTTTTGTGGGTAAGAGTGTCAGGGATTGGAATAAATTTCCTAGGGAAGTGACGAAAAATTCGCCAAAAACGCTGAAGGAATTTAAAATTAAAATTAGTAAGTAGCAAATGCAGATGGGTGGAGGAATATAATACTCAAATTATATAAGACAATAATAAAAAATTAAGGGAAATTTCCACCGGAGCATGCGTTCCATCGCAATGATTTAATTCAATGCACCACCGACGATAAGTCAACTTCGTAATGAAGCAATAATAGTAAATGAATCATCTTCTGTACGTTGGAAACTACTAAACGGTTGCAAGCAACTGTGAAGTTTGTATAGGGGAGAAGTTTACATTTGGTGAGTGTGAACAAGACCGAGACGCTTTCCTGGCTGGCGACACTCCAAGCCGTAAGGAGACTACTGGCGCCTGGCGGCTGGGGCAGGTCAAGGTGGCTCGTGGGAGGCACCAACACCAGAGGCAGGAGCGGAGAACAGTCATACAACAACCTGTATGTCGTGATGAGCGCTGACAATGTGCCACCTAGCTGACTTATTCACTAATATCTTCATGTCCTCAGAACATTAGCTCCCTGATATTCGTGACTGCCCGGGACCAAGAGAAGTTAGAATAAAATACTGTGATACTTAAAGTTAAAATTTGTAAATGACAAAATTATATAATTAAGGGAAATTGCAACCGAAGCACGCGTTTCATAGCAAATAAAATTTAATTGATTTGCATTTTAAAAAGTGAATTCTTCTGTGTAAGAACATTGCAGCTATGAAACAAGTGAATAAAAGTTTGGCATTGCAAGATCTTTTATCAGTTACTACGACCTTAATTTTAACGATTTACTGCAATGTTAAGTCAGACCTTAATACATTATACCATAGAGAAAATTGAATGAAAGGCAAAGTATCGATACAACCTACAAGTGACAACGCCCGCTCCGTTCGTTCACGTCGTTGCGGCCCAATAATGAACTCATACACAAGTCACGAGAAACTTGGAGTTAGGGATTCCATGCATACTTTATTTTAAAATATCATACTTTATTTCCGGGCGGCATACTTTACCTTATCCACAAATTGTACGGAAACACTTTATTTCTGGTAAAATATACAATTTCTGGAACGGAAAGCCCTCGTTAATTAATTTATGTGTAAAACCAGATTTAGGGTGTGGTATGTAATCTACAGCATTTTGAAACGAAACAAAAAATTAGTAGCTAGTTCCAGAAACACAAAAAAATTTAAGACAGTAAATGCCTAAATTTTTTTAATTTCATATATTTCTTATTTTCCTTTTTCCAAAGATAAATATACTTTATTTCCTTACAAATAAGTTGGCAACCCTACCTGGATACCCATTGTTGAAAAATCTTTACCCCCGTAGGCAAGAGATAGGAGAGGTGATGGTGCATGATTCCTGATATCCGGAATGTGTATGAAATCATTTAGGGTTGAATGCTAAACCTCCCTGCACTGAGTGTTCACTGATAGCATGTAGCACTGTTGATAGTGATTCGTAGTCGTATAGAAACGTGTGTCGCTCCGAAGAGAAGGTCTGAATGTGTCAGCACTGTGTTTCACCCAATCTCTTCTTTCATCTCAATAAATACACAACACAAATACACTACATGTAACAACATTACTACAGTCATCAACGTATATTTAACAACACTCAGATTCCTCGTAAAACATATGAGATTTCATATTTAGTAAGATTCAGCGCTCAAATGCATCACTATGATACTCATGTTGGTTTTAATATCTTTTTTGTTTATTTTAAATTACTCTACTTTACCATATTGTAACTTACCGATTGCCGTCAGTATACGTTTATTGTTAGGAGTTGTGAGTGTTTAAGGTGAATGTGAGGCAAAAGCGACATCAACGGTATACTTTACCGTTGACAGTAGACGGTCGGCAAACGATGACTGTATCCTAAATGTGAAAACTGTTACCTGGTCATTGTTAAAGAGCGGCTCTACGTTATATTAAAGGGACAAGGGTTCCTTAAGGTGCTCGGGTGTCAGTACTGCGTCTTAACTTCAAAGCTTTTCCCCTAGCTAGTCGAAAACGCTGAATAATCGGGGGGTCATAAAAATTTGGTGTCGATTGGCCAGGCAAATGTGTGGGATGACGCGACAAATAAATGTTGCTTAAGTCGTGAAACGCCCTACGAGGCACATTTTTTGACAACTATTCCTTTCTTGGGCTGTATAAAATCATGCAAGATTGTCATTTTCTGCACCAACCACGGAGCCCGACAAAACATGTTACATTTACGTACGCGAATTAGAGAATTCAATTCTTGTAAGCCATCTACGATTGGCCAGAAATCTCCCCACCTAAAACCAGGACGAAATAATGAAGTGTTGTGTTATGGAACGACTAGGAGACACCGGAAACCCTAGCCGAATTATATCGCCGGAGCGTAGTTCTCTACAGCTACGAGACTGGGTATTCCTGCTCTTTCGTCGCGTATGAAATGGTTGCATTTACTCACTACCTCTTGTATGGATCACCAGCGGTCATTTCCATCCACGATGCGGTAATACATCAAGAATTTTGTTGCTTGTCCACTCTAAAATACTGCGCGTAAAGATAGGATAGTCTCGTGATCAGGTTGAAAGGATTCTGATCTGTTAAAGAATTTTAATGCAATAAAATAATTCGTTTAGTTATCTTAAAGTTTAAGATAAATACCTGAGGAATGTGTTTAATTAATTCATATTCTGCTTACTTATATTGTCAGTTCAGTAAATATTAATTCTATTAATAATGAGGAATAATAATCAGTAATTAATAAGTAGCAATTTATAATTATAATGGCAACTTAACCATCCTCTTAAATCTTTATATTACAAAGGATATATGTTTACTACATGTTAGAACAGCCTTGGAAATAACCATTAGACTCTTCAAAACAGTTATGAAATTGCAGACTCAGTTTGGTAGTCATCTGTATGACTGCGTAATAAGAGCTTAATTAGAGCTGAAGGTGACCTCACCGAGACAAAATTAATCTGTGAATAAATTCTGATTGGCAGTTAATTTTAATAGCTTTGTCTGACAGCAAAGCGATTTTATGCACATGTGCTGATTCTGTGAACATTTTGCGCTGGTTAAAATTTATTTTGACACAAAAATAAAGTATAAAGCAAAGATCTAATAGAAAAAAATTGACTTCTATAAAACTGAATCTTATTACGGCTATTAGAATACTGTCACAAAGTTCGAAGGCAAAACTATCAAAACCAACTCCTAAGCCATTGGACTACCATCACATGGTTTATACTTACGGTCAATAACGAATACAATCTCGTAAAGGGTACACGTCATATCTGGTGTCCCATTTTACTTTCTAGTTGTGCTTTATAAGAACGTTATTTTGAGATAGAAATTAAGTGGAAATTACGCTCAGCTGAGTTTTCTCACAAAGTGGAAAATCTTTTTAAGTAAAATACTATTAACAAGACGTTAATCCCTTGCGCTATCTGCACTTTAAGTAAATCCAGAGAAAATAATCTACCACTGTACCCGAAAATTGAGAAAAAATAATAGAGAATCATGGATCAAGGATAATAAATTTAAAAAGAAAAAAAGCATTGGAGAGGAGAAGCTGAATTCGTATCTGCTGTAAAGACTAGACTCGTTGCCAGCACAGATGCTCACACCCGGAAGCGGTTCGGTTTTTTCCAGAATATTCCAGCTGGAGGTCCTTCGCGGCATGCTATTCGACTGCAAACAGAAGCCAAGGACTGCTAACAAGTCTGACAAACTGCTACCTGTGTTTACGTCTGAACTCCCCGAGTAGGAGACTGGCTGGCTCTTAGATCGCGCCGCGTAGGACAGCGCCTTGTTGTTGACGTGTTTACACCGCTATAACTACCGCCTTTGGCCGTGAGAGACTTGCGGTGAGCTTCTCCTCGTAATTATGTACTAATATTTGAGCGCACTGACACGTTATTTGTTTTACGCAATACACCTCACTGATTTCGAAGGTGGATTTTCAAAACAATAATCAGCCTCGTGTCATCAAGCAGCTGGTTATATGAGGCTCCTAGGTTGGCGAGGGTTCAATCCCATCCCTGTTAGTCAGATTTTGCTTTATCATGGTTTCCCGCAATCATTTCAGGATAAAATTGAACGGTTCCTTAAGGAATTCCTACCCGTTCCTTGTATCCAGTCCTAACCAGCCTCTGATGATCTCGACGTCGACGAGGTGTAAACCCCAAAGGAAGGAAAAAAGATATCTGCTCCTCTTACTGCCATTCAACTTTATTATTATACATCCTGCACTTGATCCCCCACTCTTTCAGGCTATAGCGACAACACCCAACACCTACAACAAGAAAAGAAGATGGTTGACGAAACAAGTTGTGCTAAGTCAGCGATAAAAAGAGAAGTAGTAGGGGGGAGTCTTTTTCTAGTGTTGTGTACACGTGATATATTGAACGCTGTAATCTACACATATAATGAAACTGTATCCGGGAGTAAATGTGCATATTTAAGACATTGAGACTGTTAACAAACTACCGAGAATAAAAACTCGTGTCTGTCTGAAAGGTGGTATGAACGGGACTCACATAAAAATTCTGGTCTGATTCTGTCGGAGCTGCGTGCAACTCGTAAAGTCTCGCTATGAAATAGGGTATGTTTCATTTTGATCTGACGTCGAAAATCTGAGAAATATGTAAATGTAATAATACTGTAAAAACAGCGAAAAATTATTAGTTCCAACTTCAAGAATGGCGTCCATCAAAAGAGATCCAACAAAGAAGTCTACAGCAAAATAAAGAAAATCACGGAAACAATCCGCAATAGACGGGCACGATTCTATGGCTACCTCAAACGAATAGAAGAAAGCAGGCTTTAAAAAAATATATATATTTGATTCAAAACCCAAAACTGTAATGCACTGATTGGTAAATATTAAAGAAGACATTCATTTTATGGGATTACAACCAGAAGATATTTTTCGGAAGAAGTTACTGACAAGTGGGACAAGCCGAGACGAACACTCCAACAGAAGACGCGGTACACTCTGGACAGAGGAGCGCAAAAAGGAGTTCTGGGCCCAAAAGAAGATGAAACTCGCTGGCAGTTGCAAAAAGGCTTAACGTGGTTCTAGTTGGCCTCAACATATAATATATATATATATATATAAAACTTTAACCGTGAAACGTCTGATATTTCAAATATTACTAAAAAAACATAACATATAGAGAAAACTGTTTTCAATTTGTGTCTTTTGTCTGTTTTGATAAATACAATTCATGCAAGAAGTCGGATCTTAATGGGGTTTCGAATATTGTAGAGCTCTTGGTCCTGTTGTGATGTATAGTCAGAAAACTGAGATAAAATTGTTCCCAAATTAGTATCCATTATTCGTTGAGTTCGATTTACATAAATTTACTGATCTTATTTCGATGTTCAACTCGTGATCGCTGGAGTAAAGTGAGGTAGGTAGTTTTGTAGTCTGATGCCATATGATATCAGATACATACAACCGTTATACAATTTCAGGCAACTCGCGAAATACGGCCTCAACTCAATTCTTGTTTACTGTATCCCTAACTTATATCTTCTATATTATTTGTCCCCTCAAATTTTTTCTTCTAGCTTCACGTTTTTAGTTGGGTCATGATAATTGAAAGTTGAGTTTAATTTTGGAGTATTAATATTACCATTACGTCAATTTAAACATACTTTTACATTTAGATTAGATAAGGACTGAGTCTAGCCGATGGCTATCCACACATTGCAACACGGTGCCGTGTGCAATAACGCGAATTCGCGCTTAGAATAAGCATGCAACAGTGAACGCCCTTCAGTGCTTCAAGTGCTAAGCCCGTTCACACGCTGTTACAATCAGTGTAATTACAACAGTAATTAGCAGGAGACTTACGCCAACATTCGTGCCAATGCTCAAGAGCGCCTACGGTGGTAAATAACGCACAGCCGTCTTGCTTTTCCGCAGAGCGATGAGAAGCTGGAAGTTTCGCATAATATTAAGAACAAATATCTACAGTCAGATTTATTCTTATCTGATATTGGACTTACGCCTTGAGTAATTAAAAAGTACTATCTGAAAACTGAAATCTGTATAATGTGAGTTATCAATTAGAGTTGTTAATTAACTAACATAAGAGCCTATGTCGAACTGAAGTGTTGATGCAGACGACGGCTCTTACACTCCAAACGATTTTGCAGTATGTTATGGACGATAAATTTTGTGCTACACTGTCTTCAAAACTCAATTCTGCAGCTGGCGTCGTTAAAAACATTACATATTCACAATCTGTAAATGAGATAAGTACTGTTATCAAGCATTTACGAAGCAGTACTGCCATGAAAGCCACTTTACTTCGTGAGACATAAAAAATTTGAACACAATTAAATTCATTGATACGAAATCATATTCAATAAAATCAGTTGCAATTCTCGACACAACAATTAGCCAAGGCTGAGCCAGGCCTGCGTTTCTCGTCACTTTTCCTCTCTCTCTCTCTCTCACACACACACACACACACACACATACCGCCAACTCAGATAAATGCTATTACGAACTTAGCGCTACCAACCTATACTACTCCAAAGACTATGCGTACTGCTCTACTACAGAACCTTTGGATTATCAGAATAAGCGATACAGCACTAAAATAATTATTACATACAAATCTAGTTAGTTAAACGATTGGTGGGAAGTGAGAATGTCATAATTGTCACACTTAAAATCAATCATGTGTCCTTGAGAATCCAAAGTCCGTATTTTAACCACTTGACCTTCAATATTGGTTTCCATATTTCAGGAAATTTTTTGGTTTATGATACGATTGAAGTCTTTTTTCTGATGTTGACAAATATCTAGCTACCAAATTTCGTATCACCTACTAATTATTGGACTCTATGTGAGTTTTTTTTTTTTTTTTTAACTGCTTAACGTCTCTTAACAGCGAGGGCTTTAGAGACGGGAAGGGATGGGGGCCAAGGAATGGGGAGGAATTCGGCCATGGCCTTTTGAAGGAAGCATCCCGGCATTTGCCTGGAGTGATTTGGGAAACCACGGAAAACCCAAATCTGGATGCCCGGACGGGGATTCGAACCACCGTCCTCCCGAATGCGAGGCCAGAACGCTAACCGTTACACCGCCCCGCTCGGTGACTCTATGTGACCACATTTTCGCATCTAAACTTTTATTTAAGACCGTCAATTATTTCTAGATTATGCGGAGCTTATAAGCTGATGTAAGATCACATTCGCAATTTGCATAGATAAGTATGTCACCGTTAAACAGTTTTTGTTATAGTTCCTCAATTTAGCCGAAATTCTAAGAATTTTCATGTCATGCGGGAGTACAGTTTTATTAACCTCAGAAATTTGAATAACACCGCTAAGTTTCTGAAAAATGGACTAACTTCCTGATGACAGCTAACTCTATCATCTTATAACAACCTTAACTTGGATACAAGCCTTATGATTTTCCAAAAATTTTATGTTCGCAGTATTACCGCTACCATCTCCACCATAACCCCTCTCTGTTTTTTCTGGCCTCGCATTCGGGAGGACGGTGGTTTGAAACCCGTCTACGCTTCCAGATTTTTGTTTTCCATGGTTTCCCCAAATCACTCCAGGAGAATGCCGGGATGCTTCCTACAAAAGGTCATTGCCGAATTCCTTCCCGTTCCTGCCTCTAATGACTTCGACGTCGATGAGGCGTAAAGCCATAAGAAAACAAGAACAAAAAGTCCTCTTCTTTATCGCTTTGGATCTCGTCGACGTCAAGGTCATTAGTGGCCGGAAAGGACTGTGGACAAGAAAGAGAAAGGAATTCGGCCATGGCCTTTTTGGCATTCGCCTGGAGTAATTTGGTGAAACCATGGAAAACCCAAATCTGGATGGTTGAACAGGGATTCGACCCAATGTCCTTCCGAATGCGAGGCAAGAGCATTACCGCTCACCCAACATGCTCGGTCCTACCTCCTCTTACGCATTTTGAACTAATAAGATTTATATGATTTTTTCGAAAAAATTAGACAAATATCGGAATCGTCAGCTAACAGACAGATACCCCAAACTCTGTTACGATAAGGACTTCAATCGTTGATTGCAGGCCAAAATCCAGAAAAAAAGTCCAGTTTATTTTATTTCATCTGATCTAATTTCATAGTATCACTTTTTATTTAAGCTGCAAGCTCTCTTTTCTTAAAAAAAAAAAAAAAAAAAAAAAATAAAAAAAAAATCTGGGAGGGATGGAGGGCGATAAGGCAGATGTAACAATTGCACATTCCTTTCACAATTACTAACTCCATGGCCCATCAGTTCGATGATATTCTATAACACAAAAAAAAAGGAATCAGTCGAAGACAAACTTTTCTGTGTAGTGACTAACAAATACTGTTCTCAGAACCAGTATGGTGGTTGTGCTTACTGACTCCAGATGGTGTCAAGCCAAACATCTAACAGAGGAATCCACTTTTGCGGAACGTATAAAATAATTATCATTTCCAATCGGGCTCATTTTTAATACTGGTTCGTATATTTTCCATATACAAAGCGCTAATTGCAGATATATCTGGAATTCACATTTTTGAGTGTAAGCACCTTACATCTCAATGACTAAGCTAACACATATTATCAAACACACCACAAGCAGATTAACAGCTCCGATATATCATAGTAAAATTGGTATTTTTAACGTAAATCCACATCTTTCACGAATCTGTACTCCATTGATAAGTATTTCTAGTCATTTCAAATCCTGAGTTATATCAACGAACGTAAACCAGTTGATTTAAGTATCAAGTTACGAGTTTTTTTTTTTTTTTTTGATACTGCAATGCTACTGTAATGATTTTCTTAAGTAATGAATATGTAATCAGTATTAATATTACAAAATACGGCCAAATTAATTTTAATTCCTGTTAATGGATTCATATCTTAGCAATGGCCCGTGACAACGTCGCTTACGATTTGGAACCAACAAATACCTTGTTTCTTACAAACGAGGGGTGAAAAGGATTTTATGTTCAGGTGTATCAAATGTTTTACTTCCGTAGGGTGTTACGGCTGTTACACGTCGCGGTTACCGTCGCTGGTAGGATGTTTGTAACAACAAGGAACGGGAAGGAATCGGATTTGGCCTTTAAAAGGAAGCATCGTGACATTCGTCTGCAATGGTTTTTGCAAACTATGGAAAATCTAAATCTGGATTACTATACCGGAGTTCGAAGCAGCGTTCTACCGAATGCCACCACATTCGGTGAACAACTTTCACTTTTCCTATCCGGCAGGAGAAATCTCCACGCATTCCTCAATGAGAGTAGAACTAACTCTACATCATAAATTATTTTAATTAAAATTGCGTATAGACCTATTTTACAGTGACTGAAAGCACTTATTCGTCTGACAGAATGCGCTGTGAATCAAACTTTTCAGTAACCTCAGTGACACACTACGAATTCGCGTTAATATTACACAGTGAATTTCGTATATTTGTTTGTCAAATACATCTACATTTCATATTAAACTTCGTCCGAAATCTTAAAATGGAAAGCTACAGTGTATTAATAACTACATAATCAGAATCCTCACCAGAAACTGAATATTTAATTGTTGGTAATATCCACATTTAAGGAAGACATCCACCAGGCAGCCATGAATTAGGGGAAGGAACAAATGCAAACACTACTACTCTTTAATGTTGCTGCAGTTGGTTCGTTAGGTGATATGACTGTATACGAAATGAAGCCAAAGAAACAAAATTTTCTAAACGTCCAAAACGCAGACAAGCTAAGCCTTATTCCAAATAAAAATACTACCGGAGGGAGTTTTCTTTGCGATGGTAAAGCGTTCTGGACTTGTCGTTCACGGCACCACTTGAACGCAGATCTCTTTTCCCACCAAAGTCACCCATAGAACATCGACGTCCTGGACAAGGATGTTATCACTTGACCACTGTATTTCCATCGATCGTGACCATCCATTTAGTTGGCTGACTCCTTTCAAGCTTCAGTAATAACGCATGTAGCATACGTAGTATATGAAGTAAATTGCATAATATGGAGAGAGATGTGTGGCGGCAGTATTACTTAGCACTCCCCCGTATGTCAGCACCTAGCAGCGAGTAGGAGGACACGTTCCCGGTTAGGTAGGTGCGGTTGCGTCCTCTGTACGCCAGTCACGTGACGTGCTCACTGCTGCACCGGGTCGCGACCCTCCAGATTGACCACAATTGGCCGCACGAGAAGACACTACTCACACAGAGGAACGGGACGCGCAGATGCTATCGGGGGACACACTCACCTCTTAACATATCGAAAAAAAAAATATTTACGGAAACCTGTAACCTTGTGAACCAGGCACTTGCTTGATGCGCCTATTACGCAAACACAGATAGCTGGTTACGACCAATTTACGTTTCGAGTTAGTTATTATTGAAATTAACACATGTCCTTTTGCAATTTCTCTTTGTAGATAGATATATTTTTTAAGTGAAAACTTCTATAGCCTCGTTAAGCGATGTTTGGGCGGAGGTAATCAATGAGTTCACCACACTACCATCACCGACATGCTATCACGTGTTACGCGAATTATATGCGCGTTGGACGGTTCTCAATGGGTAAAATATTACGAGTTCGCTTTTTTTTTTACATACGGCTTTACGCCTCGTCGATGTCGAGGTCATTAGAGGCGGGATGGCACTGGGGGCAAGAAACGGGAAGGAATTCGGCCATGGCCTTTTGAAGGAAGCATCCCAGCATTCGCCTGGAGTGATTTGGGGAAACCTTGGAAAACCCAAATCTGGATGCCCGGACGTGGATTCGAACCCGCGTCCTCCACGAGTTCGATCCACAAACGTGCTATAAGAGCAGCATGACGTATTGCACTTGGGCAGCAGTGAAATTATAGATTATGGTTGTATTTAATATTTAAAATAATATTTTTTTTATTATTATTATTATTATTATTTTTTGAACTTTGCATGAGTACACTTTAAAACAAATAGAAAAATACTGTTTACGTTTGATTTACAAAAACCAACACCGTCTCCTCCTTTCCACCCTTACCTTAATTTCTCATACAAACCCACAGTTTTTATCCGATTTTGATAGTACTTAGCACTCGTCAGGTAGCCCAGCGGCTGAGGTGCTTAATTCCTAACGTTTCTCTACCTGATCGTGAGTTCAAATCCCGTGGTGTGCAGGAATGTTTAGGGGTTTTATTTGATAATTCAAATCCCTGTCTCGGGGGGGATTTTCATACACCATTAACCGGACCTTCACTAATGGCTCAGCTTGCTGTGTAATGTGAATTACGCCATAACGCTTCCGTGGTTCGGATTCTACGTTAAACTGTAGGTCTCCTGTACCTGGTAGTACAGGGCGTTCGCCGGGAAACGCTACCCTCCCAGTCTGATGCCGTCGGCAGCTTGCTGGGGCAGTGGTGCCAGCAACTCCCGCCACACGGCGCCGTGAATCACCGCACTGTTTAACACCTCCGCTGCCCCAACAGTGTTGTGAATAAACGTTTCTTTGCGGTTTGGCTAGTTTGGGGCTTCATACTCTTACTAATCTGTACCGTGTTTGAGTGTGACTAAAATTATAGTACGATAGTTTGCAACAAAGAATATTTCTCTACGATACATATGTGAAGAAGAAGTCATTTAAAAAAGTGTCGCAGTAAATTTCGTCGCGAATATCCTGGCGCTTTACTGCCAGCTAAATCAACAATTCTGCGTCTGGTTAAAAAAGTAAGACAAACGGGTTCATTTTTTAACAAAAAGAGACTGTCGGTCAACCGTATTCTCACAGAGGAGAAAATTGACGATATCGCTTTTCGACTAGAACAGTCACCCAAAAAATCATTAAGTCAGTTAGGGCAGCAGGCAGGCGTATCTAAGACGTCAGCTTGGAAAGTAACAAAGCTAGTTCACTTAAAGCCGTACAAAACAATTGTGGTGCATAAAATAACAGAAATAGACCAGGGGCCTAGGATTAGATTTTGCAACTGGTACCTGCAGGGTGTCCACGATGGCACTGTTGATCCGCAACTAACGTCACATTAAATGCTTAGCACATACAAGTTTATGAAGCGTAATTATTATGAAATAGTCCGCGGCCGACGGTCGAACAATGGCGGAAGCTGACCGCTCGCTCGCGGGGAGCAGTTTCTTCCTTGTAGCGCAACAGTGGGTAGCGTTTCCCGGCGAACGCCCTGTATAACCTGGTTAGGTTAAGGCGGCTAAGACAGGAGCGGAATGCGCCGCCAATAGAAATCCTGTCACCAGGTCATTACGACTACACGGAATTATTATTATTATATCTGCAGCTATAAGTATGACCTTTTGCGCGTAGTTTTAAATTTTCTCTTCTATCGGCGGTCCCCAATGATTTCAAATTGTTTTTTTTTTTCATGAAATTATTCATCAGCTAACCATACTAATTAAAAATTAAGATTGGTATTCAACTCGAAGATAGGTTTGGTACCTCCCGAAGGAGGTATACGGGCATCTGAGGTAGGGTGGCCAGTTTCTTTCCTCCTTGTCTAACCTAAATTGTAATCCTACCTGGTAAAGGGGACATACAGTTAATCGTGGAATTTGAACTATGGAAGCATGCTGACGTATTTCACATTACAGTCGGGATAAGGGCCTATGAAAATCCCAGCTGAGACAGGGATTCGAACAGGGGACCTTTCGATCCCTACTCAGACGCCTTAACCACTGAATCACCAAACAACTGAATATTGATTAGCTGGTGCGAAATACTTTTTTTTTTCCTTATGACTTTACGCCTCGTCGACGTTGAGGTCATTAGAGGCTGGAAAAGACTGGGGCCAAGGAATAGGAAGGATTTCGGCCATGGCCTTTTGAATGTACTATTTCGGCATTGGGGAAAACCACGGAAAACCCAAATCTGGATGTCCAGACGGTGTTCGAACCCACATTCTCCCGAATGCGAGGCCAGAGCATACTGTTCTCCCACCACGCTCGATGCCGGATAACAACGTCTTTTCTAAATGCTTCCTTTTAATGTCCATCAGCAGTAAAAAAAGATGCTAGTTAACGAATAGAAAACGAGCGTTTTGTTGAAACAGTGTTATCTGCTTCTTGGTTTCTCCTTGGTCTAGATTGAAGAGGAAAACATGCAAAACGTTAATTCGACGATTTCATTGAATTTTCACATTTTCTTGTGCTATTAAGTTATTTCGATTGCTTTCAGCAGAGTACCCATGAGAAATTTTTGTTGAGGGGTAATTGGAACACTCATCAATAGTCTTGTTTGTCATTCACAGTCGTGGTTGCTATATTTAATTAGATTTTAGGTTTATTCAGCTAAATTTTAAACCCATCACTCAGCTTATAAGAAATACATGTTCGGGAAAACACCATTGATTAATTCGTGGATATTGTGCTATAAGCAATACACAGCTTTAGCAGAAAAAGATGTAAAATTTCTGATACCTTTTGCGCCACCTTTAAGCACTAAGCCGGACTTTCAACACTGGTTTTCCTAAATATATAACGCAGAAACAGATTTGAAGTCGAATCCCCCCTGAGAATTAAGTTAACATCGTTTCCTCCAAAGCTAGTACTTAGCGAGAAACTGTTAACCAGTTTTCATTAATAATTTTATCTTATATCAGTTTTATTTTTAATAATTTTATCTCATGTAAGCTTTATTTTTGTAATGATTTCATGTAAGACTTATAAGTAGTTATTATTGCACATGAAAATTATTGTGATATCCAAATTGGCTAATGTTTTAATTTACCTAAAAAGTAGGAT
This sequence comes from Vandiemenella viatica, assembly GCA_031002005.1. Taxonomy (NCBI): domain Eukaryota; kingdom Metazoa; phylum Arthropoda; class Insecta; order Orthoptera; family Morabidae; genus Vandiemenella; species Vandiemenella viatica. The sequence continues at coordinate 168,919,768 of JARYHS010009186.1, read as the reverse complement.
ATACGTTTTAAGTGAGAAACAAAAAAAAAAACAAAAAAAACAAAAAATCCTGAAAATAACAAGGTCCCGGAAAAAACGATGAACTACAGTAATATCTTCACAGGTGTGGTTTCGCGGAATCTGAAGTCAAACAAAGTACTTTTATTAGCTATTAACTGCTGTCCGCATCTAGGATCACTTTTTTTTTTATTTTTTATTTAACTTTGAAGGGTTATGAAGATAATTTAAGTCTTTTACCGCACGAACGATTTGGGCTCCTTATTAGCAGTCAAAGCATAGTAAGAATTTCGCAAATGCACTGAGACATCCAACAGGGTAACGACACTGCGATATCGATTATGATTCATACTCACAATAAAAAGGTGCAACATCGAACATCGTATAAAAACTTCAGTAGAGAGCAGTGGTAACTCAGCTTCTTTGTAGAAATAGCTTTTATCTAAGCCTCTAGAGCAGGGGTGGCCAACCCGCGGCCCGCGGACCACAAGCGGCAGGCGATATTCATCACACTTTTACAAAATATTTTTTATATTTCATTTTTAGAGTTATATATTTCTTTAAAAAGTGCGTTTATTATTATATTATCTATGTTTACATGTAAGAATAATAGTAAACAAAATAATAACTCATGTTTCAATTTTTCACACCAAAAAATGTCTCTAGTGGGGATATATAATTTTATATGCGGCCCGCGGAGTTATAATGCACTTGCAAAGTGGTTCGCAAAATAATTTGGGTTGGTCACCCCTGCTCTAGAGGCTCAAGTTCATGTTCCCCTTGCCTCGCTTCTCACCTCACTATCCCTCCAGTCCTAAAAGACTACTGTAACCAGCAAGGCGTGTTGCACATTCCCCTTCCCGCGTTGGAATAAAGGCTGCGGAGTGGGGATAGGTCAGAGTGACCTTGACTCGCCTCTGTTAATTGAACGAGACTTATAATAACTAAATAATGATTTTTCGAATGGTCTTAATGACCAGGTGGCCAGTTTCGTACCAGCTGTTTTAATTTATTTATTTAATTTAATTGCAATGGAGCACGGGCTCCGGTGGCAATTTCCCTACACCACCATCTTCCCCCTATCCTGCAGCCACTTACATTTGCCCTCTACAAATTTTATCTTTAAATTCTTTCAAAGTTTTCGGTAAATTATTCATCATTTCTCTTGGTAACTCATTCCAATCCCTGACACCCTTACCTAAAAAAGAGAATCTTCCTGCACCCTCGTGCCTGAAATCGAGTGCCAGCTTGTGGTCATGGTCATCTTTTCCCTTCCATGTACTACTTTTTATACCTACGCCAATATGTTTCCATGCCTCATCGCCAGTATATGCCCTGTACACTCCCATGACCCTCCTCATCCTCCTCCTGCCTTGCAATTAATCCCATTCCAGCTCCATTATCATATCCGTCACTGATTGAATTCTGCGATAATTTCCAGAAACAAATCTAGCAGTCCTTTTTTGCACCCTCTCCAACTCCTGTATCTGATACTAAAATGTGGGTTCCGTACTACACTACCATATTCGAGCAATGGTGTGACCAAAGTTTTGTAACCCAATTCCTTGACTTCTCTCGTACATCCCCTCATCACTCTCTCCAACAAGTGCAGAACTTTGAAACCTTTTCCTACCACCTGTCCTATGTGTCCTGCCCAGTTAAATTTGTTATCAAAAGTAATGCCAAGATATTTACATTTCAAGTCTTCAGCAAGCAATTCTTTCCCCACCTTATATTCATAATTAACCTTTTGTTTTTTGTGTATCTAATAAGCTGACTCTTCTTTGCATTTATCTATATCCAATGTTTACCAACCCAGCTAGATATCCTGTCCAGATCACCCTGCAACTGTTTAAAATCCTCTATCGTTTTGATTCTTTTATACAGCATTATGTCATCTGCAAACAATCTAATTTTAGATAGTAAACAAAGTGTATGTCGTTGTCATCTAAATTAAGCCTGCAATCTTAGCAGGAAACGATTAATTACAGTTTATAGTAAATTCAAAACCACGGAACCTGATTGGACGCTACCACATTCATTGAAACCCCGTAAAATACTACCAATCGTTACTGCATAAAATACGTTAATTGAAAAATGGAAACTATAATTTTTCCATAATTTTTCAGCTTCACAATATCACAACAAATTGAACCATACCTAATTCAATACTCGGTCTATCCTCTATAGTAGGGTTTCTCAAAGTGTGGTACGTGAACCCCTAGGGGCTCGTGAGTTGATCGTAGGGGGTTCACTACAAGATTTACGTTATGGCGGCAGACTGACTGTCTCGAGTCTGCAATTGAGACTGACATTAGCAAAATGCTACTAAAATCGACTCAACCAGCTGCAAGAAGCAATCCCATCAATCACATTAATATTGCTCTTTTTGACTATATTATTTTTATAAAACAAAAAGTCCTTATTTAAAAAAAAAAGTTTTTAAATGGGATTCGCCATTGCCTGCGTAATTTTATAGGGCTATAAGTTTGGGGGAACCCTGCTCTATAGGATGTAGATTGATCAAAGCTACATCAAAAGTTTCTCGCAGTCGAAGATTCACAGTGATGTATATTAATCCAAGTTACAGCATAACAAAACATTTTAACTTTAGCAAATCTACAGCAGCAGTATTTTTAGACATAGAAAAAGCTTACGACAAGGTTTGGCACGCTAAACTTATACAGGAATTACGGACTCAAACGGCTATTAAACACTGCTACATTAAATTCATCGGTAGTTACTTAGCCGACAGAAAATTCTACGTAGAAGTTGACGGACAGAGGTCTTCAATTCTTCCGATTCCAGCTGGAATTCCGCAAGGATCGGTTATCGCACCACCACTTTTCAAAATTTATACAAACAAAATCCCGACCCCAACTTATGTGAATCTGGCACAGTTTGCCGATGACACTACAGAGTACACATCAGGAAGAAGACATGATCTTAACGTTACTCACCTACAACAAGGACTAGATGAAATCAGTAAATGGTGCAGAAACTATAAAATCAAAATCAATCCTGGAAAATGCGCGGGAATCTATTTCACAAAAAAAGGCCAGAAATTAACAAGAATTTAAAAATTTTGAACCAAAATATCCCCTGGGTTAAAGAACATCGGTACCTGGGTATATTACTGGATAACAAATTACTTTTTAGACAACATATCATGGATAGGAAAACAAAAGGACTAGCAATTATTTCCAACCTTTCACCAGTATTACGAAGCAGCAACCTACAGTTTAATACAAAAATAAGAATATACAAATCGGTTATTCTCCCATTTTTAATGTACGGATGCCAGATATGGGGCCTGGCAAGCCAAACCAATCTACAACAAATCCAGCTACTCCAGAACAGATGTCTAAGGATGATTCTAAACACACCCAGATATACACCAATAGAAACTCTACATAACGAGACACATATTCCCTTAATCAATACCGAAATATTTAATCTTACAGAAAAATTCCACAAGAAATTGAACGACGCCAGAGACGAAAGAACTGAGTCGATTGGAACGGTAATGCCGAGACGTTGGCATAAGTATAAAGTTCCCCTCAGTATTCTATACCAGCCATCATAGAGCAGCACAGAACATGAACTCCGCAGGGGTTTTTTCACCATTAAGACCATCCTAGATGGTCATAGCCCTGGTTTTTCCCCTGAAAGTGAAATAAAAGTGTCCCAAAATAAACACACTATCCTAACACCTAGAAGATATACTACCGAAGGTAGTGGGACTTCAAACACAGCCGCAAAGGCAGCGAACAAAACAAAAAAAAAAAAAAAAAAAAAAAAAAAAAAAAACACAAAAAAAAAACAAAAAAAAAAGCACTAATATGTAGATTGCCAGTATGTTAACAGTAGTAGATCAAACATTATGGTTGACTGAATGAATTTTAATTGTAGTTACACAGCACGGTTTTCATTCCTTTCTTCGTAATACTTAGTCTTTTTATTTTTTGAGAAAGAAAGTATTGCCCATAGGAGATGGTGGAGCAAATAATTAATGGTCACACAATGGTGTAATTATATCGAATGTGAAGAATATTACTCAGCGGCGTAGATGGACTTCACATTTCCGATTAACTAATTGGCTAGTAGGACTGTTGATATTTTTAAAAATATTGGATAATCGATATTTCTAAAGGTATTAATATCGGATTCAATATGTCTAAGAAAAAGGAACGATGTATCGATATATCGACCCTATTTTATAAAAACAATGTTACAAAAACAATTCTTCTATAAATAGGGTCAAATCTTGTGGCTATTTACTAATAAAAAGTAGTGCGGTATTCTCTTGAATCAAATCTTCAATTTATGAAATAAAATAGTATTTCACGGCATTTTTTTCTAAAAAAAAAAAAAAAAAAATGTCTCGACACCTGATGAAGACGACGGAGCTAGTCGTCGAAATATCGTTTTTTTCAAAACACTATCCGGCGGTACAGCCGTGAAGACTTCAATTCAAGAAAATTGTAACTTAACTATTACAAATTTACTGAAAGTATAGTAACAAAGTAAAATTTAATGTATTTCTTAACCTTCCTAATCTTTGTGTAATATAGAAATTAAAGGCAAATAGCCTCATCAAGAGCAAAGCAATTAACGTACAAGTTTGCTCCAAGACGTTTCACCTTTGGGATTGCCTTTGGATAAACACAGGTATCTTTCTTGTGATTTGCGAGTGAAATCAT
>JARYHS010009186.1:168757900-168914068 GCA_031002005.1 Vandiemenella viatica | reverse complement strand
AAATCTGAAACTGTTGTGTATACATTGCAAAACAACAAATTCTGATTGCAGTATACAGAACGATCGATAGCAATGTTATTAATAACTGTTCTGTTGAAAAGTTAGAATTGTTTTATACACTGACAGCGTGGTGGGTGGGCGGAAAAGCTACAGTCTCGTATTCGTGAAGATGCCATTCAGTTTTCCTTGGTTTCTCTAAATCACTCCAGGCAAATGCCGGGATGATATATTCAAGTTCCTTGACCCCAGTCCTTTGCTGGCTCTAATGACCTCGACTTGCACGAGGCATAAAGCCGTTGAAAACAAAACAATGACCGAATCTAGTGAAGTATATATACCAGTCGTATTATTTCCTTCAGCTTACAACAGGGGCAGATTTGGATGATGGCTATTAAAAAAAAAAATTAAAAATATGATGTATTTTATGGCTCAGAGGATGAGTTAATACGAGCCACTTGACAATAATAGCCATACAGTACTTAGTTCGTAATCTTTTTTCATATACCAAGAGACCTTGATATGGAATTAAAATATTCTATTTCTGTCAGATAACTAGCGCGAAAGAAAGTAGTCTTAGAGGTATCGATATCTATATGGTTACCAAATGATTAATTGAAATCGATATTCACACTTGAACAAACTAGTTGATCGGTGCTATCGTGTTTGACTGGCGATATGTAGATCACTGGTTCGAACATCAGCCACAGCCGAAACTATTAGGCTGCATATCTTTAACCCAACTTTCGGTTCTTTGCGTAGCATGAATTGGGAATGCTTTAAGATTCGGAGTCCATGTTAATTGACATGTCCGCCCCATGGAGGAAATAAATATATGGAGTGGAAATACCGCTTATTCTGTGACGCCGCCTCTAAACTCTCGGTTGATACTGCGCATGCGCAGTGGTGGTGGTGGCCATATTAGCTATCCATACAATTGCTATTTGGAGACAGTATATCCCGAAAACTAAGAAAGATATCGAAAAATTTTATTCTTTTCGTCGATTTTTTTCGTCGTGTTACTTAAGAATCCATCATCAAATTTGTCTTTTTGCGAAATTTTTCTTCTGCATTTCAACTCACTTTTCAGACAGTATATCTCGAGAACTAGGCAAGATATCGAACATTTTATTCTTTATTTTTTTTCTCGTCTTTTTTAAAAAAGATCACCAAATTTGACTTTGACCAATTTTTCTTCTGAATTTCAACCAAAAACATCTCACATTTGAGACAAAATATCTCGAAAACTAAGCAGGATATCAAAAAATTTTATTCTTAATTTTTTGTTTGTCTCATAGAGTTACATAATAATCCATCATCAGATTGCGTCGTCACGTTTATCCTAGAGTCCCTTCGAGGTTTTTGCTCATATTCCCCGTGTGTGGATAGGTAATATGGCGGACACGCCTCACCACTCCTCTCCCCCGGCGTCACTTCAATGCATGGGGAAGGTCTCTTGTGTCGTCTCCATATCTTTCTTTCCTCCATGGTCCGCCCATGGCGGCTTGCGAAGTACTCTCTTGCCCTGTCTATAAGAGCAAAGAAATTTAGTTTCTTATCATCACAGTTGCGTAAAAAGTACAAAGATATTCCAGTGTGAAGATTTCTTTCTTTCCAGAGAACGATCTTTGTCATTTCAATAAACTGGACAATTCGTGTCGGAATTGTAACGGTAGATTTCTCACATCAGGTGGTGGGTTCGAAATCGGACCTGCACAGCGGCCATTTCGGCGGTACAGTGGTTGAGGCGGCTTCAGATCTGGTGGCGATTCTGTCGTCACTGGAGGAAGACCCGCCTTGTTCAGAGGACGTGTGTCCGGTGAGGCCGGAGGAGGAGCGCATTTATGAAGACATCCAGTTTAACGTCGAGAGGTATCGCAAGCTCCTGGGCGTCACGCGGCTGCTTCACGAAGAGAAGAAGGTGCAGTCCATATTCCATAGATTATCATAGATTCATTTCCAGGAGCCTCAAGATGGCCCAGCACTGAAATACCCACGAGTACAAGGCCACAAAAAGTGAGTCGATGCTTCTAGTACGCTGCTATGTGTGTGTGTGTGGTTGTTGTTGTGTTTTTTCTTCTTTTTTAATGTCGTCTACGGTGGTTATTTCCAACCAATCGTAATGGCGGGAACTTTTATTCAATTTGGCCAAAGTTACTGTAAGAAAATATAATCGGAGATATAAGCAAAAATTGGCTTGTGACTTGTCGTGAATGGCGTAGTGACGCAGAGGAAAGGTGCTCAATCTCTTTGCTTCATGTTTCTAATCTATATACGCTATTACAATTCTGTAAGAGAGCTGTGTCTCTCTGAGGGTTTGAATAAGAATCACGCAAAAACTACCTTACCAATCGTAAGGAGTGTCCACGTTTTGTAAGCTTATGGTCTATCTTAAAATATGAGGTAGCTACATCTTACGACAACTTAGCTGGGGAACAAAACAAGTAATTGAAATTCATTTAGAGATGGAACAGATAGACGCCAAAAATCACTCTGTATTTGAGATTGGCACCCCTTTACGAGGTGCTCCACAACAGTTGAATGTTTGATAGTTCCATTATTTACAGCAAATTGAAGTTAAACTTTTTGGCATATTTATTTTAATATTTAAATTCTTGTATAACTAAATAAACAAGTGTTTTAGATTCTGATTGTTATAGATTGTTACTAAAACATATTGCAGAATTTTGTTCAGTCTGAAAAATATCATAGTTTATTATTTTCATTAGTATCAAAGCTTAATAATAACAATCTGCTAGTGATATAATAAATTATTTTATTAGGAATGTCCTCAATAGTATTGATCTAAAAAAATAGTTTTTGATTTAAGTAATATTTATTGACTATTTCTCTCATAAATATAATACTTTATTATTTAATTACCGGTAGTTCTAAACATTTCAAAATAGCACTTTTTCTGTAAAAATATCATAATTAAAGTATTTTTATCTATTCAATAATTACAGTAATTTGATTAAGGAATAAAGCTCTAATCTAATTTTACATTAAAAAAATTCTACTTTAAAAATGATTCTTACCATTTGCACAACCTTCTCGTGTCAGTTCTAGTATTTCCATACTGTTTCAATGAGCTTCTTTGAAGTTCTTGAGATTCCACACCCACCTGAAGACACACTCTGATAAATGTTAAAAGTTTTCATTGCCTCTATATTGCATACAGTTTTACTGAATTAGCACACCGTATCATCTATTCAGCAGTATCTACAACTTCCTAACAATGTCTTCCTTGGCAGGAGCTTGAAATATCTGGGTGTTTGTTTCACAACATACTGTCCTTCTGAAATGCTCTAGAGAAAGGAGGATGTCAACGTTCTCCTCCCCATTGCATTTATCCAAACATCCTGTGGTAAAATACCGACTGCAGTAAAGTGCAGTGAAGGATGCTGAGATTCTTTACAGGAGCAGATTATGATGCACCGCTGGCGCTACCCAGCAATGACCGTTGAGGCAGTGGAAGGAGGGTGGTGTCCGTTGACAGTGATGGCAATACCCCGGCTCGCCACCGCCAACTTCACGCTGTGGCTGGTTCCCGAACAGGATCCCGTCAAAGTACTGAAGAACACACAGAACAGGATTGAACAGCTGCTGACCTCTAGGGGAAGTTGTAATCACGCCAGAGTCAGCTTCGATCAGAGGTTTGTTGCCAAAATGCTTTATTTCTGAAATCGTTAAAATACTCAAGATTACAGAGTAATTTGTAATTGCAAGGAAAGGGAAAATGACTCATCACTCACCAAAGTTGAAGGCAGCGACGAGAGAAGAACATATATCACAAACACACAAGTAAACTCAATATTTTGGTTATTAAACCTTATTCATGATTGAGAAAATGAATCATGAGGCTTGGGAGGTGTGCACATACTGAGGGTTGCTACATGACTAGGTGGATTATCAATATGGCGGTGGGACAGAGATATTGTATATAAATATGTAAATCACAGATGGTGGTACAAATAATAATATACCAAAAAAGAGGGGGGGGGGAACTAAGTAAATAAATATGGACGGATAAATTTTGAAAAATAAAATATGGTAATTAGTTAAATGACAATAATGCTACTACTTATCCTACTAATAATGAGTCATGCATCAAGGAAAGGAATTTTATCTGTGGTTGAGGCCGGGTGGGTGTCTGGTATTAAAATCAGCATAAGGAACAAAAGCAACTTGATCTAAACTCCAACTATACGGATATCTCTAAGTCCAGTAATACCAGTATCTATGGAAAATAAAAAACAATGACTGATTAGGACTCACTGAATTTTAATTAAAAAAGTGAAACAATTGAATTAATTGATCATGTTTTTATTTATCAGTCAGTGTACTTACGTGATGTCATAGCTAACCAGGATCATTGCTTGGATGCAGTGGGGTAGGATGAGATTTGTGCAGGGTATCTGGATTGGCTTTTGGGAGCTGCCATAGAGCACAGTCTGTTGCTGGAGTAATGGGGGAGCTCTGTTGGGAGTGACTGAAGTATGATGAGTGCTGTGAGTGTGTAAGGTATATATTTGTGGTGAGGACTGGATGGATATTGCTAGAAGAATACATAGAAGGGAAGGAATGATCACAAGTACAAGCTGGCTCTTGATTTCAGCTGCAAGGAAGTAGAAAAACTTTCTTTTATAGGTACAGGGACTGGAATAACTGCTGGGTAAAATGTTGAACAATTTATCTAAAACAAAAGAAGAAATTAAAATTTAAATATTTAGGAGGTTCACCCTTGCAAGTCATCCTTACTAATTAATAAGTTAACTAGCTAATGTCAACAAATGGCTCTATGTGTTGTTTTTGCGGTTGCGCTACCTCCTCGCATTATTATTATTATTTGATGAAATAAATTGTTCTCAACTGCACTTTCTATCTTGCACAACAGGTGTCAATATTGAATTAAATCCACCAATACTTCTTACTTGCACAATTTATTTAACACTTTAAAACTCATATAAACCAATACAGAATCGTCAATGCCCTGCTATTACAATCACTCCTAGTCTCTCTGCGCCATGTTCTTCACAAAAACTTCTCTCTGAAGTGGGCACAGTACTGCCAACTTATAAATAATTATATTACTACAAAGATACTTAAAATTACCCCAAATACCTATACACATTACTATGCTGTGAAATCCTATTATTTACAAATTTATTTACAATCTTGTCATAGCAATGACTTGTGAGTGGGATCTAACACCATTCAGGCATAAGGGCTTGGGAAGATTTTCTTTCATAAGTAAGGGGGTCAGGGATTAGAATAAATTACCAAGAGAGATAATAAATAATTTAACAAAATTGCTGAAAGAATTTAAAATTGAAATTTGTAGAGGGAAAGTAGGCAGGTATAGGGAAAGAGGAAATGGATCCACAGGGAAATTGCCACCAGAGCGTGCACTCTATTGCAGTTAAATTAAATTAAGTAGGTGGGTGATTAAACTGCTCTCAAAAGCATTTAATATTAAAAAATAATATGAAATTTGAAAGTAGGTGTATAGGGAAATTTTCTCGGTTATAATTAATTTTAAAAAATCTATTTTACAAACAAAAAGGAATAACACAATAAGGAAGTAGCAAAAAAGATATTGATGAGGAGCTGAAGTTCCTAAGAAATGGTGGATAGTCAGCAGCAGGATTTTTGAGGAATATGAGTTGTGTAGGCGGATCAAAGTATACTAGTGATTCTGTAAATTAAATAACACAGAAAACTAATAAAATGTCATTATGTAATGTAACTAATTTAAAAATGTACAAATACAATACAAAAGATGGCAGCCATGTACCAAAGATAGCTTTCACATAAATTAACACCTTCTGTTATTCTGGAAATTTACAACTATATTTAGCATCTGTTTCCCTTGAACATAAAATCCAAAGTGAAGCTGTGTGTGCAGGTATTGTTGTAACTTTTTTAAGGTAAATAAATTAACAGTATTCACAACTTTGGAAGGGAAAGTTCTAATTAAATTTTTTTGTAATATGTGTTTGTTAATCAAAATATGAGCAATACATATATATTGTTAATGTCTTTTAATAAAGTATTTAGAAATCTGTCCTTGTTTTTCTATATATGATGTTGTACACTTCCCCTAAGAGAGGCACCATCAAATCACTGCTTCAAAAAGTGGGTTTCCAGCCAAAGCAGTTGAAGCACTATGGGTTACATTATTTACTACAAGAAGGGGAGACTGTGTTTTTTCTTAATTGGTAATGAGTATTTTTTTTTAATGGAGGTAATAGGCCAAAAAAAGATGGGAACAAATGTGCTAAACCAGTGTGATCCAACCATTATTCACCCAAGGACCAATCAATCTTTAGAATAGGAATGTGAGGGGCCAGAGACATTCCAGAAAGAAAATGAATTTTATTCAAAAACTTTTAATAAAATTTATATTAAAAGAAGTTTAATATAAAATTTCATTTTACAGTCCAGAAATCCACTTGATGATTGGCACTGATTTCCTAATACAAGTTTATCGAAGTTCAGTGAGGCAAAGACTCGGGATTGATTCCAGTGAAGCACTTTCAATTCGATTTCTTGTTTTCTTTTGTAATTTGTTTGAGAGCAGAAAAGCACTTTCATACGCATAAGTATTGCCAAACAGAGATGACATTTGCAGAGAGACTTTAATTTCCAGAAATGTTCAGAGATATCACACTTTTTAGTCTGGTAGAAATGGGTCTCCTTGAAGATCACAAATTTCTATTTGAAGGTCGCCAGCACCTCACTCAGTTCATTACCCATGGGGTTGTTAAACAGTCCAAGTTCTGGTTTTAGGGAGACAAAATCCTGGAACTGTCCTGAAACTCCGTCTTGAAATCTATTATTATTATTTCATGAAACATACTAAAATTTTTGTCACTTTTTTCTTCTTCTTTCAATTGCTGACAAGATGGGAAGTGTGCCATATTATTTTCCTTCAGTGCAATTCATGTTTTTTTGCAGAAGCCCTTAATATGTCCATAACACGGGGTTATTTTTTGTTTTCTGTCTTGTAGTTTCAGATTAAAAGCATTTAGATGGGATGTTAAATCTGTCAGAAAAGCAAGATTATTTAAAAATTGTAAATCTTCCAGTTTTTCTTGATATTCATGCCCAATGTTCTTATTTCTGAGAAATGCATGAATTTCATTCCTCATCCCAAAAAACAGTTGCAGGCATTTTCCAGCACGCAGCCAGCACACTTCACAGTGCAATGAAATATCACCATACTCAACTTCCAAATTGTCCATGAATGCAGTAAATGCTCTGTGTCTATGGGCTTTGCTGCCTGCCTTTATTCATCATCATCGCCGTCATCATCAATAGAGCAGTTTCCAACGGCTGGCCGTGTCTGCTGGGAACAGAAGCCTCTCCAGCACTTCAACTCCACCCACTATCTCTCTTCTTCCACTGTCGCGCAATTTCCCCCCCCCCTTTCTTCCACACATATTTTAATACCTTTCGCCCATTTGCCTCTCGGTATACCTCTGTGCCTCTTCCTTTCATCTCCATGCCCAGCATCTTCCTTGTTATCTTCTCTTCTCGCATTCTCTTTACATCCCCATATTACTGTATTTCTCTACTCTCTGTTGTATCAGTTCCTCCTTGATCATCTCCCTGATTCTCTCATTCTTTATTCTGTCCCTTCTCATTACTCCTAATCCTCTGAAATTTCATTTTCATAGTTTTTGCTCTCCCTTTGCCCTCTCCTTCATCACCCAGGCACAAAGTGGATTTTTTAGATTGCCTCCTTACTCTTTTGTGGAACATCCCTACTCCATACCAGACCTATAATACTCTTCAAAAAATCTATCTGTACATCTTCCTCTTTCATTTATCTCCATCCTGTTTCCTTCATTTTCTTCAATCCAGTTTCCCAAATGTTTGAAACATTCCACTTTATTTAACTGCTCTCCTCCAAGTGATATGCCGGTGTCTTTTCTGTTCTTCTTTCTTGTTGTAATCGCCACTTAACTCTTCCTTGCAGAGAAATTCATGCCATATGCTGCAACTACACTCTTCAACACATCCAACTGGTCCTGTACCTCTCTTTCGTCTTCTCCAAAAATTAGTAGGTCATCCACAAATAGCATTGCTTCCACTCTTCATTCCCCAATGCTCTGCACCACGTTCTTCAATATTTCATCCATAACCACTAAATAATGGGGGGGGGGGGGGTGATAGGGCACTTCCTTTTTTAGTCCATTTTTCAACTGTAACAATCTGGTGTTATCCCTTCCCACTTTGACACAGCTCTTACTACCCTCACAAATATCTTCCACTCTTTCTACTATCTCCTTCATTACTGACTTTTTTCTCATTGCTTCCCACATTCTGTTTCAGCTAAGGCCTATGCCTTTTCAATGTCCATAAAGGCCATCACCATATCCTTGCCATACTCATAGTTTCACTCTTGTAGTTGTCCTACTACAATTATAAGGTCAATGGTTGACCTTCCTTGTCTAAATCCATGCCAGAGCATTTCATAAAACCTTCATATTTAGAAATGACATCATCCAGTGCATTGAATATGTCAGTATCTTTTTTGCTGCTTTCTAATGATTCCAATTACAACAGTTCTTCATGAATTTCAAATTCTTCAGTTATTGTTCTGACAAAGATAAGGAGCTGGCTGATGTCAGCTATATCTGTGATCTCATCTAGAGCTGAAGAGTGAAATTCACATTTTTCCAAAATTCCCTTGAGAGAACCTTGTACTTTATCACCCATGTGATTAATTCTTGTACTTACTGTCTGATGTGACAAGGAAACTGTTCCAAAATTTTTAGCCATCTAATAATCTCCAAATGAAGATGCCATTTCTACAGCACATCTCCTAATGAGGTCACCATCCCTAAAAGACTTTTTACTGTTTGCTAGCTCTAAACAAACTTTATAAGATGCCTTTAAGCCAGCAGTGTTTGATGGTTGCAAGATATTCTTCTGTCTAGTTAGTTTCAGCTTCAAATCGTTAAACACACTTCTGGCACATCCCTGGTATTGATCATATTTTGATTTATGCAAGCTGGAATAGTGTCTACTCGTGTTATATTCCTTCAAAATAACAAGACTTGAGAACAGATAACACATTGTGGTTTTCCATTATGTTCAACAAAAGTAATTTTCCTGCCACTTTGACTGAAATTGTCATTTCTCGTCTTCAACACACCGTTTCTTAAGTTCTGCCATTTTAGGTACCACTCTCGCAACAATGATGACAACAACTATATCTCTCATCAACACAGCCACTTCAAACTACTCAGTACTCGTTTTACATGGAAACCAAAACCTTCCGAAAAATCCTCCACAACACACGGATGATCGGAACCTATCGGCAGCCAATCAATGGCGACCACCCATCGCCTGGAGGTGGGGCTGCTCCCGCCTTCCCCACCTGCCTCCTTTGGAACAGTGCTGGAGGAAAGTGAAAACTGAAGTAGGTTCACCACGGGTTATAACGGTCAAAGAGTGAAGCTTCAATATGGCCGTTATAGGGCAAATGAAGATTGTAAGTTGCTGCTGATGTAAACTTTAGGAAAACCTAAAGTAGTATTACATGAAACAGTAAATAGGGTAAGCAATTTCTTTCCAAATGTTAAATTAAAATATTTTTTTCCAGTAAGAAGGGCAAGGGCCAACAAATATCAATAGGTGGGCTACATGTGGCCTGTGCTCTGTGGGTTGGACCACACTGTGCTTAACTATCAGCCTGGCAGTCTTTATCCATTTTTATCTGAAATACATTGCATCTGAGCTTCATATGGACAACTTCTCCTAAACCCGTGTTTCTGATTTACAAACCACTTTCTTTTCCCACACACATTACAGATGTGGTTGCATAACAGGCTTCTGTAATTTTCAAACCTTCTTTATGAAACAGTACTACTACAGCACTTTTGATGATAACTACAGTGGTATGAAACAGTCTCAGCCAACACAGATATTTTTTTTATCCAATTATGAGACATGAAAAATTTGTGATTACTAATTAACATGCTCAAAAAACATAAGCACGTTTCATATAACATTCCGTGTATTTGTTTATCATTGTAGTAACACTTAGGTCTGGCAGTTGGGATAATATGAGTTCGAATCCACGTCCACAACTAGATCTCTCTTTTTTTTTTGGTGGTCTCCTGAAATCGTTTCAGGCAAATGTTAGGATGATTCCTTAAAAATTCTGCAATTCCATCATTCCATGGCCAGATTCCTTTCTGTTCCTTGCCCTCTCCACCAATCCAGGATATAATGACCTCTAAGTTCACAAGCTGGCAAGCCTACAACAAAAACAAAATATTGGTGATCTCAACTGACAGTGCTTTTCTACGTGCTGTAAAGATGGTTGTTTTACTATGAAAATAGAACTTTTTGTTATACACATAAACATAACTATGTAAAATCTTCCAGAGGAAACAAACATTTAAGTTACTGTCAAAAATTTAGAGGCTTTACCATCCTCTTTCTCACCTTCTACAAAAATAAGAATAATGGATTAATGACAGTAGGCATATAACTTTGGTCATCAAAAGCACTAAAATAATCAGAAAGAAAGATGAAGAAAGCAAACATGAAAAATTTGCATTTGTATCTAATCCAAATAACAATTATTATGTGCCAAAACCCTCTTATCTTCTGCTGGAAGCAAAAAAATAATTTATTAAATTTGTTAATCAGGTAAATAAGAAAAACTGATATTACATCATGTGCAGAATTGATCAAAGAGATTCTGAAAGCCCTATCAAGCATGGTGGGTTAGCAGTAATGCTCTAGCCTCGCACACAGAAGGATGCAAGTTCAAATCCACATCCAGTGATCCAAATTTGGGTTTTCCACAAATCACTCCAGGCAACTGTCAAAATGGTTCCTTTACAAATGCTGAATTCTTTCCCATTCATCCCCCCCTACCCCTTCCAGCATTTTCCTTCCTCTAATCACATCAGCATTGATGAGGCATAAAGGGATAAGAAAAAAAATCTAAATGCTCTCCCAGGAAAGGCACATCTTAATAATTGATTGCTGAAACTCATTAATATTGTGAGATGAAAGTTTTCAAAGTAACTTAGAGAGCTACAAAATTATCTTAAAAATATAATAAGAAATGTTTTAACTGCAACCAAAGGACTCTTTTTACAATTTCTACCACACTGCATTTACTTTTCAGCAGGAGGAAAGGGCAGTGTCGTCAACATTATCTAGTTTATATCATCTTAGTCATTTTACTCACTTATCATGTCTTACAAAAGAATGGGCAAATGTAAGTGAACAGCAATGCATTTTATACTAAATGAATTAACAGAACCTTGAGAACTCAGAAGTTTTCATGCAAAATAACTGACATTAAAACAGTGGAATAAAAAGACTCAAAACGATTTTGGTTATTACTTAGTTATCAAATAAATATGTTGGCAATCTACACTGCATTTGATTTGTGTTATGCTTTTAAGTTCTCATACTGTTTTAAAATTCCAGGCACGATCCACATTCACCATGGACTGCAGACCCACAGAGCACTGCCTATTGGTGTGTAAGAAAGGCTCTCAGAACAGTACATAAGAAAGAACCAGAAGTTGTTAGAAGAGGAGAACCAAATCCCAGGATACCTCTTCTAGAGGCAGCAACAGGTGAGTACATTACTTCATAGAGATGGTTCTAGTGTAACATCAGTGAGAGGTCCACAATGTTTGCTCGATAGTCGTCACCCCGTTAGAATCTCACAGGGCCACCTCTTGTGGCTATAGCAACTACCAACCTGTCTGGCATGCTCTCTGCGAGTGTTTTCAGGACTTCCAAATGGATTCATTGTGATTCCTCTTGCAACCATTCCATGAACTGAGCAATGGATTTTAGATGCTCCTGATGAGTCCTCACCCAGGTATCCAGTTTGTCCCAAACGTGTTCTATAATATTGAGGTTGAGACTCTGGACAGGCCAGTCCTCTCAGCAAACATTGTGTTGGCATGCCACTGCATGGTATCCCTTGAAAAATGGCCACTGGTATTGTCATCCTGGAAGAAACATGGGCCCATTCAGTAAAAATTCCACAAATTTTGGGAGCATTTCAATATCCAGAATATTGTCATAGAGCTCTGTGTTCATGCTATCGTGGACAAACACCAGCCATAGGCTATGAAACAGTGCCACAACATCCCGCCGAATTTCTCACCATGCTCATACACATCTATTGTACCAGAATGAATGATGTAAAACTCAGCTCATCATTCCACAGAACTGATTTTGACAGGTACAATGGTCCAAATACCACCCCAGTTGCCGAGCTTTATTGCTTGTCGTGATGTAGCACTTATGTGGAGCTGATCTTCCTCTGTACTCAATGTTCCAGTGGACACTGATACTCCTGTCACTGCATGAAACTCCTGACACTTGGTAGCCATGGGTTGTGGTTTATTTTTGACAATTATACTTCGAGGGTTCTCCTAAGTCTGTTGGTGAAAATTAGACGTCACTCAGTATGTGCAGCATTGACCCACATCATTCTTCCACTTATGCAGGACGAATGCAACAATTGATTTTGGCCAGTTAACTTTCACTGCAATTACCCAGTTAGAGAGCCCACTGAAATGGCAGACTAAAAAAACACCCTTATCAAAATCCGATATCCCTGTACATCGTCCCTTCTGTTTCTCAGGTCTCACCAGTCCAGTTCTAATTTGAGCAGGACATAGGTTCTCCCCACCCCGTCCCCTCATGATTCACACTGACCACCCATATAAAAACAAGGAAGTGGAAGTCACGTGGGTCTGAGGTGACCATATGCAGGCGGAGAGGGGAGCTAAGGAAGGATACGGAAATTCACTTACCATAGACGATGGTGGCTGGGATTGATTAACACAATAAAGTAATTAAACAAAGGAAACGGCTTTAGGTGATGTAAATTACAATCCTCAGTAAATTCTTCTCCTTATCCTATGTGTCAACCCCCTCCCTTCTTCTCAGTTTTCTAACATACCCATAGAAATTTCTAGATGCATCAGTCAATGGTCCTCCTGCACTGACAACACTCTTCATAAACCCATCTTTAGCCACTTTCATTGCTATTATTAAGTCCTTCTTTCGTTGTTTTAAATATTCCATACTATCCTGCTGTCTCTTAACTCTGTTATGTTCTCTTGGTAAAACCTCTTTAGCCTCCTCACTTCCCTATTATAGTACACAGGTTCTCTACTTCTATTTATTTTCTGCTATTAAATGAATTTTTCTTCCCCCTTTCTTATCATCTTCTTGATTTTACTGTACTTGTGCCTTCCTTCCATTTGCTGAAACATTCTCTGAAATATCTCTTCAAATTTGAAATCTGTACCTTTCTGTTGAAGAAAAGCTTTGCCTGAAAATTTTATATAATAGTATTATGCTACATATTACCATTTCTTCCTATCTTACAATATGTAAATTAATAATGAGAATGTACTTTTGAACAGTACAGTACATATTTAAGGAATACACACTGCAATCAAATGAAAAATATAAAAATTTACATTATTAACAGTACATAAGCTAGCCTATTGACAATGAAAATATTGTGTTTAATATTCTATTGATCAAATTTAAACTATAGGAAACCACAGCCTTTTAATGTAGCCACAGTCCCACTTAACATCATTATCTTCTAACACAGGCAAGCAGGTGGTGCTTTTCCCCCTATGGTTGGAACTGGATCCCGTGGAGAAGCCACCAGAAGAGAGTATAGCAGTTCCCAGTTATATCGATGGTACAAAAGTACTTGCAGCTCTGCTATATGAGTTTGGTCAAAGTGCTGAAAAACTATAGTGATCATTGATTAAATTACATTTTGTTTACTTTTTTAGTCAGATTTGTGCCGTCTCATGATAATAAAATAAATTACAATTCTGTTTCACCTGCTTAGTAAATAATGCATTTACAAATTTTAGCTATTAGAATAAAGAAACTACAGTTTGCATATTGCCAACGAAAATATCATACTTACAATGACTATGCTGGTTTTTCTTCAAGTAATTTCTGCCTTCTCCTTTATCCCATTACAAAAAAAAAAATCATAAAAATAACTTCAGATAGTTGTGAACTTCTATTGATATTTACTGGTATATTGTGGTCTCTAACATCATGAATAGAGAGGAGACCATAGAGGTTTAATTCCAAATCATGTTTATCTTTGAAATACAAACCATTAGTAACATATTCAGAACAAAATCAAAGCAACTCTAACCATCCATAATCATTAATATCTGCTTTTGAAGAATGTTATATAAACAATAAAATGGTAAAAACAGGAGTTATTGCACACGAATAATGCCATGAAAAAATGAAAACCAGATTACTATTAGCAAAGTTACTGTCTCAATTGTTAATCATGTAAAAACAATCACTACACTAATGTTGAAAGAACACTTGCGTGAGCAGTTTCTGAATAAAAAAACTCCAGTTGACAGTTTCAACTATTACTCACTATTTCCAAATACTTATAAATCTCTGTTGCCCTATCAAATGTGATACTATCTGCTTCCTCCAGTTTACAATGGACTCTGGTGTTAATGGAAAATTATGTTCAAATGAAAGCTTAATCAATTATTTATTTTACTGTATCGAAAGGATACCAATGAGGCATTAAAAATGGACATCATGATGAAGGATAACAGTGTTAATAAGTTTAAAATTTTATTTACAGTAAGGGAGTTTAATTACAAAACATCTAACACAGATTGCGCAGCCTCAAAAAGCAAGTCAATATCAAATTTATATAGCCATGTTGAGCGCAAAATGTGACTACTATTACATCTATTTTCTATCATCTTCTTTAATTTTTTCTAGTCAGTCATATAAAAGTTTTGTGTTACTGTGTCATCCTTATATATAAAAAAAATACTTTCCCTCTTGAAAGTAGTTATTTAATAACATTGTTTGACATCTTATACTAAATTTAAAAACCAATTAGTCATGTGGTGAGTTTTGGACGGTGTATGCACATCCAATCCTCTTGACATATGTTCTCTTCTGATCATGGTTTATACCTAGCCGTTGCAAAGTGTGTTCTTGCTGGTGTGTTCTTGTAGTACTCATGCCTTGTGTGGTGAGTGATGAATTTACTTTCCATATGCTTCTCAATTTCCAATTATAAATGATTTTTTATGAACTGAGGTAGTCCTTGTTCCCATTGAAATTTATGATTAATTTATTGTAGCCAGTAATTTATAGGCGGAAAATGGAATTTCTAGTTTAGTTTCGTTTTTTAATAGGTGATATCAAAGGTTTATTATTGTCAAGGAACAATTTGATCATAATCTCCTATTAACACACAAGGTAGATACTATGGTCTGGTAGTAATTACATCCTTCCATGTTGGTATATCTCACAAATGTTATATGTCGATCATGGATATACCTGCTCAAAGAACTGGCTGAAGTCACTAAAACAACTCCATTTGACCAGTATTACAATACACTAGTGTAGGAATCTTCTTTTTTTATATAATGATACAAAGTAGTAGTATAAGATTTTTTCTGGCACCTAGCAGTTACTGTGGTCATTAAGGATCATATCTCAGTCCAAAGAAGGAAAGGGAGTTGCCAACTGTTGCTAATTATTTAAGCTTTGTGCAAATATTCAGCTTGTGTAAGATGTCATTCATAGTGGGACTATTTAATATGAAACTTATTTTTTTAACAATCTTTTCAAATTTTTTGATGCCCCTGTTCTTTAAATAAAATTAGGTTAAGAAAAAACAAAAAAATGTATGTTGCCACATATTTTATCATCACATAAGAAAAGAACCTTTGCTTTCAGTCAGCTGTGTTAAAATTAAACAGTGGAGTTTAAGATACAAATCTGCAGATTCATGCCGTAGGTCTTTATAAGTACACGACTTTATCCCTGCCTGTCTCACCTCCTGCATGAGTAAGGTGATTAATAAAAATATTATGAAATGTGTTTGTGTCTGACCCTCCTATCATGTGTGGTAAATGATGGGTTATTTTCCCTTTCCTATCTTATTTTGAAATTTTATAAAAGAAGATTTGTCCATTTAATAATCTCTTCTTTTTTTTATGATGGTTAGTGCTAAGACCAAGATACGAATTGGCAGGTGAGTTGACATATGAGATGTACTATAATGCATTGGTGTGTCCACTGATCGGAAAATATACTGCTCTGGTTGGACTGAAGTAGATGGTGGTGGAAGGGTACGTGCTGCAGGTTTTGCAACACCTTCTGTTGAAAACAAATGATCCATGTAGCAGCTTATAAGAATTATAAAGTGAATATTTGTGGATCAAGATGTTCTTGAGATTGCGAGATCTAGTGAAGCAAGAACATTGGGCAGTATTTTGTGGAGAACAAAGCGTTTTGGGGGGGGGGGGGGAATGAAGCAACCTTTTTTTTTTTTGTTGCAAGGTTAGGTTATTCCAGTGGGAAATGAGGTCTTTTGATAGGTTTTAGGAGTCCCTGGAGAGAGATTCCTTGTGAGAGCAAATGCATCTGGAATGAATGCTCAGGCTGCAAGGAAGGAAATGTTTGGTGTGAAAGTAGGGATAATCATCAAAGTGAAGGTAGTGTCTCTAATTTGTAGGCTTGATGTGAACAGAGGCATGTACGCCACCTTTCTGTTAGGAAATGTCAATATCAAGAAGTGTGTTGTAGTAAGCCCGTGTGAAGTTGAAGGAGTGGCTATTGTTTACGGAAATTTTCGCATAACCATTGATTTGTTTGACTTACAATCTTTATTGTTCACATAAAGAATCTAGTCTTTTCTATTTTCAACAGGTTTGAACTTTATTACCGTTCACTGTCTAACTCCTCACAGAACTACATTTGAGATATCAAGTATCCAAAAATTCCAGGTTCTTTTTCACCAATGACTAATATTCATAGCAACTCATATATCCGATCTACACTGTTCAGACTTCAAATTATTTTCTCACCATTGTAACGCAAACTTGTTATTTTCCCCTAAGTGCATCCGAGCCCAAAGAACAAAATATCATTTTTTCATAAAACTATTCTTATTTAATCCTGGCCTAATCTAAAACTATTTCTGTTGTGTCACAAAATTAGAAGTGTAATAGATGGTTTTCGCTATGGGTCCTGATCATAAATGGGTCAGAATCAGCCCTTGTGTAATTACATAAAATACTGCTTTCAGTGGAAACAAATATAGAAGAGTGTTCACGTAAATTATTCAGTTTTAATTTTCACTAACAGAGAACCTGGTTTTGACCCATCTTTATCCTATCAAAATCTTGTGGTGGAGAGGAAAAGATATAACGCTTTTATAAATAACATATTGTTAGCATGAGGGCTCAGATCTTCATGACAAGTCATATTTTTCCTTTTGCCTTCTTTTTGAGATGTAATGTTGAATTAAATACTACTTAAAGGTTTCTGTTTGTATATTTTCTTTTTTATATACAACATAATTGCATATTCAGGCCATTTTCCTAGTTTTTGTCATATTACGATAGTATTTATGGTCATATTTTGAGAAAAATCTGGTAATTTTTAATAGTACCGTGAATTCACTAGAAGTTAAAGATGAGAAGAAATTAAGATAATTGTTCACAGAACTGCACTCCTATTATACATTGGAGGAAAAAACATAACTAAGTGTCACTGAATTGGTCAGAATTCAGTAGTCAAGAATTAAACTTACACATTATTGTTATTCTCTAAATGTTAATTAGTGTTCTGTCCGCCTTTTAGTCTCAACAATGCAGCAGCAGCATGCCTATGTCGATCCGTGTCAATGTCTCACTGTCACCAATATTTTTGTAAATATCCTCAGGCATCGTTAAATCTGCATGGAATCAGTGAGTACCGCTATGCTGAAAACAAAATTTTCTGAAAGTGTACAGTTAGAAGTTACATAAAGGAATATGGAGTGGAATATTTACTAAGTACATTTGAAAGAGTTCATTTCTGTAAATTAAGTGAAATTAAAGTGACTTCAACAAAATGATTTAAAATTTAAGTTTCCTAGGGAGCAGTGAGTGCATGGAAGCAAATTATGCTGTCTACATAAAAGCGACAGTACTGGATAAAATAAATGATGTGTAACTGAGTATGTTTTGATGTATAATAAATTTAAGTGTTTAAACATATTTTGTTATATTTAGACCATATTTGCGTGCATATTTCTCTAGTTTTTTAGCCATAAAAATCTGAATCCTAGTTATCATACTGAGGAGTTGATTAGAGAAGATTTAACACCACCATATTTTTAGTTTGGCAGGTTGAAACATGTCATGCCAATCAATCCATTTTTATATCTTTTTACTTTCCACCCTACCTGGAAGGAGGAGGGTTGAGGTTGATTTATCCATAAGGAATTGTTAGTTGGCCAATGAGAAATGTGTACAAATTTCATTTAAAAAAATCCCAACCCATTCGTAAGTGATGGTGGAACATACAAACACAAACATGCTTTTAAATATGCTGTCTGGAGAAAAAAATTTGAAGCACCCAGAAAGGGAGGTGGAAATGAAATGAAACTTCATGGGTTGAAAGGGTATGTGATGTTATTTCAGTGATTACAAAATTAAGTCAAATGGCCTGGATATATGCACTGATTCTGTTGGGAAAAGTGTCATAAATTAAATTAAATAATATTCTCTCCTGAAGCAAGCTAGCCCACAATTATAGTAGCTGGTCCATAATATCCTGGATACTGGCACTAGTATAAAGTTGACATTGAAGCACAAGTTCTATTGAGGTTATGAAGGGATCTGGCTGGTCATGGGAGTACTTCAACATCACACAGACATGTGAAAATTAAGTTTTTCCCGGCATATGGGTATTCTGCCAGATAAGTTCTTCTGTCGGTGCTGTGTCATCGCAGTAGTCGCTATGACATCTCATCTGATGAAGGCAGCGGAGGTTGCTGCCGAAATGTTGTGGACGGGAGAACTTATCCAACAGAATACCCGAGAAGAATTTTTGTCATCACACAGACAGTTCATAGAGACTGAACCGTGTGTGGACGAGCATTGTCCTGTTGAAAAATGTAACCATGATTCTCTCGCATGAGAGGTAACCCATAAGGATGCACGATATACCGTTGTGCTGTCAGAGTTCCCTCAATCACTGCCAGCTGTGACCTGAAGTATTACCTGATGGCTCCCCACCCCATGGCGCCAGGAGTAATACCACTGTGCTTTTCCAAAACCCAGTTCGCCGCCATACACGCAGACGATGGTCATTCTAGGTAGTACAGAACCGAGATTCATCGCTGAACACAGTGCGAGACCATTCATTGTGTTCAGCGATTCTGCACTACCTGGGACGACCATTGTCCATGGAGGAAGGAAATATATGGAGGAGAAGTGACGTTAAATATGTGACGCCGGCTCTAAACTCTCGTACATGCGCAGTGGCGATATTGCAAACCCAAACAAATGCAAAGTTCACATTGTGTTTGATGCTGTGATTATTTCATTTTGTAATGTGTATAAGTGTTTTATAATGCCATCTTGTGTTGCATACGGTTGCACAAATAGGCAAGAGAGGAAAGAACCTGGAATATTTCATAAGTAAGTTGAATTCTAATTATTGTTGTTCAAGTGGGCAGTAAGAATAGCAAACTTTGGTGCCTTTCTATAAATATTTAGTCATAGCTCTCAATGGGATGACTTTGTTCTCAAATTTTTGTTGGTGTAGTGTAGAAAATCAGCATATCATGCTATTTTGCACATAATAGACTAGCATTACTTTTTAACGAGTGTTGAAAATGAGATTTAAAGGGGTGTGTTTTACATCGCGATTCAGTGAATTTAGTATTGCACTTTCTTTCGTCACGTTGCAGTTTATACTGACAGTGTATGATGAAACTAAATGTGTTAAATTATACTATGCAATCTAGGAATCTTGATGAAGCAAACGATGTTGTTACCACAAATACAGTTTGCGATTCAAATACGCGTGTGTGGGTGTGTATAAATAGTTTGATTCTGTAGCGGCAATTTAATGGAGATTGTGGTTAGGTCTAAATGCAGTCTGTACCAGAATGGTTTTGTTGTTCCATAAGGGACAAAGAATTTATCTATTACTGTTTGTTAGTAATTTCATGAGAACCAAGTTAGTGACAAAATGTGTATCGCGATATAATCTACTTCCATTTATTTCCAATCAAGCTTACAATGTATGGTAACAGGATAACTATTTTATTCTGGTCTAGGCCGCATTTCAACCTAACCTCAAGTGGTAGTAAAAAAAACTGAAATATCCATTCTGCATTTCCACCATGTAATTTATTGTGGCTTTGGTAGAATTAATTTTTGGTCCAGGCTGCATATAAACCCAATCCCAGTACCGGTATATCCTGAAAACTAAGCAAGATATCGAAAAATTTTATTATTTATTTTCGAATTGTCTCGCCGTGTTACATAAGAATTGATCATTACATTTGACTTTTGCGAAGTTTTTCTTCTGCATTTGAACTCAAGACACCTCACTTTTGAGACAATATATCTCGAGAACTAGGCGAGATATCGAAATTTTTTATTCTTTATTTATCTTGTCTTCTTAAATAAGAATCCATCATCAAATATGAATCTGACCAATTTTTTCTTCTGAATTTCAACCAAAAACATTTCACATTTGAGACAGAATATCTCGAAAACTAAGCAGGATATCAAACAATTTTATTCTTCATTTTTTATTTGTCTCATCGGGTTACATAATAATCCATCACCAGATTGCTGCGTTACATTTATCCTAGAGTCCCCTTCAGGTTTTTGTTCATATACCCCGTGTCTTTATGGGTACGGCCTAGCCCCTCCTCCGCCCGGCGTCTCTTCAATGCGTGGTGAAGGTCTCTTGCGTCGTCTCCATATATTTCTTTCCTCCATGCCATTGTCGGTTGTCTCTGATTGTCGGCGAGAATGGCAGATTGTCTCTGCATGGCGACGACCTGTTTTGGAGTTCACAGCAGTAGAGGAACCATAGGGTATGACTTCTCTCCTGTTTCCTCCAAAATCTTGTGTTTCTAAATTCTGTACAGGTAATCATCACATTTCACATTAATTAGCTTTCTTCATACAAATGAATTAATTTTTTTATTATTATTTAATGTGTCTACAATGAAGCATATGCGCCGGTGACAATTCCCTAAGTTCACATTTAATTTTAAGCTCATCAGTGCTTCAGATAACTTATTCTACATTTCCATTCATAATTTATTCCAATCCCTGACTCCCTCACCACTCCAGCGATAATTTTTTTTCATCTTGTAAACCGAGTTTTCGATTTTGCTCACGGAAATTCGAACACAGTCCACTTTAGCAAGCTGCTATCTGACAGCAAAGGAGTCACGTGTCAAATTTCTGGCAAATCGGTATTTGCCAACTCTCAGACCGTTTCGCACGAAGTGATCTCAGTAGAATAATCTTGCTCTTATGGAGGTGTCATTTAGCCAGTAATTACAGTCGAAAGCATCTCGATATATTCTCCCTTTTCTTATGGTTTCCTTTCTGTTTTTGTGTTTATTATTCTATTTTTAAGTTTCGAATCGTGTAATGTCAGACTTATTGTGTGGTAATTTCAATATCTGAAAGTTTGTGATTCATCCAGGAGTGTGAGGACAGAATCTGAAACGTTAATAAACAAAGAACCATTCAACAAACTTCTTTGATTAATAATTTTCAAAGCGGATAAATTCATAAAATAGTTTTTGCCATAACATATGCTCAGATCAAAAATTGACAGTCTAAGCGACATAACTCACCGATAAGCACATGTACCGTTGGCCTAATCGCTATTGCGAAACAAAGAATGATATTATGAAACGCATTTATGCTTATATTTTGGAGATGTAGCAACTGCCAATCATCAGGCAGTATTTTGGATTATGCACCAGTTCATAAGCTAGAATCGTGAGAAATTAATCTCAAAGTTATCGTATTTAGGTTGGAACTTAGCTTGAACAAGACAGAGGTTAAAAGTGGTCACAGGTAGGCCTAATTCACACAGGAAAAACGTAGCGCATTTGTCTGGCGAAGGGATGGGAACGTAGTCTGCTCAATCTGAACAGAGATCCAGAAGCGACTCGCGTGTGACGTGGCGTCATCCATAACTTCATCTGATAATGAAGATAATCAAGCCATTCTCCATCAAAATAATCTTCAACAAGGAGGATTTGGTCCGTTCTTTATGGCTGAAGGAAGGGAGAAAGTAAGGGGTTTATTATGTGATTAAAGACTTGAGAAGGTATCACGAACGTTTTAAAAACTATTACAGAATGTCCTAAAATGTTATATACACAGACGGAAAAAAAAATCCCAACACCAAGAAAAAATTATTGTAGAGTAATGAAATTTGGACAATGCATTTGTCAAGTTAACATGTTTAATTGATTAAATTTTCAAGATCACAGGTTAATTTAAGCTCAAGAAAATGCATTTCAAATGTGAAATACTGTTAAATTAATAGCCGGTGTAACCTCCAGAATTTTGAATGCAAGCCTGCAAACGTGAATGCATTGTGTCATACAGGTTTCGAATGTCACTTTGTGGTATGGAGTTCCATGCTTGTTGTACTTGTGCTGTCAATACTGGGACGGTCAGTGCTGGCTGTGGATGATGCTGGAGTTGTCGTCCAATGATATCCCATACGTGTTCAATTGGAGACAGATCTGGTGATCTCGCAGGCCAAGGTAACATGTCGACACTCTGTAGAGCACGTTGCGAGACAACAGCGGTATGAGGGCGAGCGTTATCCTGTTGAAAAACTCCCCCTTGAATGCTGTTCATGAATGGCAGCACTACAGGTTGAATTACCAGACTGACGTACAAATTTGCAGTCAGTGTGTTTGGTATAACCACAAGAGTGCTCCTGCTGTCATAGGAAATTGCTCCCCAGACCATGACTCCAGGTGTAGGTCCAGTGTGTCTAGGCCGCAGACAGTTTGGTTGCAGGCGTTCCCCTGGCCTCCTTCTGACCAACACTCGGCCATCACTGGCACCAAGGCAGAACCTGCTTTCATCAGAAAACACAACAGATCTCCACTCCGTCCTCCAATGAGCTCTGGCTTGACACCACTGGAGTCGCAAACGGCGATGGCTTGTAGTCAGTGGAATGCACGCTACAGGGCTGGAGTCATGGTCTGGGGAGCAATTTCCTATGACAGCAGGAGCACTCTTGTGGTTATACCAAACACACTGACTGCAAATTTGTACGTCAGTCTGGTAATTCAACCTGTAGTGCTGCCATTCATGAACAGCATTCAAGGGGGAGTTTTTCAACAGGATAACGCTCGCCCTCATACCGCTGTTGTCTCGCAACGTGCTCTACAGAGTGTCGACATGTTACCTTGGCCTGCGAGATCACCAGATCTGTCTCCAATTGAACACGTATGGGATATCATTGGACGACAACTCCAGCATCATCCACAGCCAGCACTGACCGTCCCAGTATTGACAGCACAAGTACAACAAGCATGGAACTCCATACCACAAAGTGACATTCGAAACCTGTATGACACAATGCATTCACGTTTGCAGGCTTGCATTCAAAATTCTGGAGGTTACACCGGCTATTAATTTAACAGTATTTCACATTTGAAATGCATTTTCTTGAGCTTAAATTAACCTGTGATCTTGAAAATTTAATCAATTAAACATGTTAACTTGACAAATGCATTGTCCAAATTTCATTACTCTACAATAATTTTTTCTTGGTGTTGGGATTTTTTTTCCGTCTGTGTATATTACTGAAGATATTCTTGGACGGTTTACAGAAAATTTTACCAAGTATAAATCAGCAGTTTGTCTAGGAGAAAGGATTCTCATTTCGTAACATAAACCTGTATTTACAAAAAATTATGTTCTAAAACCAATAAAGTCGTTAAATAGACAACTAGCTGTTCTTGTATCGTATCTATGATGCGAAGAATACTTCTCCATTGAGTTAATAGGTGACTAGGGAAATTGCCACAGGAGCGTACGTTCAATCGCAATTAAATTAAACAAAACATATTTGGCTCTTTGGATTCTGTTAACATTCTTTTTGACTATGTAACTTTGATTATTTATTTCTTCTGTTTTCTGAAATATAAAACATAAATCAAACCACTATATCAAGGATTAACAATCTAATAAATTAACCAAAGTTTCTGATTAGTATCGATACTAAAACTTGATTAAATTTTAAGTAGGAAAAAAAAAAAAAGTTTCACGTTGTTTTATGAACATCTGATTAGTTTATTCAGTGAATTTTTACTATACAACAGTACTTTATCCATGGGTCAATCTAATATTTCCCCTTCGAATTAAAGTGCCTGAATTCACATACCTTTATGAAAATCATATTGGATGCTTTACCTTAAAATATACAGAAAACAAAAGTTAAATTTTTCTTGATAGCTTGAGAAGCACCAAATAAAAAACAGAAAGTACCGTGCCTAATAGAAACTAAACTTCTTATACGACATTTATGTTGTTGTTTTTTTTTCCTTTTCCCGGGCAATAATTGCTACACAAAAATAATAATAATAAATAATTAAAAAACAATAAACCACACACGCCTACGTCCGCGCGAGCAAAGCAGCCTGCAATTTTCATTATTATTATTAATAGAGCTGTACGCACCTATTCCCTGCTTCTTCTGACAACTCTGAAACAAATTAATTCTTCATTTCTCTTACTTAAATATAATCACTAAATTGCTTACAAATTTAAATTAAACAAGTTGCAAAATTTACCATCATATTTTTATCTCTTCTCAGTTTTACAATTATTTTACAGTTGGAAAAATTAACTCAGTATATGCAATCTTGGTACAAGAATCATGTTAATGTTTAATACTGGACAAAGGTATGATAAAAATGAAAAACGCTAAAATGTGATAATTAAGCTTCAATAGGGTTCAGAAAAATTTAAGTAGGTGCAATAATTGTCGAAAAAATTTAACTAATGTACCCACATCACATCAAAGATTCTCTTCACATTAATTACTGTTTACCCAACACTGTTTTTCAACTGAGAACCATACCACGGGAAATATGTTTGTTAAAATATGACATTGTGATCACATTTCATGCATTAAGATTCCGTCATAAAGTTGCTTCACGTTTATAATCAGGTGTAGATTTAGGTTAATCATCCCCATTACAAGGGTATCACTGATTAATTCTTGATTATGTAACTGTTAAATCAACTAATCTCTTCAGACTTCTTCATGTTCACTTTTGACATTTTATTCGTTCACGTGTTCAGCCTATAATGGTAAGTTTTACATTTGGCGATCCCAACACACTTCATTTGATAACTTTATTAAATGCTGTTGATATTCTAGTCAACTTTATCAATGGCTTTAAGTCTTTCCAAAAGTGGTGGATGTGAATGGTTCCACATGGAATACATCCAATCATAGACTGGGAAACTCAAATTATCTTGATTCAGCTTAATAAGAGCACTCTGAAGATGTTTTGACTTGCCAAGAGATTTCACAAAAGCATCAGCTTCTAATTCAAACTTCCTGCTCAAGATGGTCAACAGAAATTCCAAAGGTACATCAAACGGTGAAAATACGTATTGGGTAATTATCATTAAACCAATAATCACAGGTCGTTCTATATTAAACCCAAAGGCATGATACATTGGACCATAGTCAAACATTAAATAAATGGCCAAAAACATGGCACACAGGTTTAACTGACCTAAAAAAAAGTTCTTCAAAACATGGTTTAGTTTCCAGTGTCCGAACTCATGACACAAAACAGCCACAACTTCATCAGTATCACACCCTTTCCCCTGATTTTCAGGGGTATAATCTTTCAAGAGCGTGTCAAAAAGTACAATTCTTTTACTCTTAAAGAAGCCAAAGAGGAATGCATTACTGTGAGCAGAACGCCTAGAACCTTCAACCACAAGAAGTTCGTACAGTGGGAATTCAACGCTTGCAGCTAAATCTTCAATTTTAGTCTTGAGCTCTCCATCCGGTAGTGGTGTGTAATTGTCAAACAAGGGAGCAATCAAGTTAGGTAAAATCATTACTAGCATCACAGTCATCAACAGAAAAAACATCCACAGATACAGAAAGAAGTAACGACCACCAATTTTAACAATATAAATCATTGCTGCTGTCGATGGAATAACTATAATTTGTTCAACAGCAAAGGCTTTTAAGTTATCTTCCAGAAAGAAGTTAATAGTTTGTTTATTGAATCCATGTATTTCTTCTAAAACAAATGTGTCGTAAATCGAAAGAGGGAGATAAATTACTGTACTGAGTGTGTCGAGAATAAAACAAAACACCAAGCTGTGGATTATCTCGTTATTGGAGTTGAAACCAAAAACTGTTATAATTCTCTCTGACAAGAACCAGAAGTATGCTAGCCCATTCAAATACATCATTCCCATAGACAACACAAATTCAAATACAGCCTCAAAAATACTGAAAGTGCTTTTATCCAAACCGTATAGTCTTGATTTTTCAAAAGTTTCATATGTGTAAATATCTTTCAGTTCGTCAGGCACTCGTACTGTTTGTGCATAAACACGATGCTGTCTTATCGATAAGTACATTTCCCACACGAATTCTACTATCATAAACGTCAAAATTCCATAAAATATAATGCTTTCTTCTGAAAACATTTTATGTGCAATACCTTACATAAAGTCAATCAACCCTTCACACGAACAAAACTTTATTCCGAACTGCAGAGAACAAACTGATGTTATCACTCAAAGAGGAAAATGGCCATTTTTTTAAAATACATTTTTGATTAATTGCCTTCTGGTAACAGCGACATTACACCTAGCATACTTACAATATGTAAATACATTCAATCTTAGGCAGAGACTAATAAAGTCTCTTTCATTTGTTCTGCGGCGTAGGCTTTTCGATGTATTGACATTTACTGTAGTTTTTAGAAATGTGTGGGATGAAAGACTGGAACAGATCAAATTCTTATTTTAAAATGCAATAAAAATAAATAGGGGATTCAATTGAATATGAACCACATGTTTTTTTTAATAAAAAAGGCCTCTTTTTTTTAGAGTAATACAGAGCAAAACAAATCGAAACTGATACTGATAGTCTCCACATTTAGTCTATCTGTCTCTGCATGAAAATTTATTCGGCATTTATGCAGACAATCACGGACGAATTATTGTATTCCTTGTCATCGGAAAATTTCTTTCCTCGTAAATATTTTCTAGGAGGTACAAACAAATGCTAGGCACGTTGTCACATATCTGGATTATAAGGGAATGATCCAAAGCCGTCCAGTGAAGTTGATCCGATTTCACTTGCGTAGCAACAGTAGTGTTAAGTGTGGAGCCGAGCGTTATCGTACTAAACTAGGTGCTGCGGATTTCAGTCTTGCATCTTTTGAAATGATAGGCCGCTCTATAGACCATGAATCCACAATAGTATGTATCATTAACAGTTCGTCGTCTAACAGAAAATCAACTTATGCAATACCTAATAAAGGATCATGAACCTTCCTCAAGACATGTAGGTTTCCGTCTTCACCTCAGCTGCTTTCACTACTTCCACAGAAAAGATGACTGGGACAATGGCGGTGAACCCACTAGGAATTAGGTGGTACTATTCGAAAAAAGTGCGCATTAAAATTTTCTAATAGTCAGTCGAAATGTGGGCAGATGTATACAAGTTATTAGGCAAGAAATACACATTATTATCTATTGACGTTTATTGCAAGTATTCCTTAGACTTCATTCTTGGATAAAAACTATTTTTTGTATCCATATGGCAGGTAGGGAACGTAATAGTGTACGAAACATTCTCCAATTTGCAAAATTTTTCTGGATATAGCCGATATATTTTGGTTCCTGAGACAGTAATATGCTGACGCATTGCAGCCAATGTTCTACGACGAGGAATGTGCACACAAATCTCAAGTGAATTCTGCGAGAACCGAGGCACCGAAATTTGATGATGGATCATTATGTAACTCGACGAGACAAATAAAAAAGGAAGAATAAATTTTTTTGATATCCTGCTTAGTTCTCGAGATATACTGTCTCAAAAGTGATGTGTTTTGGTTGAAGTGCAGAAGAAAACTGTCTCCAAAGTCAAATTTGATGATAGATTATTATGTAATACTACGAGACTAATCGAAAGTAAAGAATACAAATTTTCGACATCTCGCTTGGTTCTCGAGATATACTGTCTCCAAATTGAGATGGTTAGATTGGGATGCGGCGTGGACCAAAAAATAATTTCGCCAGATCCACAATGAACTGCACTCTAGACATGCAGAGCGAATGTTTTATTTTTTTACTACCGCTTGAAGTTAGGTTGAAACGCCACCTGGACCAGAATAAAAATCTCACCAAAGGCATAAGGAGCTATATCTATAATTTAATTTTTGATAGTCGATATCTCAAGAACTAAGGGAGATAGTTAAAAAAAAATGTACTCTTGATTTTCCATTGGTCCCGTCTAGTTACATAAGAATCAATCATCAAATTCATCGCCACGGTTATGATAGTGCTGCCCACCTCAATACACAAAAAATTCATTGTGAACATTTCGAGTAACAGCATTGCAAACATCAGGGCATAAATTATCACAATTAATTTCATCATATACCTTTTCAGTATGAACTGCAATAAAACTAGCGCACGTGCAATAAAAATTCACTGTATCGCAGTGTAAACTTGAACTGAATCTTATCTTGTATACTTCATACTAATAGTCAATTTCTGTATACCTATTTGGAAGATACTGTACTAGCAATAGAAGGCCTACATAAATTCGCCAGTAGCATTATTGAATTTGTCTTGTTACCATACATCAAAAGACGGAAACTTAAGTTAAACTTTTAACACTCGCTTAGAATAAGGCTCGCCTACTATCTGCAAAAAGTAAAAAAAAAAAAAATTAGGATATTCTGGTTGTCTGCACTAGGTCAGCAAATTTTTGAGAATAACGTCATCATACTGAGAGCTATTAATTAACTTTTTTAACAGGCATACTAAATCGTTTTAAACACTTAAACAACAGTAAGAACAATGTGACTAATTTGTGAAATGATATTCGAGGTTGTTTCCTACACGATCTGTTTGTGCAACCGTATGCAACACAAGTTAGCATTATAAAAACTTTGAAATATTAGTGAATGAAATATTGAGAGCAGCAAACACAACGCTGAAAGCACAATGTTTTGGGGAAAGCAATACCGGTATGGACCCCGCGCAAGTACAGTCGGCTCCGAGTTCACGAAGGCTTCGCAGTTTTAGTGGTACGTTGTCTCCTTTCTGATAATGTTTCACCAAATACCCACATCAGGACGACACTACAAGATGTGGCTCGGTTAAAAACAAGTGCGTTTTGTAAAAGAATAAGGCAAGAGTAATTCAGTTGTTATTAGCAAATTAAGCGCGTTTGATTTTCTGTCGGCAATATACTAGCGGAGGTTGTGTTTAGGTTGAAATGCATCATGGACCATAATGAAAATTAACGCGCATAGGATACGAGTAATCGTCGTTTTGAAGTAGTTATAATCAAATCGCATTATTAAAACTTGCCCGCTACGTTACGTGTACAACTGCGACGTGACAACATATTCATATCGTGCCTGCTATCTTACTTTTTTTTTTAATCTGCTTAACGTCTCTCTAAACAGCGAGGTCTTTAGAGACGGGAAAGGATGTGGGGCAAGGAATTCGGCCATGGCCTTTTGAAGGAAGCATCCCGGCATTTGCCGGGAGTGATTTGGGAAACCATGGAAAACCCAAATCTGGATGCCCGGACGGGGTTTCGAACCACCGTCCTCCCGAATGCGAGGCCAGAACGCTAGCCGTTACAAAAACACGCTCGGTGCTATCTTACAATCGCTGCAACCGTCTGTGTGAAAGATATCTCCGGATATTGCCATTGGAATCATAGTGGCTTAAAAATGGCCCATGGTTGTCAGCCCTAATTGCAATTTATGTATACAGAAACTAAGGGCGCCTAAGGACCTTTTTTATTTAATTAAATTGCGATGGAGCGCACGCTCCGGTGGCAATTTCCCTACACACCCATCTTCCCCCTTTCCTGCACCCACCTACGTTTGCCCTATGCAAATTTTAGCTTTAAATTCTTTCAACATTTTTTGTAAATTATGCAACATTTCACTTGGTAACTTATTCCGAACCCTGACACCCTTGCCCAAAAAAGAGAATCTTCCTACACCCTTTTGCCTGACATCGAGTGCCAGCTTGTGGTCATGGTCATCTTTTCCCTTCCATGCATTACTTCTTTTAATTCTTACACCAATACCTTCCCATGCCTCATCACCAATGTACGACTTGTACACTCCAATGACACTTTAATGCTCTAGTATTCAGTCCAAAACGAAAATATACTGAACCTACATTTAAGTATATAGTAATAGGGTGGTAGGCTAAGTCGATTGCTAAGTAAAGAACAAAATAAAGTTATAAAACAGTATAGTAGCTGTTAACACCTAAAAGAATGAACTAAGACAAAACACCAATGAAATGAGAAACTACTACATATGCATAATTTTATGAACAACATTGTGATTGGAAAGGACAACCAAAAATTTCTATTGTTGTGTTAGAAAACAAGTGAACAGAAGGTATTCACACAATTATGGGTAGGGATGGTCAAGAAGTTACAAATGATATACTGAGAAACTGGTGTGCATTAAGGCACCACTACGCCAGATCATGGAGGTACAACAGGATAAGTTTCAAATCCTAAGCCCAGTTGTCATTGGATTTTGAAGCCAGTTATGCACAGTTACCTACGCAGATGCCAGGATAATCCCCTATCTCCATCTCTTAAAACCACATTTCACAAAAGAGAAAAAAATCAAGACCACTATGACTGGCCTACAAGTCAGTACTAGATGGAACCTAGCTTTCAAATAACCACCTCAGAAAGAAGATGTGCTGGACAAACCGCAAAAAAGTTGAAACTTTTCATCATGATATTAACAAACTGGCTTAACGAGACAGTTACAACTATATTTTAGGGATAGGAGTAGTAAAATGAGTCAGGAGCTTCTGCACAAAAATGGAAATGAACACATTATCAAATTAGAAAAACATCCTGATTATATTGTGAAGGAAATAGGTAGGTAAAACCATTGTGAATAACATTATTTCAGATGTATTAAAGACGGGAACAGCTGAAGACTTGTTGCTTTCCACAGAATTTAAAAAACTGGCATAGTAGTATCTGAACATAAAGGAAGAGAGGCAAATAAGATTAAAAATTACAGGCCAATTAATATGGCTTCAGACCTTGACAGTAAAATATGCTAGAGGTAAAATAGTCTGCCAATCAGATCGCAGGCTAAAGAGTGCTCAGGGAGGATTAGTCATTCCATCTCCCTTTTTAAGTTGTCTAATCTCTCCACCCTAGTCAGAGCATGGAATGTTAGAAGTCTGACTAGGGTGGAGAGATTAGACAACCTAAAAAGGGAGATGGAATGACTTAAATTAGATGCCATTAGGATTAGCGAGATTAAGTGGAAGGATGCAGAGTATTTCTGGTCTGGGGAACAAAAATGCCCTGGTGTAGGATTTATAATGAACAAGAGAGGCAAACAAGTGAGTTATTAATGACAGTTTATTGACAGGATTATTTTGATGAGGATAAAAACTAAGCCTACTCCAACCACATCGCTTCCAGTTTATATACCAATGTCACAGCAAAATAATGAAGACATAGAGAAAATATATGCTAAAATTGAAGAATTAATCTAATATGTGAAGGGGGAGAACAATCTAATAATCGTGGGTGATTGCAGTGCAGTAGTGGGAAAAGGAAATGAGAGGAATACTGTAGAGAGTTTTGGCCTAGGAGAAAGAAATGAGTGAGAAAGCAAGTGGTTAGAATTTTGTGAAAAATATAAACTCAATGTAGCAAACACATTATTTAAGAATCATGGACAAAGGATATACATCTGGAAATGTCCAGGGGATACAGGTAGACATCAGCTAGATTATATCACGGTCAGACAGAGATTCAGGAATCAAGATCTAAACTGTAAAGCATACCCAGGAACTGACATAGACACCGACTACAAAATGATAGTTACGAAGAGCAAGCTGAAATTCGAGAGGATAAAGAAGCCACACAAGCAGAGCAGACTGCAAGTGAACAAACTGAAACAATCTAACATGAGGGAAAAATTTTCCGAGATTGTAAACATCGGTCTAACAAATACCTCTGAAAGGAGTTCACCTGAGGACAAATAGAAAGCATTGAAGAGAGAAATATCAAAAAAGAAACATTAGGCTTTAGGAAACAAGCTGCCTGAAAAGATTTAATCACAGAAGAAATATTGTATTTGTTGGATCAGAGAAGAAGGCACAAAAATTCTTGGGATGATGCAGCAAGAGAGCAGTGCAGACATTTTAGAAATCAAATAAACATGAAATGCAAGCAAGAAAAAGAAAAGTGGCTGCAAGAAAAATGCAAAGAAGTAGAAAAGGAAATGGT
The DNA here is from genome assembly GCA_031002005.1 of Vandiemenella viatica. NCBI lineage: Eukaryota > Metazoa > Arthropoda > Insecta > Orthoptera > Morabidae > Vandiemenella > Vandiemenella viatica. The sequence goes on along the minus strand of JARYHS010009186.1, from coordinate 168,881,665 downwards.
CATAAGTAAAGTAGATGTGTCCTATAGAATGATCCTGTTTAAGAACAGAATTTTCTAAAGCTTTGAAATAAAATAAGGGGATTGAAATTGATGAGACTTCGGCAAAACTTCTGAAATCTCTAAGAGAAAAAGTAATCCAAAGATTATTCATACTGGTATCAAACAGCTATGAAACAGGAGAGATTCCAACTGATTTTAATAAAAGTATTATTTTCACACTTCCAAAAAAAGAACAAGGTGAGAAATATCACACCTTAAGTCTAACATTGCATGCTTCAAGATTACTGACCAGAATAATATACAGAAAAATGGAAAGGGCAGTAGAAGAGATGGTGAAGATCAGTTTGCATTTAGGAAAAACTGTGATACAAGGGAAGCAATTCTGGATTTAAGATTAATACTTGAAGGGTAGATGAAGAAAAACAAAGATACTTTTATGGCATTTGTTGATTTAGAAAAAGCTTTTGATAATGTTAGGTGGGACAAGTCAGGTCTAAAATATTAAGATAGTAGAATATAATCTATATAAGAATCAAGTGGTTATAATCAGTAGAGATTAACGAGAGACATGCATCAGTTAAAAACGGTGTGAGACAAGGTTGTAATATATCCCCATAAATGCACAATTGTATGTAGAGGAAGTAATTAAGGAAGTAATAGAGAAATTTGAATGTGACATAAGTGTTCAAGGAAAAAATATCAGTATGCTACAAATTGCTGATGACATTGTCTTTTTAGCAGAACAGGGTGAGGATATTGAGAAGTTACTATCATGAACAAAATACTGAATGAAGATTTTGGACAAAATATAAACCAAAGCAAGACTTAGCATTTCTAGCAAATGTAGCAGGAATTATAGCATTAATAGTAGACTAAATATAAAGATAGGATCAGATGCAATAGGAGACGCAAATAAATTCTTTTACTTAGGAAGTAAAATTACAACTGATGTTTGAAGCAAGAATGTTAAATGCAGAATAGCACTAGCAAAATGAGCCTTAGTGAAAAAGAGAAATTTTTTCGTTCCAAATACTGATCTAGGACTCATAAAGAACTTTTTAAAACTATGTGTGGAGCAGAGCACTATATGGTGGGAAAGCATGGACTTTAGGAATACCAGAAAGAAGGAAAATTGAAGCATTTGGAATGTGGTGCTGTAAATTAAGTGGACAGAAGAGGTGTGATATGAACATGTTTTTGAGACAATGGGTGAGGAAAGAAGGTAGAGTCTTACAGAAAGAAGAGACAAGATGGTGGATCACATGTTAAGACATGTGAGATTGGTTAATTTGATAGTAGAGGGAACAATCGATGATAAGAGGAAGAGGCAGAAGATGGCAACAGAGTTTCAGGTTGCTGAAATATTGTGTGAAAACTCCTTGATTACTCAGCTAGTCCCCTGAGAAGACTATATCAATTCACAATGCCGAGAAAAACTTTGTTCTAATGTAACATAGCTAATACTATAAATGCAATCATTGATTAGCATAATTAACAGTAAGGTACTGAAGGAAGTTGTTCTTCAAGGAAAGTTTCCACTATTGTTAATGGTTGTCTCACAAAGTTGGAAAAAAAAGGTTTGGTGGCTGAGCAGTAATGCTCTGGTCTCACATTCAGGTCAGATTTGAAACCTCAACCCACCAACCAAATTTAGGTTTTCCACAGTTTCCCGAAATCACCCCAAGCAAATGCTAGGATGGTTCCTTCAAAAAATACCATGATTGAATTCCTTCCCATTCCTAGACCCCAGTCCCACCTCTAATGATCTTGACCTCAATGAGCAATAAAGCCATAAAAAAAGAAGGAAACCAGACACAATCACTTTTCAAAAACATAGGCTCAGTCATGTTTCCATATTCCTGAAAAGGGTTTTGCCTGATTTTTTTTTTCTGCTACCTCCTCTCTTTAACTTTGACTGGTGTTTGGTATAATTTATCTTTCCTTTCAATATAAAAATCCTTCATTTATTAGAGATGGTGATGAGGGAATGTACTAGAAAAGAAAGGAAATTGGATTTAAAACTTTGGTCAAATAATTGCCTGAATAGGGTGTTTTAGTTTGGAACCTACATTTTTGGTATCAAAAACAGGGGTTGGACAGCATGCTAAAAAAGACAGTTATCTTTGTTTGTGGAAATTGCCAATGTACCAAGTCATAAACTGAGGTGATAAAGAAGCCAAATTGGAAACCTAATGGCTCCAGTTCAGAACACGAGGGGGGTGAAGAGAGTGTGGGTAGTGAATAAGGAGTATGTTGGTGGTGAGGCTTGGAGAGATATTGGTCAAAGAATTAGGAGGTAGTGCACATGATGGAAAAGATGACTGTAAGCCCAAGTGAAAAGGAGTGGGAAAATTTTCTTTTGTAGGTAAAGGAGACAATGATTGGAATAAATTGCCAAAGGAAGTAATTAATAACTTACTAAAAATGCTGAAAGAATTTTAAAATTGTAAAGTGCAAAAATATATGCATGGGAGAATTTAGACTAAAAGATATAATAATAATTGCCAAATAATAATAAAAAGATGGAGAATGGGGTAAATAGATTAATAAGTCACTAGAAGATGCACTCCATTGAAACTGAAATTGGTATCTTTAGTAAACCAGATAGTAAAATATGTACTTATAAAAAATGTAGTCCACAACCAGAAGGTTGGTTGGATCCTCCTGAAGGAGATTGTGTCAGAGATAGGACAGCCAGTTTCTTTCCTCTGGCACCTACAGTTTAACATGGAATCTAACCATGGAATGTCCATGCTAGCTCATATGATCAAATACAACTCAAAATACCAGCTCCCACCTCAATTTGAACGCAGGACCAAACCAAGAACTTTTGAAAGCAAATGCCTTAATCACCGAGTACCAGGCCGCTTTTGTAGTTACATAAGGTAAAAAGATATCGTATTTGTATACCTTTCGCAATGTACAGTGATACACATAAGACAAGGATTTAGTCTTCTCTTGCTGACAAGCACTTAGTGGTTCCTTCGACACTGATAGGTCGTAGAGTTCATTATACATATGCAATATTCATTTTTTTTAAAATGTAGCTTGTGTAGATGTTATACCTTTTCACTTCTCAACGGTCAGAAGACTTGACCCTTTCTTTTTTACAAGAATTAGTTTTATTGGGATTTCATTTCTCATTTGTAGGTTGATCACTTATTGTGAATAATCTTTCTTTTATATTTCTTGGACATCAGCAACTGTTTTCTAAATAGACCGCCCTCTATAACACTGATTCCCAAATAGTGGTTCATGTATCCATAGTGATACGCGAGGTGCTTCAAGGGGTATGTACAGCAATCTCTTGGTCTAAGGTAATCACTAGTAATAATAATAATAAAACATGTAAACATTACTATTGCTAAAATATATTTTAAGACAATGAAGCTGAGAGAGCTTGGTAAATAACATCAGACGCTGTTGTTACAAACTGGAGTCCAGGGAAAGAGTTGTTATGAGAATATTTGAGTTGACACATGAAGTTAAGTTGTACTTGGTCGAGCGAGGCAACGAGCACGAACAGATGCTAAATGACACTTTATGACTGCAAAAATAGCTTAATTGTCAGATCTAAATTGAGTGAACTGAAATTGGGACTTCAAGGACAAGGTACAATCATATTTCTATGCAAGAAAAAGTTGAATTGATTATTAAACTATTTAAAAAATGTCTCTCTGGACATCCATTAAAAAAATGTAGATATGGCCAACTTCTAAATGCGATTTTTTTGGAAATGACTTCTTTGACTCTGAATGAAGATATAAAATCAGCCATTAAATGCCACTTGCAAAATCTGCAACAGAGTTGTGCAGCTATTTTCTGGAAATATCACAATGGAACTGGAGAAACAACCCTTTCTATTTCACCTATTATCTACCCACGTTCAACCAAGAGGAAATAATAGGTATTTCAAACAACAACAGCAGACTAAAGAGTCATCTGCAGAGTAGTCACCGGTGAATTTTTGCACTGAACTAAAAGACGTTTATCACTTAGAAAAGCAGTAATAACATTTAGCAGATTTTCAGTGACGACAAACAGGAAAACCAAGCATCGTCACAGACTTCAACTACAAGATGATTTAAGGTTGAAGCTCAGTAAACAGAAACCAAATTTCTGAGATTTGTGCAGAGAGGAACATGCACATTGTTTCCAATACACTTAAATAAACATTTGTGAGTTTCATTATTATCAAAGTTGTTATAACAACACCTTAGGATAATTTTTTGTAATGTTTGTTATTGGACTAAACTGTAATCTCTAAAAACTGGTTTCTTTTTATATTTACCATTTCAGCGATGAAGGGTACATGAGGTTTAGCTCTTTCCTGACGTACTCAGAAAAACTAATAGGGAATCACTGCTCTATACTCATGCTTACTCTTTCTCAGTCTTATTTCAGACAAATCTAGTTATAAATTTAATATTCTTTCACTATTACCAGCAATAGCAGATTTCTGAGCTTTTTATTGCCCTTAATTCAACAAATAATTTAAAAAAGTTGATCGTTTAACATAGGTATGAGAACTCTGTAGAACTGAGATTATGTCTGCTTCTTTAACAGTATTACTTTCATCTAATGTAGCTAATAGTGCACTTTGAGAATTAGTTATCTTAACTACACAAAGTAGGAAGTATTTTACTTACCTCATCAAATTATCATTCAAAAGAAGTTAAAGGTTCATGTTGTAGATCTGGATGTGTATACATCTTTTCCTGTGCCATAAGTCTTGCTTCAATCATGAGTAATGTTATTCACCTGAAATATTGCAAAGTGTGGTCGTCCTGGCTCTCCTCCCTTCACTGGTGGTAAGTGATGTGTTATTTTCATGGCCTCATGGCAGTGTGTCTATCCTCCTAAAGTTTCTTAGACCATTTCTCACTATGTCACACTGTTTGCACTTTAACAATACCATTTTTACTCAAATGCTAGTCAATACCCTCATGTTTGTGGTTGATATAGAGTAAATTACTAAATTAATATTGAACTTTTGCAACGATTTGCATTAAAAGCTTTTATCTGTGTACCAAGTTAAATCTTTCAACAAGCACAGGAGGTACTCTAGAATGATCATTTGTGATAATTTTTTATAATTTCAATAATTTTCAAAGTAAGGAACGACCAATGTAAAATTCAATGCATTAGTTGACATGGTGTACTCCGTGGTTAGCAAAAATATTAAGGTACAAATGTGCAAAAAGTGGTTCAAGAAACAAATAATACGGTATTGCAGCTTAAAAGTCAACTAAGAATGAGCATTGTAAGTTAGAGTGTAAAGGTGGCCATACACGATCATTCCATTTAGATGTCATCTGTATGGATGCCGTCCAAAACTGTAGCACATACACCATTATTCCATCACTCCAGTTATCCATGTTCATGCTAGTCTAGTTTCCAGCCTTCATGAATATGGATGATACCGAATTACTCTTGACTGCTGCTGCTTGTGTAATTGTAAATAAAAGAAAAAAAAAAAAGAGGACCAAATGGTCAAAAGGTTGATTATTGAAGAGAAAGTGGTTTTTTCATATAAATCTGGTAAAAGATCCTTCTTTGGAGACAACAGATTGGCAGAATTATCTGTGCATGGACAAAGAAAGTTATTTTCACTTGTTAGAAATGATTGCCCCAATTATTATAAAAAAAAAGCAAGACACCAAAATGAGGCAAAGTATCAGCCCTCATGAAAGATTGGGTGATACACTTCACTTTTTGGCTTCAGAACTGAAATACCCAACAGTCATTTCCACTGTCATTGGGTCATATTACACCAGAGACGTGTAAATCAGTTAGTGAAGATTATTATTACCTTATGTTCTTTTTAAAAACAAGACTGCAAGGATTCAATTTTTTTCAACACTGTTTCTACATTTGCTTTTATGTCTTTATTTTTAAATAATATTAGCAACTGATCTATTGCCGTATTTCTTTTTACTTTGTCATTGTAGTCAGGATTAGAGACTTTCCATGGGCGTTGCGATTCTTTATATTTTTCAATAATCTCCAACAGAAAGTCATGTTGAGATGACATTTTTTAATAAAAAAAGGAAATAATTATATAATACAGTTCTAATGTTACTTAATAATATTTCAAACAATATTATTTTCAATATCTACATTAAAAACAAAAAAAGAAATGATACAATCTTGTGCAATCCAATCATGGCACTGATGCCTCCTTGGTGGTCAGTGACAGAAAGAGAAGTGTTTGCACCGCAGTTTCACTGGACCGATGGCTCGATGTCGCTCCATATGGTTTTCCCCAGACACTGTCAGCTGGCTTGATGGACCAAACTGATGGATATAGAACTGACCATATATCCAAATAATTTCATCCAAATCAATTTCCCCCCAGACAAAACGATAATGGAGTGACATTACTCCATATAGAGGAATGAAAAGATCGTGTATGGCCACATTAAAATGCAGCTCTACAATGCTCTTGTTCTTTGCTTATGACAGACAAATCAAATTTTTTTAAGAAATTAAAATGGTACACATTTGTCTCTCTCCATATTTTGTTGTTTTTGTTTATGGCTTTATGACTAGAAGAGGTCATTAGAGGCAGGAAAGGACTGGGGACAAGGAAGGGGAAGAAATTTGGTAATGGTATTTTTGAAGGAAACAGCCTGGCATTCACCTTGAATGATTTCAGAAAACCAAAATCTGATTTACCAGATGGTGATTCGATCCTGTGTCATTTGAAATAAAAGGCCTCAGCTTTACAGCCGTCCACCACACTGCATACATATCTTTGAACTTGAAGTCAAAATGGCAAATAGAATACAAATGGATGATATTTTTTCTATTAAAATATGAAATTTTGGAGGCTTTATCAGTAAATATAACAATAAAAGATTAAGATAACGTCTACAGACTCAAACCATATAAATTAAATAAATGCGAGTTTCATGGTGCAGCTTTAATAAAATGTTGCAGAACTAATGAATAAAACATATATGTTCTATTACATCAATATTGTTTAGTAAGTTCCAACAATTATTTTTTGACAAAAATTAATACAGATATGATAAAAATACAAAATATACAATATAAAAAAAGGCATTGTACAGGTAACACTACAGTATAAGTCCCAGTATTCATTTCAGATAGGAACCAATAAACATTTGCAATTAATATGAAACCACATTTTGATAATATGCAGCAGTCTTTAGTAGCTTTCAATCACATGCAATTGGCCTGCTTTTGATTAGGTTTGTCAGAGTGGCACAAGGTGATATGAAATACTTATCAAAGATACATTAAAGACCCAAGAAAAGATACTTATTAATGATATGCCATACAGCACAACAGAAATTATTGTATCACTGATGGCTTTCCATCACGTCTGCCACACTGATAACATAATGTTCCATGAATCACAAAACTTAGTTTATCATTGATCCAGTTTAGTGAAGCATAACCAGTGTTGCAAACTCTTAATTTTACTTCAAATTTCTTAGACACACACACTCAAATCAAATCTGACCACCGATGACAATGCGTCAACTGCTTAAACATTTGTGATGGAATATTCTTATCATCATACTAATAGATATTGGAATATACAAAGAAACTCCAATAACTGAGCCACATCCTTCAAAACCAGTAATTACAAAAATTAAGTGTACCATCTATAAGGGCAGCCACTCCCAAAAAACATTTATCTTTCTTGGCTCTTTACTTATTTATTGGAAAAAAAAAAAGTTTTATTAACTAGCTACCAGTAATGAGACCAACTCCTTGTGGCACAGTATTTACTTCTTTTCCTTCTAGGAAAAATAAGAAACAGTTGCAATTTTCAGAATCAACACATACAGCAGTACATAAATGATTTTACGAAACATTCCGGCTATGTGAAATAAGAATATCTGCATTTACTACAAATGCATAGTAACCTTATACAATATAGCAATGGAATGTAATAAAAAATTTCACAGTTGCAGCTCAGTACTGAAAAACAGAAATAAATATTGTGATTGTTAAAAATTATTTTAGTTATTTTCATAATCACTGTAAAACAATTCTCTCCAACAAAGCAAAGTGATTTTTTTACTAACAGTAACACACATCATGCATTAAAATTCCATCAAAACATCAACCATTATTGTGATTTTAACAAGGACATGAACCAAGTCTTCTATCCTTAACAGCGATATTAACTATTCATTCCACTTTTCTGAACAAATATGTTATGTTCACCATTTGTACAGTTTATAAAATGAGTTTTGCATGTGGTGACTAGCACACTTCTGATGGAAGTCACTTCATTAATAGACATTTTAGTCAGCTTTGTCAATAGCTTTAAGTCTTTCCAAAAGTGGTGGATGTGAATGGTGCCACATGGAGTACATCCAATCGTAGACTGGAAAGCTCAAATTATCTTGATTCAGCTTAATAAGAGCACGCTGCAGATGTTTTGCTTTACCAAGAGATTTTGCAAAAAAATCAGCTTCAAACTCAAACTTCCTGCTTAAAATAGTCAACAGAAATCCCAAAACTGCATTATACGGTGAAAATATGTATTGGAAAACTATCATTAAACCAATAATTACAGGTCGTTCTGTATTAAAACCAAATGCACGATACATTGGATCGTACTCAAACATTAAGCCAAAAACTAAGAACATAAGAAACATGTTTAACTGAGCTATAAAAAAGTTCTTCAAAACATGGTTCAGTTTCCAATGTCCTAATTCATGCCCCAAAACAGCCAATACCTCATCAGTATCACACCCTTTCTTTTCACCTGTGGGTGACTTCTCCTTCTCCTCTTGATTTTCAGGTGTGTAATCTTTCAAGAGAGTATCAAAAAGTACAATTCTTTTATTCTTAAAGAAGCCATAAAAATAGGCATTACTGTGAGTAGAGCGCTTTGAACCTTCAACAACATACAATTTATATAACGGGAACTCAATGCTTGCAGCTAATTCTTCAATTTTACTTTTGAGCTCTCCATCAGGCAGTGGTGTATACTTATCAAACAAGGGAGCTATGTAATTTGGATAAATAGTTAACAGGATAACACTCATTGCTACTGCAAACATCCAGAGATACAAAAAGAAGTAACGTCCTCCAATTTTAACAATATAAATCATAGCCGCCATTAGTGGAGTAACTATAACCTGAGCAACAGCAAAGCTTTTTAATTTATCTTTAATAAAAAATCCAACTGTCTGTTTGTTGAATCCATGTTTTTCTTCTAAAACAAAAGTATTGTAAACAACAAGAGGAAGATTAATTATTGTACTGAACGTATACGTAATAAAACAAAACATCATGCTTTGAATTATCTCGTTGTTCGAGTTATAACCAAAAACATGTATAATTCTTTCCGACAAGTCCCAAAAGTATGCAAGCCCGTCCAACAACATAATTGCCACTGACAATGACATTCCAAATACGTCTTTAAAAATACTGAAAGTGCACTTATCCAAACCATATATCCTAGCTTTTTCAAAAGTCTCATGTTTCAAAATGTCTTTTAGTTCGGGAGGCACTCGCACAGTTTCTTCGTATACTTGATGCTGTCTGATAGATAAATACAGCTCCCATATGAATTCGACTATCATAAACGTCAAAATTCCATAAAATATAGTGTTTTCCTCTGAAAACATTTTATGTGATTTATTTTCTACTTCAACTGAAAACAACACCACAAATTCAAGTATTCAACACGACTGTGCAAAGACCTTAACTTCCACAAACAAACCAACGATATTGTATATTTATTGCGTAAACTACAGAGAACAACTGTAGCATTACAAAGACAGTAAAAATTAATACATCAATGCATTATAAATATTCCAAATTTATATCATGTTAGCTGCTACCTTATAAAAATCTTCAATTTTATATAAACAGTTATTAACAAGTAATTTTTTTATTACATTCCTGATCATTTTATTTGGAAGTAATCTTATTTTCATTGGTATGGCATTAAAAAGCTTGATGGATACATAGTAGAAAGTTTTTTGAGTGCGACTATACCCACACCTGAAGAAACCTATGTTATCTCTATTTCTAGTACTGTAAGTATGACACACACCTAACAGTTTATATTTCTCTTAGTTCTCCTTAATATACATTAAGCACTGGAAGGTAAATATAGCTGGTAGAGTCATTATACCAAAATGAAGAAAAATATTTTTACAGTGACTGTGAGAAGGAACGTTACCTATAATCCTCACTTTTTTTTCTGAAGTCTGAATAACCTTAGAGCAGAGGACTGATGTGCCCACAGTATTGCCCCATATGATAAATGACTATGAATTTGAGCATAATAGACCATTCTCAAAACATTTTGGCTCACCCTAGACCTCAGTCTACTTAGCATATAGATTCCTTGGCACAATTTAGAAGCTGTTGCTTGTATATGCTTATTCCAACTTAAATAGGAATCTATAGAGAAACCAAGAAACTTAACATAATTAACACAATTCTATTCCAAACTATTCCAAAGATTCTATGATTAATTTTTTAAATTTGTATATGTTATTTAATTTAATTGCCATGGAGTACATACTCCGATCGCCTACCTTATCATTATTTAAACATTTTTATTTTAAATACTTTAGCATTTTCTCACCCATCTGCATTTGACCGTTATGAATTTTATTTTTTTAAATCACACCATATCACGGCAAAAAAAAAAAAAAAAAAAAAAAAAAAAGTTTTAATACATGCTTGCTGTAATTTGATTATGTTCATTGCAAATTGCTGATATAGAGATCATTTGTCTACTAGTGGCATTTATCAGATTGACTTGCTTTTGCGGCCTAGATGTTCAGCAATTTTCTTATTCCAAATAAATCATAAGGATTAAATTGATGCAGCAAGATTGGTTGCCACAGAAACACATTATATTTTGTGCATTCAAAAAACGAACAATTAATATGATATATTTCTGTGTGGTGTTCCTCACAGTAGAGCTTATCAATCACTTTTCGTGCCTTGCATATACGGCGAATAGCACCAATGCCCTAACCTCTTGCTTATTTACGGCTGTGTTTCGTTTGCTCGTCTGTTTAATTATGCGAGATTCATTTGGTTTTTCTCGTTGAATGGTAGCGTAGTGGTGGCTGAAATTCCAAATGACTGCTTCTATATGAGGTCTTCAATTTTCCTCTCAAATTTTACAGAAAGCAGCCACACATTAAATTAAAATGCTGACATATGAGACGGGACCGCAACTGCGAAATGCTGCCACCGCTGCAAAAATACGACAAATAATCTAATTATCCTACAGTGATCATGTCAACCCGAACTTTTGTTTTCTTAAAGCCGTTTTTCTTAGGTTGAAATGCATCCTGACGGCGAACAACTAGAGGATTCGCTAGATATCTATTTAATCTTCTGAAGGAGGGCTTGTTGGGATGTTCCACACCATGTTTAATTACTAATACTACTATTACTCCGTGACTCACTAAAAGTGTGTGGTGGAGGTTGCGTTGCACCTACCCTAATGTGTAATCATTTATTTATCAGAGGGCATATACGGGATGTAGCAGGTGGCCCCCATGGGTTATTTTGAGGAACCATCCCGGCATTCGCTAGGAGTGATCTAGGAAACTCATAGAAAACCCAGATCGAGATATCCGAAGCGGTTTCTGGAGGCCTACACCAGTGGTAAATACAATTATTTTAATATATTGAAATCAGGAATGGTGTTAGTGTAGTAGTGTTTGATACCACTGTTGAAACTTAAGGTTTATGTATATAACGATCCAGTTCCGCGGGCCGCAAGTGAAACGACAGCAGGCTGCAAGTGGCCCGCGGGACGCGGTTGGGCCACCCCTGATCTAGTAGTATCAGAAAGGTTTGCATAGAAGTACTTTAAAATCTCACCATTACCTTCCTCATCTTAGCGTTCACTGTCTGGTACGAGTATATGTCCTATAACTTATTCTGCTGTATTCTCTTACCTCCTTAAATACAGAGGTAAGAGGGGTTCATGTCCTCTTTCTTCTTCCAGTACTCTGTTCCAAGTACTTTGCTGCTAGAGTAGATATTTTAGCAATGAGCTCGTTATCCTTTACTTCAAATATTTTTAGGATAAACTTTCGCCTAAGAAATGTCCAACGGATATGAAGGGGGAGGTTCTAAGCATTCCACCAGCAGGGTATTTGTAGTGGTAGATGTCATGGCATCGGTACACAGCCTGAACGCTCGGTACTGGTATCTATCTATTTTACTTAGTAATTCTTGAGCAGCAGAACCGAAACACATATTGCCATAGTCAAAGTGTAGACGGATTAGTGTATGGTACAGCACAAGTTTTCAGCAAATGGAAGGAAGGCACAAGTACAGTAGAATCAAGGTGGGAAGTGTTCAAGGAGATAATAAGAAATGGGGAAGAAAAATTCATTCCAAAGCAGAAAATAAAGAGAAGTAGAGAACCTATGTACTATAATAGAGAAGTGAGGAGTTAAAAGAGGTTGGTACGAAGAGAACATAACAGAGTTAATAGACAGCAGGGTAGTAGGGATTATTTGAAACAACTAAACAAGGACTTAATAACAGCAAAGAAAGTGGCTAAAGATGGTTTTATGAAGAGTATTGTCAGTGCAGGAGAACCACTGACTGATGCATCTAGAAATTTCTATGGCTACATCAGGAAACTGAGGGGAAGGGAGGGTGTAGATATGCTTATAAATAAGGATGGAGAAGTAGTTACTGAGGATTTGAAAAAGGCAGAGATTTTAAGTAACTGGTTTAGTGAGAGCATTAGGGACAATGAATCAGAAACGGGAAGGTCTAATTCGGAGAACGAGCTTAACAATACGATTAGAAATGAAGATACTAAAAAATTTCAAATTAATCCTGAAGAAATCATGAAGGAAATAAGGAAACTGAAAACACATAAGGGGGCTGGTGCAGATAATATTACTACAGATATCTTAAAGATAGCCGGGTGTGACATTGTACCTTATCTTGAAATATTATTTAAATTGAGTCTGGATACTTGCTGCTTACCACAAGACTGCAAAAGTGTGATAGTAGTACCGGTACATAAAGGAGGGGTGAGAAATAGAGTCGAAAATTACAGGCCAATTAGTTTGACTTCAGTGGTAGATAAATTAATGGAAAGATTGATATGCAACCACATCAGAAATGTATATGAGGAACGTAAGTGGTTTTCAAGTAGGCAACATGGATTCAGGCAAGGATATTCATGTGAATCTCACTTAGTGGGATATATGCAAGATATTTCATATGAAATGGACAAGGGAGGCCAAATTGATAGTGTAGCACTAGATCTTTCAAAGGCGTTTGACAGAGTAAGCAACAAAATGGTAGTAAATAAGGTAAAAACTATTGGAGTGGATGAGAAAGTGATTTGCTGGGTAGAAGAATTTTTAAAAGGTAGAAAACAGAAAGTTAGTGTAGGAAATGCGGTATTAAAGGAAGTGGAAGTAAAAATGTGAGTGCCGCAGGGTAGCGTATTGGGACCATTGCTATTCATTATTCTAATGAATAATTGTGTTGATTGTTTACAATCTGAAATTAGATTGTTTGCAGATGACATAATGCTGTATAAAAGGATCAAAACGATAGAGGACTGTAAACAGTTGCAGGGTGATCTGGACAGGATATCTAGTTGGGTTGGTAAACATGGGATGATGATATATGCAAAGAAGAGTCAGTTTAGTAGATACACAATTAAAAGCAAAAGGTTAATAATGAATATAAGGTGGGGAAAGAATTGCTTGCTGAAGACTTGAAATGTAAATATCTTGACATTACATTTGATAACAAGCTTAACTGGGCAGGACACATTGGACAGGTGGTAGGAAAAGGTTTCAAAATCCTGCATTTGTTGGAGAGAGTGATGAGGGGATGCATGAGAGAAGTAAAGGAATTGGGTTACAAAACTTTGGTCAGACCATTGCCCGAATATGGTAGTATAGTATGGGACCCACATTTTGAGTATCAAATACAGGAGTTGGAGAAGGTGCAAAGAAGGGCTGCTAGATTTGTTTCTGGAAATTATCGCAGAATGCAATCAGTGACAGATATGATAAAGGAGCTAGAATGGGATTCATTGCAAGAGTGGAGGAGGATGTGGATGGTAATGAGAGTGTACAGGGCGTATACTGGCGATGAGGCATGGAAAGATATTGCAGTAGGTATGAAAAGTAGTTCATGGAAGGGAAAATATGACCATGACCACAAGCTGGCACTCGATTTAAGGCACAAGGGTGTGGGAAGATTTTCTTTTTTAGGTAAGGGTGCCAGGGATTGGAATGAGTTACCAAGGGGAATGATGAATCACCTACCGAAAACGTTAAAAGAATTTAAAGTTAAAATTTGTAGAAAGCAAATGTCGGTGAGTGAAGGATATCGGGAAGTTGGGTGTGTAGGGAAATTGCCACCGGAGCGTGTGCTCCATTGCAATTAAATTGTATTAAAAGTTAAACAACTGAGCTCCAAGATTTTCCTGTCACTGTTAGAATGATGGTAATCATCGCTGCGCTCTTTTTGAGTATGTTTCGGATATGCCCTGACCATTTAATGTTGGAGTCGAACTTTAATCCAGGGTATGACACAGTTTTCTCCACTGGGAAGATAAAAGGAGCCCCGTATTGTATTTGTGATCTGAGGATATCTGTGCCGTGTAAATACGGTGACAGACGATTTATCAGGATAGAGGTTGAGATCATTTGACGTCATTCACGTCGTCACTCTGTTGATGGTTGCACTTAAAGCGTTTTTGCAAGCAACTTGTATAAATATGGACGTCGTCGGCATATTGAAAAATCTTAAAATTCAGCACAGCATTCTCAAGCAGATCACTGAAGTAAATATTAAAAAGTATTGACGACAGGATTGATTCTTGTGGGAATCCTGTGCAGATCATTCAAGGTCCATAGGTATGTTTAGTTTCAATCTAGTATGACCGAAATTCTATTCTCGAGGAGAGCAATCAGATTGCAGATAAATCTGTCCAGGAGCGACATTCTCCTTAACTTGCTAACAAGAATAACTGGAATAACGTTGTCACATGCTTTGATCAGATCAGTGATTAATGAGATAGGATACTGATTATTGCCGTACCGTAGCAGACTAGTTGTGCTCATATTTCGTTTGTCCTCTTGCCTCTTCGAAATCCCAATTACGATTCTGATAATAGGCGTTTGTGTTCGACGAAACACTCCAGTTTATTTTTGATCACTCCTTCCAGGAATTTCAGGCAATAAGACAGAGAGATATTGGGTGAAACGAAGAGACGTTTGGGGGTTCCTTCTTAGGATTT
The DNA here is from genome assembly GCA_031002005.1 of Vandiemenella viatica. Classification (NCBI taxonomy): domain Eukaryota; kingdom Metazoa; phylum Arthropoda; class Insecta; order Orthoptera; family Morabidae; genus Vandiemenella; species Vandiemenella viatica. The sequence continues at coordinate 168,866,406 of JARYHS010009186.1, read as the reverse complement.
AGGATGTGTACTGTCGTTATCTGTATGTAAATGACTAAGTTATCTTGGTATGTTTCCTAACATATAATATGACGGGGAAGCCATTAGTGTAAGATCCGTTCATAAATTTCGTTTGCAGATGAAACTTTATCAATAGTATAAATGTCGATATGTGATGCACCTGACTATTATTTTGTGTCTAGGTAAAAGTGAGGTTTTAATAACGTTAGCTGCTCGTTCTCTGCTAAAGAGTAGAGCTAGGGCTTGGCAGTGGCGGATCTAGGAATTTTCTGAGCCGGCATAAGACTGCCTCCCCGTCAAACATGAGTCTGCTGCCTTTGGCAGTAGAACTGAAAAAAAGTACCCGTCACACTAATTTCGTTCGCCGCCCCTTCAAATATGATTTTTCCATCCCCATTGATGTCGGGCGAGTCCCTTTCCTAGATCAGGCACTGCACCTTAGTTCTGATTTACGCCTGCAAGACATGTAAAAAAGAAGACAAAATAAACTGATGCCACAAACTTTTACATAGATACAAAATAATAGTATGGTGTAGCACATATCAGCATTACGAAAAGTTTCGTGTGTAATTGAAATTTATGACCAAATCATATACTAACAGACTGCGAAAGAAATCAGCCTGAGAGAAAAATACACTACGAACTTACACACGCTATATTTCTGTCTGTCACCATTTGGTTGGTTACCAAAATTTCGAGACGAAAAAAAAAAAATGTTATTCATCCCGAAAAAAGTATCCTGTGCCCTTCTTAATGCTACAAAGTATTTCCTTGTCAAATCTCATCTGTATAGCCACTTAGTCATTCAAACGTAACAAACACAGTTACTTTCGTATTTATAATCATACGCACACTGAATGCGAGAGAAAAAATCCTGAGTGATGGATACAGCACGGCAGTGTTGGCCAGGGATCACCAAGGATTGTTCAGCCGCCTACGTGACAGAGTTTCGATTTGCCACACATTCCGCCTCTGTCTTGGCTGGACCTGCAGTTTAATGTGGATTCCGAACAACAGAACATCCAGGCATGGCGATCAAAAACAACTCTTAAAAATTTCTGACCCCCCCCCCCCCCCCCCTCCCCTAGGAATCAGACTTAGATATGTTGAAATCAAGTGTCTTAACTATTGAGCTATGAGCCCACTTTCGGGCGTAATATTGCAGAGGCTTACACACGTTATGCGTTGGCCCATCACCGTTTAGTTAGTTTTCAAAATTCCATGACAAAATATTTTATTTATATAGAATAAAGCATCCAATCCTATGTCCTTCCCAATGGCAAAGAGTATTTCCTTCTCAAATTTCATTGAGAATGGTTTAGCCATGTAAACATAACAGAGTTACTTTCGCATTTGAAGTACAAATAAAGTAATTACCCTGTTTAAAAAATTGACTCATATGTAGTAACTAACATGGGATGGTACGCATTCACAAATTGCAGTGGAAACTTATCATACTAACAGGTTTTTAAGTAATTAACTGCCTATCGATTGTTGGTAATGTTATTGATATTGTTAATAAGTGTGTGTACTGATCCACATATATAGTAACTAACATGATATAATATGTAGTTGCAGATTACAGTGGAAACTTATTATGGTAATTGGTATGTAAGAAAATAGTTGGTTATTAAATCCTGGTAACAAGTGTACACACTATTCCACATATATACAAATTAACATGGGATTGTATTTGCAGATTAATGGATACTGATTATACTAATGGGTTGTTAAGTCGCTAACTTGTTATCAATTGCTGGTACTATAATTGATATTATTAATAAGTGTATGTACTGTTCTCACATGGGATCAAAGCGAACATATCTATCTAGTGAGGAGGTTAAAGAGGTTGGTACGAAGAGAACATATCAGAGTTAAGAGACAGCAGGGGTAGTAGGGAATATTTGAAACAACTAAACAAGGACTTAATAACAGCAAAGAAAGTGGCTAAAGATCGGTTTATCAAGAGTATTGTCAGTGCAGGAGGACCACTGACTGATGCATCTAGAAATTTCTATGGCTATATCAGGAAATTGAGAGGAAGGGAAGGTGTAGAGACGCTTATAGATAAGGATGGAGAATTAGTTACTGAGGATTTGAAAAAGGCAGTGATTTTAAGTAACTGGTTTAGTGAGAGCATTAGGGACAATGAATCAGAAACGGGAAGGTCTAATTCGGAGAACGAGCTTAACAATACAATTAGAAATGAAGATACTAAAAAATTTTAAATTCATCCTGAATAAATCATGAAGGAAATAAGCAAGCTGAAAAAACATAAGGGGGCTGGTGTAGATAATATTACTACAGATATCTTAAAGAAAGCCGGATGTGACATTGTACCTTATCTTGAAATATTATTTAAACTGAGTCTGGATACTTGCTGCTTACCACAAGACTGCAAAAGTGCGATAGTAGTACCGGTACATAAAGGAGGGGCGAGAAATAGAGTCAAAAATTACAGGCCAATTAGTTTGACTTCAATGGTAGGTAAATTAATGGAAAGATTGATATGCAACCACATCAGAAATGTATGTGAGGAATGTAAGTGGTTTTCAAGTGGGCAACATGGGTTCAGGCAAGGATATTCATGTGAATCTCAGTTGATGGGATATATGCAAGATATTTCAGACAAAGGCGTTTGACAGAGTAAGCCACAAAATGGTAGTAAATAAGGTAAGAACTGTTGGCGTGGATGAGAAAGTGATTTGCTGGGTAGAAGAATTTTTAAAAGGTAGAAAACAGAAAGTTAGAGTAGGAAATGCAGTATCAAAGGAAGTAGAAGTAAAAATGGGAGTGCCACAGGGTAGCATATTGGGACCATTGCTATTAATTATTCTAATGAATAACTGTGTTGATTGTTTACTATCTGAAATTAGATTGTTTGCAGATGACATAATGCTTTATAATAGGGTAAAAACGATAGAGGACTGTAAACAGTTGCAGGGTGATCTGGACAGGATATCTAGTTGGGTTGGTAAACATGGGATGAAAATATATGCAAAGAAGAGTCAGCTTATTAGATACACAAATAATAAGCAAAAGGTTAATTATGAATATAAGGTGGGGAAAGAATTGCTTGCTGAAGACTTGAAATGTAAATATCTTGGCATTACTTTTGACAACAAGCTTAACTGGGCAGGACACATTGGACAGGTGGTAGGAAAAGGTTTCAAAAGTTCTGAACTTGTTGGAGAGAGTGATGAGGGGATGTACGGGAGAAGTAAAGGAACTGGGTTACAAAACTTTGGTGAGACCATTGCTCGAATATGGTAGTGAAGTATGGGACCCTCATTTTACATATCAAATACAGGAGTTGGAGAGGGTGCAAAAAAGGGCTGCTAGATTTGTTTCTGGAAAATTATCGCAGAATGCAATCAGTGACGGATATGATAAAGGAGCTGAAATGGGATTCATTGCAAGATAGGAGTACAGGGCATATACTGGCGATGAGGCATGGAAAGATATTGTAGTAGGTATGAAAAGTAGTTCATGGAAGGGAAAAGATGACAATGACCACAAGCTGGCACTCGATTTCAGGCACAAGGGTGTGGGAAGATTTTATTTTTTAGGTAAGGGTGTCAGGGATTGGAATGAGTTACCGAGGGGAATGATGAATAACTTACCGAAAACGTTAAAAGAATTTAAAGTTAAAATTTGTAGAAAGCAAATGTCGGTGAGTGAAGGATATCGGGAAGTTGGGTGTGTAGGGAAATTGCCACCCGAGCGTGTGCTCCATTGCAATTAAATTAAATTAAATTAAAAAAATTTAAAAAAATCTAAAACAGACAATGAATTTGATCTGGGCCTGGGGAGGAGTTATTTGTTTTAATGAATGTATTATCAAAGTGCACAAGGGGAAATAGTTGTAAAAGAAGCTGCCCCATATCCGAATAGCTGCTAATTCTTTGCTGCACCAGTTCGGAGTCAATAATAATCTGAACAGGTTCATGATTGATGTTGATGGTAGTTGGCCATAAAGGCAATTTATCGACTAGATTTAATCTGTTTTTGTAACACAGTTTGAGTGGTGTTACAATTTAATTAACTACAGAATACTTTAGAATATTCTCTCTTCTTCCTCTCAAGTAATTGTTTCGTTGATTCTTCCGTCTGGTAGAGAAGAATATAGTTGATTTCGGTTTTGTACCGAGTCAGTGCTAACCTCGTGTAGTTTATGCCCTGGTAGCACTACTCATCCCACCATCTGGGGTAGGTTCCACGCCATAAATGTCTTGAGTTAATTATAGAAATGGTTGTGGAGGCCGTTTATTGGACTGTTGCAAAGAATTTTATATAATCTTCCTTGTTGTTACTTGTCGGTGGAAGTTATTAAAGTATTCCGCAGCTATCTGTTTATACTGACGCCAATTAGCTTATATATATATATATATATATATATATATATATATATACTTTATAAATATATGTAGGTGTTAGAACGGAGTTCCCTTTCCACACTGGCAAAGACACCAAGATATTGCATGAGAGTTAAAACAAGAAGACACAAGATGTTTGTGACGTACTGTTGAGTTGTCAAAGTTTCCTCTATCACCACCAGCCGTGACATTATGTCTTACCTGATGGCTCCTCACATCAAGACACCTGGAGCAACAACATTGTGCCTCTCCAAAACATTGGAAGAGTGGGACACCTCCCCAAGTTGGCACCATACTCGCCGACGATGGTAATCCGCAGTAGTGCAGAGTCACAATTCATCACTGACATACATTGCGGTGCCAATCATTGTGCCATTTTTTAACAGAAAACAGCGTGTGACATTATGAACTGTTTGCGTGATGTTGAGGTACTTCCGTGACCAGCAAGATCCCCAGATCTGTCCCCAATTGATGTGTGCGATCAGCTAGGACATCAACTGCATTCCAGTGCCAGTAACCAGGATCAATTGCAACAGCTGTGGGCCAGCTTGCTTCAGAAAAGGATATAGCAGCTTTATGACACCCTTACCAGCCACTATGATAGTGTATCACTAGATCTTTCAAAGGCCTTTGACAGAGTGAGCCATATAATGGTGCTAAATAAGGTAAAAACTATTGGAGTTGATAAAAAGGTGATTTGCTGGGAAGAAGAATTCCTAAAAGGTAGAAAGCAAAAAGTTAGGGTAGGAAATGCAGTATGAAAAGAAGTAAGAGTGAACATGGGATCTCCACAGAGTAGCGTATTGGGACCATTGCTATTCGTTACTCTAATGAATGATTGTGTTAATGGTTTACTGTCAGAAGTTAGATTGTTTGCAGATGACATAATGTTATATAAAGGGATTAAACAATACAAGACTGTAAACAGCTGCAGGGTGATCTAGATAGGATAACTAGCTGGGCGAGTCAACATGAGATGAAGATAAATGCAAAGAAGAACCGACTTATCAGGTACACAGATAAAAAGCTAAAGGTTGATTATGATTATAAAGTTGGGGAAGGATCTATTTATTGAAGACTTGAAACGTAAATACCTTGGCATAACATTTGACAGCAAACTTAACCAGGCAGGACACGTTGGACAGGTAATAGGGAAAGGGTTCAAAATCCTTCACCTATTGAAAAGAGTGATGAAGGGACTGCACTAGAGAAGTAACGGAATTGGGGTACAAAACTTTGGTCAGACCACTGCTGGAATATGGCGGTGTAGTTTCGGATCCATGTTTAAGGTATCAGATACAGGAGTTGGAGGGGGTGCAGAGGAGGGTTGCCAGATTTGTCTTTGGAAATTACCGCAGAACACAACCGGTAACTGATACGATAAAGGAGCTGGAGTGGGATTCATTGGAGGAAATGAGAGTGAAGAGAGTCATGGGAGTGTACAAGGTCTATACTGGTGATGAAGCATGGAAAGATACTGGTGGGAAAATTAAGAGAGGTGCTTGGAAGGGTAAGGTTGACCATGACCAAAAGCTGCCACTTGATTGCAGGTATAGGGGTGCGAGAAAATTTTCTTTCATAGGAAAGGGTGTGAGAGAATGGAATAAATTGCCAAGAGAAGTGATGAGTAATTTACCGGAAACACTGAAGGAACGAAAGTAGGTTAGAAGAGGAAAGGAGAAAGGGGTGTGTAGGGAGATTGCCACGTGAGTTGGCACTCCATCACAAATTTATCTATTATTATTATTAAATCAGTGCATTCATTCAGGCTAGAGAAGATGCAACCATCATAGTGATAAGTGGACTCATACTGCCAAGTTCTTTGTAAATTTGACTCATGGTTGTAATCATTTAATTAACATCACACACCCTCTCAACCCATGAAATGTAATTTTATTTCTTCCTCCCTTCTGTGTGCTTATCTTTATTATTATTCTTTTTTAAAAAAAATAAAGGCAGTGGATATTGTAATTACTGATGGGAGCTCTATAAACTGTCACCACTACGAAATTGTTGTTATCTAATTCTAACTGTATAGCACATTTTAACAGTGCTATATATAGTACTGGGTGCAGCACTTAACTAACTCCTGGAAAAATTTTTTTTTTTTTAATTTAATTTAATTGCAATGGACCACACGCTCCGGTGGCAATTTTTCACCATACGCCAATAACAATTCCACTGTAGATCATTGTTAACTTTCACGAATGGTGCATGTTTCTAGTAAACGGCCATAACATCAAATTTGCCGAGCTGTTGGGCACAAGTTTGGTGTACAACTAAGGAACCGCGAGTGTCAAAATTCTTCATAGGGCGACTGATAAAATTCGATTGTTTGAGTATCTTGGAACAACTGTTTATGACATTTTTGATACATTTAATGCATCTTGAGAAGTCTTGGGAAGGTTCCCCTAACCAGTCAAGGAAGATTCATTTGAAAGAGTGTAAAAAATGGACTCTGGCAGCTTTGGAAAGAGCTCAAGAGTTAACTTTGGAGATTCCAAATCAGTCACTAAGGAAATTGGCACCATTGTTGGGTTTTAGTATCATTCTTTGGTGTCAGCATAATTGTTAGGTGTCAGCAAGTGAAAAATGCGCTAGACTGCAGAGGATATAACAGATGCTCTGTGAGGCTTTATATAATCTTCTGTTGTGCTGTTTGAAAAATGAAGCAGCTAGTTTAATAAGATACTTTTGTGATTTTTTTTTTTTCCAGCAAGACGAACCAGAGGAATGATCGCTTTTGTGCCCATGACCCTGAAAATGTTTAAAACATTTCCAAGAAAAATTTCCAGCCAATTTTTGTGTTGTATCTAGTGAGGGCGACATTATGCAGACATATTTTTGTGAGAAAGGTTGAACTAACTCTTAGAAAGTTTATATGTGGGGAATTCGGTGAAACCATTAAAGAAAACTGTGGCCTTGAGAAACCGATATGATTTCAATAGGATGGTGCACTGGCACAAATGGGTCATTTAGTCTACAGCTGATTGGATGATGTGGACTTGTTCTAATCCAGAGTTTTCTGCTCCCCCCCCCCCCCCCAGTAGCATGGATTTGAACCCCCTCTACTATTATGTGTGAAGCATAATTGCATCTAAGTCCAGAAACACTAATATGGAATCTTTACACATTGTATTCGATATAGCATTTGCTTATTTCGAACACTGAGGCTGGAAGCAGTAACTGTAGCCGAGATAGATTATATCGAATAAAACCATTGTGAACATTTCACAAAATTGCCATTTAACGAAAATGTCTAATTTGTCTGGATTTTGGCGCTGTATCATTTTCTCATATCTAAGGATTTTCTTTTAGTATCAACTCTGACCTACAATAATATGAAGATATCATATATCCATTTAGTGGGAGGAGACATATTTTGGAATTTTTGGACATAAGATATTTACATTAAGAGTTAATGATTTTTGTGTTTTTTCTGTAAATATTATTAACTCATCAATTTTGTTTGAAATACCTCTGATGTTCTGCTGAAACAGCTATTTTAGACTGACAGTCTTTATTTTGTATACAATTCTTAAATAGCTTTCCCTACTCTTGATTTTGATCCAACTAAAACCAGGATAGGGTGCACATCTAACCGTCCTCTGCTGATGCTACCAGCAATCAGTAGCATTAGCTTCTGCTTGCCCTGGAAATTCACGTCAAGGTCATGGAGGTATGGCCACTCTATTTAATGCAAGAAACTTCTATCAGATCAATGTGTGTTCGGTCAGCCTGAAAATGAACACTTAAGATCTGCCTGTATACATTGTACAAGGCCATGCAACCAAGGTTAATTGTAACACTTGAAGAAATAAACAAAATCCACATTGGTGTGAGAGGTGTTGTTGGAAATGCTGTCAATATCTTTTTCAACACAGTAATTACTGCTTCTGGACAGACTGTTCCCAGCACTCCAACTGTTATTACCTGATCCTCTTTGCCAGATTGAAATTTCATCTACAATACTGACAAGTCCATATTAAGCTTAAATAGAAACATCACCATCGGAGCACAGACTTGACTAACTTTGTACTTAATCCTCTACTGTGTCTACTTCCAAACAATATCATCTTTGATTAATTTTTATGAAATTTTTTGCTCAATGTGTGCTTATTTACAGCATTGTTGCAGGGAAACTGTCTAATGCATTCTCAATTAGATTCTCTAACACCCCAAAAGTATTGGAAACATCCAATTATTTCTAGGTGCATGACCTCGTCTCCCTCCAGCTTTGGCTGCAGTCCACTGGAATTCCTTAACATTTAATTCTGCTTTTTCACATTTCAAAACATTCTTTAATTACTTCAGCCATTGTAGATGCGACAGAAGAGATACTATAATTACAAGGAAAGGGAAAATGACTCATCACTCACCAAAGTTGAAGGCAGCGACGAGAGAAGAACATATATAACGAACACACAAATAAACTCAATATTTCGGTTATTCAACCTTATTCATGATGAAGAAAACGAGTCATGAGGCTCGGAAGGTGTGCACACACACCGAGAAGAGATACTATGTTACAGTTCTCTACTTTGTCCTGCGTTAGTAAAGCAAACATTTTTTTTCTTTTTTTTTTTAACTGCTTTACATCTCTCAACAGCGAGGTCTTTAGAGACGGGAAAGGATGGGGGGGCAAGGAATAGGAAGGAATTCGGCCATGGCCTTTTGAAGGAAGCATCCCGGCATTTGCCTGGAGTAATTTGGGAAACCATGGAAAACCCAAATCTGGATGCCCGGACGGGGATTCGAACCGCCGTCCTCCCGAATGTGAGGCGATAATGGTAAAGCAAACAGTTCCAGGAACTGCGAACCTTATTTTCAGCTTCAATGTTACAATTTCCAATGGAAGCAAACTCTACAGCAAACACAACTTTTCCCTACTTCAGTTATGATGTTTCAGTTGACTTCAGTTCCTACCAATGCGTTGCTATTAGATCTAGGAACTCAGTTTGCCCACATCGTAAGGCATTGAAATACAAAAATGAAGCAAGTGGATTGTGTTGCACAAATGGCAAAGTGAATTTAGTGCCCTTGGTTCCGCCACCACAGCCACGGTAATCATTGGTTTCAGGAACTGGAACGGAATCCATATTCCTTACAAACATACAAAAATATGACCTTCCTTGGGGCAACAAATATACTTCACGACAATTTCATACCAACTTTTAAGGTAACAATACTTACTTTGCTTATTTCTTTTTAAGTTTTTGTGTACAAACTAACTTTTCTGTTTAATTTGCAGATACAAGGCCAAATATATCACAAAGCAGGTTCACTGTTGCCGGTGTCAGATGGCGACTACAAATTCCTGCAAATTTATTTCATGGGCAATACAACAGAAGAAATTGATCATCGTTGTGCAAATAACAGTTCAGTGAGGAGGTCTATCGTACAACAATTACAAACTTTGTTTCATCAACACAATCAGTTGATTACATTATTTAAAACTGCACTGGATCTCATGCCATCTGATAATCATAAAATTGTAATCAGAGATGATAAAACTCCTGTAGGATGTTTCAATGCACCAACAATCGAAGTTGCCATTGTAATGGTTGGAGAAAATTTGGAAGCCCGTAATATAGTTTTACACGATCAGTTACAGCGTGTGTATGTAACTCACCGCTCATATGATGCGTTACAATATCCAATATTATTTTGGAAAGGTAAAAATGGCTATCATTTCTCAATCAAGAAGAAAAATCCTGATACAGGTAATTAGAAATTTGGTTTATCAATGGAGATTTTGTATCAGCTATGTATTATATGTGTCATTGGATTGTAAAAACTGTTTGTTTACAATTATCTGGTGACATGTGCATGTTGAATGACTGTCATTAAAACATTTATTTACTGGTGCTGAAACTAATAAAAAGTTAGCTGAATGAACCATTACTTTTATCGCCTGATGGTGCATGAAAATGAAGACAATCACATCTTAAAATGTTGGTGATTATTTTATCAATATGCTGTTGATATCTATGTTAAAAACAGAGCTATTGACATTCGTCAGGTTGAACCAGACCAAACTCCATTTTGAAGAGTATATTCACCTTCGAGATGCGATAAATACTGATGGAAATGCAAACAATGTAGGCCGGATGACAATTCTTCCAGCAACATATGTTGGAAATCCTTGGTATATGCATGAATATGCTCAAGATGCCATGATGTATGTTCGTTATTATGGCACAGCAGATTTATTTATCACAATCACGTGCAATCCTAAGTGGATAGAAATCAAACGAGAGTTATTCCCCGGCCAATCACCCATTGATCACCATGATATTACAGCAAGAGTCTTCTGACAAAAGTTGAAATCTTTAATGGATTTCATTGTGAAACACAGTGTGATTGGCGAGATGCACTGCTGGACAAATCAGTGTATTGCACAACTAACCAAGATGATTATGTCAACCATCCACCAGAATTTTTGAACTCACTGGATTTGCCAGGATTGCCGCCTCATAATCTTCAATTAAAAGTAGGATCGGTGGTCATAATGTTGCAAAATATTAACCAATCATGTATTTGTAATGGCACACGGCTAGCAGTGAAGAAATTACTGAACAATGTGATCGAAGCAATCATTCTAAAGGGAACATATAAGTGAGAAGATGTATTGATACCTCACATCCCAATGGTACCAACTGACTTACCATTTGAATTTAAACGACTGCAATTTCCAATGCAGCTTGCTTTCACTATGACCTTATCCCATGGTCAGTCGTTGAGCATTTTCGGCATTAATCTTTAAAACCCATGCTTTTCTCATGGATAGTTGTATGTTTCCTGCTCCCGTGTTGGAAAACCGTCAGCTTTATTTGTTTATGTGCCAGGTAATCAAACAAAAAATATCGTGTACCATAAAGCATTACAATAAAAATATCATTACTAACGTCTTGCAGTGTATGAAATAGAAAACTTATTTTTGTAAGTAATCGTTTATTATTGAGACATTAAACCAATAAATAAAGTGATCACTCTGAAATGCGTTTTATTTATTTATTTTTTTCTAGTGGACTACGACAGGTCAATAACTTTTGACAGAAAGAAGTCTGTCGGGGCAGCTACTTATTAATATATTGCAGTAACTTTTTTTGAAGGTGCCCACTAAGAAGAATTTCAAGAGAACTTCATACAAATATTGTTTTCAAATACAGAGATATATGATCAATTATGTCCATTGCCTAAAGGTCCTTTCATTAGGATAAATATTGTTTTTAACTCAGCTGAATTTATTGACTACTCAATGAAATAATTGGACCTGGTCTCAATGAGTAGATAAAATAGTTAAGAAGCTTGTTAAGGAGTTTGGATCCTAGGCCAGTAGATGTGAAGAAGAGGCTACATGTGCTTTAAACCCTTATGCAGAAAGTTAACATTTGCTTTTCATATTAACTATTGCATTTATTTTAAAACTGAGTTTAAATGTTTGATGGTGCAAAGTTGTTTTAATAATGGGATGTGTGATAAATTAACATCCACCTCAATTGTATTCCCATATATTACAGCGAAGAGTATTTGTATCAAAATGATCGAAATTAATGAACTTAAATCCACTCGCAAAATAAAACTGGAAGTTCTCTACAGAAAGACCTCTACTAAATGGTTATGCTTTTTTTTTTTTTAAAAGGGGAGACTTTACAGCCTGATGACAGTCATTTGAACTGGGAGAGGATTGTTGTAAAATAGGAATGAAATGTCTAAAGCCTCTAAGAAAAAGAAAGAAAGAAAGAGAGAGAGAGAGAGGGGGGGGGGGGGAGAGAGAGAGAGAGAGAGAGAGAGAGAGAGAGAGAGAGAGAGAGAAAAGGAACTACAGATTTTGGAAAATCATGGAAATCAAACATCTCTTTGGCAGAACAAGGAATTAAATTCGGTCCCTCATGAATGTCAAATCTCAAATAATATAAATTCACCTGTGAGAGTCCAGGAACACAGATACTGTAAGTAAAACAATATAATTCTCTATAATTATGACTTAGGAATATTTTGTAAAAGCTATGTGCGTTATGTACACATCGTGACTTGGGTAATCTAAGGAAAAAAATTGGTAATCTAAGGGAAAAACAATAGAAGTACAGCTCTACTTTATTTATGAACTGTAATATACATGCCCAGCAATAATGACTGACTAGCAACTGAACATTATGTAAGTTGGAAAAATTTAGTTTTCCAACAATGTCAGATCATTCTGAAATATCAGCTGCCTTTAGACGAAAATCCAGACAAAGTTCTTATACTATAAGCACATTTTTTTTTTCAGTGACTAACTAGTATATTTTCTTAGTTATAAAATGGTACACTTAAGATTAAAGTTTGCTTTCATATATACAATAATTAAAAAATCACATTAAGAATTAAGCTGTTTTTTGTTTTTATATGAAATTTTCAGTGACATTATCTTGACACAGTAGACTTTTGTTTGCAAGTTTTTATATCTATTAATTTGAACATACTAATGCCATGTTTATATATAAACTGCTGACAGGATTTTCTGAAAAAGCTGAACATTAAACTGAATTCTAGAACTCTACCACATCATAGTAAAAAGAAATTAATTTAGTATGAGATATTGTAACCCTAAAATTTCTGAAATATTTTTTTGAAATATGTTGTTTTCACTCCAAAGCCAAAGTAAAACTTAAACACATTTCAGTATTTCATAAACCGATTTGGAAGTTTGTGATTTTTGAAATGGTTAATTTTAGCCTAGGTCTGAATTACATTTGATGTAAAACATGAAATTTAAAAAAAAAAAACCTTATGTCAGCACAATACTTACAACACTTTAAGCTAGCAATGCAATTATATTATAGAGTAACACTGAAAGAATTTAGGACGAAATAGATCATACACTGATCCAAATCGTATATTACAGATTTTTTTTGTTGAAAACAGTTAGTTGACATTAATGAGAATTTGTTCGTTTTTTTAATGATTTTGTTCTACTCGAGAAAGTTTAAGCATTTTTTTTTATCATAAATCAGATAAAATTATGTAGTCTTTTGAGAACAATTACATACAACAAAATCAGTCATCCCAATAATGGGAATAATATTAGAGAGGTAATAATCAGCACTTCTGACACACCGTATCACAGGTAAGAACAGAAGTTTTATAGCTTAATATAACAGGAAATGAAATTTCACTGATAATGTTACACTGTACAATGAAAAACTCTGAAATAATAAACTGCAACTTAATAATTACATTCTATGAAACAGTTCACGTCACAAGTTCGCAGTGGACAAAATTTACTCATCAAATATAGACACTTTGTACAATCTATTGCTATGACTGACCAAAAAAAAAATTGCAATGTATAATGAAGATTTTTGTTAATAACTTTTTGATCTGTTGGTGATAGAGTAGACCAACTCGGATATCTTTATTGAAAACTTGAGTCTGCTTAGTGGACAACAAACTTATCAGTGTTGCACATTTTTACATTCACTTTACACTGATAGTTGTGTTTATGCAAGAGGTCGTGGTAGAGACTCCCTGCGACGTTTTGGTATTCTGCGCCCAATATGTAGCAGGAGCTGTCCACTCTTGAAGTCTTTGAACACAGCAATGGCTTCCTGGTGACTGAGGCCATGAAGTGCTTTCCCGTTTACTGCCAGAATCTCATCACCTGCAAGCATACATCATGGTCATAATGACTATAAAATGAAAGTAACAATCACATTTCTGTTCTGACAGGAAATTTCTAAATAAATACAACTTTAGTTTTTCTTGAAAAACTAGGCAAATTATTCTGTTCATAAAAGACAAAGTTTTTTGGTGGTCAAAGTCTCTGCCATAACTATCAAGTGACTTGACATTGGCAGCAAAGGGTGGCAAAAGTTAGTATTTTATTAATAGACTCACTCTTCAAGTTTCCCGAGAAATCTGTATTCATCTACAAAAACCAAGAAAAATTTATCCTTACATAAATACAACTTGCTTGCAAAAACGGGTTATTTCTGAAGTGGATTTAGATTTTCATAATGATCAGAATTAAGCAAAAGTATTTTAAAATATGGAATATATAAAATGAATAATTTGCTTCCTTCCTATTCTGATATCTGAAAAATGCAACTGTTCAAAATTGTAAAGAATTTTTATCATTTCATATAATCACATTTAGCTACTTCAATTACTTAAACAATTTTATATCTGCAGCTGACAAGTTTGTACGGCTTCGTCATTTAAAGAATATGAATTAATGTAATTCTGTGTGCAGAGATGAACCCAAATATTTTTAATGCCAGAAACACAAATACAGATTCATTTTCCATTGACTGGCCTTTTAATTGGACTACTACATCACTATAACCCAATTCAAGGAGAAATACCAATGACTAGGCACAGCTTCCACATGGTGTTGATTCTAGGTAAAAAATGAATGTTCATGGAGTTTTCTTCACAGATTCATCAATATGCCGAAGAATCCTACTTTGGGAATGAGTATTACCACAACTGATACGCAGGTACCCAGGTACCCAGAGTACATGTTCACAGGCCCCGACTACGCTTCCCAAATCAGACTTGTGAGTTTGGCCAAGACATTTTTCTGGTTTAAATGTTCCATTTTGAGTTGCAAATTAGGGGATATCCATTAATTACATAAGGGTTTTTTCTTCTTAAATTTTGACACCCTCCACCCCCTTAGTGAGATGTGGTTGGCACTCTCCCCCTCCCCCCCTTTCCACAATGTAAGAATGACCTCATAATTTTCTAGAAGACTTTCTTTTTTGTTTTTTAGCATTATGGACACCCCCTTACAGTCTTTGAACAATAAGGGAGGGCCTCTAAAAATACTAAGACATTTGTGTTTGTGTACTGCTGCAGTCTTCTCACCACTCCAGTAAATGATAAGTACCTTTCCGAGCTTTGTTGCGTGTACAAAATGCCAGCCATGTCACAGCTGGGGTGAACTTGAAGTTTCTCATTTAATCATTTAATAATAAACAGATAAACATTTGAAACCATCTTTAATTTCAAGAATTCCTTAGTTTGATCTGCTGGTGGTGTAAAAATTTCATGCAAAACGTGACTGATACACTTTCTCGTGATAATTTTTTTTCCTGTTAAGACAGAAATATATATATTTTAAAGTAATATAGTATTTCTATCTGAAATTGTATTCTGTTTGGTACACCTTCAATTACTGCTTTCTGTGTTTGTTAAAGATAGCTCCAGATATTAATTTCTTTCCAAATCTGTTTTCAGCATAATGGCACTAGGCTAGAGAATCTGGTGGCCACAGGATTTGCTGAAAGTAATGCAACCATCGATATCTGCAACTTTACTGACACAGACCATGCTTATGCTATGCTAAGAGCCATGTATCTTGCTATATCCACCCATCATATATAATTCCTACCCCCTTCCATTGCATTTTACCATTCACTGAAATTTGCCACCTAGTGCAGGGTCATTCAATAATGGATGGCTTTTTTTTTCCAAGCAGTTTTCTGGGCATGCAATTTGTTTATATGTATAATCACCCATTTTTTAACTGTGGAAAACCATTTAACCCAAAAATAAGGAGGGGGGGGGATAATTGTGGTCTTTTCAATTTTAAAAAAATAATGTTTTTCATCCAATAAAATTGCCAAATGCCTATCATGAGGCAAGACGATAAAAGCAACTTCCTCACACCAATTCTAAAAGGTGTGACATTACAATGAGTGACTCTTTATAGTTTATGGCACTGGAGGAAACCATTCTACCAAGAAGTCGGGTTCAGACAATCACATAAATATGGTCACTGGAAGTGACGCTACATTCATTAGCAACTGTGCTTAGAAGAACAAAGTTAATGTTATCTACTGGTGAGAATAGTGGGCATGTGAACTAAACTTAAATTTACTACCCATTTGTAAGAATCTAATTATTTTGATCGTTATTTTTAATTTTGAAGTATTTATAATACTATCCTGTAAGTGGCAAGGGTAAAATTTGTCTTGGGATCAGGAGCAATGAAAGATATACTTATATACTATTTTTTATATGTTAATTACAGCTGATTTCTGGATATTATAAACATCAATTTTTTGCATCACACTCAGTTTTAACTGCTGGTCATCAGCCTAGTGACTCAGTAAGTTCAATGCCACCCATATTTAGCCATATTAAACCAACAGTGTAAACTTACTGTTTCAACACTACAAAAAAAGGTGAATGTTGTACAGTGCTGAAGGTATTTGAGAATACTATATAACACTAAATTAGGCCTATTAAATTATTTGCAAAATAATTAGGCATTTGGGTCAGCAAGAAGTCTTACATGGCCGCGTGACCAAAAGCTTATGCACACATTTATTTTGTGCATCTTGATAGGGAACGTTGTTTCCAAATTGCCCCATATAAATTCTAAACTCATATGAAGAAAACTCTAAATATGTATCACACATTGACTACACACTAAAGCCAAAGAATTTATTTCGTTGTTAAGTACCACTCAACTAACATGCCGATAAAAAAGAAAAAGTCTTTACTTTTGAAAACAGAATAAATACATGTAATTAATTGTTGAAATGTACAAGTAATGGCTCATTTTATTCTAACATTCATGTGAAGTGGGGTGGGACCAATTACTCATAATTTAAAACTATACTACATGAACAAAGTTATATTTCGAGAAATGTATACATGAGCTAAAGTGAACATTTTACAAGAGCTAATTGTTCTAAAATTTAAAATATAAAAAAGTATTTTCTGTAATAGTGCCAAGGTTATTAACAATTGGTAGTTACAGAAATATTTTTGCACATCTATTTACAGTTTAAAATAGAATAGTTCAATGGCAAAAAAATATTTACAATTCATAATGTTTTGGAATACAGACATGTAATTCATTGAATGTTGGAAAATAATGAAAATCATTAAATGTTTTAGGCCCAAAAATTTCTTACGCCACGAACAAAGAATATTAACGATGTCTGTTCAACTATCAGCACATTTTAAGAGTGTTTCAGAAATTGACAACAGAAGTTTAGAATTGTTCTGATTTGTTTATTTATTGCAATATAACCCCTTTTACACCAGTAGTAAAAAATATCTACATAACAGGGTGGAGATAACTGATAATGCCTCTTCTGAACCCCACTCCCCCATGTAGCCTAATGCAGCTTTTGCCCACCCTCTCGTGGTTGAATGCAGACATTTATTCTCCTATTGATTCCAGAAGACATTTTATACTATTCTATGTAATCAGATTACATTAATAGTATCTAATGAACATGACCAATATTTGCTATATACATTTTTATAGTTATGAATATGTTGAATCACTGTTTTTATTCTGGCTTTATGCCTCATTGATGTCAAGGTCCTCAGATGGGGAATAGCATCAGGAAGGAATGGCATTTTGAAAGCATTCACCTGGGGTTACTTCAGGAAACCAAGGAAAACCGAAATCTGGAAGGCCACACAGGGATTCAAATCTACATCTTCCCGAATACTAGGCCATAGTGTTACTGCTCACCCACCATGTTCAGTTTCTGAATCAAATAATGACACTAGCCACTTTGCAAATGAACAATTATTGGGCTAACATCTTTTTCATGTACAGCAAGATGATTCTATTTTTCACAAGATGTTACTTAAGAAGAATTCTCCTCATTTCATTCATCATTGTTGATTAACTGATAAAACAGAACTTCACCTGCCATGCTGAAAAAAGTTTGCATCTTTTTTAGTTTTCTTTTGGTACAGTTCTAACACCTTTCATTCTACATTACCAGAGAATGATTATTTCTGCTGCTTAAAAGATTTCCATAGCTCATCAACATCATTTTGGAGTTTGAAAACTCACTAGATAAACATTCGCTTTATTTGTATAGCGGTATTTCAAATCAGAATCACACTTTAAACTTGAACTAGGATTTCAGTGAGGACTAGAATTAAAGAAGCCCTTAAGTTCACTTAAGTGAACAAACAACAAGTGGTGTGGTTGCACACTGCCATTTTGAATCAAAACAATGGGACTTGTCACTAAAGGGAAAAAGTAGGGATGGAAGGCGAATCTGGTGTGTTGTCTGGAAACAAATTTGTGTCTAGTTACAATGTGCCTAATGTTTTTAATACATTGGATCAATGATTGCAAACTTGATAATGTTATTCCTTATGGAGAATTTTGAAAATGGGCAAGTAGCTGCTCCCATTTAGAACTGGTTAATTGGAGTGAAAAAGAGAATTTCCTCATAACAAACATTTTTAAATTTCTTTATTTGAAACTGATTACTATTATTCATTGGAAAATTAAATTTTGATAACATTTCTCAGGGAAAACACTAATGCGCCGGCTACACGCTCCGTCTCGAACGTGCTCTTACCTGCACAAACTAGTTTGCGCATTCAAGACGGAGCATGTGGACGGTAACACAGTAGCGCGTATAAACTCGAAAGAGCGGCTTGTGCAATCGTTGATTTGCTAAAGATTTTTCACTGCAGTTTTACCTGCACATACATGCAAGACTGAGCATGTAGCCGGGGCATAAGCAATGTGTTTGTTACAATTTCATTAATTTTTTTGAAAGGTAAAAAAGTAAATTATCTTTTCTCATCCTGAATTTTGTGGTTTTCATTTAACCCCCGATTTGAAAGAAAAAAATGATGAATGTTAGTTATTAATATACTGTAACAGAGAGAAATGAATTTTAATTTAGAGGTGGTGTGAGTGTAAAGAGATTGTTATTTACCACCAAATTCAATAAAAAAAAGCAAAAAGCTATTTTTTTATTGAAATGCAACATTTTCCCCCATTTTTAAATTAAAATTTATAATATTTATGGGCAAATTATGAAAATTCATGGTAGGTTGGCGATGTCAACTGGGAATCTTGTAATAAGGAGCAGTTAAATAAATTCCAATATGGTTTATCAATTTTTAATCAACTTTTGATTTCAGTCCAATTTAAAATATCCTAAAATTGTGGTAACTGGTGATTTATACCTAGGGAAGCTTACTTGTAAATGTTGCCATCCATTTGCACGAGCTTTATTTGATTAACTGTGAGTGAAAATGTTGAAAGTTGGCCTGATAACTCGTACTCTTGCTGACAAAAAGCATTGAATTATCCAGGAGACATGGTCAGATGTCATTGTAACTTTAGTGTTGTTCATGCTTAGTGTTATTGCCTGTCCTGGTACGGTATATAAGTTGTGTCAACAGTCAGATGTTGAGTGATCATTGCGAAGGACATGGAGATGTCACATACTCTTGTAAGATAGCATTATCTGCACCTAACAGCTTGAGACGGTTTTCATTGTGGGTTTACATTCGGCTGGTTAGTCGAATCATGCAGTATCCAAATTTGGAGGGCATTCAGATCTGGCAGTGACCTGAAGTTGGACTACATCGGAATGTGAGAGCGGCTATACTCATTGTCAAGGTTCCAGTCAACCATGCCTGCAAGTCCTTGGACGACCAGTGTCAGTGAGTATGGCAGAGACTTTAGGTGTCCCATTCCTCTAATGTTTTGGATATCAATGTGGTGTTGCACCTCACATGGTGTCAGGAACCATCAAGTATGACTTCAGGTCATGGCTGGTAGAGATTGAGGGAATTCTGACAGTGTGACGGAACATCACAACCATCCTGCAACCTCATGTTTTATCTCTCGTGCAATAATATCACGGAGCCATTTTTAAACAGGCCAAAGCTCATCAACAAACAACACGTGTCCCTACAAACAGTCTGTATGATTTTGAGGTACTTAAATGGGCAGCAAGATCTCCAAGATAGAACTTGGGTGGTACCAGCTTAATCGTGAACTTTGTCCCAGTATCCATAGTACCAAGAACCAATTATAACAACTGAGAGATCAGCTTGCCTTGGGAGAGGCTACAAGTCATTGTGACACCCTTACAAACCAAATCAGTGCCTGCAAAGCCAGGGCTGTGGGCTGATAATTGGCAAGTTGGATTCAATTTTGTGATCAGTGACATAACATCGCTTACCCTCTCCACCTGTGAAGTTTCATTTTGTTACCTCCTCCACTTCCGGGACCTTCATGGTTTTACGTCGGTCAGTACATATTTTATAAACAAATGAATGGAAAATTATTAATTTTGTAATAATGTACTTCTCGAAATCCAAATTAACTCGGCAAATCAACTGTGAAATTTTTGTGACATCAGTTAAACCAAGAATACACATACAAGAAAACATGAGTTTTATTGTAATTGTTTTGGGAACCTAAGAAGTGTATTTTTTTGTGTTCTGAACTCACCTTCCTTGAGACGGCCACTGTCTGCTGCCTGTCCGTTAGGGAAAACGGTTTTCACATAAATGCCCATAGATCCTCGTGGAGAATCACGGCCACCGACGATACTGAAGCCGAGGCCCTTGTGCCCGGGCCCCTTCGTGAAGGCCACTTGCTGGATGGTGAAGGCGGCACCACGTCCCTGCCCCCCGCGAGGCAGGGTGCAGAACCGGCTCTCTTCCTCCTCTGCCTCACCCGAGTCTTCTTCACCCTCCTCCGCGACTGCCTCGGCGATTCGCTCACCCGTCGACGCTGCCTAACAAACAAACAACAATTCACTATCAAATACATCACTGTATAGTAAACACAATGAAAATATAGATCTATCACCTGTTGTGCTTGTTGGAGCGAAATAAAGATGGAGATTCCTTCTAACTTTTCTTTCCATAACATTATGTTTGTCTAAAAAAGCAAATACTACTAGTTAATTGTTTTGGAAGATTATTTTTATTATTATTCCTAATGGCTTTTTTGCCTTGTTGAAATCAGGTCATTTAGGAGCAGGAGAAGATGCTGATAAAGGAACAGGAAGGAATTTGGCCCTGGCCTTTTGAAGGAATCATTCTAGCATTCTAGATTCGTTTTGGGAAACCGTGGTAAACAGAAATCTGGACGGGGATATGAGCCTGCATCCTCCTGAATGCGAGGCCAATGTCTTACCACTATCCCACCATGTTTGGCACTTTGTAGTATCATTCCCCACTTAATATTAAATTCTTCTCCATAATTTCAAAGGCTCCTAAGTTCTGGCATAGCTTTACAGTTTTTATGTGTAAGTAAGCTATGACAATCGAAGGTTCGGGTTCTATAGACAGGGTGGCCACAAGGTAATGATTTAAAAATTCCCTGATATTTCCAGGTTTTCCAGAGAAATTTGCCAAATTTTTCCCTGATTTAGAAACTTTATTTGCATGGTTAAGATATTTAAAGTTTTAATTAGATTTTGATTCTAAATAATTAAATCTGGTATAAAACTGAAAAAATTAGAAAAAGAAACATGTGTAACCCGAGAACATTTTATTCATGTTTAAGAATGTTTAGTTGAAAACTTTATAACTAATTTAGTAATCTTATGAAGCATAATTAAAAATGAGTAGCACAAAAATAAGATAGGTCAAATGACTAATATGAACTTAAACTAATTAGTAATCTTTCAATATTTGGTGGATAAAGTAATTGAAGATTTTTAAATTGTTCATCAGTAACTTGACTCAGTCAACAGCTTAGCTTTTTTATGCCTTTTTTCATTTGCTGCACTTTTCTTTTCAAATCTTCTGGTTCAGTTATTGTAGCTTTTTTTGTTCCATTTTCAATTTCTTCTGTTGCCAGCTTAACACTTTCGTGAGTCTACGGAAGATAGCATGAACACGAATTTGTATAAACCGTGCAGTGTAGGCTCACCTTGCATGGTTGCTCGCCTTGGCAGCGGTTTATTTGGTGCAAGTCAAAGGCACAAGCACGATGTTTATACTGTCGCATCGATTCAGCATTTGAAAGAGCTCTGAATGACGCAAAACTTTATAAATCCTACCTATTTTGGATCTTACATATTATTTTGTTCCTGCTTTAATTTGCCTTATATCATTAATACAAAAAAGTTATAAAGCCGTATAATTATCGCTATTCACATTTTTGCTGGCATTGGTATATTGAATCTAGGCTTTTGTTTTGATATTGAAGGTTCAATTTTTCTCAGAAGAAGTTCAAAATCAGCTTGTGACATTCTATAGAACTTCGAAGACTCTCCACAAATTCAATTTTTTTGGAACATCTGTTTCACACTTTGCTTGAAATTGTAAAACTGTTTAGTGAAACATAAAAACATCTTTATATACTTACTCCTCTACAATTGTTGTTTTAATCAGGAAAAAATATAACTTCTGAGTTTACATGATTTAGATGTCATCAACCTTTTTTAAAAATATAATTTCAAATGCCGAGTTCCAGAGAGAGTTCATTTTAGCACTCGCACACGAACATCTTGTCGTCGTATCTCGATGAGGTGCAAGACAAGATGCAAGTTGCTAGTATAAATGCGGTATTTGTTGGCTATTTTATGTCAAAAATATATAAGCTGAATTATTTAATGCAAAAGTTCAATATTAAAATAAATTATTAAAAAATTACCAAATTTTGGGTTGTTGCAATTAAAATTCCCTGATAATTTTTTTAATTACTTGTATTCCATGATATTTCAAGGTGGCTTTAAATTCCCTGATAATTCCATATTTTCCAGGTCTGTGGCCACCCTGATAGAGAACTACAGGTATACTTTGATGGTCGGACTATTGAGTTAGAGTGTTAATGCAAATTTAAACACCACCCGTTAGGTGACTTCATAACCTGGATTCGTTCAGTTAGCATAACTCAGTTTTCTAACACATTCTCCTCGTCTTTTCAGTGTCAGCCTTCAAAACATAAGCCAGCATTGCCTTCATTCAAAACAATCTCAAGATACCAAAGAAGCCTCACAAAAATGACACAAGATTCCAACATTAAATGGTTGTGATGATGGGGCAGTCATTGAGTGAGGGTAGATAAAATTTTACTAGAGGTGAATCACCAATGAAAGATCTCTTATAAGAGCTCCAGCTCCGTTTCTAATCTGCTGTTGGGTGTCACATTGAATGCTTTTGACTCTGAGATTGAAAGAGAAACCTCAGGATATGTCACCATCTCAGTGAGTGGAAGGATGGCACAGAAACAGAGAGGAAAAACATGTTATGCTACTGTGCTCAGAATGGGGAACTACATTTTGAAAATTACTCTGCTGATGGCCATTAATTTAACCTGCTGCTAAGCGTCTCACACTGAGCAATCTTCAGAGTTGGATCTTGGATATAATTTTATTTTCTGGAAGGAGGATTTAGAGCCAATAGAGGAAGAGGTCATTAGAGCTATGAGACAATTTAGAGCTATAAAAAGAAGATAAGCTTCCATAATCATTATTAAAGAACCATCTGTAGATTCACCTGCAGTAATTTCAGAAAAACCATAGAAAATTGAAATGTGGATGGGCATATCCTCCAGAATGCCAGGCAAACATGTCACTGCTCACCTACTAAGCTCTATCTCGAGGTGCTAAATAAATCTTGGACAGGAAATCAAAGGTCCTAGTGGTAAATTCACAACCTTAAAATTAAGCCAGGTAAAAGTGGACTAAGTGATTAAGCTGATGAATGGTATCAAATAATTGTTTGAAAGAAGTGTACTCCCAACCCTACCCACTTCAACACATGCAGAAATTGATAGAGAAACATGAAGAAATTGTATGCATTGTGCTTAATAAAAACACTATGGTTTTACCACCATTGTTGAAAAATAACCAAAGAGACAAACTTGTCTCCCTCCAGGTATCAGGCTGCCAAGGAGTAGGTAGCCGAAACTTGGGTGGTAGTAAGATGAAATAAATCTGGCAATATGCTAGTCATTAGTTATCAACAGACATTAGATTAGTTATCAAAAGTCATTAGGTTATCAAGAGGCATTGGGTCTAACAGAATCTAGACAGCTTATTGGAGTGACAACATTACAACAGCAGTCAATAAGCCTCAAACATTTGTTAAGGATGAAAATGGCTTTAGTAACGCTTAGTGTTAAAAATTTTCACTCATTAGCTTTCTGTACTTACATTGTTTTGAAAAGAGATTTAAGTCTGTTGCAATATGATTTGAGACGAAATTTGAGGGCTATAACCTACAGTGCAAGAACTTAATTAATTCTTTGATGCTCCACGTTCTAAACATTCTCTCGGGCCAAGTAAAAGAATATCTTGATGACATAACTTGATAAGTGATAGAATTGTCTACAAATGTTTTAAGGGAAGCAACTATCTTTGAAACCAGTAAAACAGAGAGATTCTGAAACCTGAAACAATACCGCACACGAAGGGTGTAATATTAGCCTATAATAATAATTCTTGAAGGATTGTATTGTTATAGAAACATCGTGGATGTCGACTTTAGGGGGGTATAAGGTCTAGAAACGACGCGGATATCACCTTATGGAGGGTATAACTACCTTCGGAAGCAGGAGAGAGAGAAAAAGGGTCTCAAACCACTACGAGGTCAAACAGCAGGGGTGGGGGGGGGGAGTCCTGTCAATATCTCACGTCAAATGGGGGGGGGGTCTGACCAGATCTCATCTGGGTGGGGGGGGGGCAGAATTCCAGAAAAACACCTCACATAATTAATGGATGCCCCCTATTGCTGAGAGAAAATGTATCCTAGAATAAATATCCAATCCTGTACACAAAAAGTAATACTGAAGAACAGTTTTTTGAATTAAGGACACTAACTGCCTTCTGTTTGTATACTGATTGCAGTTTGTGAAAATGAGTAGTGTGTTTTTCTGTTTGTAAAATGTGTATACTGATGCAGAAAGTTCGTACAAAACAGGCATTCACCAGGACGATTACTAAATCTCTCCCCAAGTCCAGTCTGTCAAAACTTTACAATTTAATACATCCTAAGCAAAAATGTAGTACTGCTTGCTTTTATATGTAATTGTTGATTTTTTTTTTTTAATTAAAAAAAAACAGGTCTTTCCAAAAACAAATAATTTTAACTTTCTGTATTCTTAAATTTCCCCCTCCCCTTTTTCTGTATGACAACATTAAGTGAATATTTGGAACAAATGGGAATGATTGCTTATGAGTGCCATGGAAAGCTATTAGGAAGCTACAATCCTGCAATCGTATTTTGCTCCTGCTTTTTTAAACGTGTTCAAATTTAGCTAAAGGAAAAAGTGTCTGTGGTTATATCTCTGCAGATTTTTGATTAATGTAGAATAAACTTGTCTACTTTGGCATCTTTTTAGTATTTTGTAGCGATGACTACAAAATTTTTTGCAGTTATAAAATATTGTTCACTGAAAATCTGTTTTCAAAAAATTGTGATTACAAGGCAGTGACGTAACAAAAGGGTGGCAGAACGGGCAAAATGCCCCAACGAGAGGGGCTCCCAGCCCGAAATCCGCCCATTGTCACCGTCCCGGGCAGTGGGAGAGCTTTCTAAAAAAACGGTCGCCCATCCGGCCTGAGGGATTCTGCCACGGGTCCCGACCGGTATAATTGCGCCACTGATTTCAGTCCTCTAATCTTAATAAATGTTTAACGTTTTCATCACTTTGTGGTTTCTTCAGCCACACCACCGATACATCTTAACGAGAGAAGCATTTTATTAGGATCAGTTATTACACTCAAACTCTGATTTTCCTTCCTTTTATTGCGCTATCCTTACTGTTACAACACCTATTCGTATCGAAATTATTTCAATGCTCTCAATGAATTCTATACATTGTTCCCGAGATATTGCTCAACTCTGTCCAGCTTTTTTATGATAACTAACAATTTTAAACCGGATCTGGTCGAAGATTGTATGAATTTTTCCTTTTTTTTATATCTACATATAGGATAAAATGTTTCTTTCATGTCCCACGTCCCGAACGAATAGAAAAATATTGTTGTCACACGAAAATTAATTAGGCCTACTATGAAGTTGCTAAATAATTATGCGGCACAGAAGAAAATGCACGGCTGCAAAAACAGATTAACATATAGTCCTGGGGTAAGGAATTATTCTGTGTGGACAAACGATGAACACTGCGCTGCAGCATTATCTTTACGGGAGAAGTTGGGAGCGGTGGAAGTTAAAGTCCTCTAATATGCTCTCACGCAGCACCGAACTTTAGCGGCGCGAAGTTGCTACGGCTTATGTATGGCTTGTAAAACAAGCGCTACAGGCGACTACAACGCACACATACCGCAAATTACAGCAAATCTCAAGCATGCCGAAGTCTCCTTTCCACAATGAAAATTACTATAAACTAGAGTTGGCCCGTGACAGTATTTTGGATCTGGTTATGGGTCTAGAATAGTTCCAGAAAATGTAGCTACAGTGAACACACAAAAAACAAAGTAAACGTAACACATAAAAATAGTTGTTAGGGGTTATAAGTTACATAAACAGATAAAATAAATATATAAAATAATAAAGTAATGACAGAATACAGTGAACATGTACATAACGTAAAAAGCAAATTAAACATAATACATATTTTTACCCATGTTTTTACCTTTATTAGTATGATGTACAATGTAAATACCTAGAGATGGCCGAGCCGCGTGACGGAAATGATTGAAAAATGGCAACGATTTAACTGAATCAAAGTACAATTTCATCCCACGTTCCTTCAGCCATTAAGTTTTACCATACGTTTCAACTAAATTAACGCACTTTAAAATCAAAAGCTACAAAAAACAAACTTGATGCAAGTATTCTTGAAATTCGTTTCTTCAACTAAATAGGGGTTATACCATAGAATCTTCCCATTGTTATTCCGGAAACAAGGGATCGCGCATGACGTCATAATGTGATAGTCAATTGCCATCAAGGTGTGTAGGAAGTGAGCGTACGTAATATCATATGGTAGACTAGCTGTACCCACGCGGAATATCACATCTGTGCTGTTAATTTACAGATAAACTACCAAAGAAATTTCGTTCAAGTAGGCTGTTAAGTACGTACCTCACGTCAAATTCGAACCAAAGATTAATTTTTATTTTAATACACCTACTACATTTAACAAAATAAATGGCCGTACTCAGAAAACAGAATAAAAAAGTAGCAGTAAAAACTTCTGTAAGCAATGCTTTCTAGAGTTATCTGTGGAATCGCGGTCAACATTACTTAACTGTATACTTCAGCACCACCTAATGGAATGAATTATTGAGGGGGGAAAAAGCCTTTCGCGCCACATAAATAACATTTCGTGTGAAATGGCCTAAAGTGGTCTAGTGATTGTCCGTGATGATGTGGTTTACGCACGCCTAGGATTTTTATATATATAAGGACTAGTTTCTAGTACTGTAAGTTATGATTCATAAATGCGACCTAACTAAGAACTTGCAGTAGTTATATCATAACGCCACATTATCTCCTCACTGCATTGGCTTGGCGGTTGCTTATCTTCTACTCGCCGCTCCATTAAACGCACGGTTCTGCACCGAAGCAGTAAACTTGGGTCCGGCCAATAGGGTTTGATTGGTTTTTGATCAGCCCGTACTTTCCACATCTTTCGCATTCAAAAGTGAAGCACTAAATACACAGTCCGAAAGCTATGAACCAAGGCAGTTTTTATTTTCATTTTGGTCTTTTTAGAGACGCCATCTATTAAACACAATACATTATCTATGGGCCCGATTTAATCCATGATGCGGCAACATGTCAAATTGCTACCCACACTGTGCTGCAGATTAATTTCGAACTATAACCCAGTTCATAGGGCATTTTTAGAATTACTTGTCAATTCGCCCGTTCTACTCCAGAAATTTGCACCCAAGAAATTATTTTTTGTTGGTCATGCGGAAAATATTTCGTGTGGTTTAGTGACTGAGTTTCAGTATTTCACATTCCGCCTATGTTGTGGCAGCTTCTCGTCCGAAAATTGGTTCAGCTTCTTCAGAAAAATAGTGCAGTGCTTTTTTCCTTCTGCAGTCGACAAGTGGGAGATTTAACCGCAGTTCCGTTACTCAAATGGCACCTATTACGAAACAGCAGCGGCAGCAGGAAATCCCCTACTGATTGCACTGTGCGAAAATCTAGCTGTCAGATCTCTTCCTGTTTATTCGTTCCTAGACTGCTGTCCGTAATACTTATTTTAAAGACTGTGGTGAAGACCCGTTGACTTAACGGCAAGTTTTCGTTCGGATTGGTCGAATTAAATTCATTTGTATCGAACTGTCTCCATACCACAAAATAAAGAAAATATATTGACCATCGACAAATGTCTGTACCAACGACGATTATAGAAAACCAAATACACTGCACAAAACCAACATCGATTGTTTTGATGTTTTTAAACGAATTAACGCATTATGATTTTAAAATATTACTAAGTATTAAAAAAAACTTCAAAACATTTAGCGAAATTTTTTTATGGAGAAGTCTTTCAGGATACATTGGAAGACATAAGATTATGACAAGTTAGTTGAATCATCCTTCTATAACCGAAGATTGATAAGTTTTCTAGATTCTGTCGTAATTGTGTTGGTGATTGGATTTATGTTGAGGATCCTATAGGCAGCCGCCTGGTGATGGATCAAATCCAGACAGACACGCAATTGCTAACAAGCGGAAGAGTGTACAAATTTTTGCCCGAACCCTCAACTCAGTTAAGAAAGTCACAAAAATCGGAAAGTTTCATAAATAAAATAAAAAATGATATTGAGCCATAAAACACTGCGTATACGTAACTTTTTCAACCGGAACCACGATAATATTAAAAGACGAGAAATTCTGCTAGTCTTGTTACCATTATTTTAGCAAAAATACATACTTATACCCAGTACAGTGTTATAGCCGATTTTGAAAAGGCAATATAAGCGAATTGGCGACCTCTGAGGAACTCGAAAGAAACTAACAAGGTAGTTGAAACAGCGGGTAAAATTTAGTTGAAAACTCGGTATGAAAAAAAAAAAAATACGTTGATATTAGGTGCGAGACCTCATTTTCAGAATTAAAAAACGAGCTGAATTGATGTTCATCTTAGAAATATTATGTAGAACAGTCTTTGAAAAAGCTTCCCGACTTAATTCCTTCATCGGAACGACTATTAATTCTAGTGGCTGTGAACTTCTCCATTACATTGACACTTTTCTCTTGTTTCCACATATAATAGTTATCACTAGGGTTCGGATCTCTAGAATAAAAAAAATAGAGAAATATGCAGACAAATATGACCTTAAAAACGGGGAAATATGACCTAAAAATTACAAAATATGACCAAACATTTAAATTTAGTATCAATTACACATCATTTATTTTATCGAATTAATTTCACATAATTTACAGGAAAGAACTCTTTCATCTGTACCGAAATACTCCTCTCCAATTTCCCTTACGTAACTTTGTAACTTCACACTTTCAGAAAATTTTGTTTTCGGTATGTCGATACTGATCCACTGCAGATTTAACGCTGACTGCGGATTATTTTCAAAAGCTTTTCATTGAGACACTGATTGACGCGGCTCGACACAGGCATATTGCTGCTGCATTGTCGAGATTAAAAGGTGCATAACTTGAATTCTTGTCTGGTGAATTCCGACCTATTCACCGAAAATTAATTTGGTTTTTCCTCCAATGTATAATAGGAATACAGTTCGTGAATAATTATCTTAATTTCTTCTCATCTATATCTAGTGAATTTCCAGTGCTATTAAAAAATTGCCAGATATTTCGTCAAAATATGACCATATGACCACAAATATTATCGTAATATGACCAAAACTAGGAAAATGGCCCAAATATGCCTTTATATGCTACATAAAATACATCTAAATACAATCAGAAACGTTCAATCAGTTTAATTCAGCATTACAGATCAAAAAGAAGGCAGGAAAAAAAATATGACGACTTGTAATAAAGATACGAACCCTAGTCGTCACAAGAATTCAATATTTTATGGCATTCTCGAAAAAAATTATTATAAATGCTCGCTAAGATACAACAGAACGGATGGGCGTTGAAAATTCATCGAGTTTTCAAAATTTCGTAACTTACGGAGGCGTTATTACTAAGGATGCAAAACTGTTGGTTTCGGCGAATGAGAGCAACAAAAATTGACTTCACTTGTGAAAAACGATAGGTTCCTGCGCTAAAGCCAAACGCATCACACGTTTTACGCGCATGTACTGCGGTGAATAGAGGCAATTTACATTTAGATCGAAACAAGACCCCTTCCAGCGTCGAAATGCGTGGATTATTCAAAGAGCAGTACCGTCGTCTCCAGTAGGGTGTTTTCCCTTCACAGCGAAACAAAAGCATTCTCCACCCACCACGCCATTACGGGATACCCAACACCGTGTACTATCACATCGCTATAGCTTTTTGAACTAGCCGGTAGAACTAAAGCTGAATTTCGGCTGCACCAATGTGCAATTCGATTTATCGGCGTAAAGACCGCAACAAAGTCTTCTCTTCCATCAGTTACTAACAAGGTTTCTGAATATAGATAATGAGTTTAGTGTGTAGTGAACACGTTACATGTGAGTGAAGAGGGGATCGTTTGACGGCATTACCACACAGTGACGCGTAAAGGTCGCCCCCGGATAAAAATTACTTGAAATTTTGAGCTACCACCGTAGACGGATTCGAAAAAATGTTTTACTGTCTTCTCGCTGTACACAGACACAAAAGCATACTTTTCTCAACCTATCAGACAAATTAATGATATTCTTGAGCTGTTAGTCACTTGCGAAAATAGATGAATTTCCAAAGAATAATAATAATAATAACATAAAATGAAGGGTAATCATTAATGACAAATAAGCGATTACGAAGAGTGCTGAAGTATGAAACAATATTTTATTTAATCTACTTCCTTTTTTCTTCTGGCTTTACATCTCATTGATGTCGTGGCCGTTGGAGGCGATAAAGGACTAGGTGCAAGGAACGGGAAGGAATTCGGCCATGGCCTTCTGAAGGAACCATCCTGACATTTGCCGGGAGTGATTTGGGGAAACAAAGGAAAACCCAAATCTGAATGGACGGGGATTCGAACCAGCGTCGTCTCAAATGCGCGGTCAGAGCGTTGCCATGCTCGGTTCTACTTTCTTGTTGCTGCATAATGTACAACATCATTGAATCAACTGTGGAGGGATACTCTTTAGAGATATTGGGCGATGATGAATGTATTTTTCCGCTTGTATGTGCCACTGAGGATACTTACTGTGAAGGAAATGTTACAGAAGTTTCCTTAAAGCAAACCTCAGAGCATTCAACTCGCCATCACACTGGATAAGATTAGGACAAAGGGAAACGTATGAAGAAGACAGTTTACTTGATATTTCCGCACCTGCTCCGCTACTTAGTGGATTTCTTAGCATCGTGATCTCAGTGATTTTGTCAGACTATGCTTTGCCACCCAGTAAGTTTTTCGATTGCATTCGCTCTCCTCCTCAACCTCTTTCCACGATCCCACTATATTCTCACAGAACTGAAGGTTCCTATGACTGTCACGGCCAGAAAAACATTTGGCGATATAAATTCTTGGATACTGGAGGTAATGGTTCTATTTTCAGAACCAAGATACAAACAACATCCTAAGCCAACAGCAAACTCGTCGACGTAATTACCTCTGGTCTCAAAACCATAGAAGGAACTATTATTATGTTGCATTAAAGAACCATCACTATGTATGCTTATCAGCATTTCTTCACTGTCTCTTGTACGATGAAGTCAAAGTGCAAAAGTTTTTAACAAGAATTTCGAGCCCCGTTGGTGAAGAAAATTTCATCATCCAGTTCTTGACCAACAGGATCAGAGATGGCAGTACATAATTATTAGCCACTGGACTGTATATCAAAGGCCTGGGATAAATGCCGCCATGTTTGTATGATGTAAGAGTATACAATACTCTTGGAGGCTCATTTGTTGGATGCGGAGGTTAAAACGACAGTCTCCTTAGGAAGAATAGTTCTATAAACATGCATCTATCGCCCACAACATTGCACTCAACACACACATTCACAAACACCTATCAGTCAGAACATTATAACCTCTTATCTAATAGCCGGTATGTCCGCCTTTGACACGGATAACAGCAGCGAAGCGTCTTGGAATGGAAACAATGAAACCTTGGTAGGTCGCTGGAGGGAGTTGGAACACATAAGTCATCTAATTTCCGTAAATTACGGGGAGGGAGGCGATGAGCTCTGACGTCACGTTCAATAACACCCCAGTTGTTTTCGTTCGAGTTCAGATCTGGCGAGTTGGGGGACCAGCACATCAATTGTAAGTCGCCACTGTGTTCCTCGAACCACTCCCATCACACTCCTGGCCTTGTGACATGGCGCATTTTCCTGTTGAAAAATGCCACTGCCTTTGGGAAACATGGTCGTCATGAAGGGGTGTACGATACTTGTTGGCCATCGGCCGTCATGGTACCTTGCACGAGTTCCACTGGACCCATGGATGCCCACGTGAATGTTCCCCAGATCATAACTGAGCCTCCACCAGCTTGTCTCCGTCCGGCGGTACAGGTTTCAAAATCTGTTCCCCTGGAAAACGACGGATTCGCACCCTCCCATCGGCATGGTGAAGAAGGTATCGGGGTTCATCAGACCATGCAACGTTCTGCCACTGCGCCATTTCAGCCGTAGTTGCCGATATCGTGGTGTTAACATTGGCACATGCATGGGTCGTCGAGTGCGGAGGCCGATCGTTAGGAGTATTCGGTGCACTGTGTATTCAGTCACACTTGTAATCTGCCCAACATTAAAATCTGATGTTAGTACCGCCACAGTTCGCCGCATGTCCTGTTTTACCAGTCTGTCCAGCCTACGACGTCCGACATCTGTAATGAGGGGTGGCCGCCCAATCCCTCGACGTATGGAAGAGATTTAATCTTGGTTTCGCCACTGATTGAACACCCGACAAGCCGTGCAGTTTCCGAAATGCTCGTGCCGAGCCTTCGGGCCATCAGAATGTGCCCTCTGTTAAACTCAGTTAGATCGCGCGCCTTCGCCATTCTAAACACGGATAGCACGCTCACTGATGTGCCTGGGTGATTGTTGTGTACTCACGAGTAGCCGGTGCTCCCTGGAGGGGAGGGACCTGCGCAGCTGGTGCTGCAGCTCCGTGACGAGCGCTCGCCGCCTCTGCTGGAGGTCCTCGTCTGGAGGCAGCGACGCTGGGCCGGAGTCGGGAGGGGGGCAGCGGCCGTGACGTCAGCGAGGACGACACTGTGGCGCCGATGGCGAACTGGCGAGGGGGCGCGGGCGTCGGCTGGTCTGTAGGCATACACCGGTATTTGCATCTGTCATTTTTGCCCTGAGGTGAATATTCATACTGTACCCTGTTCACCCTCAATTGGCGGCTCAAGGTCATCTTCCCGTTGCCCCGCAGCCCCTCCGTTGTATACCCTTCCGCACAGACCGCTGTGTCCCTGTACGCGGTGGGTAATTTGTCAGAGGAGTGGGGATAGAGCAGTGACCTTGAGCCGCCATTGTTCAGGCAGCGTCCATGCTCGGCCTAGGGGGAAGGGGTTTGGCAGAGAGCTATGGTGGGCTACGTGGAAAAAGGGGGGCGGGGAGCCCGAGCTAAGCTACGTAGCTTTCATTCCTATTATCTGTCACAGTTAAAGTAAAATAAAGTTCTTAGAACAGCATATATATTTCCGTCATATAATTATGTACATATGTAATTCAAATACCCTACACAGCGAGGGGACATCCATAAATTACGTGAGGTGAAATAGGTGGGGGGGTTGTCTACGGCAATCTCACGCGAGGTTTTTGAAAAAAAAAAAAAACCACTTGGACTGTAGAGCTATAAAAAAATCTACAAATTGCGTGAAAGTAGATTTTAGGGGAGTATTTCGTCGAAAGTGGTGGTGCAACCGGATTTTGAAGGGTGAGACCCAACATAAAAAAGGTCTCAAAAAGTTCCGAGGGCGATTTCTAGGGAAGGGGGGCGAGTTCTCACGGACCCGTACTGACCAGAGGGGGGGGGGGGGGCGGCCAGATCTCACGAAATCTCACCAGAGAGGAGGGAGGTCAGGAAATCCGGAAAAACACCTCACATAATTTATGGATGCCCCCTGACATTGCCGCGACTTGAAGTGGTAGCGCGGCGCCTTCGAACTAACCGACATCACGATTCTTAAAAAACTAAACATGCCGAAGATAGACTCAAATTTGGTTAACTTCTGGAATCAATTGCGAAGAGCTAAGTGCCCCACAGGGGAACGGGGAAGGGGTGGGGGGTGTGCCTAGCCAAAAGCCACGTAAGACTACGTGGGGAGGGAGTGGGGGGTCAAGGGAGGCCAAAATGGAGCCACGTAGTTTATGAACGCTAACTGAATGGACTATAGTTGTTATCGACGGCGAATCATTATCTGAGGAAACTGTAACAAATCACAGTTCAGAAGGTCCACACCTTCGAATTTCTAGCCGAGATCTACTATCCATCATAATTTAACTAAAATACTAATTTGAAAAACTGAAAAATAATTTTTGAAACAAATTATTAAAACTGATATAAAATTATAATTTTTATAACAATTCCTATTGTAGACGAGTATTTTTTTTTAATGTTTTACGGACGTTTTACTATTTATTACAGCTAAACTAGCATTTTTTTTGTATGTGATTCAGGATAGCACCAATTTGCAACCTAAAAATATTGTCATTGGGCTCGACCCGGACAGAATAGAACAGGGCGCAGGGGGTTCACATGTTGCCGGTCCGATTGCTGGTACCGATAGATTCACTCCTGAAAAGGGCAGAGCTAACCGTCGAAATATCTTGAGGGGGGCGTCCATTAATTACGTGAGGTAAAATAGGGGGGGGGGCGGAGTGTCCGGTGAAATCTAACGAAACCTCACCAAGGGCGAGGCGGGGGGAGGGGGGCAACGGAAATTCTTATAGAATGGCAAATAAAGAAAAATAAAAAAATAAAAGAGTCTTAAAAAGTTGCGAGGTCCGTTTCTAAGGGGGGGGGGGGATCTGTCAAAATCACACGTCATTTTACAGGGGGAGGGGGTCCGACACCAAATCTCACGAAGTCTCACCAGAAGGGGGGAAACACCACACGTAATTAATGGACGCCCCCTGACCTGGTTGCCGTGTTACCTGCGAACCCGTCGTCCTGGTGGTAGGCGTCTGCGGCGACGGACCAGCGGCGGGTGTGCGGCTTGTGCTGTGTGGGCTGGCGCTCGATGCTGTGGTAGCCGTGGTCTGAGGACGCCGCGGTGCCCGTGCTGTCGCTGTCTGTGCCCGTGGAGCGGCCCGCGGGCAGGGAGGCGGGCCCGTCGTCGCACAGGGGAGACGGCACGTAGAACGACGAGGACGTGGGAGGCGGCGGCGAGCTCTCCGGCACCGACACCGCCTGACAACCACCAACCACGTAAGCTTCAGCGCTCTACACTGTCGGCATCTCAGGAAAATAGAAGAGGTTATAAATGATCGATATGTGCGCCCTATGTCACTTTTCACACATTTACAAGACAGTCAATTTCTCCCCACATAGGCGCGTTAATGTAACGCGCTTTCTTAGCACTTCCTGTTTACGGTATCCCCAGTTCCTTGCTAACTTACGTAGTCGATTATCTACGATTGCGTTTGAAATCTTCCCCGATCCAGTCCACGTTCGCATCAGACATGGTGCGAATATAAATATAGAGAGAAATCTTGTTCGAAAGATATAAAACATCGAGTTTGATTACATTCAGGAGTGCAAAATGTTTTCCTGCGATTTTTAGCCGCCATACTGTAAAAATTGAGACGACCGGTGAGGGGGGGGGGGGGTAAAACTTAACTACTGCAAACAGAACAAAACAGAGTTTTTCTACCAATCAATGAATTAACCATAGCTGTATGTTTAACACTGTAGTGGGAGTAGTCATACAATGAATAAAACGAGGTGGTAACTGCACTGCAATAAGTTTTGTTAATATGCGCGACAAGACCGCAGATGCTGAGCGTCTAGACTTGCAGTCGCTAAAGGGCGCTCTGCAAACCCTCGGGGAAGGTCGACAAACCATAAGCGGCTGTCTCCATGCGAACAATAGGAAGACCGTTCACCCACAAATGTTATTTTGAAGGGAGCGAGGAATAGCCGTAAACACTAAGGTGATCCTAGGCAGGTATTACGCCCGAGTGAACACCCCAATTATCAAGGATTAACGGCCCGATAGCGACAGCGGTTTCCCTCTGCCAGCGAGGAGGGAAAGTTATGGCCGAAGATGCCGCGATCAACGCTCAATCTAAGCCGAACAAAACTGGCCAATCTCCTTAAACAACACCTACAAAGTTTGGCGACATGGAGAGTGCGAGAGAGTGTTACCAAATAAAAATCTTGATGTTAGAAAATGTGATTGCTGTTCTTGAAATTCTGTCGACATATGGCCCGGGAAATGCTACGATTGGTGGTTCAAGAGGGCGCTGAAGAAAGAGAGGGGGTGTGTGTGTGTGTGTGTGTGTGTGTGTGTGTGTGTGTGTGTGTGTGTGTGTGTGTGTGTCGGGGGGGGGGGGGTAGAAGCGATCTTCAAACGTGGGAGACGGGTTCTGACGATTCCAACCATCATAATGTGTGATCACGGATCATGTGCTATCAGATTTCAAGGTAAACGTTTTGCAGCCCATATAAGGTTGTGTGAGCCGACTCCGGATGAGTCTGCTGCAATTAAAGCGGTTAAAGTGCTTCAAAGTGTTTATTACAAGTCACTGTTCGCCCGTATAACTAACCCCGTAACGCTTAGAGTACAGGGTCCCATCTATCGACTTGTAAGCCAGAGCTACATACTTGCAGACAAGAGCAAACTTTTACTAGCGAGAATGAACTATAGTGCTCACGCTTTGAATTAACGTATTGTACGGCGAACCCGATAGCTCCGAGTGCTTACTTGCATTGTAAAATCATTCTTGGATACCTTTGATATCCTTTTATTTCTATTTGGAGGTGATCAACTTTTGTAAAGTCACATTAAAATCAGAATGTAATGTTTTATTCGATTTTTAGCATTGTAGGGAAAGTTGTTGATTTTGAATTTTTGATTGTTTATGAAATAACGTTAAATGCATCTTTGCCCGTAAGCCATACGTCTAGCTTGTACAGCTATGCTTTAATTGTAAAGAGGTGTGAATTTATAAATAAATATTTTTTTAAAATCAATTTTAATTGATTATTTAAATAAGACAACCAAAACCCTGTCCCATTTCAATATCTCATATGTAATAGATTCACAAAATCTCGAGAGTAATTTGCAACAGGGGAAATGGGTGACGAAACTAAACACAAAATAAGAATGTTGAATCAGCAACTTATCAACAAACCTGATGGAGCAGAAACACAGCTTCACGATTTAAAAAAAAAAAAGAGCAAGTGTTTTTGAAAATCCCTTTAATCAGTATGCACAGAAAACACGTTCATTGCGGATGAAGGACATGGCTCGAAAATTTTACTTTTTTTGTCGCGATGAGTTTGTTTCTGGTTATGTTTTAAGTGACGGTTTATTTGTATATCTCTAATATAATTATTTCAACAAGCACCATTGTCTCTGTATAAAACCAATTATTTTTGTATAGCACACGGTCTAAATGGTCGCGAATTTTTCGGAATAGATATTAGTAAACGTCAAATAAATGTTTACATTTTAAGCTATGCGTCCTCAAATAAGGGCCCGTGAAACTAATATCGAGGCAAGCCCGTACAATAAGATTGGTCTTTCACCAACGCAGGTAACAAATAGGACCTTTGCAATGGGCAAGTAGTCCTCTATCTACCCTCATAGGAGCTGGTAGTGGTGATGAAACTGGACAGTAGCGTTTTAATCACTGTGGCAAAATACGTCACCGTCGTTTGTAACACCTCTTGTACAGTAATGCACCCCAGCTGCTATACAGTTTACAGAAACCTGTTAACTTGAAAACGCCGACAACTTATCGAAGCAGAACCAGGTTGTAGAGGTGTTTATCACGTTTTGCACTCTTCACTCCCCTTATATTGAACAGCATTTAGGCAAACACTTTTTGCGACACACTAATAATAGCTAGTTACACATCCAGCGTAAAATACTAGACTGTAATCCTCAGCAACGTTTCCCAATGACGCTGCCAGATGTCAGAGTAGACGGATGAACGAATACATCGCTTCACCTCGCTCCATCAAACACGAGCACGATTCAAGTAGGACGATGAATATATTTTTTCTGTGCGCAGACCCTAATCGGGACTTCGAGTGTTATCCTCTGTAATCTCCACCACGAACATCCACATAATACATGTTCCTGTTCCGCTATACTCCCCTGTACTTTTGTTTTCAGTTAGCATCCGCCAAGTACAGGGCGTTCGCCGGGAAACGCAACCCACTGTTAGCGCTACAAGGAAGAAACTGCTCGCGGCGAGCGAGCGTTCAGCTCCCGGCATTGTTCGACCGTCGGCCGCGGACTATTTCATAAACTTGTATGTGCTAAGCATTTAAATGTGTCGTAATTCATTAGCTTACCTTATAAAAGATGCTGGAAGTGTTGACACTCTTGTGTAATGCACATTTCACATCTTCTGAACATATTTCGAGACACACGCTGCCCTAACTGACTTAATGATTTTTTGGGTGACTGTTCTAGTCGAAAAGCGATATCGTCAATTTTCTCCTCTGTGAGAATACGGTTGACCGACAGTCTCTTTTTGTTAAAAAATGAACCCGTTTCTCTTACTTTTTTAACCAGACGCAGAATTGTTGATTTAGCTGGCAGTAAAGCGCCAGGATATTCGCGACGAAATTTACTGCGACACTTTTTAAACGACTTCTTCTTCACATATGTATCGTAGAGAAATATTCTTTGTTGCAAACTGTAACGTACCATAATTTTACTCACACTCAAACA
The DNA here is from genome assembly GCA_031002005.1 of Vandiemenella viatica. Lineage (NCBI taxonomy): Eukaryota > Metazoa > Arthropoda > Insecta > Orthoptera > Morabidae > Vandiemenella > Vandiemenella viatica. Next base: position 168,827,376 of record JARYHS010009186.1, on the reverse strand, counting down.
CGGTAAGATTAGTAAGAGTATGAAGCCCCAAACCAGCCAAACCGCAAAGAAACGTTTATTCACAACACTGATTAATAAGAGACTGAAGTCACAAACTAGCTACAATGCAAAGAAACCGTTCTTAACAATGTAAGGGTCACTGCACTGCACTGTTGGGGCAGCGGAGGTGTTAAACAGTGCGGTGATTCACGGTGCCGCGTGGCGGAAACTGCTGGCACCGCTGTCCGAGCAAGTTGCCGACGGCAACAGACTGGGAGGGTTGCGTTTTCCGGCGAACGCCCTGTATATGTATATACCTCCACATAGCAGCAGAACTATCAGTAAAGTAGCATATCAGACACCAAGCCGGATTCATTCACAAAGCAAGATACAGGTAGCGTGGAAAAATTACAGGCCTGCTTCACACAGGTACCATATTTGGCGTTTTTAACGCTGTAGTGAAAAGATTTTTGCACAGTAGATTCTCAGGACGATTTTTTTTTTTTTTTGCTTATGGCTTTACGCCTAATCGACGTAGAGTCATTAGAAGCGAGAAAAGAAGGGAGGCAGCAACGGAAACGAATTCGGCCACGGCATTTTTGAAGGAACCATCCCAGCATTCGTCTGGAATGATTTCGGAAAATCACGGAAAACCGAAATATGGATGACCGGACGGGGATTTGAACACGCATCATTCCAATTGCAAGGGGATAGCGTTACTGCACAGCCACCACGCTTCATCAGGATAACTGAATTATTTCCGTAGACATACACATACAAGGAATGTAGTCCGAGAGCACTACCCAACGATTATGTAAGGAGGCAAAGTAGCTCAAATTTATATATTAAGCACGTCCGTATCTCCTTGACATAGTGACCGGTATACCACAGTTAAGTGTTCAGAACATCGGCAACCAAGACAGTTTCATGTCTTAGTTACAAGCGAGGTATATAAGATTTCCTTGCATCGTCCTTCAGCGAGACCGCTAGTAAAATTTTCAACGGCAAGCACTAAGTACTTTCAGTTTTTCAATAACGGATTATAGCATCCCCTAGCTTTCCTTGAAGCTTTTTTTGCGTAACGTTGATTTCTGTTCCCTCTGGTTTTATCGCCCATAACGTGAACTTTTAACTCTTCTGATACGACCGCGATGGAGCATACATTTTCTATTAAAGGTGTAATTGAAAGAATCATTGGCTTCTCAACAAGACAGCAATTAGCACTACAGGGAAGGAGAAAGTTATTATGTCTGCCAAATTGTGGCCGTAGGAAAGCGAGGGTGGAGCGCACGAGAGAATCTTCCAATAAACGCCAATCATTCTGCCAATTCAGAAGTTGTAACATCATTTAGTTTCTGTTGCCGTCAAATACTTCACCTGTACGCTACGAGGGTGATAATTTGGAAGCGAATCTGGGGATTTTCTGTCAGCACCTCAGAACAATGTTCCACTTACTGAACAAGTCAAATTTTCGTAGCGAACACAGAGGAAAGATTAGCTTAATTGTCATGCGAATTTTACAAAACTTTTTAAAAATATTTTCCATTAGTTCGCATTTTTTTTTTTAAACGAAGATTTTTTTTATTTGGATTGTAGTCGACGAGGCCTTTACAGCTAAGATAGGACTATAAATAAGAAACATTAAGGTAATCGGCAGAAAATTTCAGGAGGTCTGATAAAAAAATACGAGAATTTTGAATTTTTTTTTTTTTTGCTTATGGCTTTACGCCTCGTCGACGACGAGGTAATTAGAGGGGGAATAGGACTGAGCACAAGGAATGGGAAGGAATACAGCCATCGACTTTTGAAGGAAGCATCCTGGCATTCGACTGGAGTGATTTGGGACGCTAATTCCGGACGGGGATTCGAACCGGCGTCTTCCCGAATGCGAGGCCAAAGCGTTAACCGCTCACCCACCACGCTCGGTCGCTGTATCTTGTTTATCAAGCGGATTGTTTTTTTGTGTGTTGGTAGCACTTTTAGTAACATACGTTGGCGTGCGATAGACCAAGATGTACTGTACTGGGTTTGGCGATTTTTTTTTGTACGGCAAAATGTCGGATCACAGTGTTTTGTCTTAAAAACTGAATTACGAACAGCGAAGCATCGAAAATGTTAAAGAAAACCTTTGGCGACGATACAATGTCACAACCACGAGTTTATGAAGGATTCTAACGCGTTCAGCAATGTCGAGAAGGTATCAAAGATGACGCGAGGACTGTCCATTTTAATACGTTAATCAGCGATGAAAACGTGGAAAACGTGGAAAAAAAATTAAACAGATTATGCTTGATAATAGAATAATTACTAAGATAGGTTGTCAAAGAAATATCACTAGTTCTGCTCAATATCTGTGAGAAAGTCCGAATTATTTTTTTATTTTTTGTTGAGTGAACTCGTGGTTTTTGCACCATGGCAACGCACCGCCGCAAACCACTTTGCTTATCCAATAGTTTTTGACGAAAAACAACACCGCTATGACGCCGCAACTACTCTGCACCACACGTGTTTCCTGAGACTTTTCCTCTTTCCCCAGACCCAAAGGACCCTAAAAGGACAATGTTTGTTTAACAATAGAGAAAATAAAGGCAAAATCTTTCAAGACATATCTAAAGAGGCGTTCTATCGGCGTTTCTCAAACTGGAAACTGCGTTGCGATTACTGTATAATATCAAAGGGGGACTACTTTGAACGTTAAATAAATGCTTTCAAAAATAATTAAAAATTCTCGTTATTTATTCATCACACCTCGTACGAAGGGACCACCCGACATTATCCTAGAGCGATCCCTTAAAATTTTGAAAAACTGAATGGCCGTACCGCGTATCGAACCCACGTCCTCCCAGACTCGAGCGTTAACTGGTCATCCATCAAGAATCGTTTAGTACAGAGATTGAACTAGCTATATACAATTCGGCGATTACTTTTACGAAACGCACTAACTGAATAAGTTTCTATGTTTGGTGAAATAAATAATCACCCGAGGAACTAAAAGGATGTTCTTATTGAGTTTTTGTGTCTATTACACCTTCAGCCCGCAAGTTTAGCCTGTTAAGTTCAAACATGAGCCGCTGCGATTGTGGAGAGAATCTTTAGCGGCCCACAAAACACCAAAAGGAGAGCTAAAAAAATAAAAATATCTGAATAAAAATATCTGAAAAAAAAATATTTTAATTACACTGCAGCAATCACCGACACTCTTGTAAATTAAATTTTAAAAATATCTAGTAAAACCATGTAAGCTGGTAATGTGAATGCGTATTTCCTTTTTTCTTTAATTAAACTTCACAGCTCGTAGACGTAGAAACTGGAAAGAATTTACCCATGACGTTTAGAATAAACCATCTCAAAATTGTCCTGGCGTGATTTCGGAAAAACCGAAATCTAGATGGTGAACCTTGGATCTAAAGCGCGTCTTCCTCATCGCCACGTCCGAACGTTAAAACACTCATGGGGGTGGGAGGGATGTCCGAGCCAGGCCACCTAGCTTTCCTTTCATAACATTTTTTACAGTTAATATGAGGAATAGAACATATAACAGCATGTGAATATTTATTTCACTCAGTTACTTATCTCCGTATGTAATTTACAATAGTATGACAAGAGCTACGTGCTACGTGGGGGTGGGGGGGGGGATAGAGGTAAAAGCCACGTAGCAGGAGGGATTCACAGGAGGCCAAAATGGAGCTACGTGGTTTATGCACGCTCCCTAAGCCATGTAGTTCCATTTTGATCTCCTGTGATACCCCCCTCTCCTCCTCTTATTCATATAGCCTGATGTGGCTTTTGCATCTACCCCCTCCACCAACGAGCCCCCCACCCCGCGTAGCACGTAGCTTTTTTCCCTATTGATTCCAGAAGACATTTTGTACTGTTATCTCTTATCAGACTATCGTAAATTACATACGGAGATAGTTACATGCGGAAATAAATATTTACATAGGTTGTGTGTTCTGTAGCTCATCTTAACTGTGACAAATAATATTAAGGAAAAGCTACATGGCCTGGCTCAGAAACCCCCTTCCCCCCCTACCGCACGTAGCCCAACCTAGCTCTCCCAGCCGAACATACCCCCACTCCCCCCTCTTTTAGATCAAGCCACGTAGTTTATGGACGCTCCCTAATCTTCTCAACGCACCATGTACTATCACAGAATACTTCATTACGAAACAGGAGACGTAACTAAAATATTTCGCAAACAGTTCTAGAATTCACCGATGCGAGATCAGGAGCGTCATAAACTTCGTAACGTCAAGCTGAAAGTACCTTTTTAATCATGTTCAAAATTTAAAATTGCAAATTGTGTTATGTTAAAACGGGAGGATGGAAAATATGATAGGTCGTGACAAGTGGGGGGGAGGGACTTGAAAAAATGAACTTTGTGGGATTTAATTTTTGACTTTACACCTCGTCAACGTCGAGGTCATTAGAGGCGGGAAAGGACTGGGGGTAAAGAACAAAGAAATTTAGCCATGGTCTTTTGAAGGAACCATCCGGTATTCGCCCAGAATGATTTGGGGAAACCATTGAAAACCGAAATCTGGATTTTTTCGCAAAAATTTGTATTCAGAGAGGAATGGTAAGAGTAATTGACGGAATTTGTATAGTGTGAAACAAGAACCACGTAGAGGGAACAGTGTGGTCGGAGAGCGCATGTAAGAACCAGCGTCCGCCGTTTTGAATTCAGCCTTCGACAGTAGCTCTTATCGCTACACAAACGGCCAGCCTCGCATCCGGAATAAAACGAAACCGTGGAGGCCGCCAAGATTAATCTGCTGCGCTCTGTGCTCCCGCATAAATCAGCCTCCCCGTTATGAAATGTAAACTCTGATACAACACTGTGCTGCCGCGATAATCCGTTCTCTCTTTGCACACCGTTTTTAATTTTCAACTCAAATGGTAAAATCTTTCATAAGGGGGCGTCCATTAATTATGTGAGGTGAAATAGGGAAAGCGGGAAGGGGGGGGGAGGCGTTGGGTGAAATTCCACCCAATCTCACGGGGGGGGGGGGGGAGACCTACGACAATCTGACGTGAGGCCGAAAAACGACGCGGATGACGACTTTGGGGGGGGGGGGGAATAAGGTCTAGACATTACGCGGATATCGCGTTTGTGTAGGGAATAACCGCTCTCGGAAGCAGGAGAGCTTAAAAAAAAAGTGTTCGACTAGATTTAATCAGAGGGGGGAGGGGGGAGAGGGGAGAGGGAGGGGCGGGAGGGGTCCGGAATTCCGGAAAAACACCTTACGTAATTAATGAATGCCCACTAAGGATGTATGACTGTATCCTGTTTCTAATGCTCGTGTTTATCGTACTGTCTGAGCACTGATATTTAATGTCTAATATGAAACTGGTTTCACCCTGGTGATTTCACCCTTACAGGTTGTGAACGCTTAATAAATTTCTTTTTTATTTATTACACTCGATGCTTTCCCCATCCCTTACTATAAAACCAGAACCTAGTGTAAGCCGCATAAAAATATGATACTGGCATAATGCCTAATTTTTCTACAAAATGATATACTAACGTTTTTTTGTCCAAGGAGTCCATAATATCCTTATACGTTATTAGTTTAAAATGTAGGTTATTTCCACAGTATAGAGATTCTTCCCAAAATTGTTCTTAAATAAACATGGCGTTAACAGCGATTGGTCATGTCTTAAGATTAAGAGTTTACGGCTTTGTACTGTGAATAAAGAGGCTTTGGCGACTACAGATTAAAAGTTTCAAAAAACGTACCACACAGTCACGTGATTGATGTTCATGGTGAAACGATCACGCGTATAATGCAAGAAATGACCAAATTCTCCGTATGGCTAACATTTCTAAAATTTTGTACAAATCCATTGTTTTTTATTTACGAACGTTGTAGTTACAAAAAATTATGAAGAAGATTGCTCCATAAGTAAGAAATAAAAGAAGATAAACAGCCGATTACCCAAAGAAATTACGTTAAGTTACAGTTTTTCTCAATATGAAGAACAGAAAATTCGAAGCATGTAGTTGGTTAACCGTATAAGTTTCTGTCCGTCTTTTGGTGAACTCTTCAGCTTTTAATGTTAACTTTGTCTATATCCAATACTGTATTTGGCTTCTATATTCATTATTTTTCAGGTTTTCATGTATTTAATGTATTATCCTTGTACAATTACTGCGTCAAAGTGAAAGTACCTCATGCTTGTACAAACTAGAAGTACTTCACTCATATTTTTATTTAAATAATCTATGGACCATAGCCCTATGTATCACAGCTGACTTCATGGGCTCTTGTATGTTTCCCCGGGTTGAATTTTCTTCCGATTGCGATAATCGCCACCAAAATTAACTATCCTAGCATCGATGGAAATTAACAACTTCTGCGGACGTCTTTACAAGAATAGCAACGTTGTTCACCAAATAGTTTCACCTTAGTATTCTCCCGTCACCGCCTTGAGAAGGGGTTACTGCTGGTTGACAATGCTCCCCGCTGTTCCGAGGCCAACACGCCGGAGGGGAGAGAGTTAACTCCAGTGCTGAGGAGAGCTCCAAATTCAATCCAACACCACGAAAAAGTTTCCGTAGGAGCGATTCAGTTTATAAACTACAGACGAAAGTCGAAAGAAGCAACGAGAGGAAATCTGCAGAACCGTATCTTCTTCGGTAACGGAAATCGCTGAATACTTCGTTATTAGGGAAATTTGGTTAGCTAAGAAATGCGCCAACTCTTTTGACACTACGTCATTTAGAAGATATACTGAAAGTACTTTTCTCTCGCGATGAATAGGTGAAATACAATGTCTTAAGTACTGTATATGGTAATTTTTTAAAAAATAACTTTTAGTGAAGGTTAAATTATATGCTACTACTTTTAATTGTATTCACTTTTTCATCCTCAAACCACAGAGTTCAGAAAGATGTGTATAGTTCTCTATTGCAGTTCTGTCTAGCTAGCCAAATAACAGTACACAATTCGTGCAGAAAATTTCAATGCAGGATACTGTCAAATTACAACGTGTATAGTATAACAACGTTATCTTACTATCTGCCAAAACGTTATTTCTCTCTCGCATAAAACGTTTATTAAGACTAACTGGTGTCTTTTACATATCTATAGAGAGAAACATTCATTTTCAGTCTCGAACACTTTTGTTGATCTAGAGGAACAAAAAATGTAACGTTCTCCGATTGGGCATCATGATATCATTTATTCAAGATGAAGTTAGGTACTTCATATCTGAACTTTACTAAGCCTATCGGGTTTCTTTTACGGAATGTTCGTAGCTAGATTACCACGCAACGCTGGGAACATTTGTTACAACAGAGAATATGAAGAATGAGTTATTTTAAAAGCTTTCTCTCAGATAGAAATTTCCATAACCTACGGAAGTTTCACTGTTTGAAGCACAGAATTCACCATGTATAATAACTTTCAGCTAGTAATTCAAGTACCAGACATACTTACCAACACAGAAAACGTGCTAACCCCTCCAAACTTGAAATCAAGAGCCAATTTATAGTTGAGATGTTATTTTCGTGTAAGTGTATTAATCGTAATTATTCCTCTATCATCTACCCTGGAAACATGGTTAACATATCACTATACTTTCTTCAGCCTCCTATCCTCTTAACCATGTCCTTTACCGAATTAGTTCACCGATAATTCCAAAGACACAAACTGTCTCCATAAACACCCCTCCAGGGGTCCCATTATCATCTCACCATCTCGCCACATTCAAATAAAGGTCCGATGATGATTCTTTAGCCACATTCCAATAAAAATCCGTTCGTTAACCTCTAACAAAAACAACAACAACAACAAAACAAATAAAATAGCATTATTGTTTAATTAACCGCAAAAATGAAACGAAAGCTTCTCATGTTGATTCGCAACTTATGAGCTACATAGGATGCAATTATTTTCGTTTACATAAAGAATGTAATCGATATTGAAGACAAATTTCAAACTAATAACGCTTTTGAGATGGCCCTGCTTGCGAAAATGATAAATTGACAACCCTTACGGCCACTCAAGTCTTAATATCCAGTGAATCATATATATCACATCTATAAGGTGTTTTTTCTTTTTGTCAAAGCCATTATCTCCCTTCATACTTAACCGAAATCTATGAATGAGGTGTCATTTTAAAGCTTATGGCCTCCACTTTGGTCATCATATTTTAAGAAAGGAATTTTTCTGAATTAGACCCTTAAAGGGCAAAAATGTCAATATTTCTAAAATGCTGTTTTTTGATGACACGAGCCATTTATCTCCTTCGATATCTACCCGAAATAGATAAATGAGGTATCATTTTAAAGATTAAGGTCTCCGCCGTGGTCACATCATATTTTAAGAAAGTAATTTTTCCAAATTCGACCCTTAAAGGACAAAATTATCATTATTTCGATAACCCATTTTTTTGTCACGAGCTATTTATTTCCCTTGATATCTAATCGAAATCGAGACATGAGGTATTGTCTCCGCTTTGATCAAATCATATATTAAGGATTGATTTTTCTGAATTTGTCCCTTAATGTCGCGCGCATGAGACAGTTCAGAGCAAAGCCGCTAGATAGCAGTAGCCTGTATCACAGAGATATTAATAAACTGCTTCACTGGCGTCAAGTTTTGCTAAGTACCTATTACATTAAAAAAATAAAAACAATTGAAACAAATGATGCGGTTCTTCTTTCATTTTATTAAAAACTCCCAACATTACTATTCATTGTATTCGCCAAATTTCCGTATGGGTCATCTATTCGTCCTCTACTTGAAAGAATCTAAACAACGATATGGGATTCGCCCCGCCCCTCTTTAAGCGTACAACTTATTGCCGTGAGAGACTGTACTGACCGGCTCGTGCACGGAGAGCGCCCTCCTCTTGCGCAGCCCTGCGTGCAGCCTGCGCAGCAGGGGCACTGCGCTGGGCTGCTGCTGCTGTGGCCTTGCGGGCGTGGTCTCCACCACGGACATGGGCCTCGGCGTCTTCTGCTTGACGGGCTGTAGCTGCGGCCCCCCTGACCCCTCCAGCAGCCGCTCCTGGCCGCCGCCCCTGTCTGACGACGGCGTCGTGAACGAGGAGCACCGTCGCCGCAGTCGCCGCCACCGCTGAGAGATGCTCTTGTTCCACAGCGCCAAGTCTGAAACAACCAAGCCGCGCTCATCAGCTTCCAGTATCCCGCATTTACATGATGCTAGTTGTCTTGCTGCACTCTCGAGACTCGGTTCATGACCAACGTTTGGCGTGCGAGTTCGACCAACAAGTCGAGTTAGCGGAGTGAGCAGAGACATTAAAATCTTCAGAACTGCATGGAAGTGAACAAATTCTGGGGAATTTTGAGACTAAAAGTTATAAGAACAAGGAATAGAGATGCTGCTATTTAAAAAATTGGCTCATTACGGTGTCATTATATATATAAACAGCAGCTCTTCAAATTGAGATACAGTTAGGGACTGTACAGAAACTACGTGGCTCGGTCGGGGGGCGGGGAGGGGTTAGCTGGAAGGCTAAGCTGGGCTACGTGGGGGGGGTGGGGGGAGTTCAGAGCCAGGCCACGTAGCTTTCCTTTCATAAAATTTTCCACAGTTAAAATGAGGAACTTAACTCACAACAGCGTATGAATATTTATTTCCCCTAAGTTAATTATCTCCTTATGTAATTTACAATAGTCTGACAAGAGAAAACAGTACAAAATGTCTTCTGGAATCAAAAGGGGAAAAACGGCTACGTACTACGTGGGGGACGAAGGGGGTACTACGTGGGGGAGGGGGGGGGTGTTCACAGGAGGCCAAAATGGAACTACGTGGTTTATGCACGCTCCCTTAGTCTTAAATGATTTCCGTAACTCTCTGCATCTTCAATTGCAACATCAATCAAAAAAGTTGCTGAGACACTTACAGCGTTTCTTTTTGATATCCACTCTTTTACCGATTTTCGGCATTCTTTGTTTTATTATCCTTCATCACTCAACGTTATAATTAACAAATCAACTACAATACTAATTTCTTCTTGTAATATGGACATACTTTCAAGAAGATCACAACATTCGACTACTGTCCTGAGTGTGTACAGTCTTCAAATTATCACTAGCATGCTAGTCGAATCTCTTACCCCCACCATCGACGCTCCTGCCTACTGTCGTACCAGGCAACTCGCATCACGTGATCGCGGTCTCAGGGAAAGGTCTTTCTTACAAAGATTCCAGTTTCGTACCCATCCACCTATAAATTTACTAACCATTAATATCACAGTCACCTCTGGCAAAGCTTACTTTTATCTATATACAATGGGACAATACTACTTGTAGCTGTAACTGCACCTCGTATCGTACCCGTTATATAGAGCAGTGGTCGACAACCTTTTCCTATACGCGACACACCATTATAAAATCAACTTTATTTGAGTGTACAAACCCGAAACACGTAAGAATGACACGCTTATAATAGAAAAAACAGTGGGTTGCGTACAATTAAAAATCAGGTACTTTTATGTTACTATCAAAGTAAATAATTGTCTCAGACCTTCAATGTGAGAAAAATGTGTCAATACCAATTTAAAAAATTAAAACTAACAACTACTGTGAGTAAATAATTAACATTAAATTTCTTAGAATATGACAGCACGCAACAAGCCACGGCACATGAGACACAGAAACTGGAATAAAATAAATAATTAAAAATACTCCATAGTTAATTCCTTAGAACAGGTAAAATTTCGCTTCACACACTTCACTTTGTGGCGGAACACTGGTAGCAGACTACTATTACAGAACTATTTCCAAACCCCCACCACATCTCGCACGGCTCGTGACGTCATGTCAAGACAGGACTGATGATGGCCTTGTCAGCTTGAGCCTCGTTTTAGTAGCTAATGAATATTACACTTTGTGAATTAGACTATTAGTTATAGTTTGATACATAATTCAGTGGAGCCGAATTTGTAAAAAAAAAAAAAAAAAGATTTTCTTGTATGTGAATATGCTGAAGGCTACGATTTTTTTTTCTTATGGCTTTACGCCTCGTCGACGTAGAGGTCATTAGAAGCGGGAAAGGACTGGGGGCAACGAACGGAAGGAATTAGGCCATTGCCTATTTGGAAGAATTATCCCGGCATTAGCCTGGAGTGATTTTAGAAAACCATGGAAATCCAAATCTGGATAGCCGGACGAGGTTTCGAACCCGCGTCTTCCCGAATGCAAGGCCAGAACGTTACTGCTTACCGCCACGGTCGGCGAGGGCTAAGAGGATAAAAGTTCCGGATCATGAGTAAATGTATCCCAAAGTAGATCAAAACAGCTAACAAGTACAAAGCTGGTTCGGCTTTGTAGATTACGGCAGGAATTAGCGAAATAAAATTCGATAGGAGAGAATTTATCTACGAGTTAGAAAAATATTGTTTCAATGAACGTTGAAGAGCCCAATAAATAAATAAAATCCAAACACGACTGGATTCGCAGCAATATAGGCGGTTACATGGTCTCCCATCATTAGAAAGTTCGAAAGGAGGAAAAAAAAATTGAAATCCTTGTAAATATTTAAGATTTTTTTAAAAAGAAAAATGTGAGTACTGAAATAAGGCTTTTATAAATCAAACGAGTGTCAATGAACCGTATTCACGAAACAACTACGACTGCTTAACTGGACCATCGGCCAACCCCAATTTTTTGTTGCAAAATTGGTATTTGTCCCAGTCAGCCATACGGCTGGCTGCAATTACAATTATTATATTTGTTACGGTGTATAGTTGTCATACCATAATGTTTGTTTATGCTCTAGCACAGACAGTAGAATACTGACAAAAAATCCAATTAAATTTACCCATGTCCCATACCGGGCTCGAACTGTCGACCCTTGCAATGTGAGCCCCTAAGCTACAAAAGACGGCGTCTCTTTCTATTAACACGTTACTTTAAGCTGTGTTGCATCAAAGAAATGCAGAGCAACAGTAAAAACCAACTATACTTACTACTCCTCCGGTCAATAATTTTAAAAAATCTTTTAAGCTGAAAAACCTTAGCGCGACTTTATAATAGCGGGAACGGATTGAAGTTAACCGAAAATATATTAACCATCCAAGGTCGGGTTCCTAAAATCGTCCATGGCTAGTAAGTAATCTCATACGAATAATACAGATTTCATTACTATATTAGCATTGGCGACAAATACAACTTAGCAATTTTCGTTTAGATTTATTGGCAACAATGCTTCGAGCTACAATATGATTCAGCGCAATCATATAGTGGTTCATCAAACTTTCGAAACAAAAAAATAGTAGACAAATTCAAGAATATAAATCTTACTGGTAAATAAATACTGATTTATTCCCAGCGTTGTTCAAGAAAAGAGACTTAAAACAGCACGCTCAGATTGTAAATTCCACTACAACAGATACCAAGTTGCTTTTGGGTCTGGCATTCTAAATGTAGTGACAATGATTCCCACTCCGGCAGTCCAGATTTCTATTTACGATGGTTTCGCTAGATCACTCCAGATTCCTTCCAAAACCACGTCAAAATTCGTCTCCTGGAAATACAGGGACCGTATCGAACTAGCTCCCATTGCTGTGAGCCAAATCTCTGTTTCTACCACGAAGGAAACATTGCAGAAACAAATTTTATCTCGTGGCGCCATCTTCTTTGAAACGGATTTTAGTCTAAGCGGGGAAAAATTTCTGCAGATTTTAAGCCAAGTGGTTACGAAGGCGCGAGAACAAGAGTTATATTTAGATCAAACTGCAATCACTAAAGGCGTATCATGAAGGAACATTCAGAGCCTTCCTCTTCCCTTCATCACTGCTTCACAAATACGTTCAGACTCGGGATTAATATTTCTTACCGATCGTCCTCCATTGGGCAAACTGACGTTTGGAACAAAACCGTACACTTATGCCATCTTAACTAAAATTTCTTAGAGAGGAAGTTTCATCGAAGTTTGATGAAAGAATACAGCATGCCTCAAACGTCGATCAAACAGTATTATCATCGTGTTGTTACAGACTGGGCTCTGACTACATTCCGGTTTTTGTAAAATTAATGTGTAATAATGCACCATCTAACAGATTGTTTTAACAAATTATCTTTCTTAATATTGTCATGTTATCTGTTATGAGCTGTTAATTAAAACCATATCGCAGTCAATTAACAGAGGCGGTTCAAGGTCTATCTGCGCTATCCCCACTCCACTGCCCTTAACCCTATGTGCGAAGGGGAAAGAGGGCCCGCCAACAATTTTGCCACACTTTTTCATGGACATAGAGATCTGTTCGTAGTGATTGAAAGAGGCAGAGGGTGGTGACGAGCGGGGCAAAAGGGACATGACCTAGGCCGCCAGTTAAGGTTTAAGTCGGTACGTGTTTCTGCCGAAGAATATTTCTTTCTTCTTTAATTCTGAACAGAAAAAAAAGAAAACACAAAAAGCAACCAAAAAAAACCCAACCCATTTAAACTTTCAGACCAAGTTCAGTAGATGATTTATGTGAAGTAGGATTAATGGCGATAACCAGTTAAATGTCCCTGAAGTGATGGTGTTCGAAACATGGCACTCACGAAAACAATGTAAATTAACATTAAATAGTGAAATCTTCGTACTCCCTACTGTTCCGTGAGTTGTCAGTAATAAACCTGGTCCAGGTTGTGTGTATCGCGATACACGTAAAACTGCATTCGCCCGCAAAAGATGAAGACGTCAAAAACATGGCGGTAATAAAAGTAAATTAAAAATAAGGGAAAGTGCCTTGTACTGTAAAATTCTAAATCAGATCGCAAAGCAGTCAGCGTGTTTTGTAAGTTTTAATGTTGAAACCAGTATTAGTCGAGGCTGTAGTTAGGGAGAAATACTACCTGAACCCGAATGACAACAGACATTCTATAGTACCGCGTAAGGAATATGGTTTACTAGCTTATTTAATGCGGATGAAAGTAGTTACATGTGTAAAGAATCTATGCAGTCAGGACTAGAATTATAACCAACAGCGTACGACAATGGATCTCAGTGTTAATTTTTAGGTCTCCTTTATTGGTTCAATATTACTGACATCTTAATATCACGATTTGCAGTATTCCCATTCTGGTCCAGGTCACAATACAACCAAACGCATCCTCTGATAACATTGCTTGAAATCATAGCGTCTTTCACACGCGTAAGAATACGTTCACGATATCAAGATCTGTAGCAGAGCAGACATTTCCCGCAAAATTTTGCAATGGAACAGTGAAAGGGTGGGGCGACTTTTCCGGAAAAGGAGAGTGCTAAACGTGAAGAGGACACTATAAGGAAGCAGTTAATCCAAATTTCAACAGGTCAGTAACAGTCTTTCACTGGTGGAGAATGTCCCACCCCACCCCAGTGAAATTTAATTTCTAACGACTACAGTAGTTTCTCAAAAAATTATTAGCTTACAAAATTAAACTAACCTTTATCTTCAACGATACAGCTTCAAGTTGATTCCTGTCTAGCCCACATCTTCAGACGTACCCAGAGAAAAAAATTAACTGCTTGTTTTAGTATTGTAGGGTCACACACAAAACTTAAAACTTCTATCAACGTTAGATAACACCCACAACTAGCTGCAAATTTTGGATTTAAGAAGTTCTTGTTCCTTTACTGTGATTTTTAATGATTTTATAACATTCCTTAGTGCGTATCTCAAGTTCACTTTTGAACTTTTATCTCTTCTACTACTCAGTTCATACAACTAGAAACGAGTCTAACAAACTAAGCTAGTCAGCTTTATCAATAGCCTTAAGTCTTTCCAAAAGCGGTGGATGTGAACGGTGCCACATGGAATACATCCAATCGTAGACTGGAAAAATCAAATTATCTATATGCAGCTTTATAAGAGCCCTTTGAAGATGCTGTCCTTTACCAAGAGATACCGCAAAAGAATCAGCAGCGAATTCCATTTCTCTGCTCCATATGTTGAACAGAAATCCTATAACTGCATCTATTGGTGAAAATATGTATCGGGAAACTATGATTAAGCCAATAAGAATAGGTCGTTCTGTAATAAACCCGAATGCACGATACATTGGATCATATTTTAACATTAAACCAAAGACCAAGAAAACCAACAACGTGCTTAACTGCACTGCAATAAAGTGCTTCCAAAAATGATTCAGTTTCCAGTGTCCTAATTCATGACCCAAAACAGCCAACACTTCATCTGTATCACACCCTCTCTCCTGATTTTGACGCGTGTAACCTTTCAAGAGCGTATCAAAAATTATAATTCTTTTATTCTTATAGAAGCCGTCAAAGTAGGCATTACTGTGAGCTGAACGCTTAGAACTTTTAACAACATACAGTTTACTTAGTGGAAAGTCAATGCTTGCAGCTAATTCTTCAATTTTAGTTTTCAGCTCTCCGTCACGCAGTGGGGTGTAGCTGCTAAACAAAAGAGTAACGTAATATGGATAAACAAAAATCACGATAGCACTCATTATTACTGCAAGTAACCACAGATACAGGAAGAAGTAGCGACCACCTATTTTAACAATATAAATCATAACTGCCATCATCGGAATAACTGTAATCTGTGTGAAAACAAAACTTTTAAATTTATCTTTGATAAAGAAGCGTATGGTCTGCTTGTTGAATCCATGTTTTTCTTCTAAAACAAATGTTACGTAAACGACAAGAGGAAGTTTAATAACTGTATCGAATGCGCAAAAAATGAAATGAAACATCATACTCTGAATTATTTCGTTGTTGGAAATGTATCCAAAACTAGATATAACCCTTTCCGCCATGTTCCAAAAGTACGCTAGCACATGTAACATCATTATTGACACTGACAATACCATTCCAAACGTGTTTCTAAACATAATGAAGGAGAGTCTATCCAAACCATAGATTCTTGCCTTTTCAAACGCCTCATTCGGAAAATAATCTTCCAGTTCATTAGGCACTTCCACAGTTTTTACGTAAACATAATGTTGTCTTATAGATAAATACAGCTCCCATACGAATTTTACTATCAGACACGTCAAAATTCCATAGACTATGGAGTTTTCTACCGAAAACACTTCGTGAAGAGTTTCCCGCTGAACTTCCATTAACTAGCAGAGACGCAGACAATATACGAATAGAGATTTAATATTTCACAGCACACTTCAAAGATCTTGTAAGTTAAGATATGATACAATTCAAAGATGAAAAGAGCAATCCCCACGAGATGACAAGAAAATAGGACAAAATATTTTAATAAGAAAACGCTGTAGTTTATAATAAACATTATGTTTACGAACAAACTGTGTGAGCGCCTAATGAACTGAAAGATGTTTATACACACGAGACTTTTGAAAAACCAAGGATATATGGTTTAAATAAGTGCACTTCCAGCATTTACAAGGATGTATTTGGAAATTTTGTTGCTGGATGGGCTAGAAATTTATAGGATATGTTGGATACAATTGTACTTGTGTTTTTTTTCTTTTATTTGCCTCTTCACAAGATAATCCAAAGTTCGATGTTTTATTTTACTTCTTAAACATTAAGTACAATAATTTAATTTCTACTGATGTTTACATTTTCATTAGAAGACAAATATGGATTAAAAAATAAAGTAGTCCATAATGTAACAAAGGCAAGAAGGGTAGCTTGTGACGTTAATAAACTCGTTTGACACAAAGAAAAACTTCAAAGTTCACATATAAGTAAAATACCAATGGCAAAGAAATTTTATGGTGACATGAAATAGATTTGTCTTGAGTTGACCGTATGTCTCTTCCCCGGACACAAACTTTACCACTGTCCCCATCACCGAGTCTACTAACTAGGGAACAGCGTAATACAAAATAGCTCAACGCCACCACAAGCAAGGCTAATAGAATTACAGACTAGTTATTGATCTGTGATAACGCGTATATAATTATCCAGATTTAAAATTAATATGAAGTAGGCTCGATGGATAAACAGACAGAAAGAACATCCAATCAGAAAGGCGATATGCATACCATTTGACAAGATGCAACTCATTTTAGAATAAATGTGTATTCCTACTCTGCACCAACCTTCCACGTTGCTGTATGGCATTTAACACACATCTGAAACTTTCAAATAGCTCTGCAAATGCAAACCGATGCTGTCGCAATTCTCTAATGACTTGAATACATCTCTCGTATGTGATAGGGGAGCGTCCATGAACTACGTGGGACGGGTTGGCTGAAAAGATACGATGAACTACGTGGGAGGGGCGTAAGCAAGCCAAGCCACGTAGCTTTTCGTTCATATTATTTGTTACTGTTAAAATAAGGTATAGAACACACAATAGCATGTTAATATTTATTTCTGTCATTTAACTATATCCGTATGTAATTTACGATAGTCTGACAAAAGAAAACAGTACAAAATATCTTCTGGAATCAATAAGGTAAAAAAGCTACGTGGGGGAAAGGGGGGCGAAAATGGAGCTACGTGGTTTATGGACGCTCCCTAGGGCAGGAGGTAGTAGCCTGATTTAAAAGTCAACACTGGACACGTTTTTTTATTAGGCAGCCGACTCCGCTCCACAGCTCCCACGTGAACCGCGTTGCCATTTGCACTTTTAATTCAATCGTTCGATTCCAGTAAGATAGTTATGGGTTTATTGATTCGCAATTAATTCTCGATTAAGAGCATTTTTCAAAACTATTAAAACTTAGAAACTATATTAGATTTATTTATTTATTAGTATTTGTCGTTCAAATACAGGATATAGTCGATAGTGTGGAAAAATTGAAAATTCCTCGGAAAAACCGATTTCGAAATAGACCTTGTCACAAAAACGAACTCAAATTTACAAGTGAAAAAAAAAATGAAAAATTATTTTTACTTTCTACTTAACGAGATATAAACATAATATCCTTTACGCTAAGTTATGGAGGAAAAGTATTTTTCGATCCCCTTTATTACTGTGAAAAGCCCCCAGAAATCGAACTTCTCTGTATAAATGAATAAGAAATGAAGTACCAGAAATCCATATGAGGACTGGAGCAAGGTTTGAGCGCGTGATAGGATCTCTGTTGAAAGTAGTGCACAACCCGAACGAACAAATCAAACTTGTCCAAGTCACGCCCAGAAGGGAGGTTTTTAACGGGATCGATAAAATACAGGACCTCAACTCCTGATGCGACAGTTCAAGCAGCCAATTACTGCTCTTTCCGAAGAAATACGCCGCTTCAACTGACCACAATCAAAACTGTACCACCTGACCAGGCATTGATAAATGCATTTCATGTTGTAAAGGGTCGCCTGCATTGCGGTGAACTTCAGTGGAATGATTAACGTTATTAACAATATCCTGTGGTAAACATAACCTTTACGAGAAAAGCTACTTTATTTGTTTTCGGACTATAAACACGAAACACATTTTCCCTTTCAGATGTGATATGTAGGTTTTGTAGGGGAGAGCCGGGCAAAGTGGACAATCTAAGGTTTGATGATGTTTTAAGCTGACTTATAATAAAACTATAGGCATCAAAATTAATGGTCCTAGCACATACTAGAATTTTTTGCTCACATAAGGATTAAGTTTAGTGCCTAAAGTAATTAATTTTTCAGAGTATCCACATGGCCACTTTGCCCGACAGTCGTGCCAAGTGGTCACTTAGCTTCAAAATCATAAACAAGTGATTAAAAATGCTCTAAATTTGCAAATTTATTAGTATACTCATTTCAACTGCAAATGATAATACAGCAAAGGGGTGCGAGTGAAATTGCCACCGGAGCCGGCGCTCCATTGCAATAAAATAAAATATATTAAAGAAAAAACAATATCGTGAAGTGGTTCTTGCCACCTGTCCGTGAACCGTGAAAATAGTTCTATTCTTCAAATGTGTTCTTTTGAGACGAATATTTTCGACCATCATAGCCGGACTTGGAGATTTTGTCTGTAAACTGCTGTCAAAATTTAAATCTGTAACAATCTTCATATATACAACATGAAAACAAGTCGACGACAATATTTACAGAATGCGAAGATCAAAATCGAAAGTTCGGATTTAAGTTTGATCTAATTAATTATTTTTATTAAACTAATATTGTTATGGCACAAAACCACGCCTAGGAAAATAAACTTCCGTAATAATTTTTTTGCGTATATTAACGCTCATTATCTTGGATCTAGTATGTGACCTCTGAATTCAATTAAGAATTTTTGGTGCATATGTTGTGAGGTTATCATTTCCGGCTCCAATGGCCGCTCACGTACATAACGCAGATTTTAAGCCAGATCCTAACTGTGATAACCTCATCCAAATCGGTTAGGCAGTTTATGCGTGATGTAGAAACAAAGAAACAGACACTGGCCGCTTTTGTGGTTAAGTTGATCTCGAAGTTTGGCTGTAGAACCATTCGTGGCAAGGCCTGTTTAAGGAGGACCCTCGTGTTCTCCGTATCTGTGTCCAGTGGTGCAGCGCTATCAGCGAGGGTGCGGCTACCGCCAAAGCAGCCATCTAATGATATTCCGAGCGGCGCTCACTGACTCACAGTCACCTGCCGGCACGCAAGAGTCATCGCCACTAATATCTCTGCCGATCATTCACAGCTGCCTATATCGTGTATTTCTAAGGGATGTCATATCAAATATTGTTTATGAAAACTTCTGTAAATCCTTCTTAACTTCATTAAGTATTGTTTCGATTTAACCAAGAAGACTCATAACTCGGGATATTTATTTTGTATCAGAATTGAACACTGGAGAGTTGTAGTTACTTTAAAATACGAAGAGTAAGATAAAAGCGAAAAAAATTAGCCGGTTCTTCGAAATGCTTCCATAACTGGATAAAACGTAAAGAATTATTTGTATTTTATAGTGACTCCTCATTTACTATGCGTAAGAGTGACTTGCGAATACATTAAACGTAATTTTTAATGCTGAGGAAAAAAAAAAAACCTGCAGAAACCGGTACAATATAAACGGGTGAGAGATTAGTATGGCTTCTGCAAGATGCCTAGATCATAATCTGCACTTAATTTCCTCTACATTATTGATGAATAGCTCGGTAGTGCTCTAGCTAAGATGTAGGTCACTGGTTCGTTTTAGTGACAGGCTGTTATTATTTGACAGTTACTTTTTCTAACAGTTCAGTGGGTAGTGCGTCCCGCGTTCGATTGCCGATGCGGCCAGGAATTCTTATAGGTTCCATGTAGTCCATATAGACTACACCAGTACGCTGCGTGGTTCAGATTCCACGTTAAACTGTATAGACTCCAGAGGGAAGTAACTGGCCGTCTTACCTCTGACACAATGGCTTAGTGAGCTTATTTCGCGAGGATCCAACCAACATTCGGGATGTGGACCAATTAATTTTAACTTCCACCTACGCAAAGAAATTTATCATAACGAGCGCGTTAGATTGTTGTCCTGTTGTTTCGTGACAAGCGGACAAGTAGAAACATACTGTGAGCGGCGGACTCTAAGACAGGCACCTCAGTGAGGAATTTGGCTGAATGCGTCTCTTTGCTGCTAGTGTCCGGTTGAGCGCCACTGTACCCTGTCCTCTGACGTAACCGGGTATTGTGTCTGGCTGGAATGTACCGCTCCCATGGCGAACAGCACGTGACTGGAATAGCTATGGCAAGGCCCGGCCTACTAGCTCGACCGCAGCAAGGGGGGAGACCTATTAGAATTCAGAATAATCCCGAACATCGAATAACTGACTGATACCATCAGAGGTCCCAAGCGACACTTTTAGTTTTTTAGTTTATGGAAACCTTCTTCACACACGACATTTAAAATGCTTCTTACGTAGACGATTTTTTGTAGAACTCTGAAATATCTGGTGAAGATACAGTGCGTAATCATAATGAAAATCACACACAACTTTAGTTTGATGTTTATATGTTCCATAAGATCACTCAACATTTTAACTAAAAAATCTACTGTAAGCTTCTGACGATTATAATACCAACGAAACACTGATAAAACAACTATTATCATCATATTTGGGAGCCTCCCCCCATGGACTTCTGCTTTATTCATTCTACCATTTATCCTCTTCCACTACTGTTCAATTCACTCCTCTATCTCACATTCTGTTGACCCATTGCCTCTTGACCAACTGACCTTCTCCTTCCCGTTTTGAATTACAAATTTTCTTCCACTCTCTTTTTTTTAGGGAATGCGGTATGGCTACATGGACAGCAGTAAGCTAATGAATGCTTCCAGCACACACCAACATTATTAATTGAATTAAAATGAGTATATTTATATGTGAGGTTAAAAATCAACAACAATAAATGTATCGGCTTTGTGATATGAAGGCTTATCAATACCTATAAATTATTAATGCGCGTTTATAACATTTATAACTGTTGTATGACGTGTAGAGCTTGGAAGAGACTATATTATCCTCTTTCGACCAACTGTCAACCTCTCCTTCACATGTTATACTCCGTTTGAATGGACGAGGCTCTAGCAATAGAATGATTCCCGGTGCATGAAGTCACCTACTACTTTCCTTCTGATAGGAAGGCGGGGAAGCGAGGAAAGATTCGGGCACCCTCTTGCCCTTAGTGTTGGTAACGGTCCCTGAAGGCGGATGAGTGAAAATTGGTCAATGGCAGAAGGCAACGGGAAGCCTTTGCATCAAAGACCCAAGGGTATTCCGAGACATGCAATCCTCTCAAATTACATTCAGAATGATTGCTTCTTCCTGGGTATTGTGGAGGTAAAACAGTCTCCCAATCGGATCTCTGAGTGGGGATGAGTCACCAGAATGGATAGAGTACAGGTCTTACATTTATCCAATAATGCCAACCTGTTGTGTATTATATTATTTGCAAAGAGCGTGGTAGTGTAACGGCTAGCGCTCTGGCCTCGCATTCGGGAGGACGGCGGTTCGAATCCCCTTCCGGGCATCCAGATTTGGACTTTCCATGGTTTCCCAAATCAATCCAGGCAAATGCCGGGATGCTTCCTTCAAAAGGCCATGGCCGAATTCCTTCCCATTCCTTGCCCCCCCCCCCATCCTTTTCCGTCTCTAAAGACCTCTCTGTTAGAGGTGTATATATATATATATATATATAATATATATTGTTTGTTACATGATAAGTTATGATGTATCTATGTTATCTGATAACTTTAGTAGGTTAGTGGTGTATGTATGTGTAATAAAATGTCTAGTGATTTTAATAAGTTTTGTTTACATAAATACTATATCACTAGTTAGAGACTTTATCTTGTAACTCATTAACGAGTAAAAGTGTTAGACTTGTGTGGCTTCGCGATCAACAGCTATATTTAATGCATGGTGGTAAATCAAAACGAAGGAGACCAACATTGGGAACGGTATAAACATTCCGCAGTTCTATCAGGAGTTTATTAAAGCACAGAAAAATGCAGTGAATTTGTATTTCGCTATCGTCCTCGACTCCATAACCTAGGATTTCTGGCTGTCTAAAATTAGAGACCACTCGCCATTTCGAGCGGAAACAACGCTTCCGTATTTCGGAGGAGACTGCCTCGGCCCACTTCGAGGATATCCGACGCCCACGATCAGGCGCTACAAGACAAGGGCATTCACCTCCACGACCAACAACCATCACAGGCTGGCAAGTGATCGACAGCATAGACAGAGTTAGTTGCGTTTATTTTACTCAGTTTGAATCTTGCCAAATAGGAGGCGGACATTAACTGAGGTATTGCTCCGAAATACGAGATTGCTTCGATTTACTTGAGCGTGGATTTTCAATGTCTGCATTTGTAAAAAATAAATAAAAAAAAACTTCTTAGCGCCATTCTAAAGCAACAGCTGTAAAAATTTGAACCATGTTACTCAGGTGAGATATTTTCTTTTCCGAAGTAACAATCTCGTTTCCCCACACAAGAGGATTAATAAAATTACATTGAAAACAGTAATTCTTAAATCAATGTAACTTGTACTGCAGCTTCATCAGTTTTCGAGTGTACTGTACTGTCCCGTTTGTGTACCTTTATTCCTGGCATATACTGCAGAACAGGGACGGATCCAGGCTTTTGGTTTGGGAGGGGCTTGAGCGGACTTTGGTTTGGGGTTGGGGGGGGGGGCTTCGCTTGAATAGATTTTTGTTCGGAGGGAGGGGGGGGGGGCCTTGAGTCGGCCAAAAGGTAGTATTTATAGTCTCCTCGGACCTCAAATCCGGAGAGCTAAAAAAAAGGTCTCCAAAATTACAATGTCGGAGACGGACCTAGATACTTTTGCCCCCCCCCCCCCCCTGCTGCAGAATACCGTAGGTTCAAACACGATACACAAATTTTTGCAATAATTGTAATTAATTTTTTTAACTGCTTTATGTCTCTCAACAGCGAGGTCTTTAGAGACGGGAAAGGATGGGGGCAAGGAATGAGAAGGAATTCGGCCATGGCCTTTTTAAGGAAGCATCCCGGCATTTGCCTGGAGTGATTTGGGAAACCATGGAAAACCCAAATCTGGATGCCCGGACAGGGATTCGAACCGCCGTCCTCCCGAATGCGAGGCCCGAACGCTATCCGTTTAAACCACCACCCTCGGTGTTGTAATTAAAGTTAGGGGTAAATTTGAGGGGTATATTTGTAACTGTCCCACGTTATTTTAGAACAGCATAGTTATTTATCCGCCGTCTCTTGTATCACTCCCAATCCTGATGAAGCTGTTTTTTCTCCTGCCAACACCCTCTCATACCTACGCCTTTGGTGAATAGCAGCTTCACACTCAAGTCTGTTTGGTAAACAACGCAGCATTTCCTCGAATACCGTTCGGTCCATTGGGCTTCAGACAAAGAAAGAGAACAGGTGCAAGGGGCCTCACCTACGGGACAGCAACAGAGGCGTCTGCGAACCGTTATGATAATTATATAGTTCATCCTCAAGCACTGAAAATATGTTCCTGCTCTACGCCATCATACCTTGCCTAGCAACAGTATTTCAAAATACTTATCAGGATAAATTATTGTTTGTTAATTGCTCGTTTCAAATAAAACTATGTAATAATTCACATGTATTCACAGTATTTTTTGTACACAATTAATTGAATCAAATGTGTCTTCGACATGGGTTCTTGATGTAATTTTTATTAGAACTTTTTTATGGATTCTGTCTGATTTTCGGGGGTTTTCATGTATAATTAATTTGGTTAATATATTTGCTATGCACTCTAAAAAGGGACAGGCCGAACATTACAAAAAGAATAGAATTCTAAATTAATAACAACAATTTCTGTGGCCATTCAATCAACATACTGCAATAGATCCATGTGTTACGTTGCTAGGAGGACCAAGGAAACGGTTGAGAGGATTTAAAGTTAGAGTTATGCAACTTCCGACGGATACAGTGGATCATTCAAGTAATATCAGTTTTCAAAATAGGTTGCACACATTCGCCAGTATCTACTTCATGTACAGTTTCTATTTTGGTTTTGCTTCTTGTTGCTTACTAATTTTTTTTTTTTTTTAACTGGACCATTTATTGATAACTTGTATACTACTATAACAATTATTGCAATGCTTGGCGTACAGATATACTAAGATAGCATTATGATACAAGCACTATAACCCCGCCACACTTATCGGTCACAAAACTAACGCTGTATAATATCCGCTTACCTTGTCTTCCTGCGAAACATCGCCGAAATCTACGAAAACCGTTAATCCTATAAAACCACCGTATCCAATAGTTACACTTCCTAAATATTTCCAACATTGTGTGTCTCCGATTGTAAGTATCCTTAATTACTCATCAGTTAAACGAGGAACAAATCATTTTCGTTAGGAGGCCCTTAATTTAACTTGCGAATTACTATTCCATTAATTTGTAATATTGCTCAATCGTTTGCCATACCACTGAATGCGGAACATCATGATAGCAACTGCTAATGACAAATAGTTCATAGAATTTTTACTTTTTTAAAGATCATTGGGCCCTGCCGACGTCGATACTAGAGATGGAGGGTAAGGAGCGGAAAGGAATTTAACTATGGCGCAAATCCGAAATTAGAATGGCCACACTGTGTATCGAAGCCCCCCAAGCGTTAGCCTATCACCCATCAATCTCTGTGAGTTGTAAAGTGTACTAGAGGCCTGTGACTGACGGACAGACAGCGAAGTTCAGCAGCAGGGATCAGTTTCCCATTAGGTACGGAATGTTATAGGAGAGGGCACGCATTTTAGAACACATTGCTTTCCTCGTTTTGCTAACACAAAATAGATATAAGGGAAGAACAGAGTGGAAGACAAAGACTACAATATGTTAAGCATATAATGATGAGTGAAGAGAGAAAACCTACCGCACTGGCTCAGCAGGTAGGTGTCTTTCGAGTCGTTGGACCTGAATGGGCCGGCACCAGGTTTCATCTACATTTACAAATTACATATGTGACACCACCAAGCTCAATTTGACACCGAAAGGTAGGTACCACATTCACGACCTAATATACAGTATAAGCACACCAAAAAGTCTCCAGTTTCCGCCTCATAAATTATTTAAGTTTCCCCATCCTGCAGTCCTGGCTTTGCTCCAAAACGGCTAGGTATGCCGTGAAAGTGGGTCAAGTTTAAAAAGCGGGAAAACCTTAGGAAGAGCATTATATAACCGAAGATAAAGGTAGTGGCGATGAAGAGATTAGATGGGAAAGCGAGATGCGGAGGACTCCGTTAAACCAGTAGAGAGAATGAAGACGATAAGGTATAGATCAGGGGTGGCCAAGCTCCTTGATAGTTCGAGCCATTTTTCAAAATTTGAAATGTTTCGCGAGCCGCAATTAAATACGTATTTTAAAGGTATTAAAAAAATACAGAAATTATATTTATTGAAAACATATTAATAAAAGTCCGAAATATGTGTATTGAGTTTAGATATTAAAAATTAAACACATTTATTTTACGTCTCTTGATAATTCTTTAAAATTTGGTGAATAATTGGTAACAGCACTTCTCAGTAATTCTTCGAGATGCTGATTAGTTAATACTGATCGGTGTTTGGATTTCACGAATTTTAAAGTGGAATAAAATGATTCACATAAGTATGTTGTTCCGAATATTGAAATAATTCGACAAGCAACCTTTCTTAATTCAGGGTACTTCGATACTGGTACAAATTTCTAAAATTCAGTAATCGCCGTCGACTTATATTTTAATTGCAGAGCTTGATCTTCTTGCATCTCTATTAATTCTAATTCTCCAGATACTTTTTGGGTCATAATTATATTGAAAATGGAAAACTCATCTTGAATTATGTTAATTTCAAATGGGTTTAGAAAAAATTCAAAAGATGATTTAAAATATTTCAAGTCTTGAAATCTATTTTGGATTTCCGTCAATACTCCTAGGTATTTTATATACTCGTTGAGTTTTTCTTATTTAATATTGCAACCATTTTTTTATTCGAGGAAAATGACAAAATGTTTTATTTTTAATGTCCTTTTAAAAAAGTTGTAATTTAGTTTGAAAACTAAATATACACTGTGAGAGGTCAGATATTATTCTATCATTCCCTTGCAATTGTAAATTCAGTGTTTGCAAATTTTCCATAACATCAGTCAAAAACATTAAGTCTTGTAACGCCTCGTCATCGTCTAATTTTGAATAGGTTATTTCCTTTTCTTTTAGAAATGCAGTTATCGGATCAAACAAATCTACTAATAGATTTTATACGTTGTAGCTAGATAACCATGTAACAATGCAAAAGAAATTAATGTCATTTGTAAGTTCTTCGTCCTTTAATTCTTCAAGGAAATTTTTGAATTGTCGATGATTTTTTGCATTGGTGCGAATGTAATTTACAATGTGTTTTCATAACATCAGGATTTTTTAAATATTTTGTAACGAGATGTTTTCGGTGAATTATGCAGTGAATCGGTATGAATTGTGGAATTTGAGAATCATCTCTTAAAAGCCCAATAAAAACCGATGTTTTTACCCAGCATTGCCGGAGCTCCAGTTTATTAAGAGGCACATTAAAGGTTTCCATTATGAAATCTAATGCATTTTTAATATTGACACCGCGGGTTGACTCTTGAAGTGCTACTATATCTAATAACTCTTATTTAACAACGAAGTCAGGTGAAACAAAACGTATGAAAACTGCCAATTGCGGAAGATCTGTGATATCTGCCGATTCGTCAAGGGCTAAGCTGAATACAATACAGTCCTTCAAATCATTTTTTAAATTATATTCAAGAGATGTATTAATTGCAGTTATGCGTCGTTCGGTTGTGTGTCTCGAGACGGAAATTCGCGAAACAACTTTGTGCAATGCTGGATTATTTGGATCTAAAACTATAAGTACATCTTCCAAGTTTTTTTTTAATAAACACTCCCTCTCCATACGGGCTTTTTTCACGAGCAATATTCCAGGCAATAACAAAACTGGCTTCAGCCAAATTATTAGCTTCATTGCTAAAGGTCATCAAAATTGACTGTTATTTATTTGAATTTGATTTTAAAGAAGCAAGTTTATCTGATCTTAATCTGGAATTTGGTGGATACTGATTAGAAAACTGAGGATGATTGGTTTCATAATGTCGACGTAAATTGCTAGCTTTATAATTTTTGACCGTAGAATTACAACTAACACATAATGCTTTTCAGTTATTGTCAATAAAAAAAGAAATTCTCCTCCCAGTCATTATTAAAACTTCTATTTTCTTGGTCGTATTTTCTTCTTTTATTTTCGTTCCCTGTAGTCATATTTTTAAAAGAACTGGAAATAAATAAAGAAATTTATAAAACACAAATTTGTGTTGTTAAAACAATAACAACACGTGTTATATACCTCGAAACAAATTATAGTTAACTTACCAAATATTCTAGATTACAAATTATACCGGCAGCAAGAGTGATACAAATTGTTTGCTCCAGAGCACAATGTCAACTGTTCGTTGCAATGAAAGTTTACAAATTCAAAATCGGTCTGGAGTAGGTCGATTACGGACGATTATGCCACTGTTTATGTTCGTTCGCGCAGTTTTCGATGAGTCATATTCATTCTTAACTTGGACGGAAATGAAATTTGTTACAACGTTGCACTGAATCTTTCATATTTGTTAACAGTAATTTAAAAGACATTTTGAAACACATACGGAACGATTATAATTTAAAAAAAAATAACAACACAAAAATGAAAAGGTAACTCGGGTACATTTATCGAGAGCCACAAATAATCCTTCAAAGAGCCGCATGTGGCTCGCGAGCCACAGATTGGCCACCCCTGGTATAGATGATGATGACAAGCTTACCTGGTCAAAACGCATACATGAAGAAGTCTAAGCGAACACAACAATGACACCACTTTACCTTTCTTGGCAGGAGGCTTGGTGTCTATAAGCATGGCGCAAGATTTCTTGTTGTTTCGGCTGCCGCTACACGCACTGAATTCCATAAATAAATCCAGCGCTATGCTCTGCAACACATCCTGTCTGACGTGCGTTATCTCGCAGCTAGTTCCGGCGTCTGCCGCCCGACACAGCGCCGCCCCGAGATAGCCAATCACAGCCGGCGCCAAAAGCTGCCCCTGCAATTTCGCACGACGCAGCCATACTGGCGGATAGGTCTGCAGTAATTGGATCGCTAATGAACGGCCGATCTGCGCTGTAAACCAGTAATCGTTCGGATCAGTGTTAACGGCGGCCAGGGATCAAGGAACAGTAATCACCGCCAGGGATTTAACAGAGGAAACATCCAGAACGCGACAGAATTTGTAGTCGCATTAAGAGCCTATTGCACCCCTTCCTGGTTTCTGCATCCATTTTACGTAACGACTTTAACCAGCTACCTAATAACAGGCTAGGAAATCAGTTCTTTGTTAAATGTTCCGAGGGGAGATTATCCGGATAGGTTTGTGTCAACATGAAAATCACTTTTTCTCCAGTATGCCTACATAAGATGGAAATGTATATACCTGGATACAATATTGTCTATACTTCTCTATAGTTGACTGTAAACATCATTTCACATGCAACTTAAATTGTCACGTTATATCGGCAAACTGATTCTTATACAGATTGAAAATAATTTTTCTATCTCGAGATTTAGACCAGATTTCTTCAAAAAGGTCAAAGAGGTCCAGTCTAAAATAAAGGTATAATTCATAATCTACATAAGACTCAGGTGGCTATAATAAAAGTAGAGAATCACGACAGACAAGCATTAGATTAAAACGGTGTGAGACAAGGTTGTAGCCTATCGCCATAAGTATTAAACTTGCTTTTAGAGAAAGCAATAAAGCGAGTAAAAGCAAAATTTGAAAGTGACGAGTGTTCCAAAAAGAAAAAAAATGTTACGATCTACTGACGATATTGCCTTGTTTGCAGAATAGAGTGAGAATGTTGAGAGATTACTGAATGGTATTAACAAAATACTGGGAGAGTAATTTAGGCTAAAATAAATCAAAACAAGAATAATTAATTAAATGTACAGGAAATGATATCAGCAATAACAGTAGATTAAATATAAGAATATGTTTCTCAGGAGAAGTAAGTAAATTGTGCGAGTTAGGAAGTAAATTTACGATTCAGGGCGGAAGCAATAATGATGTTAGAAGCAGAATAACACAAGCGAAAAAAAAGCCTTCTTGGAAAATCTTTTAGATTCAAACACTTAACTAGAAACGAGACAAAAATTTCTAAAGCTTTATGTGTGCTCAACACATTAGAGGCGTCCATTAATTACTTGAGCTCAAATTGGGGGAGGAGAGATGGGGTCAACATTTTATTTCAGATTGCTGCCCTTCAAAAACCAGAAAAAAAACTGCAGAATTACGACGTGAATCTCACTTGGGGGGGGGGGGGGGGGGGGGGAGTACAGATTTAAGAGAGAAAAAAACATCACATAATTAATGAACGGTAGTGAAACATGGGAATACTAGAAACAACGAAAATTGAAACATTTGAAGTGTTGTACTATACAAGCAAACACAAAAAAGAAGTACATAAATGGAGGATTTCAATTTCTCTCCAAATAATTACGATTACTTTAAGATACAGGTTTTAGCTTAGTCTCTCGAACAGTTAACCACAGTTAAGTAGATAAGTCTCTCCGATTTCAAGAGATTCGCATTACTTACTAGCACGCCCAGATATCAATACTGTACCCCATAAGAAACATTAATCCTTTTGTTTAGATACTATAGCCCGTTCAGTTAACAGAGATGACTCAAGGTCAGTCTTCCTTACCTCGGCGCCAGGGAAACAACATGGTAGTTCATGCTAATAACCGAAATCAGGACCGCCTAGTGTGGCGGCACTTTTATGGCGCACGGCCAATTTGGAATGTTTTCTTTGAAAAATTCTACTTGCAAACTTTGATTGCAATAAGGCTTTTAGTCCCTTTGCTGAAGACAATATACTTGTACGTGGCTCCGTAGGGTAAGGTGGTAACAAACGCGGTATTTCAACCTCGGGGACGTAATGCGTGTTGCGTAAGATGACGCACCCAGCACGTGTGATGTCAGTATGTTATCAAGCAAGGAACACACAACGGGTGTTTCCTGACTTGTGTGTCGTCACAGGAAGTGTTATTCCGCTACCGCATATAGTGCGTCTTTTTTTAACGTTTAGTTTCTCGGTATTAAGGCAGTCCCACGAAGTATCATGCAATACTACGTTTGTTTTCATCTTGAGGGCTATAGCAGACACCGTTTGTTGGTGACTGTTAACCACTACTTCGCAAACGTTGGCACAAACGTGTAGCAGCACTAAGACATAATCCGACGCTATTTCACACAACGTACAACGAAATCAACCATTTGCTGTGGATTTCCATGAACTTCAACGAATTAAGCCTCAGTCTACAATGAAGTCATAATCGGATGCTGATTGGCAACATCATGCCGTGTTTACGGATGAGCGCTTTATAATGCAGCGCAAGGATGACCTCATACGCTTCCTGTGGCACTAATGAAATGGAGGGAGTGATGTATGTTGGCAGTGGACTTTAAGTCCATCGATTTCGAGGCCATTATAACCGGGGAAGGAAGGCTGCTAGGAATCGGACGGAATTCCGACATGCCCTTCCTCATTTTTAAGATTTTTCTTTTTTAAGTATGGCATTACGCCTCATTGACGTCGAGGTCATTAGAGGTAGGATGGGACTGAGGAAAAGGAACGGGAAAGAATTCGATCATGCCCTTTTGAATGAAGCATCCCGGCACTCGCCTGGATTGGGGAAACCATGGAAAATCCAAATCTGGATGCCTGGACGGCGATTCGAGCCGGTGTCCTCCCGAATGCGAGGCCAGAGCGTTAACAGCTCTCCCACCACGCTCGCTTTTAAGAAAAGAACCAGCTCGGCATTCGCCACGAGTGACTTCGGGATATCGTGGAAAACCAAAATGTTTTTGGCCGGACCGCTAACCGTTCAACCACCAGACGCGGTCCAGTGTATAACTTATTTGGCGTCGTTGATTATAACGAACGTTTGGAAACGTAAAGAAGTTAAATCACGGAGTTACAGACGCATTAGTCGTTCTTTTTTTTTTTTTACAGAGATCTGGAGCTAATTTTCAGTAGGACAGTTCGTAAGTTAAGACCTGTCAGTCCACCTGTGCTCCTTTTTAGTATCTATGCCAAGAAGTATAGCAGCTTTTGTTGCATCAGTTAGAGATACTAGCCTTCATAAGTAAAAATTGCATCTTTCCAAACAATGTAATCATGTATTCGCGTAAGTAACATTTCATAAAATTTAATTACTTTCGTATAAAGCTTTCATGCCATCGTAATTTTTTTCATTATAAATATTTGCACTGTACAGCATACATGGTCCGTTGCTATCCGGCTGAACTTTGAAGATTTCATTTCATCAGTACGCCGGGGAAGTCTCCACTCACATAACAGGACTGCCGAGGATAAGTTATTATGAGAAGGCAAATGTCTTGTTCTCGTTCTTCATGTTTGTATATGTAACATCAGTGTGAAGGTAGAGCAGCTTACTAACGCTGGGTGTAGGATGTTTTCGGATTACAGAACGGAGATAAGATTTACTGCCTCTATAATCCAAGAAATAGATACGACTGTAAACTCAAGAAGGTGGTGTGATGGGATCACAGACCTTACTGAATACAGATAAGAACTAAGATTTGAAAATCAGAAAACCGTAGCGCATGGCGAATACTGTAAATCTACACTGAATTAAAAAGCTAGACCATGATCAAGAAACTGGAGGCGTAATTGCCTGGTTTTTTAATATCCGATTATTAGTGACTTTTTTCATCTAAGGAACTTCAACGTCTTTCGACAAATACGTGCATAACATTTAAATACTGAGAAGTTGACCGTTGGTATGCAAGTGTTCAAACAAAGCCCAGTGACGAAGATTCGAGATGAGCGCTTTACAATGCAGTCCATCAGACTGGCAAAAAAGATCTTTGGACATGACTTGCAACAGCAGAGCCACAGAAAACTATAAACTTGAGGAACTGCTTACCGTTACCATTGATGAGATAAGGCAGGAAATGCCATGCAAAGGTCTAAACCTTCATGTCAAACTTTTGATCCCGTTGCACTTCGGTTGGTTGAAAGATTTCTTTATGGTTTTAGTTTCTTTACAGCCATTCGGCCAGGTCCCCCAAATTTATGCTAATTCTCAATGAATAAGTAGATTTTTCAAGTCTAAACCAAATCTAAAAAGAACGAAGTATTTCTAGGCGTTGGATAGTACACTGTTCTCGTGTTTGGACACTATATTTCGGGATCATAATCTCTGTCGCCACGCAAATTCTGACCACAACAGAACTTCATAACGTGCCTGGTCAACGCTTCACATGATGGCGACGGAGTTTGATATCAAGAAATATCGTGTCCAAAATACAGTGCTAGGTACCCAAAGCAATGTATATCTATTATTCCTCAAGTAGGCCTATAACGGTACGAATGACAGGACGTACGCAACATTTGTTTCAAAATGTTGCATGCTTTAGACCAGACTCGGGCCGATAGTTTACAGTCCCTCAATAGTCTACGGACTATTATATCACTTTTTAAGTGGGTATATTTCGATGGAGACGGTTTGAGAGTACCGACTGATTTTACTAATACGCAGGAACACATGACCTGCCTGGAGCAAAATACTACGCTATCTATTACTATTACTCCGTGATTCACTAAAAGTGTGTGGCAGAGGGTGCATTGCACCTATCCGAAAGGGTAAGAGTTTGGAAGGGATATACAGGATATGGCAGGAGGCGCCCATGGGCTATTGTGAGGAACCATCCCAGCATTCGCCTGGAGTGATCTGGGAAAATCATCGTAGCAATGAACACATTATTAACGGTGTAACGCGGATTCTTACGACATTAAACTGTTATTTTTAACAGCTTTACTTTAACAGTGGACGTAAAGCATGACTTATTTAATAAAATTAGATTACTTAATGATCGCATAAAGAAATGAAGCAGTCTATTACGACCTCACTGTAATGATTCTTTTTAGCATTCTATCGGATTTCTTTTTTAATTGCCAAATTCATTCCCAAATCCGCGCCATCTAAGGACCACACGCACGCAAGAGGTGTTCTCTCAGGGCAGAGCGCGAGTGTGTCTGCGACATTACTCGTGTTGCAAGACGCGTCTGAGACGCTGTTGAGTCGGCGTTAATTGTGCTGAACTGACGGAGATATCAGCGCGAAACCTGCAGCGACAACACAACTGCTACACTACACGCAGCAAACGTGATTTTGGAAGTTCATAAGTTAGAAAGCGAAAATGTTCAAATGTTCGAATGTTTTACTGAAGGGGTCGACAACTATTTTTATGAAAAGGCCAGATCGAAAAGAAAAGAGTCAGGTACGGCGGGTCTGGTTACAAACTCAAATAGGTATTTTATTTTTTAAAGTGGGGCGGAGGAGGGTACGCCTATTCATAAAGCAAAAACAAAATTATTTTTTATTAAGAAATGATATTCTTACAAAATACTTATACGCGTTATTGCTGATAAAAAATAGTAAAAAGAAAACATTTTAATGAACTTTATATTTGACGAAAATTTGTACAAACGTGAAGTATGAAATCCGGACCAGATTGAAAACAGGGAGAGGGCCCGCAGGTCGTAGTTTGCCGTCCCCTGTTGTACAGCAACTTTATACACATAGCTTAAAAAAAAAAAAAAA
Organism: Vandiemenella viatica; assembly: GCA_031002005.1. Lineage (NCBI taxonomy): Eukaryota > Metazoa > Arthropoda > Insecta > Orthoptera > Morabidae > Vandiemenella > Vandiemenella viatica. The sequence continues at coordinate 168,793,390 of JARYHS010009186.1, read as the reverse complement.
AAAGCGTGCACCCCTCCAAATAACATATCATTTACGCAAGGGGGCATCCATAAATTACGTGAGGTGAAATAAGAGGGGGGGTCCGGCGAAATCACACCAAAAGGGGGGGGTCTATGGAAATTTCACGTGAGGTTTTGTGAAAAAATTTTTGGACTGTAGAGGTTTAAAAATTGCGCGAAAGTCGATTTTGGGGGGGTATTTAAAGGGTGAGACCGAAAAAAAAGTCTCCAAAAGTTTCGAGGGCGATTTATAGGGGGAGGGGAGGGGGGGTTCTCACGAACCAGCTCTCACCAGAGGGGGGGGGGGTCTGACCAGATCTCACGAAATGTTACCCGAGGGGGAGGGGAGGACCGAAAATCCGGAAAAACACCTCACGTAATTTATGGATGCCCCCAACGTGCTTTTGCGTCATGCTGGAAAAACCAGTCTAACCAAAAGTAACTTTTCGAAGTTCTAAGTACTTAAGTGAGGTATCTAAATGAAAAGACAAATGTATTCGCCTCGGTATACAGAATATCAGAATAGGGTCACATATTAAAAAGCGGATGCAACTTGGCAGAGAAATTAAAAAAAAAGTTTCGCGACTTTAGTTGACTTAAAGAAACAGCAGTGGTGATGCTGTTTAATGTTCCATTATTCTTATTTTACATTATTTTGGCGCAGCAGTAACGTGCTGAAAGGATCCAGATTAGTTTACACTTACAACTGTACGTTTCCGCAGGCATTTAGAACAGCTCGCTTTCAGTTCATAACATACCCTCCCAACTGTAGGATTCTGATTCAAAGTTAATTTACAGATCCTCTTCACACGCTACGAATTGTGCAATAAACTAAGAACATCGCGAAGTTCAACTATCACCACGATGTTACTTCGGTACCAAAGTGTGATTTGAATAATAGCCTCTTCACTGATCCGCATTTGTTTTGAATTACAAGTATCTACGGCAAGTTGCATCTAAGGAGACGATAGGTTTAGGTATAATGAAGACTGGACAAAATTTAAACCGTTGGTAACTGGAGACTCGTAAAATGTGTTAGTTTAAGAAGCACACACAATAGATGAACGGTTAACCGCTACCACATTACTAAAAAAAAAATTCATTGTAGTCCTAACTCGTGACAATGTTAATCCGGCAAAAGGAGAATTTATTGTGGAATAAATAATCTCAACGAAGCTAGATAGTCTCAGCTTCATTTGGGAGCAAAAACTGCATTGTTAGCAGTCGAAATCTGCTAGACGCGCATAAGTAAGAAAGACCTTGCGGCATCGTAGAACTATTTTAGATTTCCATGTATTCCGAAAGACCGTAGCAAGAAGTGTAATCCGAACTCTGGAGTTTCGGTGATGCTTCGACGAAAGCATTTTTTTTGAGGGAATAGCAACCTTAAGATGAATCTATGCGACTGCTTGCCAAATACCAATCAGCAGAACTGTTTCGGTACCTTCATTGTTGTTTTTAATTGCTTAACGTCTCTCAACAGCGAGATTTTTAGTGACAGCTTCATTGTACGAAAGAAAGGTTACTACTGTATTTAAATTTTTCGTTGTTTTTGAATGCCGGCTTTGCAGGATTCAACGAAGAATTACAGCGGTGGATTTGGAAGTGCTCCTGACTACACAAAAATCACAGGTGGACAATCTGTACATTCCTCCCCCCTTTTGCAGGTTATTATTTATTTGTCGCATGCAATACGGCTCCTACACGGTATATACATATATATTATATACATTTTCTGATGTCAGATATGAGTGTACGATTAAGTTGCAAAATTCAGCTAAATAAATGCCTTCACTTGCAGCTCCGACTTACCGGTGCGGCCGGGTGATGGTGCTATACTGACAGTGGCTGTCAGGTAGAGAGAGTGCCGCCAGGTCGCAGCAGCTGCCGCTATCGGCCGGAAGCGACGTCGGCCGTCCGTGACGTTAGGCGTCACCGGGAGGTCACACAGAGGACCGCCATAACAGAGCACCACGGGTCGTCCTACTGTGCCATTTATTAGTTTCTCCTGCTATTGGAAGTCCCTATAATCATTTCCTAGTAAGATACACTTTTAATGTTTCCAATTCATTAACTTGTGCTTGTTTGCAATAATCTCAGTCGTAACGAGAGTTTAAGAGTTTCTAACAGGTTGCTCAGCTACAAACTGCGGCTTTCATTGAATCCTTCACTTTCATTGAATCCTTCACTTTCAAACCAAAACAGACTTATAGAGTCCGATGGCGGTGTGTGTGCTGTTCATTAGGCTGCCCACTGGGCCGTGCCGTCCCTTTCCCACGGACTGTAGGGGTGCGGGCTACACAGAGCTGTCTGTGTTTGCTGCCACACTCACTTCACTCTGAATCCTGCCAGGCGACGGTATTTATATTACGCGAGTGACACGCCTCTCTTAGCTGGGGAAGGAAGCGTTACTTCGTAGAGATATAAAGAATTTATCTCAATTGCACCAAATTGCAGCGTCTGCTATTTTTCCGGATGCAACGTGTTGGGATCATGGAGGAAGGGATATATGGAGACGAAATAACGCCAAATCGGTGAAACCTTATATAAAAACTCGTCTCCTACTGCGCATGCGCGGCGGCCATAGGAATCATCCCAAAACATTGGGCTGTTTGCACTGTGTATGCTATTGTGAACATTTCATTTTCTAATATTTCAAAGTTTTTTATAATGCCAAGTTGCGTTGCATACAGTTGCACAAACAGACAAGATAGGAAACAACCTGGAATAATTTTTCGTAACTAAATCACATTGTAATTATTGTTCTTGAAGTGTTTGATAGATAACTGCAAGATTAGAGCCTATCGCTATAAATTTATTCATTGCTCTCAATAGGCTGATATTGTTCTCTGGTGCAGTGTAGACAATCAACATATGTTACTTTGCACCTAAAAGACTAGCCTTATTGTAAACAATTGTTGAAAGTCTAATTCAGGCGGGTCAAGTTTACATCGCGATACAGTGAATGTGCATACTGTAGTCCAGTTTCAGTTTACACTGAAAGTGTACGATGAAATTAATTTTGATAATTTGTGCTGTGTGAACTACTAAACTTGATGAAGAACCCAAAACCAATAGAACAGACATAATGCAAACTCGAGGGTTCCTAATCGTATTTGATCTGATAATGGTTAAGAGAACTAATTAAAAACTGCTCGAGTAGTAAATTCCTGTACTTCTTGCAGCAGTTAAATGAAGTTTAACATCTAATTTATTCACAGTCAGTACTGCTATCACAGTCTAGATTCCACTCTTCCTATTGTCAGTTTACCGGCAGGCGAATAGTTGACCTAAAAGTTTTAGTACTTCACGTACCGATCAACAAATGCTCAACATACATTCATTTTGATGAAAAAAGTGATAAAGAGATTAACTACCTGTAGAACCAGCTGAAGATAATATATGATCCCCAATATGCTCTGATTAAGACTTTCGAGACGTAATTAAAGCTTATTGGTATAATGAATTGGTTTTCTGCTCCGGTTTAAAACATTCAATGTTCATCAATTCTCATACGATCTCCAAATTGAGCGTCTAGTTTCCATGTAAGACATCCTATACACCGTACGGGAATGTCTTACGTCTTGGTTGGCCAAGCATCACACCGACACAGAGTTTAGGTTTGTTGAGTGTGCAAAAATAACCGATGCAAGACCTTACGGTGGAAGCCAAACTTACTTAAACCAACATAAAGTTGTTTATTTGATCTGCGTCCAATACATTGTTCTGTTCTGAATTGAATGTCAATAAACTGTACTGTCTGGAAACAGCTAACGCTGACAGTGATCCTTGACAACTCGATTTTTGTACTGAGCACTCTACAGGAGTACGTGAAAAGGACATTACAAGAGCTTTACAGGTCATCGACGTGGATATCATTAGACCAAGATTTTGGAAGCAAATAACAGGAAGGGATTCGGCCATGGCCTTCAGAAAGAACCACGCACCTAGGTCACCTCTAGTGACTTCGGGTAAAATTACAGTTTACATAGCAGATGACCTACAGTTATGTAAATATTATAAGTCATATCTGTCTTATGTTTTTTTTTTTTAATATTAAAGAGTCGAAAACTGTCAGCATAGGAATTCAAGGTTGTATAAAATCAATCCGTCTATGAAGTTCCCAAAACTAGGTGAATATTATTATCGGCATATAGTTATCATTTGTTTTAAATGTCTATTATAATACTGAAAAATTTGATATAAGATTTATAATTTCGTTAGCTACTCGAATATTAACCCAATACTTTCAGAATCACTATAGCACTGCGTTACTGGCAGGAGCGATGGTCTACTACGGAAGTTCCAGGAAACAATGTATGTTTTGCTGCTTGCTAAGGAATAGCAACTAATCTTTAGGCAGCTTCCATACACAAGAGCAGAAACGGTTGCCGATCGTTTAGGGGAAACTTCCATTGCTGCTAGTACATCAGATTTTAATGTGGTACAAAAGCACCGGGTATACTTTCTATAAAGTAATTGGTGATTTCAGAGGCTTCATCAACATCTTTGACTTGTATAGAAATGGTACATTCTTATATAATAACAATGAGCAGGAAAATGCTTTAAGGCAATAAAACTAAGGAAGGATAGGAAAATATGACCCAACACTTACCGCAGATGAAGGCGGCTGGGAACGACGAACACAAAAAAAGAACAAATACAAGAAACGCGCAATATTTCGGCGTACAGCCTTATTTTTGCAGAAATGAGACACCAGGCGGAACCAGACGAGTACACGACGGCGGCCGCCTGGTGTGTATATATATATATATACTAGACGACCCGTGCGAAAATTTCGCGAATAAAATGCGATGAATAGTGAGGTTGAATATAATGTCACCAAGCTCAGTCATTACTCTTCATACTCCTACTTCATTTATCGATTTTGGTTAGAAATCCAGGGAGATAAATGGCTCGAAACACAAAAAACGTATTTTAGAAATATTGACATTTTTGCGCTTTATGGGTCAAATTACGAATAATTCCTTTCTTAGAATATAATGTTACCACGGCGGAAACCTTAGTCTTTAATACGATATGTCATTTATCTATATCGATTAGATATCAAGGGAAATATAAGGCTCGTGACACAAAAATACGTTATAGAACAATTTATACTTTTTCCCTTTAATAGTTGAATTCCAAACACTTCTTTCTTAAAATATGATGTCAGCAAAGCTGAGACATTATTCCTCACAATCGTACTTGATTTATCGATTTTGGATAGATATCAAGGGAGATAAGTGGCTCGAGACACAAAAAACGCATTTTAGAAAAATTGACATTTTTGCCTTTTAAGGGTCGAATTACGAAAAATTCCTTTGTTAAAATTTAATGTTACCATGGCGGAGACCTTATTAATTAATATGATACCTCATTTATCTATATCGGTTAGATATCAAGGGAGATAAATCACCCGTGACACAAAAATCGGTAATAGAAAAATTTATACTTTTTTCCTTTAAGGGTTGAATTCCAAAAACATTCTTTCTTAAAATATGATGTCACAAAGCTGAGACATTATTCCTCATAATCCTACCTCATTTATCTATTTTGGTTAGATATCCAGGGAAATAAATGGCTCGAGATACAAAAAACGCATTTTAGAAAAAGTGACATTTTTGCCCTATAAGGGTCGAATTACGAAAAATTCCTTTCTTAAAATATAATGTTACCATGGCGGAGACGTTATTCTTTAATTTGATACCTCATTTATCTATATCGGTTAGATATTAAGGGAGATAAATCGCTCGTGACACAAAAATGCGTTATAGAAAAATTTATTCTTTTTCCCTTTAAGGGTTGAATTCCAAACACATTCTTTCTTAAAATATGATGTCACAAAGCTGAGAAATTACTCCTCATAATCCTACCTCATTTATCGATTTTGGTTAGATATCCAGGGAGATAAATGGCTCGAGATACAAAAAACGCATTTTAGAAAAAAAATGACATTTTTTGCCCTATAAGGGTCGAATTACGAAAAATTCATTTCTTAAAATATAATGTTACCATGGCGGAGACCTTATTCTTTAATCTGATACCTCATTTATCTATATCGGTTAGATATTAAGGGAGATAAATCGCTCGTGACACAAAAACGCATTGCAAAAATATTGATACTTTTGCCCTTTAAGGGTTGAATTCCGAAAACTTTCTGACTTAATATCTGACGTCACTAAAGCGGAGATCTTAATCTTTAAAACGATACTTCAGAAAACGGTTTCAGATAGGTATCCAGGGAGATAACTGACTCGTAACACAGAAAACAGCATTTTAGAAAAATTTACATTTTTGCCCTTTAAGGGTCGAATTCCGAAAACTTTCTTGCTTAAAATACGATTTAACCAAATTGGAGACCATAAGCTTTAAAATGACACCTCATTCAGTGATTTCGGTTAAACATGAAGGAAGATATAGGCTTGTGACAAAAAATACCTTATAGAAATAATATATATGATATACAGGGTGTTACAAAAAGGTACGGCCAAACTTTCAGGAAACATTCCTCACACACAAACAAAGAAAATATGTTATGTGGACATGTGTCCGGAAACGCTTACTTCCCATGTTAAAGCTCATTTTAGTTTCGTTAGTATGTACTGTACTTCCTCGATTCACCGCCAGTTGGCCCAATTGCAGGAAGGTAGAGACTCTTCGTGCTCGTATTGTGGACGGCTGTGATACAATACGCCATCCTCCAGGGCTGCATCAGGGATTCCATGCGACGGAGGGTGGATGCATGTATCGTCGCTAACGGAGGATATTTTGAACATTTCCTGTAACAAAGTGTTTGAAGTCACGCTGGTACGTTCTGTTGCTGTGTGTTTCCATTCCATGTTTAATGTGATTTGAAGAGAAGTAATAAAATGAGCTCTAACATGGGAAGTAAGCGTTTCCGGACACATGTACACATAACATATTTTCTTTGTTTGTGTGTGAGGAATGTTTCCTGAAAGTTTGGCCGTACCTTTTTGTAACACCCTGTATATATAACAAAATGTTTTGGATTTTCAGTATTATTTGTAAATATTTTCAGTATCCGCTACACATTTATAGCAGTAAACACAACGAACAGTCCTTAAACATTATTTTTTTCACACAGTCGTTGTTCCGGCTTGACGTCAACAAATATTAAGTCCCCCAATGCTCCATTAAGAATGGTTCGTACTTTTATGACCATTTAGCTTTTTTTCCCCTCGAGGCCCTTTTGGGTAGTTTGGCTCGCGTTGGTGACGGAGTTTTATCCCCAAGTCTACCTGCTCCGCCCGAGGAACTTATTTTAAAGGGGGAGCGAATCAGCTGCCATCTGTCTGCGAAATGTGTAACTTGGCTTCTGCATGAAAAGTGTATTTTTGTTTGTAAAATGTGTAGTTTACGAGGCGGATATTGGGGACTGTCCCAGCATTTTGATTGCGAGAAACCGCCTACAAACCGAAAACAGGACTTCCGGGTACTCGACCCTGGTACCGTTGCACAGTAACTCCCCGATGCAGTGTGGTGGCACCTCAAAGACCTTAATTACTCGTCAGTATGTGACGTATAACAGTGGAATCTATAAATACTCTCACATCTGCCATTTTAGTAGATTGCACTAATGCCCCATCAGTCTATCATTTGAGATGTACGCCACCTTAAGAAAAGTATTCGGTGATACGATGGTCAACTTTAAAAGTCTAAAATTCTTGTTTCTCAAACAGCGTAACACAACAGATATTAACGTAGTCCTTAAACATCACGCAGCAAGGAGACATTACTCTCTCTTAGCATAGATGCCGGAAGATATTTAGAAACAGACGACAAAATTACTAATAGTAATTACGGATGTTTATCTTTGAACGGTGCTTACCAAACACGGATTTGCAAGATTCCTCGACCGCATGAAGCTGCAGGTGTGGTGGCCACGCATCGCACACGCTCGCTCGCCGCTACACGATAAATCGATTAGAGGCGCGTGTCAGCGTGCGAGGCCTCTTATCCTGGAGAACCCAGCCAACTGGCTCTTCCGAACTAACCTCATTTCCAATGTGCGTAAACAAACCGCTGGCACAAGCATGGTGGACCTCTGCCAGTATATCTGGTTATATCGAGATACAGTCATTAATATCGATATAACGCGCAACATTGGCCGAGGTCGTTGAGACTCCACGGTGGTATCTGGCGCTCAGCCGATTCGAGCACCATTGGCGGAAGAAAATTTCATCGTTCGAGATTTTCCTAGCAAGGGAGAAGGTATGTATGGTGGTGTAAAAGTCACGGAGCAAACCTGCAGCGCGCATGATGTGATGATATATGAAACTGTCCGTTCCGAACAGTAGTTCTGAATTGACAGAAACCGGATTTCACCTTCTCCCTTACACAATAACAAACACGCTGCATTTAACGGCATATAAAGAAAGGAATTGGCCCGACTGCTTTGCTTCAAAGTGGTCGGTACTACAAAGAAAAAAGTTCTTCTAATTTACGAATAACATGTTTCTGTTCATACCCTGTTACTTCAAAATGGCGGCTCAAGGTCCCTGGCCCTACTGCTTACCTCACCATCCCCTCCCTTCCAACTTCTCAGAGTTGAACGCTGTGTCCAGGCAGGCGAGTCGCAGCGCAGTGGGGATTGAGCCGCCTCTGCTAACTGAACAGGCTATAATCGTTCAGTTATAACTTGTGTCCGACTATCAAGAACCGACTAAGTTTTACCAGTAGCAGATTTTGTATGTTAGGTTTTCCAGATATATCCAAAGTGAATGGTTGCACATCGCAAACTTAAAAATTGATGGTAAAAATGTCACGAGATGTGTTCTTGTAAGTTCTGACATATTAGTTTATACCCATTCTTTAAACTGATATAATTAGGTTAGCGAAAAGAATAACCGCAGAGAAAAATTCTAGGACCATGCTGAACTTCAGAGTCTACATGGAAGAGAGAATAAATATATCATTCGAACAAACTGCATAGACATATAAAAAGACTGATTAAAAATTATTGTTGAGTATAGCGTAGGATTAAGCGCCAACACAAAATAAGTATAGATGGTCAACAAGGATTCTGGTGTGATACACAACAGAATGGGAATCTGGAGCAGATAAACTAGAGGCAAAACAAAGAGAGACCCAAAACTGATGTGTCTAAAAACAGTTACGCTGCCTATGGCTTTGATATCGAGTTTCAACTTCCCGCATATTCCGCCTCTGTTGTGGCTGGATCTATCTTGGAATCCCAAGAAGGTCCTGCCATACTCAGATGAACAAAACAAAGCCCGAAAAAATCTACGTCCCCACCGCGTTTTTAATCGGCGCTTAAAGGAGCGCTCTATGCATTAAGCAACCATAACGGTCGTGATACAAGTTGAGGAGGTAAAGATTAGAAAATACACGCCAAATGTGAATGTTGTAAGCACTATACAATTGCCGAAATTCGAGGGAAATATCTTAGATGTAGAATACACATGAAACGTGCGTTTCTGGCTCAAAAAGCGAGGACCAGGGATAGCAGCATTGAAAAGACATGGACAGGAAATCATATAATAAGCCCAACATTAGCCTGTACACATTTTAGGAAGCCATAGAATCAGAAATTGTAAAGGCAGGTCAAGGAATCGAAAGAACATCGCAAAACAGAATCGAACACGAATGTTCAGCGACCAAAATTGGTCTAGACCAGGGGTGGCCAACTCGCGGCCCGCCTTGAATATTTTTCCGGCCCGCGAGATTCATCACACTTTTACGAAATATATTTACTTTATAATGGCCAAAGTAGTGAAAACCTATGTATTAAAAATACATTATTTCTGCATCTATATTTGCAAAATTTATTTTATTAATATATTTTAGTGTTATAAATTTCTTTAAAATGTGCATTTAGCATTATTATGATTATTATTATATTATTTATATTTACTATTATTATTATATTATTTATATTTACATGTAAGAACAATAGTTAACACTAACTCATTATGTTTAAATTTTTCACTCCAAAAAAAGGTTCTAGATCTAATATGGAGATATATAATTTTATATTAGGTCCGCGGACTCATTATGCATTTCTAAAGTGGCTCGCAAGATCATTTGGATTGGCTACCCTGATCTAGACAGTTGTGAACCTCAAAACGTACATCAGGTATTCCCTAGTGTGCTGTTTCTCAACATTTGTTGGCCGATAGTATCTGTGGGATGGCGATTTCAGTAACACTGAACACCTGATGGAAGTCGTTGGCATTTCCTTCTTTGGAGGCGCGTGTTTATAGATTGAGTTTTAGCTTACCTCTTATTTTCATCTACACCTGTGTCAAGGGTCAGTGACGGATGCTAATCATCGTGTTTCAAATTCACGTAATGAGGAGAGTGAAATTATAGCAGTGTATTATTATTGCAAACGGTACAAGTATTTCTTCTACGTAAGACACGAGGCTATATACCAAGAAGTTATAACCAATTACTTCACCTTGAATTTTATCAGGTTATGTCTGCAAAAGGGCATAACTTATTACGAACCATCCAGTGTTTTGTGGCGCTCCTTACGGGAAGTCCAGCGTATTCTCTTCGGAGAAAGTCATTATAAAGATCATGTGAGCGGAATTAAGAAACTCCTCGATACGATCAGAGGCGGTCGTGACACGAATAGCAAATTATAGTCATCAGGCTGAAACAACAGCGTAACCGCACCAATAAAATTAATACAGTACTATTGTTTTCTTAGAAATCAATTGCAAGTGTGGTTGCCCAAGAATGGAAAAAGCAGGTCGCCGATTCGCATCCTAGTCTGAAGTCTTTAGAAAGCCCATAACCAATCCTTCAATAGTGGAAAAATATGATTGGATACAGCAATCTGCTCGTAGGGATAGGTGTTACAAAAAATTACCCTGTGTATTTAATTCACAACCAGTTTTGCCTTAGGTTACTGCAGAACTTTTTTTTTTTTTTTTTTTAAATGTTACTTCCAGGAGCAAAGTTTGTTTAATTCGACATAACATTTTACGGTGTTGCAGGGAAACATCAGGCTAAATTAATTGCTTGTTATTAGCAACTTAAAACCACGAGATTTGAATATGGCTAAGCTGAACTTTGAAACTTATTTAAGTCCACGCATCTGTGTCTGTCTCTATCTCTATATCTATATCTATCTATCTATCTATCTCTCTCTCTCTTTAATGACACCTATACCAAAAATTGATAGAATCCTAACTGAATTTTGAAATTGCTTTTAAAGACATGTGGAATTGTATCATGCTACCTGTGTGTGGTATTCATTCAAAACTCTTGAAACTTAACAGAATTTTAAAATTATAGCCCAGCATTTTTTCCTGAATCATTATTTCTTTTAGTTTCTGAACTATGTATAAACATTTTTCTTGACTTGAATTTTACCCGCCACAAGCAACATTCACCTTTGATCACTATCGGTGTGCCCAATTACTTTTACCGACTAAACTAAAGATTCCTTTAAATAGTAACAGGAAAGAAAAGAAAAAAGATAAATATATCTTTATTGGGAGCTATGTGCTAATTGAAAGGCTATATCCAAATTTATCGCAGCAGCTAGTTGAAACTGATTAACAATCAATAGGAAGTAAAGCAAGAATGTTTAAAGGTGAAATATTTTTCAACTACCTGTTCAACTCATATTGGGTATTACAGAAGGTATTGACATTTTTCTCGTAATTATAAAACATCTTTGTACACAATATTTGAGGTGAGAGTCTGATCATGTTGTTTTTAGATTAAATGTACCCTTAACCATCTACTATTTGTACAAGTTTCTCTGGACCGAAGTCCTTAGTAGTCCTAAGCACAAGTATGTTTCTAAATTTTAAGACCATCGGTAGTGTGGAAATTTAAATTTGTAGAATATTAATTGAAATACTGAATACAGTAGCAATGAAAAAGAGATTTCGCCCGTTGCGTATAGACATATCCAGGGGGTAAAAACTAGAAATAAAAACAAAAAATACAATGTGCAATTACAAATTAATATTTCATCAGAAGCGGAGAACTTAATATTTTAAATGGTACCTCATTTATCAATTTTGGTTACATATGTAGGTAGAAAAGGGATTTAAGCGAAAAATAACCTTCTAGAAATAATACATGGAACAAACGACGAAAAATGGCTTTCCAGAAATAACATACAGAGATTTTAGTCTTAAAGGAATAGTTAAGTATTCATTTGTAGCTAAAGCACTGAGGAACTGTGTGAACTTTCTACTCAATTAGTATGGTTAATTCGCAGTCGTAATTTACCAAGACCGCTCTAGAAGAACCACGTTGATTATTAATACTGCAGACTAATTGGTGATAACTGCGTGTTTTTAGATGAATTTGGCCCACATGCTAGACATCAGCACTGACAATTTTAATTGATATATTTAATTATATATTACTACATTATCACCAAACAAACTAGCGAGCGTGGTGGGCGAGTCGTTAACGCTCTGGCCTCGCATTCGGGAGGACGGTGGTTCGAATTCCCATCCGGGCATCCGGATTTGGGTTATCCATGTTTTCCCCAAATCACTCCAGGCGAATGCCGGGACGCTTCCTTCAAAAGGGCCATGGCCAAATTCCTTCCCGATTGTTGTCCCCAGTTCCATCCCGCCTCTAATGACCTCGACGTCGACCAGGCGTAAAGCCATTAAAAAACCCAAACAAACTAGAGTTATTGCTATGAAATGAAAAATGAAAACTCACTGTTCTGATCAATCTGAATTTAACTAACCCCATTTATTGAATGAAGTTTTTTAAACACTCGTATAGTTACAAGTTACGAATAAAGTTTCACAATATTTTATAGCTTCCATACAACGAAACTATAAACTAGCCATACGTCTCAACAGACGAGCTCAGAACACCCTGACTTGATCGTCCATCGCTCAGTTGGTCAAACCAAAGATTGTTTAGTACACTACTCCTCCTTAAAGATAACTATACTTTCGCGATTATGATACAAACTACTATCTGTAGAAACCCGGAAAAAATACAATCAGGTTACAGACATTTATGCAATTATTTATAATACCTATAATTAATCTAAAAATAAAATACCATAATATTAATAAAATTAATAACAGAAAATGATTGGGGGGGGGGTGATAATGTTACAAGGGAATTGGCTATCTAGGGAAGTGTTGAATAATTTATCACTGACAGCGAAAGAGGTTATGGTAGAAAATGCGTGCGTGACATAGTAACAGTGGCACTGCCATGGGGCACAAAGCTGTACCGCATTTAGTAACTCAGAAACACTCCGTCCCAAAATCGCTTCTACTAGGTGCTTACTATAGTCATTCAAGCTCTAGACCACAAATGGGATTTACACTAGAAACTTGTTGCTGCATACACCACAACAAGCAGTGCGGTGGCTGCGTTGCATCGTCCTTGCGGCTGCACGCCGTATCTTTACGAGTGCGAGGGCGGGGCGGCGTCCTTTGTTAGAGGGCGATAACTCAGCCAGCCACGGGGGAGACCGACCAATAAATTCCCGCCATTTGCATACCTGCCGGAGCGGGCGCCGCCGGAATTTGCATCCTTCTCTGCCGCCTCCTAATACAGAGCGCCGGACCTGGCGCTCTAATAAACCCCCGGAGTTTGTGCGACCCGCTAAAGTCTACTCTCAGGCGTTCTCAAGTCCGGAGCGCCTGTACAGATATTACCTGTTGCTAAGTTCTTGCTTCTCCTGCTAAAAGGAGTAATGAAGAGCTATGTCAGACCAGAAGAACGAACAGCTAACTGCAAGAAGCAGCAAATATTTTGTTCTGAACCGATAGGTGACGAGGAACAATATCTAGAGATATGCTGCAAGAACACCTGTTACTAATTGGTATAATGGCACAAAAAATCGGAACTGATTTACTCATTTTGCAAGAACAGCATCAAAAACTATGGCGGGGAGGACGCCATGTAATTACGTAAGGTGTTTTTTCTTAAATTTGGACCCTTGGTGAGATCTAGCGAGACCCCCCCCTCCCCCCTAACGTGAGAGTGGCCTCGTAATTTTAGAAACTAATGTTTTTTGACAGGCGGCAACCTGATTAAAAATATATATATATATGTGAGATATTATCGATCCCCGCCAGGACACCATCCCCACTTTTATTCTGACCACACGTAATTAATGAACGCCTCCTTAATAGTTTTCGGATATTGTATATATCTACTAATCAAATGCTTAACTTTCCTGCGCACCAGCTTTACTCAATAGTACACGGACATCTCCATAAGTAGTAAACCTTCCAGATTCAGAGAATGTTATGTTATGGACAAGACGCACCAGTCACAGTTTCCTGGTTAGTCTCAGGTCTCACATTCCGGAGATCTCCGGTTCGAATTCGGTCTCGAGCGTAGGTGATTTTTAACTAACTGCTGTGTTCATGTTCTGCACGTCCTGTGGTACATTATAAGTACTTGCATGGCTGTAGTAGATAGTGTTTTTTAAAGAAAAACTGGGGATTCGTACAGATGTGGAGCATTTTTGCAGTAACGCATACATAAACACAAGACTAATAGTTTTCAGAACCGCAATGTAAATATCGCTTCTTTGAATTGGTTTGCGAAGGTAGAGATCAGCATTCACTTCAAAGAACTCGATGAGCATTTCGTTCCGAGGAGTCTCTTCAAGTTGTCATTTGATGTCATGAGTTATTAGAACCTCCGAAGCCCTTCCGAATTTTCGTTTTTGAGGGAGATTTCCAGCCTGATAAGCAATGGAATCCGCACCATCCATTCGTAGTCAGTAGCCTGGATGATGTGGCCTTCTTTCCCTCATTTACATTTCTATCGCCAAAAAAAAATATATCCTAAGGTTTTCAACATATTTCCTACATTTCAATAGTACTTTCCTCACTTCAGCATTTCCTCATATCTTACTTCCAGGTGATTTTTTAAGTCTCTTGGAAACCGTTAATTTTTTACCAATCTTCTGGATTGTATTTTGGCTTTTGTTGCTGTTATCCCTGATATCATTTACCCATTGTCTCCACTAGCTGACATTTTTACTCATGCAAACGTGGTTCAAAATTCCTTTCGTTTACTATTATCTATCTACATAATCTAGTGAAAAACCAACTTCATTCTTTCTTTCTAACTGTCTAAGACATATTTTCGCTTATATATATATATATATATATATACACACACACACTACAGCTTTGCGTTCCTCCGGTGTCTCACCTGTTTTTGGTCATCAACTTTTCTTCGGAATTTTACTTTTATTTTTATCTGTTTCCACAATTCTGGAAGATTTACATTTTATATAGTAGATACTTTCTGGCCTGATTATACTATAGCGTCTTATATAGTTTTGCTTGCGGAATTCTTATTTTTGCCGGTATTACTAGTCATTACACCGGTTTCATCATTATATTTGCTCTTTTATTCCTTGTGTAGACTAATGTTTTGAATGGTTTCATCAATTAAAAAATTAGAGTTTTGCAGCGAAACGATCCAATAATTGTAAACTAAAAGCTGGAATGGAATGGGCCATCCCGGCATCAGATAAACTTTTCATCTAGGCCTTTCATTCCAACAATGCTGTAAAGAAGTTTAACAAACACGATAAATCGAATCCTTTAGCTTGAGCATTAATTTAAAAGATCATGACACCATCTATATCGAATGAGGTAGCTGTTGCGTAAACGTCTTTAATTTCTGGATCCCCGCATTTTTTAAACGACTCCAGCCGTCAATGATGGGAAATTTGCTTTTACTATAGCTCATACGTCAGAAAGTAACTCCATACGATAACTGGACCCAAACATTACAGTGACGCGGAACGTTTTCCGTGACACCTTTGGACCAGAGATTTGTAGTCTCTCAGAATTTATGAGCGATAACTGGAACGCGGAAGATAATATATTTCTCTGCACAGACTCGTGTCGAAACAGAAAACCCGGTTCCAATGCCAGCTGTAGCGAGCAATTTGTGCAACAACAGAAGCAAAATATGGCAAGCGGCCTTGGGATGCTGCACAATTAATTCAGTAGGAAGCCGTGTCCCAGTATTTCACGCGCACTGAAACATTGTTTTTTCAACCTGTTGTGCCACCCGGGAGATTTGCACCTGCGACCTCAATCCAACAACCTTGGCGAATATATTTTTATCTGTGCGTGAAAGTCGTCGTTTTAAATTAACAAATTTCTGCTGAAATTATATCGTAACAAAATTCTAGAAATACTGAATGTTTCTGATTATTCAATCATATCAGAAAACGGTCATAACTCTTAATGTGAATTAAGGAGATACTTGCATGACGAAAGACGAGTGAGAACATAGTGTTTGTTAGACCGTTGCCACGGCACCACCAAAACAGTTAGCGCTTGTAGTTGGCTGAAACTAAGGGCAGAGAGTTGTTCCGTCCCCTTACAGTGACATTTTTACGAGACTGGAAGCCATAGAGAATTTTATTTATCGTGTTTCTTGCTTCTCCAAGAATGATCCGGTTGTATTTGTGCTTAACTTTCTCAAATTTACCTACCACAAGTACGCATTCATCACGTAACTCATGTGATACAATTTCCGCAATACATTTTTTTTTTTCAAGTCTAATGTTTATTGTCGCCACACACAAAAAAGTGTTAGTGACAGTAAATGTAATTTTTACCGGCAAATATCAACATGTAAGCTGAACATAATATTAGAAGAAATACAAAATTACAGACTTTGGGGGAGGGTGGGTATAACCGCCTTGAGAATCAGGGGGGGGAGAAAGGTCTCAGCCATCATAGGGAGGGGAGGTCCGACCAGATCTCACCACGGGGGGGGGGGGGGGGGGGGTCCAGAATTCCGAAAAAAAAACCTAACGCAATTAATGGATGCCCCCTTAACACACGTCGTAGCAACAACCATTGAGATAAACAAGAGTGCTGCATGTCGACCTAGCGTCTCTTGACGCACCAGTATGTCGCTGCAACGAATTCGTACCCTAATCCAAAGTTCTGACCTCAAAAAGCAATAAACTTACAGCTCCATCTGGTGTGACTAACCACTTGTACTTGTTTATCTTTCAATTTGCTCATTCTGTTATCGTTCTCCTGACTTCTTTTTTTCAAAGAACTGCCTCTGAACTGAGTGGATTTGAACTCTTACATATATTTTTAACGGAAGCTTCCAACGTCAATTCAGCTCGCTGTATGGCGGGGAGGAAACGCCATGCCTGAGGAATACCTTCCCCGCAGTGCCAAAGTCTGGAAAGAGATTAAGGAACTCTTTTCCTCGTAAGAGTCTATCAAAAGCACTGAGAAATCAGCACAACGCTTACATTTACTTAGAGTTATTTTGCTATTCATCTTTATTTCGTGAACGTCATATTGGAAAAACTGGTGCAAAATATGGTAGTAAATCAAGCATGTTGCGCTTTAATACCAGTTTTAACCGTGCAAACAATCTGACGACCGGAAGTTGTTTTTTTCTGCTATCCTTAATGGTAATGCCATAGCTCTGACCGAAAAAGATGTAATTACAGAGTATTTTCAACTTTGCTCGACCTACATGACATTAAAACTAAGCTTTAATGATTACGCAAACACAGCTGTCTTTTGTAATTTGTACGCTACCGTATGCGTTTCGTCGCTTTCCTGTGAAGTAACTACATTGAATGGTGACCTTAAAAGACTGCTTATTATCGCAGCTGACGTGGATGAGATTGTTTTACACACAACGCTTTTGCATTTTTTTATGCCTTTACGCCTCGTCGACGTCTAGATCATTAGAGGCGGGAAAGGACTGGGGGCATGGAACGGGAAGAAGTTCGGCCATGGCTTTTTGATGGAACCATACCGACAATCGCATAGAGTGATTTGGTGACACCTTAAAAACCAAATTCTAAATGGCTGGACGGGTATTCGAACCTGCGACCTCCTGAATGCGAGGCCAGAGCGTTGCCGCTCACCCACCACGCCCATTACACTAGCAGTCAGCCCAGGCTAAAATATCACTATACACAGCATTCACACTACGCGGTCCGGTAGGGTGAGAGCAAGGCAGGTCAAATTGAAGATCACGCCGCCACCGATCAACAACGGTCAAGACTTGAGCTGAGCTGACCGATAATGTGAACGTGCAACAGTCAGGTCATGGACGCCGAATGTTTAAAACCGTTCGCTCGTAAGCAATGAAAAAGAATAATAATAAATAAATTTCTTAACAGTATACTATTTCTGATTATTATTATTATAAAGTTGGCAAAATTTAATATACATTCAAATATTATTGCAAGTTTTCGTACTGCTAAGGTATAGATCCTGCATGCGCATTAAAAATTGTCATGAAATTATTTCTTGTATCAAAATCTTCTTTAGGGGGCGTCCGTTAATTACTTGAGCGTTTTTTTCGAATTCCGGACCCCCCAGGTGATTTGGTCGAACCCCACTCCTGTAAAATGACGTGAGATTTTGACGGAGATCCCCCCCCCCCCCTTCCACTTACGAATGGACCTCGTTAGGTCTCAAGCTTCCAAGGGTTTTTGACAGAGTAAGCCATAAAATGGTAGTAAATGAGGTAAAAACCATTGGAGTGGATGAGAAAGTGAATTGCTGGGTAGAAGAATTTTTAAAAGGTAGGAAACAGAAAGTTAGGGTAGGAAATGTAGTATCAAAAGAAGTGGAAGTAAAAATGGGTGTGCCACAGGATAGCGTATTGGGACCATTGCTATTCATTATTCTAATGAATCATTGTGTTGATTGTTTACTATCTGAAATTAGATTGTTTGCAGATGACATAATACTGTATAAAAGAATCAAAACGATAGAGGATTTTAAACAGTTGCAGGGTGATCTGGACAGGATATCTAGTTGGGTTGGTAAACATGGAATGAAGATAAATGCAGAGAAGAGTCAGCTTATTAGATACACAAATAAAAAACAAAAGGTTTCTGGAAATTATCGCAGAATGCAATCAGTGACGGATATGATAAAGGAGCTGGAATGGGATTCATTGCAAGACAGGAGGAGGATGAGGAGGGTCATGGGAGTGTACAGGGCATATACTGGCGATGAGGCATGGAAAGATATTGCAGTAGGTATGAAAATTAGTGCATGGAAGTGAAAAGATGACCATAACCACAAGCTGGCACTCAATTTCAGGCACAAGGGTGTGGAAAGATTCTCTTTTTTAGGTAAGGGTGTCAGGGATTGGAATGAGTTACCAAAGAGAAATGATGAATAATTTAACGAAAACATTGAAAGAATTTAAAGATAAAATTTGTAGAGGGCAAATGTGGGTGGTTCCAGGATAGGGGGAACATGGGTGTGTAGGGAAATTGCCACCGGAGCCTGTGCTCCATTGCAATTAAATTAAATTAAAAAATCATAATATTTCGTGTAATTTCTATAAAGACTGCTCTAGTGGCAGGTTGTCTAGGACGAGTTACTTTAAGTAAACCTGTTTTGCTCTATAGCTTCATGGTTAGTTTTATCAGTCCAGCATAAAGATGTTAACATTCGATTACTACTTTACGCCTCGTAGACGTCGTGGTAATTACGGCCTGCACTACTGTTTGTGAAAATTGCAACACCAAGAAGGGGCATCTGATTAAAATGAAATTTATTCCATACATTATGGACATTACAATACATAAATGATTAGAATTAGACTCCTAAATTAAGTTTGAATTCAATACGGTGTGAAGCCACCACGTGTTGCAATTAGATCCTCTGGAGCAGAGGACGAAAAGTTTTTCTTGCCATGGCCCCTGCCGTCAGAAGAAAAATTCCCACGCCCCCACGGACACAATTTTGCTATTAAAAAAAAAGCAACCATTAAATCGAATATATTTTTATTGCTTTTAATATTACAAATCTCATGTACTGAAAAGTGAAAAATCAAAAATTGCCAACTTTAAATTTACTGAAAAGAAGTAACAAATAAAATATAAATGGATGGGAATATGAGCTTGCATTTCCTTTTACAAGACTCTCTATTCTCGTATGGATATTAGAAAGTGTACAACGCATTATTGTCAATATCGAGTGTTTCATTTTTATTGCAACACGAGTTGAAAAGCCAACTTTAAATGTATTATTCAGTAGTCAAAATAAGAGTTCGGCGGTTGGAAATAAAATAAGGAAATCACCTACACATTTCTTTGTTAATAATGCGTTGATTCACCCCTTGGGAAGGTGTATCCTTCAGGAAAATCCATACGACCGTATACAATAACCTTAGTTATGATATTCACGCAGCCACTGGCCGTAACTTGTCTTCGAGAGTAGTAATACAGCATAGTATCATACTACTTGTTATAGTCGAAACAACCCCATGGGATTCGGCTGCGTAGTTTTAAATGCCTCTGCCATGAGCGTCACCATCTGTTTGTGAAATGTGTAATTTATGAGAAGGTGTTTGGAAACCGGCCCAGCATTTGCCTAATTGACCACTGGAAACAGCCTAAAAACAGTAATCAGGACGACCCGTCCCAGGGTTTGAAACCAGGACCGTTGTATTCGATTGTTGTGTCGCTTTGAAGCTCGCGGCACACTGGTGGGTTTCCTGTAGCGCGACATGGTTAACGAAGTGTTATTTCAGCATTTGTGCACTGTCAAAACACTCGTGACCTTGTGCAGCTAAATTCGGAGATGAACTAATCGGATATGGTAGCTCGTGAATGCTAACGATATGCGGTGCCAATAAGTTTCAATCAGGATGGACTGAGCCCCCGGCACGCCCTTGATCTCCGGGAGATAAGTCCAATTTGGACGCAGTCCTCCCGCGCTTCTATACGGGAGCGCCGCAGGTTTACCTTGACAAGAAGGCTCCGGCGAAAAACAAAGACAGGTCGCTACAACGGTAGCAGTCTAACACAAAGAGAAAGGAAGGAGCGCTCCCATAACGACCTGCGAGCAAACAAGCTGACTTGTGGAGCACCGGCGATCTCCGTCCTTGAGGGGCCGTATAAGGAACGACGTCCATTCCGATGGTCCCTGCTCTGTTATGTACCACAGTTCCTCTGTACCTGCGACTGCGGTGTCTTTGACTACCCCGTATTTGGGTATAGCCGAAGATACAACGCATATCCAACAACCTGACTAAATACAGGCTGATTCTGGCGGAATAGTAAATACTGGAGATGGTAGTATGGACAATATTGAGTAAAAAAGTTCATATGAACTTGTGTCCGATTTCCATTCGTTGTGGAGAAACATGTGCTGGAATGTTATGCATAAAACAAACCTCAGAAAATTATTAAGAGCACACAAATAACTTATTGAAGTAATTTATTCATGCAAAAACACTGATATTTTACAAAAGTTTAAATTAAATGTTAGGAAATTCCACCATCGACTTCAATACACTTTGCAGCTCTCTTCGCAACAGTTCTTGAAGCTACGTCTTGGTGTACTTTTATAAGGTTAGTAGTGTTTACAATGCGAGCGAGTAATTCGTCTCTTGTGTTTACCTTTTCTTTGAACACTTCGTTTTTCAACCAATAAGTTCTGATAAGTCTTTATCATTTTATTTTAAGCATAACATTCCACTACCTGTATCTCCAAAACGAATGGAAATCGGACACATGTTTATATGAACTTATTTACTCAATATTGTTCATACTACCACCTCCTTCAATATTTACCATTCCTCCTGAAGCACCCTGTATATTCATAACAAATTCTTCGTAATTATGGTATTCCCGCGTACCAATTTTCATTCTGAAAATGAAATAAACAAGTAGCCTAATGCAGAACTTGGCAATGTTGTAGATGAAATTTCAAACCTGGGGAAAGATTTTACTAAAGAGGATCATATAATTATAGTTGGGGGTCCTGGAAATAGTCTGTCCAGAAATCTCAATTATTGTGTTGAAACAGACATTGACAACATTGCTAAAAACACCACTCACACCAATGTTGGTTTTGTTGACCTCTTCAAGCGTTATGATCAACCCTGGATGCGTGGTCATGTACAGCGTACACAGGCAGATCTGAAGCGTGCATTGTGTCAGGCTGACCGAACACACATTGGTCTGATAGATGTTTCTTGCATAACACGGAGTGACCATACCTCCCATGGACTCCACCTGAATGTTCGGGGCAAGCAGAGGCTAACGCAAATGATTGCCAGTAGCATCAGGAGAGGCAGGTTGGATGTGAACCCCATCCCAGTGGTAATTGGTGGTAGGACTCAGTCTTTTTTAGGCCAAATTTCAAGAGTAGGAAGTGTTATTTAAGAAATGTACATAATGACATTACAGTCAAAAATAAAGAGTGTCAGTCTAAAGTAGCTTTGTTCCATCAGAACATTAGGGGTATCTCAAGCAAACTTGATGAGTTGATAATATCTATAGAAGAAACCCAAAAATCATTGAATCTTAGCATAAATATCATATGTCTGACAGAACATCTAAAGAATTCTGAAATATGTTTCCTCCCTTTTATTGGATATAGATTAGCTTCATGTTATTGCAGGTCAGAGATGAGAATGGGTGGTGCAGCAATATATGTAAGAGAAAATACTGAGACAAAATCGTTAGATGTAAGTAAATACTGTATAGAACAAGATTTTGAATGTTGTGCAATACAGTTAGAATTAGAAAACAAATATCTTATACTGCTGACAGTTTATAGGGCTCCACAGGAGGCTTCAGTAAATTTTGTAATAAACTTGAAACGGTTCTAATAAATTTATCGCGAACTAAAAGGGAAATTATCCTCTGTGGAGACTTCAACATAAATTTTGCTGTAGAATGTAACCAGACAGATTATCTTCTAGGAATGCTTAGATCATTCAATCTCTATCAAACTGTAAATTTCCCAACTAGAACACAAAAAAATAGTAGTACCATTATTGATAACATTTTTGTAGAGCCCAATAAATTAGAAATACATGGAACAATCCCAATGGAAAATGGTTTGTCAGACCATAATGCTCAAATAATTACTTTGGATGTTGTGGGAAATGAAAATAACAAAAAGAAAGGATTTGTCAGAGTTAGGCCATTAAAGAACAATTCAATAAAAACATTAAATGATGAACTTTTCAATGAGGACTGGAGCACTGTTTATAAATTAAAAGGGGTAAATAATAAATTCAATTACTTTCACCAAAGGTTTTTGGAAATTTACGAAAGGTGTCTCCCTACAAAACTAGCTCCAATTGGTCAAAAACAAGTAAACAAAATTGGGTTACAGTTGTATTAAAACATCTTGCAGACATAAAAGGGAATTATATGTAAAAGTTGGGAATACTGATAATAGGCTTCTCAAACAACATTACAAAACATACTGTAGAATTTTAACCAAAGTAATAAAAGAATCTAAACGTTTGGCCATAAATGATGAGATTAGTAGTTCGGATAATAAGATAAAAAGTGTTTGGAACATTATTAAAAGGGAAACAACTGTATCATCCCCTGAACACAAATGATAAACTTGTAAATGACCCCTCTGATGTAGGAAGTGCTTTCAATAACTACTTCTTAACAGTTGCTGAAAAATAAAAGGAAAATATAATGGGAATATGGATGCTATAGCAATACTTAAATCCTTGTCACCAAAAACATCACCTATGTCTCTATTTCCCACCAGTCAAAATGAAATTGAAAAAATTATTAAATCCCTCAAAAATAAAAAGTCATTTGGTTATGATGAGGTTTCAACCCATGTAGTGAAACAATGTAACACCAGCATTAGTAGAGTTATTAGTCATATTGTAATAGTTCTTTTGAAGAAGGTATCTTCCCTGACTCACTCAAGAAGTCAATAATCAAACCGCTTTATAAAAAGGGTGATACCTCAAAAATTGAGAATTACAGACCCATTTCACTTCTACCAGCATTTTCAAAAATCTTTGAAAAAGCAATGTACAGAAGGGTGTATGCACATTTACAAAAAAATGACCTACTCAGTAAAGTACAGTTTGGTTTTAGACAAGGCGTTTCAACAGATTCAGCAATTTTTGCTTTTGTAAACAACATACTGGAATCAATGCATAAAAAATTAAATTCCCTAGGTATATTCTGTGATCTTGCTAAGGCTTTTGACTGTGTTGATCATGAATTCTACTAGGTAAATTAGACCACTATGGAGTTAGTGGTAAGCCAGGACATTGGTTTAAATCATACCTGGAAAATAGAAAGCAATGTGTATCACTGAAAGATGTTAATACAGGAGATGTTATAAACTCAGAATGGGGTATAGTTAAATGTGGTGTGCCTCAGGGTTCAATTCTTGGTCCTCTGCTGTTCTTAATCTATATAAATGATCTCCCACATATACTAGGTGATAATGAACACATGGTGCTCTTTGCAGATGATACTAGCATATCCTTGAAAGACCCATCAGCACAAAACCTCGAAAACACAGCAAATGAAGTTATAAAGAAAATTAACAGGTGGTTTAATGCCAACAAACTAATACTTAATGTAGAAAAGACACAGTTACTTCAGTTTGTTACAAAAAATAAAACAAAGGACAGCTATAATGTATTATCAGAAGGAAAAGCAATCGATGAAAGCAGTTTCACAAAATTCCTGGGTGTATATATAGATAACAAATTGAACTGGAAACAGCATATTCAACAACTTCTTAAAAAACTGAATTCTGCAACATTTTCACTGAGGGTAATATCTAGAATAGCTAATATAGAAACCAGAAAGTTAGTATATTTTGCATATTTTCATTCCCTGCTCACTTATGGCATCTCATTCTGGGGAAACTCGTCACAAGCACAGAGGGTATTTAAATTGCAAAAGCGTGCTATAAGAACTATTTGTGGAGCAAACCCACAGACACCGTGCAGAAATCTATTTAAAAACCTGGGTGTTCTAACAATGCCAGCACAGTATGTATACTCTGTATTATCATTTGTAGTAGAAAATCCTGAACACTTCAATCTTAATGCTGACATACATAGCCATAATACTAGGAATAAATATAATATTCACAAGGATTACAAATCACTGTCAATTGTTCAGAAAGGGCTAACATTTACTGGAGCTTCCTTATTCAATGTATTACCAACAGAAATTAAATGTTATCTACAAAAACCCAACTACTTTAAGTCCAAACTGAAAGAGTTTCTGCTTCAGAACCCATTTTACTCTGTAAAAGAATTTTCTTCTTGGAATTTGGTAACTAAGAATGACTGATAAAATAGTATATATGGTGTATGGAAGGGGAAGGTGACAAAATTATCCACAATTACTAAAATGATATATGGTTTTTCTTTCTGTTGAAACTTGACAAATGAACTAATTACACTGTTTACAAAATTTCACTTATATAGTAACTAACATGGGATAGCATGCACTCAAAAACTGCTGTGAAAAATTATCATATTAACAGGTTTTTAAGTAATTGACTGCTTATGAGTTGTTGGTAATATAATTGATATTGCTAATAGGTGTGTGTACTGTTCCACATAAATAGCAACTAACATAATATAATATGTAGTCACAAATTACAGTGAAACCTTACATGGTAACTGGTTGGTAAGAAAATAACTGGTTATTAGATGCTGGTAACAAGTGTATACACTGTTCCACATAATAAGTATTAATTAACTCGGGATTGTATTTGTAGATTACAGGAGATATTGGTTATACTAATGGGTTGTTGCTAACTTGTTGTCAATATATAATATTATCAATTATATAGTAATATTGACATTACTAATAAGTGTATGTACTGTTCCACATCCCCGAGATTATTCTCACATGGGATCAAAGTGAACATATCTATCTATCTATCTATCTATCAGTTGATAAATTTGATAACATTGTGAAAATCTTAACTATCAGGTTTGGATTATCCATCTCAGGATCTGCTGGACCTTCAAATGCTTCAAATATTGATGCATTTGTAGTGAGTATGGGAGAGCAAGTTTCAGAGTTTGGTGGACTGCTTTCAGGAGCTGATGACAAACTTTCATTGATTGGTAACTCGGTGTTTGAAAATACTAACAAAGGTTCCTGGCTTGTGGGATCTTCTTTACTAGCTCCCCCCCCCCACCCCCCACTTTCAAAACTGCTTTCCTTATTCATGGTGAAAATTTTTAAAAAAAGGGGAAAAAAATCTACTACAATGGGTTTCCCTTTAAATGTTCAATTTTATCTGCACTGCACTTATCTTTCGACATTCTGCGCCGCTTGTGAGCCCTCCAATTCTCTTCCAATTGTCGTATATTTATGTTGTACTTTATGTTGTCTTAGCTCGTATTTTCTACTTATTCTATTTCGTAGTCGTAGTAAAAATATCTGTTTAATTATTTAATGTAATTTCTTCTGAAGTTTTCTAGCTTCGCCAATAACCAATGAACTTATATGCTTTGATTCCATTTTATTTATAATGTCATAACTTCTTTAATCATCCGAATATATACAGGTTCTATTCCGCAAGCAACTTTAAATTCAAAACGAACACGACAAGTTCTCACCAAGTTCGTCAGTCCTGAGCTATCTTTCATCTGTTTATCCAAACGTTACCCTTAACTACCAATTTTCTCTAAGAGTAATTATTATAGTTATTCATCTCCGTTATACCACACAATCAGTTGTTAGTTGTTATCCCGAATTATCGCTGCCGGGTCTTCCTCTGTTGTTGTGGCCGCGTAATATATCTCTGCTTCTCGTCTTTTCTTTGGCTTTGGATCTTCTGGCGCACTGTTATCACTTCACAAGTTTGTTGATGTACCATTTTAATATTTTTCTCGTCGGTTTACTTAATAAATCACTTTATTCGTAGGTCGCGAGAGTCCTGTCCATAGGTAGCAATGGCGCATTTCTCTCTCTTGGTAGAGCACACTAATGCTCGCGATAGTGGGATTTAGTACATTTTACGAAAACGTTGAAGCAGCAAATTCTGCTGACGCGGTCGCCAGTGATTCAGCTTATTAGCACACTTTACTGTGTCAAGAAGAATCACACAAAAAAAAATAACAAAATTAACTTTTGTAAGTTTAATAGAGTTCAAAATCTTTACCCACACCAGTCATGATCATATATTCATCGGACTTCTATAAATATATAAATGTACCTGAAGGTTGCAGAATCCTTAGTTAAAATGGTTCACATTAACAATCCTTTATAAATCACACTCGCATTTTCACAACTCTAACCAAAAATAGTTCAACATTAAAAAAAGGAGTTCGAGAAAAACTCGCACATGGGTGGCGTGCCCGATGAGCTCAGCTGCCCCAGGAAGACTAGTGGGTGCCACATGTCGGGTTCACGGGCATTTTTAATTGACTTCCGGTAGCCGGCATGCACTCCGGGGTCTTCCACGGTACTCCCACTGACCGGCGGGAAATTTAACATCCGTATTCCGAATAGCACAGCCGGTTCTCGATCTCCCGGTCCTCCGGCTTTGGAAGCAGCCTCTATCATACGGCTATGCTACAACCACATCCTCATGAATGTGAGGCCAGAGCATTACCACTCACACAGCACACACAGTGAAAATTTAGTTATCCCTGCAGATATGGTAAGGATACTGTCATTATTCTTCTAAAAGAAGAATAATATAACAAAGTCAAAAGCTTATTAGATTAGGCTTATTGTTATCTCTTAAAGCTGACACCTCCAACATTACTTTATCCTAGATTATGTTCAAGTGAAATTCTTATTTTCTTGGTGATGTTTCTGACTTCCATTCATCAGATTGCCGTTTTGTCTGAGGGTCGTAAAAAAAGCACCCTACAATTTTGCACAGGAAGGTGTTGTCTGCATCAGCCATTTCAATCAAGTCCCTGCACATGGTCACTCTAATTTCTTTTGCTCAAGGGATAACATTTTCGGAACCATGTGTTAGCAAACACGCTGCATGTTCAAATCATTATGAAGCATGATGTGAACACTCCCATGTGAAATTCCAACTTCAAAAGCAATAATATTGGTGGTTTTTACCTGCACTGATTGCTCAAGTTGTTGAACACGCTCAACAGTCTTATCTGTCATGGAAGTTGAAGGCTGCCCAGTCCGAACGTCATCTTCATTGCGAAAATGCTTGTGCCACTCGTAAACTACCATATACTTCATCACATAGTTACCCTGTGCTTTCTTCAGCATCTTGAGAGTCTCCGAGGGAGATTTCTCCAGCAACACAAAGAATTTTATATTGTCACAATGCAAGATAATATTTCACAATCCGATGAAAGAAAGAAACTACGTATAAAATATCATTTACTGCACTCATGAAACCAACTAACCCTACCTGCTGCATGTCCCAGCATCTCCCTCAGTAATATGGCCAACCAACCAATAATTTCACTGCAAGCAAAAAACTGCTTGATTACATGACAATTCCTGAAACTTTTTGAGCCTACCTCGTGGTATGCAAACTAAGGGGGTACTTACTATGCAAAATTCCTATGTTGTTTAACTTATAAGTGGTTAATACTGTAGTGTAACCTCACATTTTTATCCACATCTTCTTGTTGACAAAACACGCCTATGCAGAGAGTGGTGACCCCATACACCCAGATGTGTGTCTCAGAGAGATCAGGTAATTGGCACATTTTAAATGGGATCATCATTTCATGAAATCTCCCAAAGGATGGTTGTAGTGCAATGTCATGCCAGAGAATTGTTACACAGTGGACTAGAACACTTGGATCTGGCACTGGATGACACAGAAGGACAACAGTATGTGAAGACCGCCAATAGTAAGACATGTTCTCGCTTAACTTCACTGCTCCATAACAGTTTCATAGCGTTGTCGGAACGGACAGCAATTGTTGATTGGTTTACTTATTCAAGAGCTTCACAGTACAGTAAAATATATCACCCAGTCTGTCAGAAAGTGACTTCCAACAATAAACATTTACAATGTATCTCCCACAAGCATCAGTACTTTCATCCATTGATACCCAGATCTTATTGTTGCCTATCTTAGTTCTGATTGTTTGCAATACATTTTCATAACAATGTTGATTCGGTTGGAATCGCCTGAGTTGTGTATTTCTCCAAGAACGATTTGAAATGATCATTGTTGTGTGCGTGGAGACTTTCCCGGCGTACTGAAGAAATGTAGTCTTCACGGGTGTGCAGCCGGATGGTGTTTTGGAAACACAACGTTTCGACAACCAGCTCGGCTGTCTTCATCAGGTGTCCGGTGTCTACAGGCTGACGAAAGCTGGCAGTCACCGCATGGACTGGCTTAGCCTCCCAGACGGACCTCCTAATATACCTGTCGGCGAGGTAGAGGATCCACTCTGATTGATCGGAACGGTGGCTTCGGAAAGACCCGTTGGTTGGTCGGAAGCGGCGGCTACCAACGCGGTCCGCTGCGGCGCCCCCTCCCATCGAGCCTCCTTGTATTCCGTGGGCGTTGTGGAAGACCCGCTCTGATTGGCCGGAAGCGGTGGCTTCATACGAGGTCCGCTACGGCACTCGACTAGTGCCGTCTGCGCCTCTCCGCCCAGGAGTGCTGGCAGTCCGTGGTACTGGTAGGCCCGCTCTGATTGGACGTGGGCGCAAACTCATTCTGCGATGAGTTTGCGCCCACGTCCAATCAGAGCGGGCCTACCAGTACCACGGACTGCCAGTACATAAGTGAGGCACTAGAAATCAGGCTTAATAACAACAACATTAACCGGGATGGCGGGCTCCATCTGAGTGAAGCATGGAATCCTATTATTAGGGACCTCCGACGGGAGCGGGGTGGATCGGCGCAGCGCAGCGCGGCGTGGAGGGAGCGAATGGCGCCGGTCGGGTGCCGCAGCGGACCGCAGAATGAGTTTGCGCCCACGTCCAATCAGAGCGGGCCTACCAGTACCACAGACTGTCAGCACTCCTGGGTGGGGCCATGTTATCAGTCTCTGCCTTTCCATTGTTGGCAGTGTTTAGTGGAGTTTTGTCCTGGGACATTTTCTCCTATTAACAAAGATTTTTCTTTCGCTTCACGTATGGTGGTTCTTCATGATGGTGAGTTTAGTAGAGTAGGTTTAGAGGTCGTTTGTGTCGGCCAATAGTAGGGTCATATTTTCCGATGTTACGTACCACTGGGTTGTTTGTCTTTATGGAGTTTTTATAGAAGTTTCTTGCGATTTGTCGAAATCTCTCTTTAAGTTTAGGCAGTAATGTCGCCTCATGTAGAGGGTCGGTTGGAAACCTGCTCGGAAGGTGCAGAGCTCTTTTTAATGCTCTGTTCTGAATGACTTGGAGCCTTTGTATATGATAGTCAGCTGCGTAGGCCCACACTGGGCTTGCATATTCGATTATTGGTTCTGATGAGGGCTGTATAGACTCTGACTCCTGCGGGCGGTGGAAGGAGACTGTTTTTGTTTAACAAAGGGAATAATTCTTGTAGTCTAGCGCTTGCCCGTCGACGAACGTCCTCAATGTGAGGGCCCCACGTGAGTCTCCTGTCGAGCGTGACGTCCAGGTAGCGGGCGGTCGACGACCAGGCGATGTCATTTCCATCCAACTGTAGTTTAGGCGGTGGTATTGCCTGGAACCGGGTGTCAAGTCTACGCGTTAGCATTATGGCCTGTGTCTTTGTCGCGTTAATCTCGATTCTCCATCGCCTCGCCCAGGATAAAGTTTTCTGCAATACCTCTCGGAGGCGTCTATTGGCAATAACTCTGCTGCGACTGTAGGTGAAGTATGCCGTGTCATCCGCATATGTCGCGACCTCAACCCCAGGATTGTTAGGAACATCGGCAGTGTAGAGCGAGTACAGGACAGGTCCAAGGACGGAGCCTTGCGGGACCCCAGCCCTGATCTGTCTGCTGGTGGAGAATGCTGTATCTACGCGAACACTAAAGGAACGGTCGGAGAGGTAGCTTTTTACATGCTTTATATTAGCTTGACTTGTATGTATGTATGTATGTATGAATGTAACGGAATTTTACAACTCAATTTTGACCCACTTCCCGATGTCCGAGCTGTTTGAAATTTGGCACACATATTAAGAACCGGTGACAATACAATAATTTCATAGCTATATCCTGCTATGCTCATTACTTTGACAGTAACAACAGAAAAATGGTTGAATGTCGTGGAATTTTGCAATATAATTTAACCAAATTCCAGATGTCCGAGTTGTTTGAAATTTTGCTCATGTATTGATAACTGATTACAATACAATAATTTCATAGCTATATCTTGATATTCTGGTTACGTTGACAGTAAAAAGATAAAACATTTTGCACACGTTTTAAGAACCGTTGACAATACAGTAGTCTCTTAGCAACGTCCTGCTATTCTCGTTACTCTGACGGTAACAATAGAAAAATGGTTGCCATGTAATGGAATCTTTCATTTCAGTGTTTACCCACTTCCTGACGTCCGAATCGTTTTAAATTTTGAACACTTATAAAGAACCGATAAAAATTCAATAATTTCACTCTCACCACGTTGTCAGTGTATCCTATACTTGATGGCATTACTGAGTTAGGCAAATGCAGCCACGGCCACACCCTTCGGAAATTTCCCACCCAATATAGCCATCATCATCATCATCGTTCTCCAGTTTCCCGGGTGTGATTTACGAGCCTTGGTTGCTGTAGACGATCGTCTTCCGCTGTCTTCTATCCAGAAAGGTTTCTCTGTCTGAAGTCGCTTAACGTGATGTTGAATAGTAAGTATTCGAAATATTACTTCGCACTATTATAGAAAAGTAGCCTTCCTCGTTTACCGTGCTATTGGATCTCTTGTTGAGTTGACCATTTAATTGTATTTTACTCGTGGGAATAATAAATTAATAATGAAACTACAACTCAAAGAAAAAGAGAGATTGGCAAAGAAAAGCCAACAGTAAGAAACATACTTTTTAAAATCTGAACTATAAAGTTAAAAATAAAATTGTAGTTTAAAAAACTAAAATCACGCTTTCATAGTAATGTGAACTAAAAGGTTAAAAATAATATTTAAATATAAACATTTTGTTTTACAGTGATAGGACGTCCCACAATTCAGGATAAATTAATTTTTTTGAATAAGCTTAAAGTATAAAGCCACTGATTACAAAATTAACTTTAATGTTAAAAAAGCGTGGGGTGCGCTCTACATAACTTTTGACAATGACTCTGTCTTTACAAACAGCCAACGACAAAAAATATAAGACAACTGAAATAGCACCTTGCGGGACCCCAGCCCTGATCTGTCTGCTGGTGGAGAATGCTGTATCTACGCGAACACTAAAGGAACGGTCGGAGAGGTAGCTTTTTAAAAGTTTAACATAAGGCCCTGGGAACCCCTGCTCATATAACTTGAGTAATAGTCCCGAATGCCACACGGAGTCAAATGCACGGGATGAGGCGCAGACGGCACTAGTCGAGCGCCGTAGCCGACCTCGTATGAAGCCACCGCTTCCGGCCAATCAGAGCGGGTCTTCCACAACGCCCACGGAATTCAAGGAGGCTCGATGGGAGGGGGCGCCGCAGCGGACCGCGTTGGTAGCCGGCGCTTCCGACCAACCAACGGGTCTTTCCGAAGCCACCGTTCCGATCAATCAGAGCGGATCCTCTACCTCGCCGACAGGTATATTAGGAGGTCCGTCTGGGAGGCTAAGCCAGTCCATGCAGTGACTGCCAGCTTTCGTCAGCCTGTAGACACCGGACACCTGATGAAGACAGCCGAGCTGGTTGTCGAAACGTTGTGTTTCCAAAACACCATCCCGCTGCACACCCGTGAAGACTACATATGCTCATTGTTCACTTTATTAAGTGGGATGTTGGCTGATACCATCATTTCACAGAGTTCTTTAGAAAAAATTGATAATTTGGAAGACGACGAAGCTGTAGATGTATCCAAGAAAAGTCGCTGTTTGCTTTATCAAGTTACGTTACTCTTGTGTCTTGATGTATTGCAGTGCTGCTGCACATGAAATCCCTTTGTTGCATTCACTTTAGTTTCACATAATTTACAGAAAAGAACTTTTTCATCTGTGGTGAAATACTCCTCTCCATATTCCTTTACATAACTCCGTAACTTTGCACTTTCAGAAAGTTTTGTTTTCGACATGGCGGTACTCACTGCAGCTTTAACACTGGTTCAGGATTATTTTCAAAAGCATTGGTGACAGTGCGTGAGTTGCTGAAGGCTTTGTGCTTGTTTAGACGCAGAGAGTCTGGTATGTGGGGAATACCTGATCTTGGTAGGGAGAGGTTTCCCATTAAGCAACAGTTTTGCCGTACTGAATCATAGGAAGACAATTGATTCCTCTCAACTCATCGGTGGGCCACTGCAGTGGACTCAGCTCCGCGATACCGTCACTAGTGAGACATTAATTGATGCGGCTCGACAGAGGCATGCTGCTGCTGCATAGTCGAATTTGAAAAGCGGCGGAACATTAACGTTTAGAGAGTGACAATAATTTATAACTTTAATTCTTGACTGGTGAATTCTGAACATTTTAGTGACAATTAGTATCGTTTCTTTCTCCAATTTATAATAGGAGTATATTTCTTTGAATAATTATCTTAATTTCTTTTCATCTTTAACTCCTATAAAAAATTACCAGATTTTTCCTCAAAATATGACCATGAAAATTGTTGAAATATGACCAGAATTAGGAAAATGGCCCGAATATGCATTTATAGGCTATATAAAATACATATAAATACAATCAGAAATGTTGAATCAGTGTTTATTTCAGCATTTCAGCTCAAAAAGAAGGCAGGAAAAAAATATGACTTTTCCTAAAGATTCGAACCCTAGTTATCATTGAGCTTTATTAGAAATGTATCCAAAATATCTAGTCCCCTAGTTTTCTGCTCTACTACTTGTGTAGATCCTCCTTCCGTTATTAAGATATTTGCAAATCTCTGTTCAAATGTGTTATTAAATTATTATTATTATTTTTTTTTTTTTATCTGCTTTACGTCTCACTAACAGCGAGGTCTTTAGAGATGGGAAAGGATAGGGGGCAAGCAATGTGAAGGAATTCGGCCATGGCCTTTTGAAGGAAGCATCCCGGCATTTGCCTGGAGTGATTTGGGAAACCATGGAAAACCCAAATCAGGATGCCCAGACCGGGATTCGAACCACCGTCCTCCCGATTGCGAGGCCAGAACGCTAGCCGTTACACCACCACGCTCGGTTTATTAATCTTATTTCCTACCCAGTTTACACATAGAAAATTTAAATCCCCACCAGTAATGATCATTCACGAAGTCTTCGCTGGTTCTCTGCCACATGGTGTTGAAGAAAACAACAATGAGCTGTCAGGGGTTAGCTCTGCTGCCATTTTCAGGTCTGATAATCAGAGATGTAGCTGAACTGTAGTTTCTGGTTTGCTGTGATTAGCTTTTGACAGTCGGTCTGCCAGCCAATCAACGATGGACACAATACGGGAGCCTTGGGATGGAGGGGAGAGGTCAGGCCTTACAAAGGCGTGTGGAGGCCAGACATCACCAGTGCAGCTCTATTGCCCCTGCATAACATCAGAGCTGAAGATGGTGGCTGAGCTAGCCACCGAAAGCCCATTGTTATTT
This sequence comes from Vandiemenella viatica, assembly GCA_031002005.1. Lineage (NCBI taxonomy): Eukaryota > Metazoa > Arthropoda > Insecta > Orthoptera > Morabidae > Vandiemenella > Vandiemenella viatica. The sequence continues at coordinate 168,759,032 of JARYHS010009186.1, read as the reverse complement.
TTTTTTTCAACATCATATTGCGAAGAACCCGCGAAGACTTCATATCATCGATACACTGTGAAAGCCTTTACTTTTGCAATGACTATTCTATTTTCACCTCTGAAATCTGAGCCTCAACTTCATCAGACATTCTTCCTCTGTGGTAAGCAGCCAACACCCTCATTTTTTCTTTTTTATTACCACAGAATCCACCCTAAGTCACTCAACGTCATGATCTATGAACACCAGTGAACTTTGTTTTTTTTTGGCCAACTAGTATGAAAACTCCGCCACCAATTGCTCCTTTATATCTGCAGTACACTCTGTAACCAATGGGAAAAACTTCTAGTACTTCATATTTTAATCAAGACTCTGCTCCTATTACTTATGGATCAAGTATCTCTATTAAGGGGTGTTTTTTTTCACAAACCTAAGGGATATGAAAGGTAGGGGGTGTAAGCTTTTGGGAGAGACTATACTAGCCTTTTCCAACCAAATGTCAGACTTTCTTTCATGTGGTGCACCCGGTTTGCACGGACGAGGCTCTATACGACTGAAAGATTCCCAGAATAAGGAGTCACTACTGCTTTCAACGACCTCTGAAACGAGGGCGGAAGAGTTGGGAGTGGTTCAGGGCACCCTCTTGCCCTTGGGGTTGGAAACGCCCCCTAAAGGCAGATAAATCAGAAATGATCAATGGCATGAGGATGCAGAAGGCAAAAGGAAACCACTACATTAAAGACCCAAAGGGTATCCCAAGGACATGTAATCATCTCAGATTACATATTTCATGATGGCTTCTTTCTGGGTAAAATTTTCTGGATGTAAAATAGTCCCCCAATTGGGTCTCTGGGTGGAGACTGCTCAGGAAGGAGTCATCAGAATGGATAGAAACATTCTACAAGTCGGAACATGGAATGTTAGAAGTCTAAATAGGGCAGGTAGGTTAGAAAACTTAAAAAGGGAGATCGAACAACTTAAGTTAGATGTTGTTGGGATTAGTGAGATTAAATGGAGTGACCCACAGGATTTCTGGTATGGGGAACACAGGATAATTAGCACACAAGCTGTCAATCGAGTCACTGCTGGAGGATTTGTAATGAACAAGAAAGTAGGGAAATGGGTGAGTTATTAAAAAACAGTTTAGTAACAG